>CM077935.1:48254101-49454101 GCA_039797435.1 Crotalus adamanteus | reverse complement strand
TGGCCAGCAGGGTACTGTGCAGGGGGGCTATAAAAGGGGGGCCGCACAATTTTGCAATCTGTTCTGTTGGTGTTTGCAATAAAGAAGGATTGTGTGACCGTGCTTCGTCTCAATGCCTCTTCTTCGAGAACAGAACAAGATAGATGGGCTTTTATACCTTCTTTGAGCTTTGTATTTGAGGTTCTTCCTGTTCCTGTGGCATGTACTTTGACCTGAGCTTGAGTGTGCCCTTTTGGTATTCTAATGGTGGTGGGTTAATCCTATTGTGTACTAAAGGTCATGTCTTTGGATTTTGGGTGGGGGATGTAGGGGTCTTTCTCTTTCTAATCCCATTAGCTCCAAGCTTCAGGGCCCCAGTCTTCCTGAATGAATCATTAAATCTGCATTTCTAAAATCTGGTTTCTGCTTGGGGCAGAGAGACTTGGGGGGGGGGGGAATGGTTTCTGCCTAAGATTTTTCTATTATTACTTTGGGGAAATATAATATTCTGCAATATCCCTCAAAATATTTCCTTCTCTGGGGGGGGGTGACTTCCTACAATAGATAGATGAGATGGATAGACAGACAATCTACAACTCTGCACGGTTTTCCATTTGTGCGCCCCAAATAATAATAAAATTTTGGAGGCACATCTTATTTTTCTAGCAAATAAATTGTAAGTGACAAGGGCCTCTGAATGAATTCAATCATGGACAATGTCAACAGTGGGAACAACCTGCCCGGGCTGAGACATTAGAAGTGTCTTGGGACTACAACAGTCGTTCATTCTGCAGTATGGAAGAAAGTCCCTAAAGATCCACTGTGGTTGAGGAAAGTGTGCACCCTCTCTCAAAAGAGGCCATGTCTCTACTCTGGAATGGCTGAAGGGAGGGTGATCCCATTAACAACGAAGGCTTCTAACCCAACTCTCAATCTACCTTTCCATTTTCTTCTTTTTCTGGGAAGCAGTCCTTCCTGAATCATTTTCCTGTGGTTGCAGGCATTTGGCTCATGAGTTACAGGCTCTAGAACAGACATGTCAAACAGAAGGCCTGTGGGCCGAATCCGGCCTGCCATGTGGTTGCGTCTTGCCCATGGAGCTGCTCTGGAAACAGCGAAGGACCGGCCCACGGCACCTCGGCCCGGCCCAGGCCGACCGGGCGTTGATTTACAACCTGGTTGCAGCCATCAAAGCCAGAACGCGCTCAGCCTTAGATCCACGGGGCAGACCTGGAAACAGTGAGAGCCACGCACACCCCACCCCCTGGGCACACGCACAGAAGGAGGCGAGCAGGTGGAGTCCGGGGTCCCTGCTGGCTGTCTTGCCCTGCAGGCTGACTTCACCCAGGACAGTGGCACTGGCCGCCTCCTGTGCACACACCCAGGGGGTGGGGCAGAGGCGGCAGGGCGGCCCCTCGCTGGTTCCAGGGCTGCCCTGTGGATCTAAGGTTGAGCGCATTCTGGCTTTGATGGATGCAACCAGGTTGTAGATCAGTGCCACACACCCCTCCCACCAGCACCTCCATGGCCCGCTTGCTGACCTAGCCTCGCAGCCATGAGGCTTCCCTTTCACCGGGACTAGCCCCACCGACATGGGATAGTGACGGCCAGTGGCAGCATGGCCACCAGCAGCACTGGCAATCTTCCCCCCCCCTCCCATTATTCCTTCCTGAGTGCAGAGGAAGGAAAGAGATGGGAATGAGAAGTAGGGAAGCAAGGAAGGAAGCAAGGAAGGAGATGGAAATGAGAAGGAGGGAGACAGTGAAGGAGGGAAAGAGGAAGGAAGGAAGGAAGGAGAGGCAACTTGTTTGGAGATGCCCCAGTTAACGCAGTTCTGCTTCAATCCTGGATCCATTGACACTTGGGCTCAAAGGAGAAAGCAATTTTGTGTTCTGTTTTGTCACAGACAGGACTTTGTTGGCAATCCAAGTTAATATTGGTATTCTTAAACCGTGAACTCTTAGGAAAGTATCCCCTCCTTGTGTGTTGCAAACAGCCATTTCCAGTGGGGAAAACAGGACAAAGCAGAGTGGGGAAAAATATTTTCCTTTGCTATATTTCCAGTCTGAATTAGACCAGGGCAGGGTCCCTACAGAAGAGCCCTTTTAAGGATTATGTATTAATAGAAAAGCAACTAACTTACCTCTGTTCCTAAATGCTAAAGCTGTTGCACATAAAAAACAGAGGAGCTCTGATCAATTATCACAGTCACCATTTTGACAGTTTTGCTGTACTGTTGTCTGTGGATGCCCCCACTAAATGCAAGCATGGGATAAACTGAGCCTGGTTTGTTCTCAGTCTTTTAAGTGGCCACAGACTACAAGCAAAAATGGCATTTGATCACAAGGCAAGGAGGCATTGAGAAATGTTTCCCCTTTTGCATTTGAGCATCCAAGAAGGAACAGGAAAGGAGAAAGGGAAAGAGGAAAGAAAAAAAAATAAGGAAAGAGGGGAAGGAAGTAGAAGGAAAGGAGAATGAAGAGGGAAGGAAAAAGAAGAAAAGGGAGGAATGAAGTAAGGAAGATTATAATGAGAGGAAGGGAGGGTCTGAGGGAAGTCCTGCCTTAGCACTTGGCCACGAGCAGCCCTGCTGACCTTTCACCATCCCCTTGTCCCCTTGTCCCCTTGTCCTGACCTCTCCAGGTGGTCTCCCATCCTATCGCTGAGGACCTATCGCTGCCCACCCACAAGGCCTGCCAAAGAAGGAGAAACCCCAGCAAAAACCAAGAGACGGAGACCGGAAAGATATTGAGGTCATAGAGTTCTCTCCTTCCTCCAGCAATGGAGATGTCAACATCCAGCTTGAGAATCCAAATAAAACTCCAGGTTCATTCCGTTTCCAAAAAGCTTACTGTTTATTGAATTACTGCATGGTTATGTCAAAGCAAAACTACCTCTGAGGTTCCAACACCAATTCATAGACTTAAAATAATAATTTTCCCAACCAAACCCCCAACATCTTATGTAATCCATATCAACAAGTTATCTTTGTTATGGGAACCGTCTGCTTCAAATCCACACCTGTTCTGGTGTCCTTGGCAAGGCTTCAGTCTCTCACGGTCTTCAGCTGAATCAAAGAAGAGTCATTTCTCCATCTAATCCAGGGGTGTCAAACTGCCAACCTGCGGGCTGGATGCATCATAGCGAAACTGCACCCACCCCATTTCCGGCAATGGCAAAAAAGTCACGATACGTTGCAACACATCACGTGACGTTGTGAGTTTGACACCCCTGATCTAATCCATTTGAAAGTAACACACACACCCTTAATCTAAAGGCAAGTTGAAACATAGAGGCACATAACTGCCAAAGTTTCATCCTTGACAGGAAAGGGAACTCCAACCCGACAGCCGCCACCAGCCCTCAAGAGTGACAGTGAGAGGGAAGACGACCCAATGGTAAGTGGCACCATCATTCCCATAATGGCCAAAGTAGAAGTAACAGTGGCTTCATCGGGGTGTAAAGGAGTTTTAACAGCCCTCCTAGATTCTGGGTGCACCTGTTGCCTGGTTAGTCAAAAGGTGGTAGGAAAGCTGGGAATGAGATTGAGGGAGCTGAAAACCCTCATAGCCTTCTCCCAACTGGAATGGTAGCATGGGGAACATCAGCCACATTCCTGACCGAACGGGTAGAACTGAAAATAGGGACCCATGTACAACAAGTATGGTTCATTGTGGCCCCAGGAGTGACTAAAAACATGGTGCTAGGTCTAGCCTGGCTAAAAAAAGTGCAACCCCTCTGTAGACTGGGAACGAAACCAACTAAAAGTGTGAAAGAAACTTCCCAGCTGAGAGGCTGTAGTGAAAGTGGTGAGAAGCCACCGCAAATCCACAAGAGAAAGTGGAAGGCGCAGGGAAAGCACAAGCAGGGGAGGAGCCAACCCCATCGATTCCCCAGGAATATAAAGACCTGGCTGATGTATTCAGCGAAGACTCTGACGTGCTCCCGCCCCACAGATTGTGCGATTGAAATCATCCCGGGAGGCAGACTGCCTAAACCGAAGCTGTATTCAATGTCACCATGAGAGCTAGAGCAGGGGTCGGCAACCTTAAACACTCAAAGAACCATTTGGACCCGTTTCCCACAGAAAAGAAAACACCAGGAGCCACAAAACCCTGCTGCTCCCCCCCCCCAGCACTCCACCGCTCCTGATGCTTACCCCCTGCATGGAGCGCCCTACCGCTGCTGCTTTACAATATGTAGAATGAGAGGTGAAATATTTAGGAGATTTAATAAGTGAAGATAAAAAGAGAATCACTCCAGAAAGAATTGAGGGAATCATAACCACCCCTTTGCCTAAAACTAAAAGAGATCTGAGGAAATTCTTACGTCTCATAGGATATTGTAGGCTGTGGATAGATAATTATGCACAACAAACTAAGTCCTTGTATAGTAAAGTATTAGAGGAACAACCATGGAAATTAGTCTGGGCATCAGAAGAGGAACAAACTTTTCAACGACTAAAAGAAAATTTAGTTAAGTCTCCTGTCCTGGCTTTACCAGACTTGGACAAACCTTTTCATTTATATGTAAATGTAGATGAAGGTACAGCATTGGGTGTATTAACTCAAAAGGAAAAAGGGATTCAAATGTAGAATTAGAACATTTCTGCATAGATATTATAGAGTTACAAACTAAAATAAGAAGTGATTTGCAGGATTCTCCACTAGAAAAAGGACTACATTGGTTTATAGATGGGTCATCTCGAGTAATAGAAGGGAAGAGGCAAAATGGCTATGCAATTGTAGATGGGATTAACAAGACTCTGGCGGAGGCTGGAAGCTTGCCTAAATCTTGGTCGGCTCAAACCTATGAATTGTACGTCTTTAGACAAAGTCTGAAATTATTAAAAGGAATATCTGGCACTGTTTACACTGACTCTAAATATGCCTATGGAGTGGTCCATACGTTTGGAAAAATTTGGTTAGAAAGGGGATTGGTGAATTCAAAAGGAAAAGGATTAATACATGAGGATTTAGTTAAAGAAGTAATGGAAGCTTTAAAACTACCCAAACACATTGCTATAGTACATGTAGTTGGACATCAAACAGGAGCAAGTTTCAAAGCTACAGGAAATAATTTAGCTGACCACGAGGCTAAGGGAGCAGGAAGCCAAGAACCAGAAAAGTTTCTAGTTACAATTCCAATTTTAAAAGGAGAGTTTAGTCCCAATTTTCAGTGAAGATGAAGAAAAGGTGTTGTCAGAAATGGGGGCGGAAAAGAATATAGAAGGAAAATGGATATTACCTGATGGAAGGCAGGTGTTGAATAAAGACATAACACGTGAAGTAATGTAAACGCTCCATGAGGGCTTTAGTAGACGTGTTTCTGAAAGGTATGGCTACAGGAGAGTTTTCACTGTTGCGAAACAAATAACGTCCGTGTTGAGTCCTCGGTTAATGGCAATGACGGCGCGAGACATTCTGTGGTTTCAGGAACTCTTTATTGGTCTTCAGTAGCCCCCGTTACAACTCTAAGCAGAACAAACCTCTCAGCCTCTCTTAAAGACGATCCCTGGGCCAAAAAGCAACATTTAGGCGCGCTGCGCGCCTCACGCATGCACGCGAGCGCTAGCGCCAGCCAGTCTGGTCCCGGGCAGCTTGCAACTGCCTGGGACCATTGCAACGTCCCGAGCCTGCCTTTGCAGGCTCGGGACACAACACCCCTTCCCCCCCGGCTAAGACTACATGAATAATTACATGCGACCTCAACACGAGCGTGGTGTGTCCACCCTTGCTCAATGGTACCATGCTATTGTTCTGGGGATTAATTCCCCAGTGTCCCCTTTTCCAGCTTCCACAGAAACACCCTCTTACTGTTTCTGTTTGGCCAGCAGAGTTATAAAATCTTCAAGATATTTGGGAGACCTCTTATCTCTCTGTGATCTTCATAGGCCCTGATAATTCCCAGGTACACCTTGTCCAAAGGAGGCTATAGGTTCACCCCCTTTCTCAGACCCTGGTGGCCCCCGTGGACCATGCCCCGTTGCCTGGCCTGCTTGCTTGCCCACCGGGCTCGTCAGACCAGGACTTTGCTCTCTCTCTAACCTGGTTGACCTGCCTAGTTGCAGGCGTTCTGGCCCCTCTAGAAGGCTGCCATTGTTGGGCAACTCTGAAGAGCCTCTCAAGCCCACACTGGACCTAGCATGAGGCTGCCTTCCTCCACTCCCCAGTTCCATAGTAGGACTGTCTGTAATTTCAGTACTGTCCCAAAACTCAGTTGCCCCCTCCGTTGAACCAGAGGGTTCAGGATCTGGATTTGGCCCTTCTATCACTTCCCTGTGGAAGTGTCCTTTTCTGGGGACGGTGGCGATGTTGGGCCAATTGCATTGATTGTGTGCCAGCTCTCTTGCAATGTTTGGGTTATTAGGATGCTCCCGGTTATTCTCCCTGACTGGAGTGCTGAAAGGTGTAAGTGTGTAATGATTATACCCCCGGGGTGACTCCCTGGCTGGAGTATGCACTGTAGCCTGTGTGCTAGCTGGTTCCCCTGAATTCCTGTTCGGAACACTCGCGGAATCTTGTGATAGGCCATCTGTGGCCTCTCTGTTGGGGCCTGGTTGCTGCCAACACCCCTCCCTTTGCCCGTAGGGGTCCCCCTCCCCCCCTGGAAAAGAACCAGGAGTCTCTGAAGGTAAGTCCAGTCTTGTACGCAGCTGGTCGATATGCCGTCGCAGGATACGACCGTCATCCAAGGAGACCTCGTAGGACAAAGGACCTGTAACCTTGCAAACTAAAGCAGGAACCCACAAGTGACCTGGCCCGTAGTTACGGGTCCATACTGGGGCACCCACTTGCAATTGCCTCGGTGCCCTGGGTTGTGTACCCCTAGGAGGCAGTCTGTCCGGGTGCAACCGGTCAAGTTTAGTAGTCAGTTTGTGCCCCCAGCGAAGTTCAGCTGAGCTTCTCCCCGTAGAAGTGGAAGGTGTAGTGCGGTAAGCAAGGAGGAAGTCAGCCAACCTGTGATGCCAGTCCCCATAGTTCAGTTTCTTTAAAGCATCCTTGGTGATGCAGACCATCCGTTCAGCCATCCCGTTGGTGGAAGGGTCGAAGGGCACAGAGGTGGCGTGACGAATCATGCTGGCCTGTAAGAAAGCTTGGAATTCGGAAGAAGTGAATTGAGGGCCATTGTCAGACACCAAAACATCCGGAAGCCCATGTGCAGCAAAAATCCCCCTCAGTACTTGGATAGTCTTTGCAGTGGTGGTGGAAGAGACAGGTACAACCTCAAGCCATTTTGAATAGCTATCAACCAGGACCAAGAAGAATTGACCCTGAAAGGGCCCAGCGTAATTGATGTGCACCCTAGACCATGGAGATTGTGTTTCTTCCCATCTATGCACAGGAGCCTGAGGCATTTCTGGGCATGAGCGCTGACAAAGGTGGCAAGCGTCAATTTCCTTAGCCTCAATTTCCTTGTCTAACCCAGGCCACCACAAATGGCTGCGCGCAAGCGCCTTCATTCGTACAATGCCAGGATGACCCTCGTGAAGGGAACCTAAGACCCTAGACCTCATTGAGGTAGGAATGACAACTCTGCTGCCCCACAGCAGACAACCCTGGAAAGTGGATAACTCGTTCCTTTTCAGCCAGAAACTCTGAAACTCAGAGCCTGGACAACTCTCTGGCCATCCAGACAAAACCCAGGATAAGACATGAGAGAGTGTGAGATCTGTGGCTGATTCAGCAGCCACATCCCTGGCGTTTAGAGGTGATTCAGGCAGTGCCTGAATTGAAAGGATGTTGATTGCTGGGGAGGGTTATACTTGTAAGGGTAATCTACTGAGGCCATCAGCATGGCCCATTTCTTTCCCAGGTTTGTGAATTAGAGAAAAGTCATAGGCTGACAGGAATATTGACCATCTGAGCATCCTGGGGGAGATGATGTGGGGGGTCTGTTTGTTAGTGGTAAACAACCCCAACAAAGGCTTATGGTCAGTGTAGACCGTGAAATGTCTGCCATATAAAAAATCATGGAATTTTTTAATTCCAGCAACAACAGCTAAGGCCTCCCTATCTATCTGGGCGTAGTTTCTTTCAGCAGCAGACAATGTTCTGGAGTAATATGCAACAGGAACCTGAGTGCCATCCAGTCTGAGGTGGCTGAGTACTGCTCCTACTCCATAAGGGAAGCATCACAAGCGATGCACACAGGAAGAGTTTCATTAAAATGTGCAAGCACATTGTTGGATGTTAGCAAGGCCTTAACCTCATTGAAGCTTGCTTCATGTGCTTGTGACCATTGCCACACTGCCTGTTTGTCCAGAAGCCTATGAAGTGGTTCAGCTACATTAGCCTTATTAGGGATGAATGAATTATTAAAATTCAAGAGGCCCAGAAAAGCTTGTAGTTCAGCTTTGGACTTAGGCCTAGGAGCTTGCATGATAGCTTTTAGCTTGGACTCAGCAGGATGAATCCCATTGGCATCAATTTTGAATCCCAGAAAATCTGTAGAAGGCACCCCAATTTTACATTTGTCCTTTTTAAGCTTAAGTCCTGTTTTCTGGAACCGCAACAGGACAGCCCTCAATCTCTCAGCTAAATTTTGGGTGGAGTCTCCTGCAATTAAGACATCATCAAAATAGGGGCAAACCCCTGGTATACCCCTCAAGGTATTTTCCATTACACTTTGGAAAATTCCAAGAGCCACGTTTACTCCAAATTGTAGTCTCTTGACTTTGAATGCCCCGCTATGAGTTACAATTGTTTGTGCTACAGCAGCAGCTTCATCAACAGGTAACTGTTGATAAGCCTGTGCTAAGTCAAGCTTTGCAAAAACACGCCCCCCCTTGAGGGAGGCCAGAATATGGCTGACTACAGGTACAGGATAGGCATGTTGTTGCAATGCCTTATTTAGAGTGCATTTGTAATCTGCACAGATGCGGATGTCCCCATTAGCCTTAAGAGGCGTGACTATGGGAGTTTCCCAAGGACTGGAGTCAACAGGTTCTAAGACTACTTGCTGAATCAATTTGTCCAATTCAGCATCAATTTTCCCTTTTAAAGCAAAAGGTACCCTTCTTGCTTTTACTCTGATAGGAGTGACAGTGGGGTCCAATTTCAAGGAAACTGGGGGCCCTTTGTATGTGCCCAGCTGTGGGCTGAAAACATCTGCAAATTCTTTGCAGACTTCCTGTAGATCTACTGTTTGCAAGCTATTGAGCCCTGTAACTTGTATTCCCAAGGCCTCAAACCAATCGAGTCCTATGAGACTCGTGCGCTCACCCCCCACTATCAATACATCTAATGGACCTTCAAAATCCTTATACTGTACGTTAAGGGTGGCCTCCCCCTTAACACACACTTTGGAGTTTTGAAAGTCTGTTAGCACTATATTAGAAGGCCTAAGCTTGGCCTGAAACCCACTACCAGAACAAATCTTTCTGAATGTGTGAATGGAAATGATTGAAAGTGCAGACCCAGTGTCTAGTTCCATGACCAATGGAACTCCTTGCAACATCACCTTAAGTGACAGTTTCTTTTTGAGTGGCTTGTGTGTGCCTGTCCTATAAATGCTTCTTCGTGAAGCACAGAAACCCACCCTGTTCTGACTGGGGACCCTGGTACCTTTCCGGCGCAATTCTTCTCGGGGTTGTACCTTCTGACGGCCCAGACACACAGCTGCTATGTGGCCTTGCTTCCCACATGCTCTGCAGATTGCAGAACGGAACTTGCAGTCGGTCCTCTTGTGGCGACCTCCACACCCGAAGCACTTGGGTACAGCTGAAGACTTTTCTTTGCCTTCCTTCTGCTTCCCTTCTTTGGTTGGGTAGAGATGATCTACTTCTTCATCAGGTTCCTCTTCTGAACTTCCTTGGACTCCCTCGTGGTGCACGAAAACAGCTTCTGGAGTACTTCTGATAGGCCTCATATTCTTGATTGCCCCACTTGCTACCTCTTCTGCAGTAACCTCTCTCAAGGCATCTTGGAACGATATGTCCTCTTTAGCAAAAAGTCTTTGCTGCACATGTCTGTTTCTCAGCCCACATACAAATCTGTCTCTCAGCCTTTCCTCTAAGTCTTTAAACTCACAATGTTTAGCTGCTCTTCTTAGTGCAGCAATGTACTCTTTAGCTGATTCACCAGCCCGTTGATCCCTCTGTTCAAAAGTATGTCTCCATGCAATAACAGACAACTTGGGCTGAAAATGCTCTTTTAATAATTTCTTTAAATCTGTGTAGGTAACAGATTCAAGAGGTGCAGGGGCTACTAAATTTTCAGCAATTTCAAATGCATCTTGACCACAAACACACAGCAGGGTGGCGGCCTTTAAGCCCTCTTCTCTCACTTGATTTACTCTGAAATAATTTTCTGCTCGGGCCACATAAGATTCCCATCTTTCTGGATGTGTAACATGAAACTCAGAAAGTTTCCCTATCTTTGCCATCTTCAGTAAAGCAGGAAGGGTCTATCAGCCAGCTTACCTCCAACGAAGCTGTATTGGCAGGTAGTTGCTGAATTTAACGCCGTTTCCTCGCTATCTCAGGACTCCAGGGTAAGCTTACAATTCTTTGTGTAATTGTAAGGCAATCCCACCCTCGTCGCCAGTGTTGAGTCCTCGGTTAATGGCAATGACAGCGCGAGACATTCTGTGGTTTCAGGAACTCTTTATTGGTCTTCAGTAGCCCCCGTTACAACTCTAAGCAGAACAAACCTCTCAGCCTCTCTTAAAGACGATCCCCGGGCCAAAAAGCAACATTTAGGCACGCTGCATGCCTCGCGCATGCGTGCAAGTGCTGGCGCCAGCCAGTCTGGTCCCGGGCAGCTTGCAACTGCCCGGGACCATTGCAACGTCCCGAGCCTGCCTTTGCAGGCTCAGGACACAACAGTCCGTATGTCTCATTTGCAAGAAAGTTAATAGGCAAGCTCTAAGAGCAACGGAAATGGAGGGGAAAGGAGTTCATTGGCTTGTGAACAGCTCCTTGAAATTATAATAATAGTTATTGGTTTGTCAGGAGAAAGTATGAAATGAAATATCTGTATGTGAAAGTGTTTATGCAAGCAGTTTGAATGGAAGTGAAAGTGTGGATATGCGGATTCTCTCTCTCTCTCTCTCTCTGTTTCTCCCCCACCCCAGACTGTGAAAGAAACAGTAAACTACAGATTTTTTTGTTGCTGTAAAAAATGAAATGGAAAGGCAATAGCAAGTGTTTGCATAAGAAGAGTCCCATGGAGGATGTGTGAGAGAATTCATGGAAAATGCACATGAAGAAGAGAAAACTATTTTGTTAGTGGTGAGATTTTTGTGTAATTTCTTCTTTTTTCTGTCTTTTTTTTTTGCTGGCTGTGTTGCTTTAAGAGCGAGAGAGACAGAAAGGAAAAGGAGGTCTGATCTTTTTAACTGTTTTTTTCTCTACTTAGAATTCTGGTTTGAGGAAGGCGGGGTGGTTGTGAAATTTAATACCCATTCTTGCAGTAAGAAATAAGGTGTTTTTTTTTTAACTAAATGAAATATTAGAAGAACTTGAATACACCTATATATATCCATCAACCAAAAGAAATGACTCTGAATTGTCTTAGATTTGTAAATGATTTAACCTACTTAATGGAAATTTGTTTCCATCTGAATGGAATCTGATTAAATTGGAATTTGACTAAATTTATATTAAAAGCAAAAAGTTGATACTAGAGTTTGATACAAAACTATTTCAGTAACTCAGAATATCTTATTAAGCTTGTTTATTTATTTATTTATTTGTGGAGTTGTTTTTTGTTGTTTTAGTTTTTGTTTTTATGTCTGTGTGCAGGACACACTGATAGAAAATAATACCTTGTAATTGTAAATTGTAATACCTTGTAATTCAACCCTTGTTTAAAACGAAGGAGTTGAGAAAATTTTTGGGATTATAAATGAGCTATGTTGTTTTGAATAAAGATTTGTATGCAAACAAACTCAAGCAGAGTTTGGCGAGCGCTCCTTTGTTGGCTCTTTACTAAGCAATTTGTTTGTAAATACAGACAAAGGAATGGCTAGGGGAAGGATAATTGATACTTTTCTATGGTTAATATATGGTTGGTTATATGATAAGTATGATATGTAGACAAATACATAAAATGCTCTGTAACATCTAATGGTGAGGCTATTTCAATGCATTCAAGTTGATTTTAAATTACCTCAAGTGGGGAATTCCACAATATGAAACTAATGACATGTTTATAAAGAATTAGATACTGGGGCTGTTTTCTGCTTTGCCTTTTCTCAGGAAGCAAGGATTGTTAGCCCAGACACCTTCATTGGAGTTTGCTGTCCACAAGTTTCAGCCTGGTGATTGGGTCCTGATAAAAAGCTGGTGTGAAAAAAAACTTACTTCAGCCTGGGGTGGTCCCTACCAAGTCCTCCTAACAACTGAAACAGCAGTTTGAAACAAAAAGGGTGGAGCCAAAAGAGTGGAAAATAATTCCTGGAGAAGACCTGCTGTAAATAAAAATTACCAAAAACTGATGTGGTCATTGTGGGGTGAAAAAATAATAGCCTGGGTTTGTTTGTGATTTTTCTCATTGCAGGAGTAGCAGCTTTCTGACTTTTTCTGAGTGGTAGCCTATGTTATTCCATCCAAGGATTCCAGAAGAAGCTGTGGACCTTCGCATTCTACAAACTTATACATAATGTATTGGTTCTGTGATTGCAATTGTATCACTGAATGTTGTTGTTCTTATCACTGTTGTGATTGTGGACCAGTCTGTCCCTGTAAAGAAACTTGTGGTATAGTAATAGTGGAGGATTGGTTAAAAATATGTAAAGGTCTGACATCAACAGACTCTTTAACCCACATACCCAATTATAGGAGAAATTGAAATTTAGACAGCGGAAACACAACCTGACCTAAATTCAGTTATATTGGGAGATAGTGATATTCAAATTCCATGGGATATAGAATAGATTGTGTCTGAGGGATAATGATGAGGAAGACCAACAGGAAAGTCAGACACTGGAAAGTCACAGAGAGGTAGAACAAGAACTATCAGAGTGGATGTAAATCGCTTTATAACTGAGTTCACTATAGCTTAGGCTTGCTTACCAACATATAAGTATAAACTGTAACCCATATATGCAAAGTGTATTTTTGAATTGTCTATACATTTCTGAAAGGGTAAAGAAAAGAGAGGGTGGATTGAAAGGAATAAAGTATTATTCAGAAATTTCTAATGAAGGTCAATAGAAGTCACCTGAAAGTCATAAAACCAGACAAGTAAATTACACACAAATAAGAAAAGCAGAAGTTGCTAGCTAACTGAAATTGCAAGCAGAGGAAATATTGAAACTATAGGAGACGAACTGTGCTAACAGAAAGATGGTGAAAGATAGGATATGGACAAAGGGGCTTCCTGGAACATGGGAAGGACAGTGGTTTTAGGCAGTCCGGATAGTTTATTGGATGATTAGGGAAGGGGCGTTGAGTGCGATAGGGGAGGGGGGAATCTGCGTTGGAGGTAGGATATAAAAATGTGTCAAACAGCTCTTTAAGGTGTGGCTGAACTCCTGTGTGTGTTTTAGTCCACCAAGCCTTTGCAAATGCTTTATTTTGAATAAAACTTTGTTGCTGGAATTCCAAGTGAGTTTGTTTGTTTTGGGATCTTGATCCACGTTCCAAACAGCATTTAGCAAAAGGGAAAATTTTCACCAAATTGCATCTGAGAGAGGCGTATTACACAGTATGCATTAATAAGGAGGATGAGTAGAAAACAGCTTTCAATTGCCTGCTAGGATGCTTCCAGTTCCGAGTGCTCCCATTTGGACTGCAGGGAGCCCTGCATGCAACTGATAAACAAAGTCCTACATGAGCACCTTTACAAAGGAGTGTTGGTGTACTTGGACATTTTCATTTATACTGAAACTATGGAGGAGCACGTGAAATTAGTATGATCGGTGCTTGAGAAGCATTGTAACACGCAACTCTATGCCAAACTTTCCAAGTGTGAGTTCCATAAGACTAAACTAGACTATTTGGGGTATTGGATCTCCCAGGAGGGAGTGGAGCTGGACCCCGAGAAAATACGTGCTGTCCTTGAGTGGGAGGACCCATGCATGAGGAAATAGCTACAAAGCTTCCTTGGCTTCGCAAACTTCTGTAGGCAATTTATTCCAGCATTTGCCCAGATCATGCTACCTATCACCAATTTGTGAAAAACAAAGGGGAGCACCAAACCCAAGCCAACCTTTAAGGTAGACCATGGAGTGCCAAGCTGCTTTTGAGAAACTGAAGCACCTTTTTGCAGCAGAACCTGTATTAAAACACCCAGACCCAGATAGACTATTTGTAATTCAAGCTGATGCCAGCAATGTGGCAGTGGGGGCAGGCCTTCTTCAGACTAACAACAAGGGTGACTTACAACCATGTACCTACACCTCTTGAAAATTCTGAGGCTGAGAGATGCTGGGCCATCTGGGAAAAAGCATTTGCTGTTCGCTGGGCACTCCTCACCTGAAGGCAATTCCTTGAAGGCAGCAAAGTCCCCTTCAAGGTATGGACTGACCACAAGAACCTGGAAGCCCTGAAGACCCCCTCAAGACTGTCTCCCAAACAGGTCTGATGGGTGCAATACTTCAACCGATTCAATTTCATGCTTTGCAACCTGCCCGGGAGGGGAAGAACTTCCTAGTGGATGCCTTATCAAACATACCCAGTACAACTGTGTGAAAGAGGTGGTCACTTCTATCATCTCATCTAAACAAATTGTGGCCTCAGCCCTGACCAGGCAAAAAAAAAGCCCTAAAGAGCAAATTGAGAGTGCATTGGCCCAAGTTGCAAAAACAGCCCTAGAGCAAGATGTGTGGTTCCTGGAGCATCGAGATGAGTTGTCATCAAAAGATGGACTACCTCGGATGGGCAGCCACCTGTATGTGCCTGAAAGCCAATGAACTTTAGTGCTTCAACGTAGTCACGATTCAAAAACTGCAGGTAATTTTGGCTTTGTAAAAACCCTCCATCTGGTAAAAAGGCAATTTTGGTGGCCACGCATGAAAAATGACATTGAGCATTATGTGGCCAGCTGCCCAGTGTGTGCGTCATCCACTTTTGATTCAGTAAAGTATACTCTTGGTCAGGGGTCTTTCTTTACTAACTAAATTGAGTGGGACAGATGACAGATACAAACTATTATGGGTTATTTACCAAGCTAACCTAAACCAGCAGGATTGTGAGCAAGTGTTCAGGTTTCCAGAACTCTTCTGTGTTCCTTTATTTCTTTTTAAATAAGACTAAAATAATTTATTTATTGGGCATAGAAAAATGCTTTGATAATTGTTATCAACTTTGTTTTTTCTTCATTATGCATACCAAGGCTCTGTGATTTGAAATGCATGGTTGATACCCTAACAGTGTATAATTCAGCTAATATGATTTATCCAACTAAATATGGTCCAGTATGATATATAAACCCAGCCATCAGTAACAAAGAAATAAAGCTGAGGCATCACCAAGTTAATACATGGATTTTACCTCATGTGTATGAGTTCTGTGGCAACAAGATGTATGTTCTCATGCTGGTTTCCTGATGCCTATGCATGCAGAAAACTTCATGTGCATATAGTTTATGTCTTATCTTCAGCTTTAGCCCAAGCCCATCTCCAAATTACTGTAACATGTTGAGTTAGAAGCAGATGTTGAATCCTATATTTTCTCTTTATTGGGAAAAAAAGATCTTCAGTTTGAAAAAACATTTATCCCTGAGCACTATTTTTGGGACAATATTCAGCTGTTCTCTAACCTGGACGTCCCAAAGGTGCTTTTTCAAGAGGCAACTGGACTTTCTTGTTTTTCTTTGAAGATGTTTCGCTTCTCATTCAAGAAGCTTCTTCAGCTCTGGTGGGGAATGGAAGAATTTATACTCCTTGCAGACAGCTGGTCATTTGCATTCTTCCAGAGAGTCGTTGAGGCCACTAGGTGGTTTGTCTGTGTCCTCAGGGTCACCTGAGTAGTGCAAATGGGTGTGGAGCCTTCTTGGAACCTCTAAGTGGCCTCAACGACTCTCCCTACAAGTCCTCTGAATACACCACACTTCACTATTGGGATCTCTCAGAAGACATTGAGTTTCTTATTGGATCTGGCCCCCATCAGCTGGTCCCCATCTTCACCTGCATCTTTAACAGATCACTGATGAAGTGTTATGTTCTTTCTTGCTTCAAATGCTCTACTATCATCCCAGTGCCCAAGAAACCCTCCATTAAGGAGCTGAATGACTCCAGACCCGTTGCTCTGACATCTGTAGTCATGAAAACCTTTGAAAGGTTAGTGCTGGCCCACATGAAAACTGTTGTGTCCTGGGTCTGTTGAGGCAGCTCAGCAGGCCCAGAAGTGTTGCAAATGGTCCCGGGCATTCCAAAAGCTGCCCGGGACCAGACTGGTTGGCACTGGCTTTGTGTGCAGGCGCAAGGCACGAAAAAGGGAGAATTATGATAGGCTGTTTGGGAAACTATAAAAGGCCTGTGAGCCTGTTGCTTGCTGAGTGGAACTGGATTGAATAAAGAAGAACTTGGTTGAAACTGGTTGTGCGTGTTGCTTCAATGCCGCGAACCCCAAGACATAAAACTGGCGACGAAGGTGGGATCGCTGCAAAGAAGAAAACAACGCAAGGAACCTAGTCTTTACAAAAAGACCTGGAAGACGGGAAGTCGGCGCTCAGATCGGCACTCACCTACCAGTACGCAAACGCTGAAGGTGGGCTTGGCAAATGGGCCTCTTCCCAGCCTTAATTGCAGTGAGGCTAACAGAAGCCAGAAATGTCGAAAATCGGTCGGCTGTCCGAATTCGATGTGTCGCACCCAGAGCGTTGGAACTCTTACGTGGCCCGGGTGGAAAACTACCTGTGAGTCAACCAGGTTTGAGAAGACGGGTTAAAGGCAGCAACCCTGCTGTGCATCTGTGGACAGGACGCTTTTGATGTGGCTGAAAATCTAGTCGCTCCTGAACCGCTTGAGTCTGTAACATTCACAGACTTAAAAAATATGCTAAAGGATCATTTTCATCTGAAGCTATCAGTAATCGCATGGAGGCATGTTTTTGAGCAGAGGGACCAGAAGCCTGGTGAGTCTGCTGCTGAATTCATTGCTGCCTTGAGACAAGCAGCCAGGCCTTGTGAGTTCAAGGACCTGGAAGAGCGCTTACGAGACCGAGAGCTGCAACAAAAAATATTTGCTAAAGCTGAAGTCACTTTCCAAGATGTCTTGCGAGAAGTTGCAGCTGAAGAGGCCGCAGGAGGCACTGTGAAGGCCTTGTGACTCGCCGAAAGCGCTACAGCAGTCACGTCCATCCATCAAGAGGACGCTCGAGAAGGGTCAGAAGCGGATCCTGAAGAGGAGGTGGACAGACTTCACCAGCCAGTAGAAAGAAGGCTAAAAGGGCGTCCAATCAAGGCCCCAGCATCTCCTCAGTGTCTCGGTTGCGGAGGTTGTCACAAGTGAGCCGACTGCAGGTTCCGTTCTGCCATTTGCAGGGCATGTGGTAGGCAAGGCCACATTGCCTCCATCTGTTTGGGTCGCGAGAAGGTCCAACCTCAGGAAGAATTGCTTCAGAAAGGTACCAGGGTCCCTAGCCAACACAGGGTGGGCTTCTGCGCATCGCGCAGGAGTATTCTAAGGACAGGGACACACAAGCCCCTTAAGAAAAAACTTCGCATTGACGTGAAGTTGCAAGGGGTTCCCTTATCGATGGAGTTGGACACCGGGTCCACTCTATCCATCATTTCACTTGACACATTCAAGAAGATTTGTAGTAGTAGTGGCCTTCGAGTCAAACTCAGGCCATCGAATTTAATCCTCACTGACTTCCAGAATTCCAAAGTCAGTGTGAAGGGGGAGGCTATGCTCAAAGTGCAGAGTAAAGCTTTTGAAGGTTTTCTTGATGTGGTGGTAGTTGGGGGTGAACGCACAAGCCTTATTGGACTCGATTGGTTTGAGGCCCTTGGAATCCAGGTGACTGGGCTTCACAGCGTGCAAACGTTGGGCCTTGCAGAAGTCTGCAAGGAGTTTGCTGATGTGTTTAGCTCAGAGCTTTGATCCTACAAGGGGCCTCCCATTGCATTATGTTTAGACCCCACTATCATGCCCATCAGGATCAAGCCTAGAAGGGTGCCTTTTGCCCTCAAAAGCAAGATAGATGCAGAGCTGGACAAGCTGCTCCAGCAGGGCATTTTAGAACCTGTGGACTCTAGTCCATGGGAAACCCCCATTGTCACGCCTTTAAAAGCTAATGGAGAAGTCCGCATATGTGCAGACTATAAGTGTACACTGAATAGAGCATTGCAACAGCACGCTTATCCAGTGCCGGTGGTGAGCCACATTTTGGCCTCCCTGAAGGGGAGGCGTCTTTTTGCAAAACTTGATTTGGCACAGGCTTATCAACAGCTACCTGTTGATGAGGCAACTGCAGAGGCCCAAACAATTATAACACATAGAGGGGCAAAGTTAAAAGACTGCAGTTTGGGGTTAATGTAGCCCCTGGCATATTTCAAAGTGTCATGGAACGCACACTTTGTGGTATTCCTGGGGTCTGTCCCTACTTCGATGATGTCCTCATTGCTGGGGAGTCATCTCAAAATCTGGCAGAGAGATTAAGGGCTGTTTTGCTTCGTTTTCGCAAAGCAGGCCTTAAACTGAAGCAAGACAAGTGCAAAACAGGAGTCACTTCTGCTGATTTTTTGGGCTTCAGGATTGATGCTCAAGGGATTCACCCTGCAGAATCCAAGTTTCAGGTGATTCAGCAGGCCCCAAGTCCCAAGTCCAAGAGTGAGCTGCAAGCTTTCTTGGGCCTTTTGAATTTTTATCACACATTTCTCCCACACAAGGCTGCAGTGGCAGAGCCATTACACCAGCTCTTAGACAAGCAGGCTCCATGGCAGTGGACTCAAGTCCATGAAAGGAGTTTCAATGAGGTTAAGGCCTTGCTCTCTTCAAATGCTATTTTAGCGCATTTCAATGAGCAACTGCCTGTATGCATCGCATGTGATGCATCTCCTTATGGGGTGGGAGCAGTACTGAGCCACCTGAAGGCTGATGGGACAGAAGTCCCTGTAGCCTATTAGTCAAGGACTCTGTCATCTGCAGAATGGAATTACGCTCAGATTGACAGAGAAGCCTTGGCCATAGTGGCTGGCATAAAGAACTTCCATGATTTCTTATATGGCCGCCATTTCACGGTCTACACAGACCATAAACCTTTGCTGGAGTTGTTTACTACCAACAAACAGACACCACACACCATTTCCCCATGTATGCTGAGATGGTCAATTTTCCTGTCAGCATATGATTATACACTTATTCATAAACCAGGAAAAGAGATGGGCCATGCTGATGGCCTCAGCAGGTTGCCTCTCAAACAAATAGAGGCTGATCCTGCTCCTGCTATTCATATTCTGTCCATTCAGGAGCTACCTGAATCTCCCCTCAGTGCTAGGGATGTGGCTGCAGAAACTGCCACTGATCACACGCTCACACACGTGCTGACTTGGGTTTTGTCAGGATGGCCTGACACTTGTCCAGATGCTGTATTTCAAAGCTTCTGGCAAAGAAGGCACGAACTGTCTACTTTTCATGGGTGCCTGTTATGGGGTAGTAGAGTAGTTAATCCTGCCTCACTGAGGTCTAGAGTCTTGTCCTCTCTGCATGAGGGACATCCAGGCATTGTGCACATGAAAGCACTTGCAAGAAGCCATTGTTCTATCCCAGCCTATAGCCATCCTTGTTAAAGGCACAAGGACCAAACCCCTGTTGATAAAATAGGCTGGAGACTTTAAAACAAAACAAACCCCTTTTAATATGGGTGACAAACCTGCCAAATAGTCCAAAACACAAACAGCAAAACTCAATCCAAATGAAGGAAATAGTCCACAGGAAACACGATGCAAACAGAAGAGTAGTCACAAGCAAGACGAACAGACCAGGATCCAAAGAAGTACTTTGCAAACAGTTGCCTTCAGCAACCAGCACTGCCCACACCTCCTCTTTTTATACAGCAGTCCCAAGGCGTTGCCTCTCAGTGCCTTCTCCTTTTACCCTGGAGTTGCCGTATTGACTGCTGCTGATTTACTCTCGCTAATTGACGACATGTGCGTGCATCAATTAGCATGTCCATCAGGTGTGAGTCCTCCGAGTCTGACTCATTCTCCTCACACAGCTGAGCTTCATCAGGAACACGACTGGAGGGCCCAGGCTCTGCATCAAACCGTGAGTCCTGTAATTCATCAGAGCCTCCCTCTGCCCCTGATGGCCCTTCAAATGCCTCCTCCACCTCCTCCTCAGATTCCTCAGACTCAGCTGTTGGGAGCACAGGCTGGCATGGAATCACAACAGCCATCTGTGGTGACCTGGCCTTGATAAAGCTATCGAGGCCCAAGTACACGGATGCCAGGTGTGCCAACAGTCACGGCCTGAAATTCCTCACGCCCCTGTACACAGGTGGGAGGAGACGCAAACCCCTTGGTCAAGGGTACATTTAGATTACGCTGGCCCTTTTCAGGGGCAATTCTTCCTTATCATGGTGGATAGCCATTCCAAGTGGTTAGAGGTTGTACCTGTCTCCTCCACTACTACTGCCAGGACTATCCAGGTGTTGAGAGGAATCTTCGCTACCCATGGCCTTCCGGATGTCCTCATTTCTGACAATGGTCCTCAATTTACTTCTTTTGAGTTCCAGGCTTTCCTTCAGGCCAACTTGATCCGGCACGCCACGTCAGCTTCTTTCCACCCTTCCTCCAATGGGCAAGCTGAAAGGATGGTGCGCACCACCAAAGATGCACTCAAACGAATCACGCAAGGTAGCTGGCATCACAGGTTAGCAGATTTTCTTCTTGCACACCGCACCACACCATGCACTGCCACTGGGAAGAGCCCAGCTGAACTCCGCTGGGGTCACTGCCTCATCACGAAGTTGGACAGATTGCACCCAGACCGGGTGGCTTCACAGGTGTCACAGCTGCGGGCACCTAGGAGACTTCAGGTGGGCGATCTGGTCTGGACAAGGAACTATGGTCCTGAACATCTATGGGTCCCTGCTGTCATCTGCAAGATCTTGGGGCCGCTATCATACGAAATGACCTTGGGAGATGGTCGCGTCCTTCAGCATCACATCGACCAACTGCGCTGGCGGTTTTCCCCCACCAATTCTGCCCCTGCCTCTGCTCTCAGGGGGGGGAGGGGGCCCAGGAACATGGTCACGCTTCAGGTCAAAATCTTGGGACCCAGGAACATGGTCATGCTTCAGGTCAAAATCCTGAGAACCAGCCTTATTGTTCCTGGGAATTACCACAGGGTGATAGGGATTCCCCAATGGAGGAGCAAGGACATCCTCACGATTCAGCCATTGCTAGGAACAGGGAGTCCTGCACATCTGCAAGTGCGCCAAACAGGAATTCATCCAGGGGGGTGGCTGGCGCATCCGCAAGAGTGCCAAACAGGAATTCCCCTGTGAAGGAGTTTGCCATAGAGGCGGCTCCTGACTCTGGCACCTCAGCCACCTACACGGGGGACTGGAACTATTGGGGCACTGCTGAAACACAGGTCATGTCCGAGACTGGTCGTGGGCTCAAGGGACTAAGTTCCCAGGAGCAGTCCATGGTGGACGGGGGAAACTCTGCTCTACCACCAGGTTTGGGGATTTCCTCCTCTCCAAGGGAACCTGAATGGAGCCCAGAAGAATCTGCCAGCCCGTCACAATGGGGGTCACCTGTAACTTATGAGCATCAAAGTCCTGGTCTATCGAGCCCAACAGACGGGCCAGTAGGCCAGGCACCCTTAAGTACAAGTCCTGGTCTGCCTAGCAGGGCAGGTGAGCTGACAGGCCAGGCACCCTCCCTGACCTTACGTAGGTCTCAAACGGCTAAAGCCCCTGCCAAGCATCTGGGAGACTATGTGAGGTTTCTGTCATCACAAAGAAACCTTGCTGGTCCATAATGAGGTGCTGGGAACCTCCACTTGGTAAAATACACAAACACTAATTTTATTTTGAAGAGCGGTTGTTTAAGTTAACTTTTTTATTTATAAAAATAATTGTCTGCCTATGTGTGTTGGGCAGGGGAACAAGTGTACTTGTGTGTTTTATCTAGGGGGGAGGGGTGTTGTGTCCTGGGTCTGTTGAGGCAGCTCAGCAGGCCCAGAAGTGATGCAAATGGTCCCGGGCATTCCAAAAGCTGCCCGGGACCAGACTGGTTGGCGCCAGCCTTGTGCGCAGGTGTAAGGCGCGAAAAAGGGAGAATAATGATAGGCTGTTTGGGAAACTATAAAAGGCCTGCAAGCCTGTTGCTTGTTGAGTGGAACTGGATTGAATAAAGAAGAACTTGGTTGAAACTGGTTGTGCATGTCGCTTCAATGCCGCGAACCCCAAGACATAAAAAAAAACCATCATGGATCTGCTGCTAAACCCCTTGCAGTTTTGCCTACCGCATAAATAGATCGGCAGATGGTGCTGTCAATATGGCACTGCACTACATGTTGCAACACCTGGAATCCCCAGGGACCTATGCATTTTCGTTAATTGGAGGGTCACCTGCGACACACCTAACTGAACCAGTATGGCTGGAGATAGGGCAGCATTGGGAGATTATCCAGTTTGTAGTGATCCCCAAAATGACTGAGACTGTAATCCTGGGGCTGGCTTGGATAAATAAGTGGTGACCTAACATATAGTAGGAAAATGGGATGAGAACTATGAGGTTCGGAATTGGACCCCTACCTCCTCCTTATGACGGCCAAGAGAGAGAAGCCACCTCCACTGGAGCCGGGCAGGAAGCGACTGAGACTTTGAAAATCACTGCTGAGTGGTTGCCTGGGGTCCAACTTATCCCTAATGAATACCGGGACCTACCTGATGTGTTCAGTGAGAAAGAATGTGATGTGCTCCCCCCTCACCGACCTACTGACTATGCAATAGAAATCTTGCTGGGGGCAAAACTCACCAAGGCAAAGATGTATTCCATGACCCCCAGAGAGATGACCAAACTACGAGAATACATTGATATCACCGACACAGAGCAGTGTTGGACTGTATGGGAAAAGGAGGCATTTGCTGCGCAATGGGCATTGCTAACTTGGCGCCACTTCCTAAAGGGAAGTAAAATACCCTTTGAAGTGTGGACTGACCATAAGAACCTCGAAGTGCTCAAATCCCCGCACAAGTTCGATGGGCGCAGCATTTCAATTTTTTTAACTTTTCTCTTGAATACATTCTTGGGGGAAAGAACTTCCTGACTGATGCCTTGTCTAGGATGCCACAGTACAAGAGCCATCGAGAGGAGGTGGTAAATGCTATCATCCCCTCTCTCATCAAAAAGCCTCTCAAGTAACCACTAGGCATCAAACCCGAAAGCAATCCATCAGTTCTGATAGAGAGTTGATCGAGAAACTCAGAACCAAACTGAAATCTGATCCCTGGTTCAGAGACAACAAACAGCTGTTAACCTATAGGGATAAACTTGCATGGAAAGGTTCCAAGTTGTACCTTCTTAGCTCCCTCAGGGTCCAAGCCCTGCAATGGAGCCACGATGCTAAGCAAGCCAGCCACTTTGGATTCTTAAAAATTTTGCATCTAGTAAGGCGGCAGTTCTGGTGGCCCGGAATGAAAAAGGACATTGAAAGCTATGTTAAGAGCTGTGTGATTTGTGCCACTATGAAAAAAAGACCAGGAAAAACCCCTGGACTGTTAGAATAGGTAGCGGAACCATCCCAGCCCTGGGAGAAAATCACAATGGATTTTATTGTCAAACTCCCTGAAAATAGCAGAAACACTGTGATTTGGACTGTCAGCGACCTTTTTTCAAAGTAGGCTTACTTTATAGCCTGCCCTAGTCTCCCCTCCACTCAGAAATTAGCAAAACTGTTTTTGAAGCATATCTACCAGCTACACAGAGTTCCGAGAGGAATCATATCAGATCAGGGGGGCCAGTTCACTGCAAAGTTTTGGCAGGAGTTCGTGAAGCTGATCGGATCCACCCAGGGGCTCAGCTTGGCTTTTCATCCAAGTACGAATAGAGCCACTGAACGAGTGAAAGTAATGGTGGAGCAATACTTGAGATGCTATGTTAACTATCAGCAAACTAACTGGCCTTTTGCTGAAGTGGCATACAACAATACTGTGCACAGCAGTACTGGTCTTACCCCCTTTAAAGTAGCAACAGGCAGGGAGTTGGTACCCATGCCAGAGTACCCTCAGGAGCCCCCCTCCTCACAAAAACTAACGGAATGGGTAAACACACTGCAGAACGCTTGGGCAAATGTTAAACGAGCCTTGGAAAAAGCTGCAAAGATTTATAAGGAGCAGACAGATAAGAGGCGATTGTCCCAGAGGCCATTTTATATAGGAGAGAAGGTCTACCTCTCAAACAAATACTTAACATTAAAATTGCCTTGTAAGAAGCTGGGACCCAAATTCGTTGGTCCTTTTCCCATTGTAAGGATTATTAACCCTGTCACAGTTGAGTTAAAGCTCCCACGGCTATTAGCTCCCACGACTATTGAGGAAAATACATCCAGTTTTCCATTGCAGTTTGTTGAAACCAGTTACAGAATCAACCTTGAGGCCAACACCTCAAATCGCCCCAGGGCCCATCATAGTGGAGGGTGATACTCATTATGAAATAAAATGGATTCTTGACTCTAGGCTGTACAAGGAGAAATTACAGTATCTAGTTCAATGGAAGGGCTACCCTTTATCAGAAGCTACCTGGGTAAAGAGTAGAGATGTAAAGGCAGAAAGATTAATAAATATATTTCATGACAAACATCCCCAAAAGCCTAGGGAACCATCAAAAGATTAGCATCACATTAATGTGTATTTATGCTTATTATCTTGCAGGAACTGCTTTCCCTTTAGGGTTGGTCTGACTGTCAACTTCTGAAACAAAACTGGCTGAAGCCATCCTTTTCGTTCTGAGTTGCCACATAGATGGGGGGGGGGAAGGGGGGAAGTGGTATTGCTATTTGTATCGCTAGACAAAATACCGAGTAGTCCCGTGGGAACCAAGGTCATTCCCACGGGTGCAGGAAGGAGCAAAGACAATTTGTGAAGCCCAATTGCTTTCATTTGGTAGCGTGATTTATAGCACAGTAGAGGGGAGGGAGTGTTACTTTTAGTTACTTCGAATCTCTAGGGAAATTTCAGAGTTGGTTTCACTTTTGACTGTGCTTTGAGGAAACATGTGCTTTGAAGAAACTTCAGGCCTTGGAGTTCTGATATATATATATATATATATATATATATATATATATATATATATATATATATATATATATATATATATATATATATATATATATATATATATATATATGTAGGTCATATATATATATATATATGACAAAATGTGATCCACTGGAGAAGGAAATGGCAAACCACTCCAGTATCTTTGCCATGAAAACCCCATGGACAGTACTAAAAGGCAAAAAGATATGATGCTGGAAGATGAGCCCCTCAGGTCGGAAGGTGTCCAATATGCTACTGGAGAAGAGCAGAGGGCTAGTACTAGTAGCGCCAGAAAGAATGAAGCGACTGGGCCAAAGCCGAAAGGATGCTCAGCTGTTGATATATCTGGTGGTGAAAGGAAAGTCCGATGCTGTAAAGATTTTTTCTCCATAGGAACCTGGAATGTAAGATCCATGAATCAAGGCAAGCTAGACGTAGTCAAAAAAGAGATGACAAGACTGAACATCGACATCTTAGGAATCAGCGAACTAAAATGGACAGGAATGGGTGAATTTAACTCAGATGACCATCAGGTATACTACTGTGGGCAAGAATCCCTCAGAAGAAATGGAGTAGCCTTCATACTCAATAAAAGAATAGGAAAAGCAATACTGGGATACAATCCCCAAAATGACAGAATGATCTCAATTCGAATCCAAGGCAAACCATTCAATATCACAATAGTCCAAATCTGTGCTCCAACCACTGGTGCTGAAGAGGATGAAATTGACCGGTTCTATGAAGCCCTACAGCACCTTATAGAATTAACACCCAAAAATGATGTCCTTATCATCATGGGGGATTGGAATGCTAAGGTAGGAAGCCAAAAGATAACCGGAATAACAGGCAAGTTTGGCCTTGGAGTACAAAATGAAGCAGGGCACAGGCTAATAGAATTTTGTCAAGAGAATACGATGGTCATAACAAACACTCTTTTCCAACAACCCAAGAGACGGCTCTACACATGGACATCACCAGACGGTCAACATAGAAATCAGATTGACTATGTGCTCTGCAGCCAAAGATGGAGAAGCTCTATACAGTCAGTAAAAACAAGACCAGGAGCTGACTGTGGCTCAGATCATGAGCTTCTCATTGCAAAATTTAGGCTTAAATTGAAAAAAGTAGGGAAAAGCACTAGGTCACTCAGGTATGAACTAAATCATATTCCTGATGAATATACAGTAGAGGTGACAAATAGATTTAAGGAATTAGATCTGATAGACAGAGTGCCTGAAGAACTATGGATGGAAGTTCGCAACATTGTACAAGAGGTAGCAACTAAAACCATCCCAAAGAAAAAGAAATGCAAGAAAGCAAAATGGCTGTCTGAGGAAGCTTTGCAAATAGCTGAGGAAAGAAGGGAAGTGAAAGGCAAAGGAGAAAGAGAAAGATACACCCAATTGAATACAGAATTCCAGAGAGTAGCTAGAAGAGATAAGAATGCCTTCTTAAATGAACAGTGCAAAGAAATAGAAGAAAACAACAGAATAGGGAGGACCAGAGATCTCTTCAAGAAAATTGGAGATATGAAGGGAACGTTTCATGCAAAGATGGGCATGATAAAGGACCAAAATGGCAGAGACCTAACAGAGGCAGAAGAGATTAAGAAGAGATGGCCAAACTACACAGAAGAACTATACAAGAATGAGCTTAACTTCCCAGATAACCACAATGAGATGGTCACTGACCTCGAACCAGACATCCTAGAATGTGAAGTGAAATGGGCCTTAGAAAATCTGAGCAACAACAAAGCTAGTGGAGGTGACAGTATTCCAGCTGAGCTATTCAAAATCTTAAAAGACGATGCAGTAAAAGTGCTACACTCAATTTGCCAGCAAATTTGGAAAACTCAACAGTGGCCACAGGATTGGAAAAGGTCAGTTTACATTCCAATTCCAAAGAAAGGCAATGCCAAAGAATGTTCAAACTATCGCACCATTGCACTCATTTCACATGCTAGTAAATTTATGCTTAAAATCCTACAAGCTAGACTCCAGCAGTATGTAGATCGAGAACTACCAGAAGTACAGGCAGGATTTTGAAGAGGCAGAGGAACTAGAGATCAAATTGCCAACATACGCTGGATCATGGAGAAAGCTACATGGACATGGACAAAAATACAAACAAACAGAAGGAGCACCCATGGGATCACCCCTCTCACCTGTCATTGCAAACCTCTACATGGAACACTTTGAAACCCAAGCTCTAGAAAAATCGGATCACAAACCCAAACTCTGGCTCAGATACGTAGACGACACCTTCATAATCTGGCCACATGGGAAAGAAAAACTGGACAACTTCCTCACACACCTCAACAGCCTACACCCCAAAATACAGTTCAGCATGGAAACAGAAGCTAACAACCAACTTCCCTTCCTGGATGTCTTAGTCTACAAGAAATCCAATGGCTCCCGAGGACACACCATCTACCAGAAGAAAACACACACAAACCGCTATCTGCACGCTCTCTCACACCACCACCCAGCACAGATCAACTCCGTAGCCAAGACACTCATCTCCAGAACAAAACGCTTAGCTGACGAACAACACCTAAAAACCGAACTACACACTCTCACCAATTCACTAACATCCAATGGATTCCAAAGAAATAAGATTACAAACCTAATCCAAAAAGAAACCCCCACTAAAATCCAAGACAAAGAACAAGAAAACGGCAAAGCCCTCCTCCCATACATAAAAGGCACCACAGACAGAATCAGTAAGATCCTCCATAAACACAACATCAAAACAGCATTCTGCACAAACAGAAAAATATCCACCATCCTTAGAAACCCCAAAGATAAAATTGAGTTAGAAAATCAAGGAATATATGAAATCCCATGCACTGCTTGTCCCAACACATACATCGGACAAACCAACAGAAGAATAAGTGCACGCATTGAAGAACATAAGAACTCAGTCAAAAAAGAGGAACCAACATCTTCCCTGGTCCAACACCTTAAAGCCACAGGACATGAAATTGACTTTAAAAATACCAGAACCATTGCCAAAGTGAACATTTTAATAACAGAATAATCAGAGAAGCCATCGAGATAGAAAAACGCCCACACAGCATGAACAAGCGAGATGATACGTCCCGCCTACCAGCCATTTGGAAACCCGCCCTTATTGACAAACGACTCCCTAACACAAAAAATGATACCAGAACCACACTCACAAAAACCACACAGGATGTCACCACCACACATCCACGCAAAAAGCAAACCCAAAGCCACACCGATGATGAGGCATGACCACAAACCAGAAGCCAGACCACAGTTGCATCATTAGCCATTTTAAACCCCTCCAATCCATACATGAAGCAAACTGACACCCTCCATGAAGATGAGGCACGACCACGAACGCGAAGCCAAAAAATAGCAAGGCAGCCCAAAATCTTAAACCCCCCTGCAACTCAGACTAACCTGAGCACAACCAAACAGAACACTCCCCCAGCCAATCAGAGCACAGCCAACCCCCCAGCCAATCAGAGCACAGCCAACCCCCCAGCCAATCAGAGCACAGCCACGCCCCTAACCAATCAGAACACACCTCCACCCAATCAGAACACAGCCAAGCTCCCACCCAATCAGTTCATACCCCCACTGGCAGTTAAAAGGAAGAAACAGCTAAGACCACACATTGCTCCTCGAAGCACGAAGCTGAAAGCACCAGCCTGAAGATGACGAATGGGACTTCGTCGAAAGGTCGCCAAGACACTCCCAATTTTACGCGGGAGAAAACCCGAACAACCAAAGACCTACATACAAATATGATCCCTGGGTAGGATAAAATCCCTGAGGGTGGAGGAGGATGAGCTAATGGTGTCCTTTGACACCATTTCACTCTTCACCTCCATCCCACAGGACCTTGCGGTTACAGTACTAAGGGACCGCCTGAACCAGAGGGGTTCAGAACAGCAGCAGGACTCCCTCCAAACTGAAGACCTCATAAAATTAGTGAAGGTATGCCTGAAGACATATTTTACTTTTCAGGGTACCATATATGAGCAAACTAAAGGTACACCTATGGGGTCTCCGATCTCCAGTGTAATCGCTGAGGTAGTACTCCAACAGTTGGAGCACATAGCGATGGCCCAATATCAACCTAAATTTTGGGCCCGCTATGTGGATGATACTTTTACTGTCATCAAGAGACATCAAAAAACTAACTTTATGGACATACTGAATTCGGTATACCCAGACATTCAATTTACGATGGAGGAAGAAAGTCAGGGTTCACTGGCATTTTTAGATGTACTTGTTCATCGACAGCCAGATGGAACTCTTGACACTAGGGTATACCGAAAATCAACGTGTACGGACAGAATCCTCCATCATAAGAGTAATCATCCAGTGGCCCATAAAGTTAGTTGTATTAGAGCCCTGTTTAAACGGGTGGAATCCCACTGCAGTACTGCCAGAGCAAAAATAGAGGAAAGAAACCATCTCTTTCGTATATGCAAACATAATGGATATCCAGCAAGGTTCATTAGGCGCTTTAGTGTGCCACCTGAACCTCGAAGAGATCCATGTACAAATGAACCTGCACCACAGACGACGTTGGTTACCCTCCCCTATATCTGCAACGTCTCTGAGGCAACTGCTAGATTGCTAGCACCATACAATGTTAAGGTAGCCCATAGACCCAATCAGACGCTACGTGCCGCAATCATGCGCCCCAAGGACCCACTCCCCACCATGGATAAGTCAGCAGTCATTTACAGAATTGACTGTGAAGACTGCCCCAGGAACTATGTTGGGGAGACCGCCAAGAGAGTAAGAACCAGGGTCCATGAACATAAATTAGCGGTAAAGAGGGGCGAACAATACTCTCAGATTGCGGCACATATGACTGAATCAGGCCACCGATTTGACTTTGAAAATTTACATGTCTTGGCTAGTGACAACACGAAAGGGGGCCGCTTGCTTAAAGAAGCATGGCTATCCAATAAGGATTCTATTACTTGGCATATTGATCTTTGCCCAGCCCACTTAACGCTGAGAGCTTGGAGCATGGGTAATTCCCCACCCCACTGGAGACACCCTAAAGAAATACCTAATATATCAATGGAGAGGATTGTGGAGAAGAATTCCCCCTCTCACCATCCACAGCCCGGGAGTACTCAGACAGAACGCAAACAACGATCGAGACCTCCCCCCACCCCCAGAATGGTTAGACATCTCCGAGCATCTGAAGGAGCGTCGGGAGACATAGGAGCACTAACATGTGGACCAGGAATCTGCACGCACCCCCCAGGATATCCGGAGAGGAGAGCGTCGCCTGATAAGAGGTCCACATCTAAAATACCCTTGGCGGGGACACTGAATTGCCTGCCGTGTTTGGGAGAAGAAAGGGTAACTTCTCCAGCCCTACTGCCTGTAACAACTCGATCACTCCATTCAGCAGCACCAACCCAAATGCGTCAACGGGAGATGTGGAATGAACCCGATGAAGATGCATATGGGAGGAACACCGAGAGCGGAGGGGAGAGGGCAACGAAGACTGATACTCCTGATTGCTGTATAGAGAGCATCCAGGGCGAGTTGGTTAAAACTAGGATGGAATACACAAAGATCGGAGATAAGGAAAGGAGACGCCTGGGAGCAACAACTTCCAGATCGTACTCTAAAAGGGGAGAAACAACCTCATTAGCATGTTTGGGGAATACGACACGCCCACCCCACCTTGTAATGCCGATCCATCCGTATCAACAGACAACACGGAAGAGCCCTCAAGGCGACACCATGCAAGCAAGGAGTAAGGAGGAAATAAGGGGTGTGACAGTAATTAACTCGAATAACATCTGCGGAGACCATGACTGGGGAAAATACAAAGAAAACAAGAGACAGTGCGTTGCAACGGGGCAATCAGAACAGAGTGGGGAAAGGGGAGGAGGGAGGGGTGCAACTAAACAAAGTAGGTGTAGCAATAAAACAGAAAAGGAGAGGGAGGATATTCTGTTAAACCCCGAATTTGGGAAAGAGAAAACACCCGATGACAGCTACACAAGCAAAAAATGCAGGAAAGCAATTATTGCTAGTAAGAAACCAGCAACTGAGAAACAGTCTATTGCATCAGGCCCAATGACAAGGTCTAGGAGCCGAGTGCAGACTCTGACCAATCTATAAAGAGGACTCTCCCACTGACCGGCATTTTGAGCCCTGATGATGTCAGCAGTTGCAGACGAAAGCTAGGCGTTTTATTGGTTTTATTGTAATTTTATTGGCATTTTATTAAATTTTACTAAATTCTTAAGCATTCCCTGGTGCTCACATTTATTTGTTTGGTTTTATATATATATATATATTTTAAAAATAACGTTAAAAATCGAAGAGTAACAATTCCTGGGTATATACATAGTGATAAAAAAGGCATTCACCAGGAGATAAAAACAATACAGTTTTAATAGATAAAACCAAGCTTTCGATGGCTAGAAATCTGCCATCATCATCAGGGTACAAACCAACTGGTAAGGAAACTTGCTTATGAGAACAGCCGCGCCCGCATTCTGCGCATGGACCTCGTGACGGGTCCCAGCTGATTGGTTCTAACTTCACTTTCAGTATTTGATGACTCTTTCTTACGATCCCTACTTGCATCTGCATGATCGCCCCTCTCCCCACCCCTTTTAGTTCTTGAGCCAGGAAGGTAACGTGTATTTCCCAGAGTTAAAGTGTCCTCCTCGTTATCAAGCTGGCCCCTCCTCCTGTGTTTTCCGGGACATTTCTCTCTTCCACTCTTCCGGCACACATCACACTTATTTGTACATTTATTATCACCATTCTTCATACCAAGGGTTTCACTTTGGTCCTCGTTTTTCAGTGCATCTACTCTTATCGCCCCTCCAGCACCCTCACAGTCCTCATGATTAAGCCCCTTCATGCTTTTATTTCCCCCCACTGCTCCCAGCGTGTCATCTAATTGAGTCCAAGGTCCGCCTTGTTTCGTTATTGTAAGTGTTCTCCGGGGTGTTTCAGTTAATTTAGTAGGTGCTTGATATCCTCCGCACTCCTCCTTCATGTGATCCAGTGCAATTCCCAATCCGGTTGCCTCTCTTTCAAGCTTCTGTAAAGCCGCTCTCCGGGAGAGCGTAACTACTCCCGTGACAGGGTGGTTACAAACGCCGATCCTCCGTGCGTCTTTCGGGGGCGTGTCTCCGTCTTGGTGATTCTGATCAGCACGGCAGAGGGGTGAGGATGTAATTCCGCCATCGTTCGTGGTAATCATTTCCCTTTTTGAGTTCATACACACTTTTGATGTGTTAGTGACCAGATGTATTATGCTAGAGGTATCATTGGAGACAGGGGGGTCAGTATGATTATTAAGGCAACAGGCTTGTTCTATATCAATTGGGAAGTTTTTTGTTCGTGTTTCCAAATGCTGAATACGGTGTGCGGGGATATCCAGGGCACCCGGGGATGGGCCATTGGCATCAATAGGTTTCTTAATTTGTGGTGGACATACCTGTAGGTTGTCAATCGAGGGGACTTCGAATTGCAGATTTTTCTTTTCCTTGTTGCCAGTCTCATCTGATAGGTGCTCAAAATTTTTGTTGTTCAAATATTTTCTCCCAAATCGTGTGCGTGTTTCCCACGCCTTCATGGCCTGGTATGCTGGGCGTAAGTCCACATGCCGATTGATTGACTTATTGTCTGAAAACCAGGCCTCTTTGAGCAACCTACCACTCTTAGAAGTATCACTGGCAACTACCCTCACACCATCAAAATTAAATTTATGACCAAACTCTGCCATATGAGTGAATATCTGGGAGTACTGCTCACCTCTTCTTATTGACAGCTTATGTTCCTGCATTCTTGTTCTGACCCTTTTTGAAGTCTCCCCCACGTAGTTGCTTAGGCAGTCACTACAATCAATCTTGTAGATGACTCCAGACTTCTCAGCAACGGGAAGCAGGTCTTTAGGTCTCATAATGCAGGAACGCAACGTCCGGTCAGGTCTATGTGTAACCTTTATATCATGGGGTGCCAATAGCCTGGCAGTAGCCTCCGAGACGTTGCAGATGTAAGGGAGGGTGATACAAGTTGTCTGGGATGGTGGTACCCCAATAGATGGATCTTGGGGTAACTTCGATAGAGTACTATGGCGTCTAATAAATTTTATGGGGTACCCATTGTGCCTACAGAGACGGAAAAGGTGTTTTCTTTCCTCCGTTTTTGCTTTGGCTGTACTGCAGTGGGAGTCAACCCTCTTAAAGAGGGTTCTAATACAGCTGACTTTGTGGGTCACTGGATGGTTTCTGTTATAGTGCAAAATCCTGTCGGTGTGCATGGGTTTGCGGTAGACCCAAGTGGTTAGGGTCCCATCCAGCTGGCGTTGGACTAAAACATCCAAAAATGCCAGCTTGCCCTGATGTTCCTCTTCTTCTGAAAATTGCAGGTCCACGCACACCGAATTAAGTGTGCCCACAAAGTCAGCTTTCTGACTCCTCCTAATAATGACAAAAGTGTCGTCCACGTAGCGGGCCCAGAATTTCGGACAATACTGTGCCATCGCTACGTGTTCCAATTGCTGCAATACAGCCTCAGCAACAATGCTCGAAATGGGTGATCCCATGGGGGTACCCTTTATTTGCTCATACATTTTGCCCTGAAACGTGAAATACATTTTCAAGCAAAAGGCTAGGAGGTCCACAAGGTCTTCTGGGCGGAGTGAATCCTGATAATGCCCTGGGCCCTTGCGATGCAAAAGGTCTTTGATCGTCGCAATGGCCAGGTCCTGTGGGATAGAGGTGAAGAGGGAGATGACGTCAAAAGACACCATCACCTCATCATCCTCTATCCTCAGGGTTCTTATCCTATTCAGGAAATCCTCCGCAGATTTTACAGTGGTCTGACTATCTGTGACCAAATGGCCAATACGACGGCTGAGCCATTTGGCCAATTCCGATGTAGGGGTGCCCCTGAATGATACAATGGGGCAAAGGGGAACCCCTTCCTTGTGGACCTTGGGTAAACCGTAAAATCTGGCAATTGCCGTGTCACTAGGGCGTATCTTTGCCAGAGTTTCATCATCCAGCCTTTTGCTGCGTTTCAGGGCATTGAGCATTTTGTTGATCCAGTTTTTAAGGGTATATATATGTAGGTCTTTGGTTATTCGGGTTTTCTCCCGCGTAAAATTGGAAGTGTCTTGGCGACGTTTCGACGAAACGTTACTATTATCAATAATAGTAGTGAAAATAAAAACGTGATTCCTGGGTGAATTCATAACCAATAAAAACGTGAGCACCAGGAATATAATAAACTGAAAAAGTTTAATACCATCACCAATCACCAAGCTTTCGTCAGAGACTTCTGACATCGTCAGGGTTAATGCTGGTCTATGGGAGCGTACCTTTATAGGTGAGCTGTCCTTTGCGCACGGCTCCTAGCTCTTGTCATAGGTCCTAATTGATTTGACTGCATTCTAATTATGGCTTCCATATTGATGACTCCTCTTTTCTTGCTTCTACTGCTTGTGAGTGTGCCATTACTCACTTCTACCTCCCCCAGTCTTAGATTAGGAAGGTTCCCTCTCCCCCCTTTTTTGGTTGGTTAGATCATCCGTATCTCTAAATCACTCCCTCTCCTCGTACTCACATCTCCCACCTTCCTCCTTCCTCTGCTCCTTACTTACTCCCCCGTTGCCGTCCCTTATCCTATGGAGGCGCACCCTCAGTCTTTCTCCCCATCTAGTCTTTTCCATTCCCCACCCTTTGGCTGTATAATCCCCGTTCTTATCGTTGCCACTTTGTCTGCCATCTACTTCCTCCTTCCCCCCATTGCCAATGCTCTCAGACTCCGCGTCAGATCGGGCACCTCGAATACCTCTTTCCTCCTCCTGAAATCCCTTGTGTGCCCTCCTTTTTTGAGTTTGTATGCCCGGCTCCTTTGTTTCCCCCCCTCCATCAACACGACGATCTTTTCTGCAGTTTCCATCACGTTCAACCCTTATTTGCTTTTCCCCCCCATTCACCCCACTCTCGATCTCCGTATTCTCCCGAGCATTCCAAGTGAGGTTCTGTTGTTTCTGTTGATGGACTGCCGCCACGGGGCGAATTAATTCCGACTCCCCCCTTTCTCGGTGTTGCCGGATCGCTGCTACTCTGGGCCAGTTCTTCGTGTCGTCCTTGGTCTCCTCCTGTTTCTGCGCTCTTTTATCCACAGTTTTTTCCGTCTAGATACTCATGTGGGGGGGGGGGTATCTTTCTCCCTGGGAGTTCTGGGGGGTTGGGGGTGATTTCTCGTTCACTGGCTGCTTTTTCCTCATCGTGTAACTGTTCCCTTACTGTTTGGGAGCGTGTGCATGGTCTTGGAGCAGGGGGGCCCCTCAATCGTCGATTACTCCCCTGAGTGTCCATGGGCCGTTGTTGTTGTGGGGGGTGGAGGTTCACTCCCCCCATAATTTCTCCCCTAGGGGTACACAGTACTGTCTCAGGGTGCCTCCTTATGGGTGGGCAGTCCCGTGTGTTCCATGCCCTTAAGGTTAGATGTGCCGGGCATAAATCAATATGCCGATTGACAGAGTCCCTGTCAGAGAGCCATGCTTCTTTAAGTAGCCGGCCCTCTTTCATGTTGTCACTGGCCAGGATGCATACATTGTCAAAATCAAAGCGATGTCCAGAGTCCACCATGTGCGCCCATACTTGGGAGTGCTGTTCCCCCCTTTTTACCGCTAATTTATGTCCATGGACCCTAGTCTTCATTCTTTTTCAAGTTTCCCCCACATAATTGCTAGGGCAATCTTTACAACTAATCTTTTATACAATTGCTGATTTTTCAGTGCTGGGGAGTGGGTCCTTGGGGCGCATCACTTTGGATCTTAAAGTTTGATCAGGTCTGTGAGCCACCCTCACCTTATGAGGGGCTAGCAGCCTGGCTGTCACCTCTGAAACATTGCTGATATAGGGGAGGGTAACCCGGGTTGTCTGTGGTGGGAGTTCCTCCATATCTGGGCTCCTCCGGGGTTTGGGTGGTATACTTTAGCATCTGATAAACTTAGTTGGGTAACCATTGCGTCTACATGTCTGGAAGAGATGGTTTCTTTCTTCCCTTTTAGCTTTGGCTGTGCTGCAATGGGAGTCTATTCACCTAAATAACGTTCTTATACAGCTAACTTTGTGGGCCATAGGATGGTTACTTGCATAGTGCAGAATTCTGTCTGTATGCATAGGTTTTCGGTATACCCTCGTGCTCAGGGCCCCGTCTGGTTGGCGGTGGACCATTACGTCCAAGAATGCTAGTTCCCCCTGGCTCTCCTCCTCCTCCGTGAACTGAATATCAGGGTATACCAAATTAAGTATGCCCACAAAGCTAGCCTTATGCTCCCTTTTGATGACCACAAATGTGTCATCTTCATAGCGGGCCCAAAACTTAGGTTGGTATTGGGCCATCGCTACGTGCTCTAACTGTTGCAGCACAGCCTCCGCTATGACGCTAGATATTGGGGACCCCATGGGTGTTCCTTTGACCTGTTCGTACGTGGTATCTTGAAACGTAAAGAAAGTTTTTAGACACACCTCCAAAAGTTCCACTAGGTTGTCAGTTCGGAGGGAGTCCTGTTGTTGTCCCGGGCCCTTCTGGTTCAAGCGGTCCTTTAATACCGTGACTGCGAGATCCTGCGAGATAGAGGTGAAGAGCGACACGACGTCGAATGACACCATCAGCTCATCCTCCTCTATCCTTAGGGTCCTAATCCTGTCTAAAAACTCCTCTGCCGACCTTATCGTGGTGATGCTATTGCTGACCAAGTGACTGATACGGTTGCTCAGCCACTTGGCCAGACCCGAGGTCGGGGTGTTCTTAAACGAAACAATAGGGCGGAGGGGGACACCGTCTTTATGAATCTTGGGTAGCCCATAGAATCTGGCCAAAGCCGAGTCCACGGGCCGTACCTTTCTCAAGATGTCATCCCCTATCCTCCCCCCACGTTTGAGTCCATTAAGTATTTTATTGACGCGGTTCTTAAGCGCCGTCATGGGGTCCTTTTCTACTACCCTGTAGGCCGTAGTATCCTTAAGTAACTCAAGTGCTTTGTTAGTATACTGCACCCTATCCATCACAACTGTGGCTCTCCCCTTATCCGTGGGTAACACTACGATGGAGTTGTCTTTCCTTAGTTGTTCCATAGCCTCCATCTCATCTTTGGATGGTGCTTGATGGTATTTGTGGTTCATCAACAGTCCTGTGACTTGTTGCCTAATAAAGTTTTTCACCTCTTCCTCTACTTCAATGCGGCCCATGGCAGGTTCTAATGCTGTTACAAAATCCAAAGTATGGGCGTCCATAAGGTTACACCCCGCGTCCCACTGTAACAGGGTAAGCTGTGGGGGGGCGGTGAGTGTCTTTGTTGAGAGATTACATACCAGCCTCACGGGGGGTTTCCTTTCCTGTATATATATGCAGGTCTTGGCGTATTCAGGTCTTTTCCCGTGTAAGATTGACAGTATCTTCACGACGTTTCGATGAGGTCCCACTCATCATCTTCAGGCTGGGGTCTTCGGCTTCGTGCCTGTGCAAGCAAAGTGTGATCGGAGCTGCCGTCTCTCTATAAATACTGGTGGGGGTGTGTGGAGTGCTGGCTTTGTTGCTGCGGGTGGATTGGTTGGCTGTGTTGGAGCCATTGTTTGTGGATTGTTCAGCTGTTTTGTAACATCCTGAGTAGTTGAGGTGCTGGCTGTGTGCCCATTAGTCTTTTGTGTTGTAACAACCTGGGTAATGGGCTGTGTGATGACATCCTGAGATCTGGTGTAGTGATATCCTGAGTTCTGTATTGCAACATCCTGGGTGGTTGGCTGTGTTCTAACAGCCTGAGCTTTAGCGTTGTAATCTCCTGAGTTCTGTGATGTGATGTCCAGAGCAGAAGGCTGTGATGTAACATACCGGGCTTTGGTTTGGCTCTGAGTTTGCGGTCTAGCTGTGAGTTCATGGCGTGTGTCCGTTTGCTTTGTGTGGGGGTCGGATGGAGGTGCAGCAGCTGGTGATGTCGTCGTGGTTTGGCTTCTGGATAGTGGTTGCATTTTGTCTGAGGGATGGGTTTGGGATTGGGTTTGGGTCTGGTGAGGGTGAATGGTGGTGGTGTCCTGTGTTGTTCTGGGTCCGGTGTCGGTTTTCGTGGCTGGGACTCATTTGTTGATTAGAGCTAGTTTCCAGATGTCTGGTAGGCGGGAGGTATTGTCACGTTTATTCATGTTGGGGGGGTGTTTTTCTATTTTGATGGCTTCCATAATTATTCTGTTGTTGTGGTATTCAGTTTTGGAGATTAGTTTGGTTCCTTCAAAATTAATTTCATGTCCTGTAGCTTTAAGGTGCTGGAAGAGGGAGGAAGTTTTTTCTTCTTTTCTGACTGCATTCTTGTGTTCTGCGATGCGGGCATTTATTCTTCTATTAGTTTGTCCAATGTATGTGGCTGGGCAGATTTTGCATGGTATTTCATAGACTCCTTGGTTTTCTAGCTGGATCCTGTCTTTGGGGTTTCTTAAGATGTTGGCTATTTTTTGGTCGATGCCGAAGGCTGTCTTGATATTGTGTTTGTGGAGAATTTTACTGATTTTATCTGTGGTGCCTTTGATGTAGGGGAGGAGGGTGATGTCGTACTGTTCTATGTCTTGGTTCTTGGGGGGTGTTTCCCTTTGGATTAGGTTGGTAATTGTATTTCTTTGGAATCTGTTGGAGATTAATATGTTTGTGAGAGTGTGTAATTCAGTTTTCAGGTAGTCATTGTCGGCTAGGCGTTTGGTTCTGGAGATGAGGGTCTTGGCTATGGAGTTGATCTGTGCAGGGTGGTGATGGGATTGTGCGTTTAAGTAGCAGTTGGTGTGTGTTTTTTTCCGGTAGATGGTGTGTCCTAGGGAGCCATTGGGTTTTTTGTAGATTAGGACGTCCAGAAAGGGGAGTTGGTTGTTAGTTTGTATTTCCATCGTGAATTGTATTTTGGGGTGTAGGCTGTTGAGATGTGTGAGGAAGTTGTCCAGTTTTTCTTTCCCATGTGGCCAAATTACAAAAGTGTCATCTACATATCTGAGCCAGAGTTTGGGTTTGTGTTCAGATTTGTCTAAGGTGTTGGTTTCGTTCCATGTATAGGTTTGCGATGACAGGTGAGAGGGGTAATCAACAAACGAGTCCCAGCCACGAAAACCGACACCGGACCCAGAACAACACAGGACACCACCACCATTCACCCTCACCAGACCCAAACCCAATCCCAAACCCATCCCTCAGACAAAATTCAACCACCATCCAGAAGCCAAACCACGACGACATCACCAGCTGCTGCACCTCCATCTGACCCCCACACAAAGCAAACGGACACACGCCATGAACTCACAGCTAGACCGCAAACTCAGAGCCAAACCAAAGCCCGGTATGTTACATCACAGCCTTCTGCTCTGGACATCACATCACAGAACTCAGGAGATTCCAACGCTAAAGCTCAGGCTGTTAGAACACAGCCAACCACCCAGGATGTTGCAACACAGAACTCAGGATATCACTACACCAGATCTCAGGATGTCATCACACAGCCCATTACCCAGGTTGTTACAACACAAAAGACTAATGGGCACACAGCCAGCACCTCAACTACTCAGGGTGTTATGAAACAGCTGAACAATCCGCAAACAATGGCTCCAACACAGCCAACCAATCCACCCATATATATATATACTTAGCAGATAAAAGACGACCACCAGGAAGTAAAAACAATCACATTTTAATAAATAAATAACCGAGCTTTCGATGGCTGTATCACTGCCATCATTGTCAGGGTGTAAAAGCCAGGGGGTGGGGAAGCTCGCTTATGAGCGCAACCGCGCCCGCATTCGGCTCATTGACCTCGTGATGGGGCCCGGTCGGTTGATCCTTGCATTACTCATGTAAGACATACTTTCAAATTCTGCACTCCTACGATTGATTCCTTCTCTACTACTCACGACTCCTAGGTTGGGGGGGGAGCATCTCGTGTCGTTTTGCATCAAAGTAACTTGTGTGATACTGGCCCGATCATCTGGTGGGGTCTCGGGTCTGACCACCTCCTTCCCCCGTGTTCGCCGCACTACTCTCCAGGGACGCACAGCTGTGTCCATGTCCTCACTCCCATTCCCCCCCGCAGCCCCTAACACGTCACTTGTACGCATATGGGGTGCGCGATGATTTATTACGGTCCGTGTCAGTGTCGGCTCCACGTCCAAAGAACGTTCAACCCTCTCCCCCTGGGTATATTCCGAGGGAACCTCAAATCTGGTCCTCATGCTTGCGCTCTCTTGGACGCGGGGTAAGTATGGGAGTTGGGGTTTGGGGTGGGAATCGGGATTGGGATTAGGAGAGGGATGGGAACAACAATGGGGTTGCCCCCATTAACATTTTCAAGCTTTAGCAAACTATTGTCCGGGTACATATGTTCAATAACACTAATATAATGGTAAATAGCTATAATGAATATGAGAAACGATAATCATAAACAGTATCAGTTAGTCAATACATGTCATTCATCTTACTAGTATATATTCACGATAACATATCACATTCATTTCTCACTAGTTCGTTTTGCTAACCATTGGTAAAAATTATCCCAAGTTTTGAAATAAACTGAGTCTTCCTTCTCTTTAATCTCTAAAGTTAATCTATCCATTTCTGCACATTCTAAAATTTTCTTAATTAGGATCTTTTCAGTTGGTAAATTATCATTTTTCCAGTATTGGGCAAATGCTATTCTCGCTGCTGTCAATATTAAATACGCATTCTCCTTCTCATACTTGGCTCCTAGTATTCCTAACAGAAAAAATTCTGGTTTAAATTCTATCTGTATTTTAGTCATCTTTTCCAACCATGTATGAATCTTGAGCCAGAATTTTTTTGCTCTAGGGCATACCCACCAGATATGGTAATAGGTACCTGGCTTTTGTTTACATTTCCAACAATTATTCAAAGTATTTTTAAACATTTTTGCTAGCCTTACTGGTGTCATATGCCAACTATAAAACATTTTATACAAATTTTCTTTATATGAAGCTGCTTTAGTCAATTTAATGTTTCTATCCCATAACTTTTGCCAATCTTCTAAATCTATAGAATATCCAAAGTTTTTTGCCCATGTTATCATTGTTTCTTTTACTTGTTCTTCTTCCATCTTCAAGTTTAGAAGAAATCTGTAGAGTTTCTTAATCAAGTTTTCATCTGTTTTTAACAATATTTGATCAAATTCTATCTGTTCTTTATAAAATCCCATTGTCTTTGCATCTTTTTTATATCTTGTTTGAATTTGCAGATAGGACCACCATGCTCAGTCAATACCTTGTCATTGTAAATCTTGTCTATCTTTCCATTTTCCTTCCTTGTCCAGGTTATCTTTGTAAGTGACGACTTTGTCGTAGTTAATTAAATTTGGGTAAGCAAAAGCTTCCATTGTTGAAAGCCACTCAGGTAGTTTAATATACTTTTTTTGTTTTATTCTTTCCCATTCTAAAAAAAGTATATTCCTTATAGTGTGGTTTTGGAAGTATCTGTTTTATTTTTCCTGTACCATAGAAAGGCATGCCAACCAATTTGTAGGTCATGCTCCTCTAGGTACAGTAGTCTTTTATTTCTCAGTGTTATCCATTCTTTAAGCCATGTTATTCTGGACCAGCCAGTTGGATGGGATCTGTATGTTAGAATGTTTGGCATTTATAGGGTTAAGCGCTGTCTCCTTAAGAGATGGCTTATGGGTAATGTAGTTTAGCTATTCAGTAAATCCCATGTTAACAGGTCAGTAGGAGGGGTTACTAAGTCCATCACAGGATATCCTGGCTATGTTCCAGTTTGGAATGTCTTTGTCTGAGATAAGCATGGGATCACCGGAGGACACACATGGTCTGAACCCACGTTAGAAATTGATGTGAAGGAATTATTGATTTTTACCTATAAAGATGAACGGATATGGAACATTCAGATGAAACTACCAAGAAACACAAGTTCAGCAGTATTCCTGAATAAATACAGTATCTGTTTTACAATTATCTTTATTGAGTCATCTGTCTGGCCTTGGATTACAAAGCATCTTGATTCAGGTTTCAGAACAGTAAAAATCATTATTATTATTCATATCAGCAGTAACAGCATCATTCTATAAAACAATAACTGACTTTTCATCTCTCTGCATTAGTAAAATCACAAGCCTCTCTCTCTCTTCGCTAAAAGTAGAAACAGTGATATTCTTTGTGTCTGCTCTGGAGAAGTGCCTTTGCCTACTGCATCGTATCGCCAGAATCCTTGCATGTAAAGACTGTTTAAAGAAAAGTTAGCATTGGGGCAGCCACCCCCCCCCCTTTGCCTGCAACTCAAATGTGTGTGTGTGTGCTATCCCAAGTCCGTTTGTTTGAAAGCAAGAGAAAGAAGCTTTGCTTAAGGGACCTTTCGAAGCAAAGCAGCACAGAAAAGTTACTGGACAAGGAATTTGTTTCTCTTGTTTACAGAAGCCCCTTACTGGCCTCAGCTGCCAGACAATAAATTTATTAGTTGCTAAGGCTGAACCATCTGTTGCCATGGTATCTCAGCTTCTGGTGAGAGAATACTGACTCCCCTCCCCCTCCCCTTGGAATGCGAGGAATCTCAATGGGGAGAAAAAAGGCTTTTGGTTACAAAGACAACAGAGCCCACTCCTGCAAATAGCAATGCAGTAACACCCTCTAGTGGCAATCTGCAAACAGCAACCCCACATTTTATTACTTGCTAGCAAAGCCTGAATTTAATGTTTGCAAAACAGACTAAACCAGCAAATTTATGTGCAAGTTTATTGACTTTGGAATGCTAATCATTATAACTACACATTCCTAAAGACCCAAGTTGGAATTTAATGTAAGCTGAGTAATTCCTTAAAAATTACACTACAGGCATTCTGCCTCACAGCCCTGCTGAAAGAAAAGCACCCCCCCACACACCTTGGTAGCTGATCTGCAAATAGCAGGCTTGCAGTAATTCAAGTTAATAGCACCCCCTGGAGGTGAAAGAAGGTACTTCGCTGAAATTTCTAACTATGCAGAGTGTGTCTCTGATAGTCAAAGAGCAAGTTCCCTGAATTCATCCAAAGTAACCAGCACCCCCTAGTGGGCACAGAGTGAACTTCACCTGAAGTAATCATTCATGAAAGCAGTCACCCCTAGTGGTGTCTTTGCTGAGGGCAAATTAAGGAGAAAAAAGGCAGCAAATTATCCTTGCTTGTTATCACAAAGACGTAACAACCAAGGGGAAATTTACGGGAGCTAACCGGAGCTCAGTATTTTCTGGATGGTCAACAACGTGCAACGTGGTTCTTAGAAGGAAGAATTTAGCTGGCCTTTCTCCAAGCGCCCCCTAGTGGTTAAAAAAGGAACACCACACAAGCCTTTAATCATGCACAGAGAAAGCCCTCTAGTGGACAAAGGATGAACTTCGAAGGAAGAGCACCCTGGTGACTGACCTGCAAGCAGTGACCCCTAGTGGACAAAGGGTGAATTTCGCTGAAGCACTCACGCAAACAGTGTACCCTGGTGGCTAAAGAGAGAATTTCCCCGAAGAGCCCACCCAGATAGAGTGACCCCTAGTGGTCAAAAAGCAAAGTTCATTGAATTTGCTTTAAAATAGCTAGGAAGTTTACTGAACCTGTCCTAGCCATGCCGGAGTGTCTCCTTGATTTAGAAGAAGGGGTTCAACCAACCAGCCTAGATGAGACACCCCAACCAGCTGGCCAAGGAGAAATTCTGCAACCAGCTAACCTTGACCTGTACACAGAGGCTGATGCTCAAGCCTCAGTGAGACCAAGGACATCACAGGTGCCCTATGACCTGAGGCAACAAAGAAAGCCTACAGAAGCCATGCGCTCACATCTGATGGAAAGATGGGAGTTGAGCTATGAACACCACGAAAGAAACAGGGAGAAATTACAGAAACTCTACCAAGCACCTATGAAGGAGCTCTCCCCCAAAAGTGTGACCTCATTAGAAATGGACAGGGAAGAAGCTTTCTGACAATGGACAGACTTCGAAAACCACCTCGAAGAGATTCAGGTGCAACTAGGAGACCCAACGCTTGATAGCACAATGCAAAGCCTCAAGCTAAAAAAACAAGGAATGTAAGAAGTTTCTAGAAAGCTTAAAATACCTCCCGGAGACCGAGCCTTACACAGAAGACAGACCAGTCGAGAGGGTCGAGTCCAAAGTTTCCCGTAATTCGCATGCACCATCCCAGGGATCACAAGTGGCTCCATCTCATGCCTCTGGCAAAGCCTCACCCTTTCGCCATAATGCACCACGAGCCCAGGTGTATTCCAGCGTGTCACAACAATCTCACATTACAGGCGCCTCCTGCCATTCAAAACCGTCATCTCGTCAGAGCCAAGCATCCCGAGCCTCAAGGGCAGAGAGCATTGCCGCCTGACTCGCACAAGCGTGAATCAATACCAAAATGGCTGACGCCACTGCACAAGCAGCATTAGAAGAAAAGCGGCAAAAAAAAGAATTGGCCAAAGTGGAGACTGCAGCAGCTCTATGTGTAGCAGAAGCAGAGCGACAGCAAAGAGAAGAATTGGACAAAGTGGAGGCTGCAACAGCCCTACATGTGGTAGAGGCACAGCATCAGCAGAGGGAAGACATGGTCAAAGCTCAGGCCAGCTTTGAGATTTCCCAGTGTCAACAGAAAGCAAAATAGGCAGCCGTAAGACCAGCAGTTCTGCAGAGAGAGCTGGAAGACACTATATCTATGCACAAGTTGGAAGGGCTAGGAAGAGAAAGCCCCCATAACCGTGTGCAGGCCTATGTTGACAACCAGAGTGCGTTTCAACGTGAACAAGTAAGAGTGCCGCGGCTATCCACAAGCCCCCCAACACCAGGTAGGCAAGAAGAAGAATCTTGACGACCAGATGAAGCAACCCAGCCTGATGGCAAACCCTGCACAGCACCATCAGAACCTCCAACACCCTGGGGAAGAAAGTTGGACTTAGGAGAGTACAAGGTAGGCTTTAAATGCTGTGAGTCTCCGGAAGACATGACCAAAGCTGGCGAAGCTAAGGGGAAGTGTCACCCGAACAAGAGTGACAAGCACCTGGAAGCCCTGCACCCAGACTCTGGACAGCCACAACAAGCACCTTCTACTCCTACTTCAACCAAGGCGACCCAGCACAGCTCCAAAGAGCATCCAGAAGTGCCCACCAAGGTCCACCGCACATTAGTGTGTACCGACCCACCATTCCCCAGCGAACCCCCAAGCAAAGAAATGTGCTCTGTGCCACAGAGCACAGCGGGGAGGAAAGCCACTGGACTCCGCATCCAGCCGCTAGCTCACGGTTCCTAAAACTTGGATGGGCCATCGGAGGGTCGGTCTGTGTTGACCAACCGCAAACTCCAACCCAGGTGAATATCTCAAGAACCTCCATTCTCAGCAATGGAAGAGATTCCCACCTAAAACCATGCCAAGAACACTTCACGCTTGCGACAACCAAACCCATTTTGGAAGCAACAGTGTTCCAGTCAAGTGAAAGTCACAATGACTCAGCCTTGTCCATAGTGGACAAAGAATTTCTGCAGTTATGCGCGTTCTCCCAAAGCACTACACATTGGGATAGGCTCCGCCTGCCAGAACAAAAACAAAACTGGGAGTTGTGGAGTACACTCCTAAGTTCTCTCCAAAGCATACATGCACAACGCATGTATGTCTCCAGCTCACCTGCCACCATACAAAAGAAAGAATTGTACGCTTCTTCTAATGTATCAACGAAGGTGAATGCAGCTTTAAGATACATCACAGTCTACAGCGGGGAAAGCCACACTTACGTCGTTTTGATTTCAACCATAAGATACATCAGAGTCTACAGCGGGGAGAGCTGCAGTCTTGGTGTCGTCTTTGGAAAAGCAAGACTAACAAGACAACAAGGCCACAATGTACCAAGGTTAGAACTCTGTGGTACCATATTGACAGCAAAACTCACCAATCTGACAATGAAAATGATAGGCTTTGAGCTACAGTCCACCACCTTCTACGCAGACAGAAAGGTGATGTCAAGCTATATCTGCAACCAAAGCAAACACTTCTACGTCTATGTAAGCAATAGAGTAGAAAAGATTGAAACATCTTTAAGCCATGAACAATGGCAACATGTGCCAACAGATAAGAACCTTGTGGACCAAACTAAGTGGCCCACCCTTGCGACACAGTTGACAGAATTGATCTGGCTAAAAGGTCTTGAATTCTTGGCTTGTCCAGACAGCCTGATGCCACAGAGACCAAAACGCTATATGCTTCTAGCTCCAGATCAACATGCCAACGTTCAACCTCAGGCACCCAGTAAATCTCTCAGACAGGATGAGAAAATGATCGTCCAGACCATCTGCTTGTCCTCAATGGGCAAAGAGACAGAGAAACCACCTTCTAGCCAATTCCTAGAACCAGCCAGCTTCAAACCCTCCTCTAAGCGGAGACACCAGAGATTGGGCATAGTATTGATCGTCCTGATCACTTGTCTTAGCATCCCAAGAACTAGCTTTGTAGGAGCCTGCAAGGAGTTACAGACTATTGAAGGTATTTGTCATGACCCAGTGATTGACAAATGTCTGAAGGCCAAAAATTACCCTCCCCGTACATCTCACATGGACGAAGCATGGGAACGCATGATTGGCGTACCCCGAAAAATCATGGACTCTATGTCGACAAAGACACCCACGCCCATATATGAAGTCCTCACTACCCTCATGACAACAGTAGCAGCCATCTTCAATGCTCCACCGGTGGTTCCAGATCCTTCGATGCCTGAGTATCCTGACTCTCCTGCTCCTGTTGTTCCTGAGTTTCCAGCTCCTGCTGTGCCTGAGTTTCCTGTGGTTCCAGATTCTTTGGTTCCTGAGTTTCCTGTGGTTCCAGCTTCTTCTGTTCCTGAGCATCCTGTGAATCCAGGTTCCTTTGTTCCTGAGAAATTTTGGGTTCCAGTTTTTCTGTTCCAGATTTGGTTCCAGTTTCTCCTACAGGAAGAAGACCTTGTCTTGCTGAGAGACAAGTACACATGCCAGGACTATTGGCCCATGGGACTTGCGCACTGGGCCCCATCCAGTTTTGATGGACTAGTTCGCCAAGTTGAGGCCCAGATCGTGAAGCCACATGAGTCAGATCATGACTCAAAGACTCTTGCACCAGACTGATCACCGACCTGGCCCTGTTGCTGAAGAAGACCGAACTGGAAGATTGAACCTCAAACTATGTATTTGTGTCTATGCATTGTTTGATGTAACACTTATTTATCTATGTTATAATTGTGCATGTTTTTATATTTATCTTATAATTATGCATGTTTTGCCTATTTTAGTCACTAGTTAGTTAGCAATGAGAATTGCATGCTTTGCTTATTTCAGTTAGTTAGTAGTTGAAATTTATATTTCCAAGCGGGGAGTGTTCTGGATCAGCCAGTTGGATGGGATCTGTATGTTAGAATGTTTGGCATTTATAGGGTTAAGCGCTGTCTCCTTAAGAGATGGCTTATGGGTAATGTAGTAGGAGGGGCTACTAAGTCCATCACAGGATATCCTGGCTACGTGCCAGTTTGGAATATCTTTGTCTGAGATAAGCATGGTCTCACTGGAGGACACACATGGTCTGAACCCACGCTAGAAATTGATGTGAAGGAATTATTGATTTTTACCTATAAAGATGAACAGATATGGAACATTCAGATGAAACTACCAAGAAATGTGAGTTCAGCAGTATTCCTGAATAAATATCTGTTTTACAATTATCTTTATTGAGTCATCTGTCTGGCCTTGGATTACAAAGCATCTTGATTCAGGTTTCAGAACACATGTTAAAATGGCTGCTTGATAATATAGTCTCCAGTTTGGGACTCCAAATCCTCCACTGTCTTTAGCTTCTTGTAACAGTTTCACTTTAATTCGTGCTTTCTTCCCTTGCCAAATAAATCTCAATATTGTTGCATTTAGGTCAGACATGTCAAACACAAGGCCTGGGGCCCGGATGCAGCCCGCAAAGTGGTTTCATGTGGCCTGCGAAGGCATCCTGGAAACAGTGAGGGAATGGCCCCCACTGCCTTGGCCCTGGCCCAGGCCAGCTGGGAGCCAATGTACAATTTTGTGGTGGCCGTCTATGCTGAAACGCATTCAGTCTTATCTCTACAAGGCCATCTGGAAACAGTGAGGAACCAGCCCCTGCTGTGTTGGCCCTGCCCCCTGGGTGTATGCTGGGAAGATGTCACCCTTTGTGAGGAATGAAGAAATGCACCATCGCCTGGAAGTGGCCAGCACATGGACCTCGCCTATTTCATATATCCAGCTTGATGGGCTCCGAGGGAGGGGTTTTAGCAGGCAGCGGGGCACTCTCCTCACAGCATGGAGAGGCTAAGCCGGGCGGTGTGAATCCAAAAACAAGCATGAGGCCGCCCAGCTCCCAGCCTGCCTGGTTTCAGCAGGCAGTGGGCAGTCTCTTCACACCACCAAGAGCTGAGCCAGGTGGCGTGAATCTGATGAGAAGTGCAATGCTGCCTAGCCCCCAGCCTGCCCAGTTTCAGCAGGGAGCAAGGTGCAAAGCTGGCGAGCTTCGCACCACCTGGCTCAACCTCTTGGCGCTGTGAGGAGAGCACACCGCTGCCTGCCGAGACTGGGCAGGCTGGGGGCTGGGTGGCATCATGCTTCTTTTCAGATTCACGCCACCTGGCTCAGCCTCTCGGTGCTGTGAGGAGAGTGCCTTGCTGCCTGCCGAAACTGGGCAGGCTGGGGGCTGGGCGGCATTGTGCAGGTAACATTGACTCTCACGCTGCTCATGGCATACCCTTCCCCAGAGCCCACCAAGCCAGATATGTGAAGTAGGTGAGGCCCATGTGCTGGCCACTTCCAGGCGATGGTGCATTTCTTCATTCCTCACAAAGGGTGACACCTCCCCAGCTGCGTTTCTTGCCTGTTTTTCTCCCTCCCTCATCTCAAATATTTTCCCACCACTCTGTACTTAGGAAGGAAGGAAGGAAGGAAAGAAGGAAAGAAGGAGAGGAAGGGTCTGAGGGAAGTCCTGCCTTAGTCCTGCCCTGCTGCCCTTTCACCATCCCCTTGCCCCCTCCTCCTGGCCTATCCTGGGTGTCTCCCATCCTATTGCTAAGGAAGCTTTGGATACAAAGCCGGGTCTCCTCCCATGGAGAGGGAATGGGCCTCCCTCTGACTTTGCCCTCGTACCCATCATGAGCAACCTGGCTAAGGAGAGCAAACACAGCAGCAGCTGGGCGCCCCCTTGGGGTAGTGGGACTGGACTTGGTGCCACGGGTGCTCGAGGGCCAGGCTGGGCGTTTGACCTCTGCTGCCCAGGGCTCTGGGCAGCCTGTACCACCATCCAGCCACCCCCACATGGCCTGAGAGGAACAGTGAGGCTCCTCCAGTGGACCATGCCTTGGCACTTGCCCTGGTCCCACCCCCTTCTGCCAGAGACCCTCAGATCTGTCCCACTTTTGCCCAGGCCCCCACAGGCACCCTTGACGCGAACAAAGTAGAGCTGGCCATGCCCACACAGTAGGACACACCCACTCCATCCACACCCACCCAGTAGGCTGCACCCACCCTGGCCACACCCACCCGGCCCCCCAGAGGGCAACCGCAATGCTGATGTGGCCCTCAATGAAATTGAGTTTGACACCCCTGATTTAGGTCATCAAAAAAGACCTTTCCCAATTTTACAGGAATCGTTTGAAATAAGAAGAATATTTTCAGCAGAACATTCATTTTCACTGTGGTTATTCTTCCTAACAGTGAGAGTTGAAGATTTTTTCCACTTTTCCAAGTCTAATTTTATTTGTTTCAACAATCTTTCATAATTATCTTCTTTTAATGTTATACATCTTGCTGTTAAGTAGATTCCTAAATATCTAACTTTTTTGACTATTTGTAGATTTGTCTTTTTTGTAAGTTGGGTTTTCTGTTTGTCTGTTAGGTTTTTTGTTAATACTTTAGACTTTTCTCTATTTATTTTCAAACCTGCCACTTCTCCAAACTTTTCTGTTTTCTCCAACAATTTAGTAGCTGTTTCTAGTGGCTCCTCCAAGATGAAGACCTGGTCATCTGCAAAAGCTTGTAATTTATATTTTTAATCTTTTATCTTCAGTCCTTTAATTTCCATGTTTTGCCTAATATTTCTGGCCAATACTTCCAATGTTAATATAAATAGCAGTGGGGATAGTGGACATCCCTGTCTTGTACCTTTTTTTGATGTCAAAGCTTAATGTGTAATCTCCATTTAGCATTATTCTAGCCGTTTGTTTATGGTAAATTGCTTGGATTGCATTTATAAAGTTTTTCCCAAAGTCCATTTACATCAACTGCTGGAACATAAATTGCCAATTTAAATTATCAAAAGCTTTTTGTGCATCAAGAAATATTAATGCCATCTGTTTCCCTGGATGATTTTCATAGTATTCCAGAACGTCCAAAATAATCCTTAAATTATTTTTTATCTGTCTTTTAGGTAGAAAGCCATTTTGGTCTGTATACTGTATATGAATTCAGTCAAGAATTTCTTAATTCTTTCTGCCATTATCGAGGAAAAAATTTTGTAATCCACATTTAGTAGCAATATTGGTCTATAATTTTTTATTTGTGTGGGGTCAGTGTCTTCTTTGGATATCAAAGTAATATTAGCTTCAGTCCACAAGTTTGGTATTTTAGTCTCCAAAAAGATTTCATTACACAACTCTTTCAACGTCGGAGTTAGTATATCTTGTAATGCTACACAGAATTCTGCAGGAAGACCATCTGGGCCCAGAGTCTTGTCTTTTTTTTTTGCCTTTTTATAGCTTCTATAATCTCCATCGTAGATATTTTCCCATTTAGTATATTTCAGATATTCTCCAGGAGTTTTGGCAAGCCTGCTTCTTTTAGATACGACTGTATTTCCTCTTTGGAAACTACCTCTGCCTTGTAAAGTGTCTCATAATAATCTTTAATGATTTTTTTCTTTTTCTTTTTTTTATTATAATTTTTTATTTTTTAAACCAACAAAACAAAACAAAACATAGCACACATACACACACAGTGTATACTCCTCCTTTTTTTAACAGCAATTTCATAACGGTAATCTTCTATCATTTACATTTTCCCCCCTTATTCTTCTTTAGAATATTTATCCTTGTTGTCCCGTTGTTTTTATTATAAACACATTTTCCACTTTTGACCTTTCCACATTTATTCTCCTCTATTATTTCTAGTCTCCAACCAGACATACCACTTGTTCCATATTAGATAGTACTCTGTGTCTTCCTTTTCTTTTATCTCTTTTGTTAATTTGTCCATCTCAGCACAGTCCAGGATTTTTCTTATCACTTCTTCCTCTGATGATATATCTCATTTTTCCAGAACTGTGCGTATGCTATTCTTGCTGCCGTTGTTATATGTAGAATTAAGTACCATATTTCTTTACTATATTTTCTGTTTAAAATACCCAACAAAAAGACCTCTGGTTTCCAGTCTATGGGTTGGTCTATTATTTCTTCGATCCATCTTATTTTAGTCCAGTATTTTTTCGCAACTGGGCATGTCCACCATAAATGATAATATGTTCCATGTACTTTTTTACATTTCCAGCATGTTGGTGAATTGTTCTGGAACATCTTGGCAAGCTTTGCTGGTGGAAGATGCCATCTGTAAAACATCTTCAACTGGTTTTCCTTGAATGCTGCCGACATAGTCAATTTTATATTTATTTCCCATATTTTTTCCCATTTCTCCAATTCTATATTATATCCGAAATTTTTTGTCCATCTAATCATTGTGTCTTTGACAACCTTGTCTTCCATTTTATATCTCAATAGGTATTTGTATAAATTGGTAATTAATTTTATTTCTGTTCCATGTATAATTTTATCCAATTCTTGTGGCTATTTTTGGATTTCATATAATTGTTTGTCCTCTGTATATTTAGATTGAATTTGTGTAAATGTCCACCAGTCAATCCCTCTGCCAATATCTTGTTCCAATTCTTGTTTTGTTTTCAGATTTCCCTGTTCATTTACTAATTCCTTGTATCTAATTATCTTATTTATATCCAGTAGGTTTGGGTGTTTCAGAGCTTCTGTTGAGGATAACCACATTGGAATTCTTATATAATGTTTTTGTTTTATTTTTTCCCAAGTCTGTAGCAATGCATTCCTAACTATATGTCTTTGAAAGTATCTGTGTATTTTATATTTTTCGTCCCATAGGAATGCATGCCACCCTGCTTGCAAGTCATGTCCTTCTATTGTTAAAACTCTAATATTTTTCAAATCCATCCAATCTTTTAGCCAAGTTAAGCTCGATGCTTGGTAGTATATTTCCCACTCTGGTAACAGCAATCCCCCTTTATCTTTTATATTCTTCCTTCTTAATTTTTAAACCCTTTATTTCTTGGTCCTCTCTGATATTTGTAAGGAGTATTTCTAATGATAAAATAAATAGAAGAGGGTAAAGTGGGCATCCTTGTCTTACTCCTTTGGTTATATCAATTTTTTTCTGTCATTTCCTCATTTATAATTACCCTAGCTGTTTTTTTAGTATATATTTTCTCAACCATCTTTCCAAATTTTGTCCCAAAATCCATATAGTGCAATTGTGTTATAATAAACTTCCAATTCAGATTATCAAATGCCTTTTGGGCATCAAGAAAAACCAGTGTAGCTTGTCTTTCAGGATGGACTTCATAAAATTCTAAAGTGTTCATTATTATCCTCATATTATTTTTTATCTGTCGTCCTGGTAGAAATCCATTTTGATCTGGGTGGATGTAGTTATTCAAATTTTTTTTAATCCTTTCTGCTATTATTGTTGTAAATGTCTTATAATCTGTATTCAGTAAAGAAATCAGCCTATAATTTTGAATTTGTTGTAGGTCTGAGTCTTCCTTAGGGATGAGGGTGATGATTGCTTCAGTCCAAGTTGTTGGTATCTTCGCCTCCTCCAGCACCTCATTGTAAATCTCCAACATTATCCATTGTAGTGACTCTTGTGTATTTTTATAAAACTCAACCGGAGTTCCATCTGGGCCTGGTGATTTATTGTTTTTTTGTTTTGTTTTGTTTTGTTTTGTTTTGTTTTGAATGCTGATCCTAGTTCTATTGCGATTATTGGTCTATTCAACATTTCATTTTGTTCTTCGGTGATTTTGCTCATTTTTGCTGCCCCTATATATTGTTTGACTTTATCATCTGCTATATCTTCCTGATGATATAGCTTTGAAAAGAAATTTTGTATTATATTCTTTTTTTCTTCCCGTCTATATTGTACTGTTCCACTTTCGTCTTCTAGTTGATGTATTATTCTTTTGCCTTTTTCTTTTTTTAATTTATAGGCCAACCATCAACCAGTTTTATTCGCATTTTCAAAGTAACTTTGTTTCGCCATCCTAATTTTCTGTGCCATTTCTTTTTGTGTTGTCAGGTTAATCTTGTGTTTTATAATATTCCATTTTTCTTTTATCTTTTTGTTTTGTGGGTCCTTCTGTAGATCACCTTCTATTTTTTTAATTCTTCTTGTAATTTTCCTTGTTGAAGTCTCCTATCTTTGTTTTTCTTAGAGTTGTATGCAATTGTCAATCCCCGAATGTAAACTTTTTTAGTATCCCACAAATTTTGTGTTGATGTCTCTTCCTTTTTATTTACCTGAAAAAATAATGTCAACTTCTTTTCTAGCATCTGTATATATTGTTTATTTTTACACAGTCTTTGATTCATTTTCCATCTTTTTCTCTGTTTCTGGCCTTTCCATTTTATTATTATTGGGTTGTGATCCGCCCATTCATTAAGTCCTATTTCAATTTCCTCTATCCCATTTTGTTGCCCAGGCCATATCAATCCTAGACCAAGATTGATGTGGATACAAATAGAACGTATATTGTTTGTCTGACCTGTGTGTCTCTCTCCATATATCCTGAAGGTTGAATTCTGTTACCATGTCAAAGAACGATTTTGGTAATATATTTTTCTTCTTTTTGTTCTTTTTACTACTTTTATAATCTTTCTTAACATCAACTATTGCATTTAAATCCCCAATCATACAAATACTTTCATAATCCAGATCCACTAGTTTCTTATGTACCTTTTTAAAAAATTCATGTTGATTATTATTTGGTGCATATACTGCTGTTAATAAGATTTGTTTTTGCTCTAATTCTATTTCCAACATTAAAATTCTCCCCTCTTCATCCGAATATATTAATTTTGATTTTATTTTTTCTTTGACATATAAAGCAATTCCTCCTTTCTTGTTTTGTGCTAATGTTGTGTATAGTGTTCCTAATTTTACATTCTCTAGTAGTTTTCTATAATCTTTAATTAGGCATGGTGTGAAGAATTATTTCAAACAATTTTGGCCTGTACTGAACTCATAAGTTTTAATGTCTATCCAGGATACAAGTAATGAGAGTTTATCATTTCCTTACCCCAATTCTCACAAAGCAAAAAACAACACACTACAACATTTTATCAGATGGAGGTGTAGTAACCACCTATAAGCCCTACTCCAAAAATAAGCCTGGGTGTCAACGCTGTGACAAACTGAACTGAAGCCATTTTCATTTTGTCTTCATTGCCACATATTTAGTTTAGAAGAAAAAAAAGGGGGGGTGTAGTTCTCAGCCAAAACAATTTGAATGTATGGGAACCAAGGTCATTGCTGATAAACATTTTGGCGGGCTGGAGAGCTGGGAGGAGTGCCCGCGTTTTCTAACAATTGGTGAATGTGATTTATGAAAGCAAATTGGGGTGGGAATTGCAACTTTCAACTTTGTAACCGAGGGGAGGGGAATTTAGTCTTGGGTTCATCTTTGTATGTGCCTTTATTTTGTAGCCAAATAAAAATGTTCTTTGAGGAAGAATTCCTTGCCTTGAAGTTCTTTTAATTGGTCTCATCTATTGGAAGCATGACATTAACCCAAGAGTCAAAACTTTTTTAATATCACAGGGTCCTGAGCTCCATTTGCCTACCCAAAGCCTTGGGAGGATGACAAAGACTCAGGGAAGATTCCATGATGGAGAAAAAGGAAGAGCCTGTTACTAGCCTCAAAGCTACAGGTACCACATCATCGGATGGGGTGCAGGCCATTGCCCCGCTAGAGTGTGTGATTTTGGTGGTTCCGGCAGCCGGCAGGAGACCAAAGGAATGAGAGATCCAGTTGGAGCCATTGTTGCTGTCAGAAGGAATCCTATCTATCGGAGACACTTGGCGTTCGGAGTCAACCCAAACAAAAAAGAGTTCAGTAAAGGCAGCTGAAGCCGAAGTCCCGCTAACTGATTCTCATGAATCACACTTTCCTGATCGAAGAGGCGCCAAGTGATTAGCACCTTGGGATGATTTGAGTGAGTGGAAATATCTGACTGCCATCCGGAGCCAGTCCGTTGAGCGGTTAAGAGAGAAGTTTGAAGGACTGGAGGTGGGAGGAAGGGAACAGGTCACCTGTCAGTTACTTTCCAGTGAGTGGGATGACAGACACCCCCAAGACCATCCCCAATGCAGGCAAAGTCCCATTCCCATAGCTGGGGCCCAAGCTATCTCCCCCCAACCAAATTCACCAGCTTTAACTTCGAGTCCAGTGCAGAGGCAAAGCCCAGACTGCCCTCAGCATCGCGATAGCCCCATCTGCAGCCTGCCAGCCCTGATTGCCATTATTGCTATGCCAGTCCTGACCATTGGCAATGGTATGTTAGCCCCGATCGGTACTGCCGCTATGTGAGCCCTGACCGGTACCCATGCCAGATCAGCCCTGAACGTTATTGGCATAGAGCAAGCCCCGATCACTGCTGACACCCAGATAGCCCTGATAGATATCCATGTCGGGCTAGTCCAGATCAATATCGGCACCATGCTAATGCAGACAGTCGTTACAGAATTTGTCCCAAGCGACACCCCTGGTGACTCAGCCCTGAACGTCACCAGCGTCACACCAGTCCAGGGTCCCTGCCAAGAGTTGATCGAGCAGCGGGACTCCTACGAGATCAATTGCAACAGTATGGATTGCTACAGGCTCCCTTAGATCGGCAGCAACCCATAGCAGCCCCTCCTTTCAAACCCACATTTGATGGCGACCCTGAGAAGTTAACTTTCTTTTTGAATCAAGTGCACTCCCACGTGAACAGGAATGCCAATGCCTATCCAGACCTTGCCACTATGGTCGATGTGACAGTGGCAAACCTAGAGGGGGAGGCAGCAGAGTGGTTGAACAGCTTTTACAATGAACAAGCACCTGAGCTATGGGACTACAATCTGTTCATCCAAGGTGTAAGGACCAGGTTCGAGGATGGTTCCATAGGCCTGCAAGCTGGACATTCACGAAGTGAAACAGAGGGGTCGGCCCATGAAGGAATACGTGCATGAATTCTGGAGAGTGGCTGGCAGAATTGTGCAGTGGCCTGAGCGATCACTCGTTCATCATTTCAAGTCCGGTCTGGACCCAGGTCCAGGCATGCATCTACAGGGGAATCCCTGATCAACTCCATGAGTGGTATTGCTTGGCTGTGAATTTAGATATCGAGCTGAGCTGCTACAAGAAGCCACCGACTCCTGGATCTGGACCGAAGCCAGGCCCGATGAGGTGTCCGCTTCCCCGATGAACCCCACCGACTGGGAGGACCAGAACGCCAAAGGCATCATCTGGACCACCAATCAACTGTTTTAGATGTGGTCAACCAGGCCAACGAGCAGCTGTTTGTCCAGTTCCTTTCCCTCAGCAAAAAAGCATCTTGACCCCACCAGAAAAGTAAAAAGGAAGCTCGTAGTCCACCACAGAAGAATCAAACTGGATTACCCAGGAGCAAGCCACTCAAGTCACCTCCCCTACTCGAGAGACGGTCAACGCCCCAACTGAAGCCACCACTGAACCCACTCCGTATGACAGCGATGATGGAGAGAACAACCCAATGGTGAGTCAGCCTGTTGCCTCTCTGCTAAGCTCTTAGTGCCTAAGACAGGCACTCAAATGGACTTATATGCGTTAATAGACTCTGGGTGTTCACGATGCCTGATCAGCCTCCCTACTGTCCTCAAATTGGGCATTAGGGCAAAAAAGCTTTCCTCCCCCATGAGGTTTGAACAGGGAGATGGATCCTTAATGGGCGGAGCTTTAGTCACCCACCTAAAGGAGTCAGTGCGACTAGAAGAGGGGGAACATTGGGAGTTTATTCGATTTGTGTTGGCCCCCAAAATGACTGAAGCAGTGATTTTGGGATTAGCTTGGTTGGACAAGTGGAAACCTCTAATATGGTGGGAGAAGGGGATGAGAACCCTGAGATTACCCATAGGACCATCACCCCCCAACCACTCTGAATGACACCAGTGGGATAGCAGAACTGCCATCCAAGACACTAAAAGCGGTGGCAAATCCCCTGCCAGGAGTGCCTCTCATTCCCAGCGAATACTGAGACTTGGCTAAAGTGTTCAGTGAGATGGAATGTGACATCCTAACCCCCCCCCCCATAGAACCACTGACTGTGTTATTGAGATTCTGCCAGGAGCTAAATTGCCAAAGCCGAAGATGTATGGAATGACTCTCCTTGAAGTGGAAGAATTGAGGGAATACATCGACTCTGCATTGATTTTAAAGGTCTGAACGCTGTTAGCAAGAATATGTACCCTCTCCCCTTAAAGAAGGACATGTTAGCCCACCTGGCGAAAGGACGAATTTTTACCAAATTAGACCTGGGGCGTATTATTGTGTGAGAATAAGAAAAGGTGATGAATGGAAAACTGCCTTCAACGGCCCCCTGGGTAGTTATCAGTTTAAAGTTATGCCTCTTGGATTACAAGGAGCTCCTGCTGTGTTCATGCAGCTGATCAACCAGGTGCTGCATGATCATTTATATAAAGGGGGTTTGGTGTATCTTGATGCCATCTTAATCTATACAGAGACTATGGCAGAACATACAGTTTTATTATGAGAAGTACTAAAAAAACTGCTGAACGCTAAACTCTACGCCAAACTCTTAAAGTACGAGTTCCATCGCTATGGACTTTATTGTTGAATTACTGGAGAGTAAAGGAAATACGGTAATATGGACTGTGATTGACCTTTTTTCAAAGCAAGCTCACTTTATAGCATGCTCAGGTCTCCCATCTGCCGAAAAACTAGCCAAGTTATTTCTCAAGCATATTTACCGATTGCACGGCGCACCAAAACAAATAAATTCTGACAGGGGAGTTCAATTTACAGCCAGATTTTGGAGGGATTTCCTCAAGCTGATTGGGTCTACACAAGGACTGTTATCGGCTTTTCATCCCTCTATGAATGGGGTGGTTGAAAAAGCGAACGCAATGGTGGAGCAGTATCTTAGATGCTACGTAGATTACCAACAGACAAATTGGACTGATTTCCTCCCTTTCGCTGAAGTGGCTTACAACAACACAGTACATTGCAGCACTGGAGTTATGCTGTTCAAGATAGCCATTGGAAGGGATTTTATTCCGATGCCTGAATAACCCCAGGACCCCCCTACTCTCAAATATTAGATCAGTGGGTAGCTGCTTGGAGGGGTGTTTGTGACAATACAAAGAAAGCTTTAACAAAAGCGTCAGAGGTTTACAAAAAGCAAGCTGATAAGAGCACCTCAGAAGTCATTCCCTGTGGGGGAAAAGGTTTATCTTTCTACAAAGTATCTAAGACTTAAGTTACCTAGCAAAAAATTGGGACCAAAATACCTGGGACCATTTCCCATAGTGCGGATTTTAAACCCAGTCACTGTAGAATTAAAACTCCCTCGTCTTTTAGGAAAGATCCACCCAGTGTTTCATTGCAGTCTGTTAAAACCTTTCAGAGAATCAACTCTGAGACCCCCTCCTAAGAAAGGACCTGGCCCGCTTGTGGTGGCTGGAAACTCATTACGAAGTAAAGCATATTCTTGATGCTAGATTATATAAGAGTAAATTGCAATATTTAGTGCAGTGGAAAGGATATCCATTATCAGAAGCCACCTGGGTGAAGAGTACTGATGTGAAAGCTGATAGACTTATACGCAAATTCTATGATAAACATCCAAGTAAACCAAGAGATTCTTAATTTTTATTCTTGTTTAATTTGCAGGATTTCTCCTTTAAGGGGAGCCGATTGTCAACGCTGTGACAAACCGAACTGAAGCCATTTTCATTTTGTCTTCGTTGCCACATATTTAGTTTAGAAGAAAAAAGGGGGGTGTAGTTCTCAGCCAAAACAATTTGAATATATGGGAACCAAGGTCATTGAGGTTAACATTTTGGCGGGCTGGAGAGCTAGGAGGAGTGCCCACGTTTTCTAACAATTGGTGAATGTGATTTATGACAGCAAATTGGGGTGGGAATTGCAACTTGCAACTTTGTAACTGAGGGGAGGGAAATTTATTATTTGGTTCACCTTTGTATGTGCCGTTATTTTGTAGCCAAATAAAAATGTTCTTTGAGGAAGAATTCCTTGCCTTGAAGTTCTTTTAATTGGTCTCATTTATCAGAACCATGACACTGGGGGTGGGCATGGCCAGCACAAGCGGTGGTGAGCACGCAGTGGCCAATGGTGTCCAGCAGCAGCTGCAGCCCGCTGGCCTCTTGGAGCAGTGCAGGTTAAGTCCAGTGCAGAGGCAGAGGCGGGGGGGGGGGGGGGGGGGAGGCAGGCAATCTGCATGTGATGCGCACTTTTCCCCTAGAGGGAGACTGGAAGTTTTGTCTGGTTGCAAATGGGGTAGTTGGAAATGGAACAAATGCTTCGGTTTCCAAGTGCCCCATTTGCAAGCAGACAAAGGTTCCAGTCTCCCTCTGGGTGAAAAGTGTTTGGGCGCCTATGGGGTGCCCAAACACTTTTCACCCAGACAGAGAAATCACAGAGACTGGAAGCTTCATCTGCTTGCAAATGGGGCGGTTGGAAATGGAGCGAATCCCTCAGTTTCCAAGTGCTCCATTTGTAAGCAGACGAAGGTTCCAGTCTTCCTCTCAGCTAAAAGTATTTGGGTAGCTTTGGGGCAGCTCCACCCCCTCCCCCACCTGCCTCGCCTTGTGGCAGTGGCATGGTAGGCTATGCAGCCTCCTGCTGTGAGTGGCTGCAAGCGGCCACAGAAGTGGGCTAGCGGCCATGCGGGCTCCTGCTGGATGGGGTTGTTGGTGTCGCCGCCACAAGGCAGGTTTCGGGGAAAAAATAAGACTTCCCCCAAAAGACCTACTGCCTCTTTTGGAGGCAAAAAAAAAAATATAAGACTGGGTCTTATTTTCAGGTAAATGTATACAGAAGGGTAGAAAACCATTATTGTACTGGCAGCTTTTGATTCCTTTTGTTATTTTTGACAACAAGACTGACATTTTCATCAAATATCTACCTTATTTCATGTATGATTTGAGTGACTTGATGTGGGCAGTCATTTGGAACACCTTTTTACCATTTTTTTACTGGAAAAGCAAATGAATAAATTAAATACATTCTACCATTTTTGGTGGAGAACACTATTATTTGGGGAAGTTTTAACTGACAGATTTCTTCAATAACCAGTTATCTTTCTATGGGTTTATTTTGAATAGGAATGTTTACTGCTGTGGGAAGTCACCCCCCCCCCCCGAGAAATATTTGGGGGAATATTAAAAAGGCAGATTATATTTCCGCAAAGGAATAATGGAAAATCTTAGGCAGAAACCACCCCCACCCCCCAAGGCTCTCTGCCCCAAGCAGAAACCAGGTCTGTAGAAATGCAGATGCGATAATCCTTTCAGAAAGACTGGAGCCAGGAACCTTAAAGCTGATGGGATTAGAAAGACAAAGATCCCTAGAATCAACAACCCCTCACCCAAGAAATCCAACACAGGAAGTAAGCTATCAGCCACAGCCACAGAGAAGCAGGATATGACCTTTGGGACATAATAGGATTAACCCACCACCATCAGAATACCAGAAAGGCAGGTCAAAGTTCATGCCACAGGGACAGGAAACAACCTCAAAAGCCCAAGAAGGTATAAAAACCCACCACGCTCAGCAACATGTGGTAAGCTTTTCCCAGAGCCACACTTCTGTCTGGCTTTGCTCTTCAATAAACTACCACCTTTCTAAAGCAGTCTCCATTTTGTTTATTCCCGGCTTGGACTGGACCCTGATGAAGACTTTTCTTTTTTTATATATATAACAAATGTTATTAGTTTTCCAGTTTAACATCCCAGTATTTGGAAAGCAACGTGGTGACTGGGTAATCAATGATTCATTAACAAAACATTTTGTACATATCTCAGGTTACATTATCAAAAATTCCTTCTCTATTTCCCTTAACATTTAGTATATCATACTGAAACTAGTAAATTTCTAACCATAACAAATTCAATTAAAGCATTTATCAATCCATTTTTTGCTTATACATATCCGTATCCTGTTTTTAAGTTTTACCTAATTCTTAATTTTTAATTACAACATTCCAATTTAACCTTTAAGATCCATAGTATTTAAATTTCTGGTAACCCAAATTTCCTTTATTTCGTTACACAAAAGTTATAATATCTAAAATACATATATTACTTAAATATATTATTTTATTTCATAAACATTTTCTATTTCTCATCCTAGTACATCACCACTTACTAATAGAGTAGCCTTTGTGTCTATTTAATTTCCATTTCCCTTATAAATCTAAATCCTAATTATTAAGTCAATTGGTCTCTTTTTTATCATTTTCCAACAATATTTAAATCTAATAATCATATTTCCCTTCATCTCAAAGTCTCCCTTTAGCCCATTAGTTGAAACCTTAGAATCTCTCTAGTAAATCAAAAGGCCCCATTTTTAAACCTAACTCTGGCTTTCTTTTTATGCCAGCCAGGTTTCCATACCAATGCCTTTAGGTTATCAGATGGATCTCCATTCTGGCACATGTTACTTGAATCAAAGGAGACCATCTGATCATCAATTTTCCACAAGAACTGGTCCATTAATACTACTACTACTAGTAGTAGTAGTAATAATAATAATAATAATAATAATAGTAATAATAAAGTTGGAAGGGACCTTGGAGGTCATCGAGTCCAACCCCCTGCTTAGGCAGGAAGCCCTATACCATTTCAGACAAATGGCTGTCCAGTCTCTTCTTAAAAACTTCCAGTGTTGGAGCATTCACCACTTCTGGAGGCAGGTTGTTCCATTGGTTAATTGTTCTGTCAGGAAGTTTCTCCTTAGTTCTAGGTTGCTTCTCTCCTTGATCAGTTTCCATCCGTTGCTTCTTTTTTTTTATTGAAAAGTTTTATACAAGTTTTTAACAATATCCCCCCTAGAATAACCCCCTCCCTCCCTCCCCCCCTCACTTCCCAGAGCTGGTTACAGGGTTACAAATAAACAAGCAAATTCTAAATAAACTTATCCAACTATACAAATAACTAAATCAATAATGTGCTTTAACTCGAATACAAAACAAATTTAAGCAAATTTAAAAAAAAACAAAAATAACAATATAAGCAATTCCAAATTAAAAACTAAAAATTATTCATAATCTAAATAATACTTTTTAATCCCATATCAACTCTAATCATAATTTATCCATTAAATCCCATATTTACTCTACATGTAATTTATCCATCTCCACGCCGAGGTGTATATTTCTTTTAAACAACCATTCATCCATAATAAACACAAGATTTTCCTTCCAATATAACCCAACCAACAAACTTACATTCGATAAACTTGGCTCTTTGCTTTTTTTTCCCCACCCTTAAGTAAATTTATTAATACCCTCCTACTTAAAAAGTTTTAGCAAACCATTCATCTTAATCACTAAAATTCTCACCAACAGAGATCATTAGAATTTAAATTCTTTTACATCTTTACCCATAATATCTCATAATTATTTTTATACACTTTAAATTAAAAAATTTATAATATATACTCCCAAATATTTAAACTTTTCCACTAAATGAACACCTTCTATTATTCTTTTTCTTTACATCTACATACTACACAAGTCATTCACTATTCCTTTAAAACATACTAAATCAAACTACCAGCTAAACTAACATTTATTGTTATTTTTCTTTACATCTACATATTACACGAATCATTCACTATTCCTTTAAAACATCTTCTATCTCAAAAAACTACTACAAAAGTTCATCATTTCCTTTTCTTTATTCCAACATCCGCCTTCTGCTGTTCTTTTTCTTTACGTCTATAGGCTGCACGAGTCATTCTCGGTTTCTTTAAAAAATCTTCTGTCACAAGAGACTGCTGCAGAGGTTCAGCCTGTATGTCTCCTACATCCAATAACATAGCACCTTCAACCGGCTGCTCTTCCAACTTTTCTTCTATTATCTCAGGTCGTGAAGATGATGGAGAGCCCGCCTTCAAAACAGAAGTGTAAAAATCTTTCGCCTTTGAAACTGTATTAAGTCTATAATATATCCCCGCACAATTCACCACTATTCCAGCCGGTATCTCCCATCTGAACTGGACCTGTCGTTTTTTGAGCTCGTCAGCCAAAAAAGCAAAATCCTTTCTTTTTCTAAGAATTTTTGAAGGTATTTCTTTTAAAATTATAACATCTTGAGCTGCAATTTGAAATCTCTGCTTATAAAAAGCCTGTAAAATTTCATTACAAAGTGATCTCCTAGAAAAATAAATAACCACGTCTCATGGCAAATTCCTCTGCCTCGCAACCCTTGAATTAATCCTAAAAACTTTTTCCGTCTCTCTCAGTATTTCTTCAGACTCAGCCCCCAAAATGAAAGCTATATCTTTTACCACCACTTGTCTCAAATCCTCTTGCATGTTTTCCTTCATTCCCCTTATTCTCAAAGCAAATTCCATGTCTCTATATTGTAACACAGTAATTTCATCTTGTATTATTTCCACCTTAGTTTCTAAAAAAAGCCGCCATCAGTGCGGCCGTCGCCACCGGAAGTCCACCATCCATTGCTTCTTGTCCTGCCTTCAGGCGCCTTGGAGAATAGCTTGACTCCCTCTTCTTTGTGGAAGCCCCTGAGATATTGGAACACTGCTATCATGTCCCCCCTCGTCCTTCTCTTCGTTAAACTAGACATACCCAATTCCAGCAACCGTTCCTTATATGTTTTAGCCTCCAGTCCCCTAATCATCTTTGTTGCTCTTCTCTGTACTCCTTCTAGAGTCTCCACATCTTTTTTACATTGTGGTGACCAAAACTGGATGCAGTATTCCAAGTGTGGCCTTACCAAGGCATTGTAAAGTGGTATTAATACATCATGTGATCTTGATTCTATCCCTCTGTTAATGCAGCCCAGCACTGTGTTGGCTTTTTTGGCAGCTGCAGCACACTGTTGGCTCATATTTAAGTGATTGTCCACTAGGATTCTGAGATCCCTCTCACAGTTACTACTATTGAGCAAGGTACCCCCTATACTATACCTGTACATTTGGTTTTTCTTGCCTAAATGTAGAACCTTACTTTTTTCACCATTGAATTTCATTTTGTTAGATAGCGCCCAGTGTTCAAGTCTGTCCAGGTCCTCCTGTATCTTAAGCCTGTCTTCTGGAGTGTTGGCTATTCCTGCCAGCTTGGTGTCATCCGCAAATTTGATGAGTTCCCCATTTATCCCCTCGTCCAAATCATTGATGAAGATGTTGAAGAGCACTGGGCCCAGAACAGAGCCCTGGGGCACCCCACTACACACTTCCCTTCATGTAGATGCAGTTCCATTGAGGACCACACGCTGAGTACGGCCGGTCAGCCAGCTACAAATCCATCTGGTGGTGATGCTGTCTAACCTACATTTTTCTATCTTATTGAGTAGTAGGTTGTGATCTACCTTATCAAATGCCTTACTGAAGTCCAAGTAAATTATATCCACAGCATTCCTCTGATCCACTAATTTTGTCACTTGGTCAAAGAATGCAATAAGGTTTGTCTGGCATGATCTGTTTTTGACAAACCCATGTTGGCTTTTAGTAGTGATTTTGTTCGCCTCTAGGTGTTCGCTGATTCATTGTTTGATTATTTTTTCCAGAATCTTCCCAGGTATTGAGGTCAGGCTGATAGGTCTGTAATTTCCTGGATCCATTTTTTTTTTCCTTTTTTGAAGATGGGAACTACATCAGCTCTTTTCCAGTCCTCTGGTAGTTCCCCAGTGCTCCAGGATCTTTGAAAAATATAGTTCAGTGGTTCTGAGATCACATCTGCCAGTTCCTTGAGAACCTTGGGGTGTAATCCATCTGGTCCTGGTGATTTGAACTCGTCTAGGCTGGACAGGTGCTCACTTATCATTTTCTTGCCTATCTTGTGTTTCTATACTGTTTTTTATGGCACTATTTTTGATAGGTTTGTCTGTTTTTTCCCTTTGTGTAAAGACAGATCCAAAAAATGAGTTAAATAGTTTCTCCCTGTTGCTTGTCACCTTCTTGCCACTTTTACCCACTAATGGACCAATCATTTCCTTCACTTTTTTCTTGTTTTTTACATGTTGAAAGAAGCTTTTTTTTGTTATTTTTGACTTTGGTCGCAAGCCTTTGTTCATTACGAGCCTTAGCTTTCCTCACTTCATCTTTGCAGGCCCGGGCTATTTGTTGATATTCTGATTTAGTTATGTGTTCCTCTTTCTACTTTCTATACTTGTCCTTTTTATCTTTCAATTTATCAGAGAATTCTTTATGCAGCCATGCTGGTTTATTTTGAGAGCTGTTATTTTTCCTCTTTGTTGGTATTGTTCTAGACTGGGCTTCTATTATCTTGCTTTTCAAAATTTCCCAAGCTTCTTGAGTTGTTTTCACCTGGAGGATTCTCATCCATGGAATCCTTCCCAAGCCCTCTCTAAGTTTATTGAAATTAGCTCTCTTGAAGTCCAAGACTCTAGTTTGACTATGTTCTATTGCTTGTGCTTCCATAATGTTGAATTCCAATATTGCATGATCACTACCTTCCAAGGTTCCTGTGGCTTCAACACCTTCTATGATTTCATCTCTGTTAGTGAGAATTAGATCCAAAATAGCTAATCCCCTAGTTCCCTTCTCTACTTTTTGGGAGACAAAGTTGTCTGCTAGGTTTGTCAGGAATCTGTTTGATTTTCCACTTGGTGCAGAGTTTGTCTCCCAGTTGATGTCAGGGTAATTAAAGTCCCCCATTACTATGGTGATGTGCTTCCTACATACCTTAGTTAGCTGACTAGCAAAAAGTTCATATATTGCCTCTGTCTGGTTGGGTGGCCTACAGTATACCACTGCTGTTTATGATTTTTAGTTATATGATTCCAAGCAAGCAATTCCAAGCAAGCAGTTCCAAGCAAGCAGTTCCCAGCAAACTCTGGGGAGTTAAATGCAATGAAGTATCCAATTAGTAGGGCCTTTGCTACTTTTCTCCTCCCCCCTTCTTTTCAACTCAGAGTTTGTAAAATTCCAAGCAATCATTAAGTTGCTGCCCTGGTGGTTCAGATCTCCATATTTGCTCTAGTGTCCTTATCTTCAATTTGGTCTGGTGGTCTTCTTCCTCAGATTTCTTCTGATTTAAGTAAAGGGTCATGTCCAGTTTCATGGTTATTGTTTGGTTATCTAGGTTTTCAATATGCTGTCTTTGTTGATCTTTAGCATCGTCTGTTTTGGTGTTAGCTTCTTCCACTTCTGTTATTTTTGTTATAGGTTCTTTAATTGCAATCAGGATTTGGTTATCAGAGTTGTCAATATATTGTTGTTGTTCTTTAAAGTCCTCTGTCTTGGTGTTGATTTCTTCCGCTTCTGTTGTTTTCTGAGTTGTGAGTTCTTTAGTTGGAATCTGGGTTTCAGTTTGTAGATTCAGGCTAGCACCTCCATCTTTCAGTCTGGATTTAATTATCTCAGTAGCTTCAATAATTTTTTCAAGTATAAGTTTATAATCAATCCAGTTTTGTTACTGGTCCCCCTCCATTTCTGGGGTAATTGTAGATAGTCCTTTAGAGCAGGGCTTTTCAACCGGTGGTATGCGTACCACTTGTGGTACATTAATAAGTGGCAGGTGGTGCGCAGCCCTGCCTAGCCAAGTGTAGTGGGGGAGGGAAAGAGCCAGCACAGGCAAGGACTTGCAGTGAGAGAGTCCTCTGGAGCTGCAAAGGCCCCAGGCTCACTTCTGGCTCACCCTCCCCCATGAGAAAGGAGCAGGGGGGCGGAGACAGGAGAGCCTATAAAAGGAGGCAGTTTGGGCAGGAGAGGGAGAGAGAAAAAAAGCAGCAGCCTTGGGAGGAGGCAGAGTCAGCTGCACCGAAGGGGGTGGGGTGGGGTGGGGTGGGGTGGGGGGGAGAGAAGATCAAGCAGGCTGGCCATGAGCCGATCTACAACTGCTGTGGCAGCCATCTGTGCTGGCAGCAGCAAACAGGCAAGAAATGCAGCAGGGGAGGGGGTCACCCTCCAAGAGGAATGAAAAAAGGCAGCAATGGCTGGAGGTGAGGCACGGAGGAGGGAAGGAGATGGAGAGTGGAAGGATTCTTATGTGCTTTTGTGACTTTGAAATTCTGGGATTTGTGCAATGTGGGCTTTGTGTTCTTAAGGAGTGTTTGACAATTTCTATTTGGCTGATGGCTGATGTCTCCTGTTAGCTTCTATTGCTCTGCTGTTGTTAGCTGTAAGTTTTGCTGCAAGGGATTTTGAAGTATTTTTCTCCTGAATGGATTTTGCCTGTAGCATTCCTTTACTTATGAATGGAGCCATTTGGGGAGGCTGCCTTAGCCTGCAGCCAGTACTTACATTTTTTTTTTCTTCCTTAAGTGCCGGCTGTGCTCCTTACTTTCCTTTCTAGCCAGTAGCTAATTCTTAAAGGGGAATGTGCCTTTTTAAGCTAGTTCACTTAGCAGCTTGTCTTTTCTGTATCTGGAGGCCTTTACTTGTTTGATCAATATATGGAAGAGGGAAAATATGGGGGGGGGGGTGTCAAATTCTTCCTTCAAAAGGAGATGGGAATGAGAAAAAGGGAGGCAGGGAAGGGAGGGAGGAAAGGAAGTCCCACCTTAGCACTTGGCCACCAGCAGCTCTGCCATTGACTTTGCTTGTCAAAAGGTTGCAGAAGGGGGTCACATGACCCTGGAACACTGACCATTATAAATATGAATCAGTTGCCAAGCATCCAAATATAAATCACATGACCCTGGGCATGCTGCAATGGTCATAAGTGTGAAAAATGGTCATAAGTCATTTCAGTGCAATTGCAACTTTGAACAGGGTTTTTTTTGGGGGGGGGTCATCAAGTTTTTGACACCTTGCTAGGTGGTACTCAAATATTGCCATATCCTAAATGTGGTACAATTGGTAAAAAGGTTGAAAAGCCCTGCTTTAGAGGAGGCTAGTTTTTTAAACAAGAGTCAGTAAATATTCAGCTCCACAGTTCTTAGAAGCCAATTTCACCTCCCAACTGTTTCAGCTTTTTATCTTTAGATAATGCCAAGGACAGCTCTAGGCTGTAAGCAGGTCTCTTTGTCAAAGATATTCACTTGCTGTACCACATTTCACTACAAGATGTCTCCTGTAGCATTTAAAATCCTTTTCAAAAAGGCTAGGGTTTTTTATCCAATTTAAGTTCTTTTTCGTCTCTTTTTTTCCAAGTAGGTAAGATAGCATGTCCCCATAAAAATAGGAACTTTTTGGGTCGCCAAATATGAAAAAAAAATGCAGATCCAATTATTTAATTATAATTTAAGGGCTTTATTTCCCTGTGTAGTCAGACGCCGCCATTTTAGAGAGTGGGGGAAAAAAACGTTCCCTTCCCTCTCTGCTCACAGGGGGAAGCAGTTTCAAAAAGCTTTTTACAGGGAAAAAAAAACTTGGGATAGAAAGAAGGTAACGTCTCATCCAGTTCCTCCGCGGTGCTTTCAAGTGCTTAGTTGTAAATTTGGCTTTGGATGGAAATGGCATAAGTGATGGGCCACGTGAATGGCCAATCTTTTCCCCGTCAGTTAGAGCTGCTCCGGATCAAACGGAAGGGCTGCTGCCCTTCCGCGATCAGTCGGAGATCCTCTTCACGCTCATCACCCCTCCAGGGCGACTTTTGACCCTTTGCAGGGTCCCCCTGGGGGAGAAAACCGGACAGCAGGGAGAGCGATCGCCCTGCACATCTGCTGGCACCGCAATCGCAAACTGGAAGCAGGATGCGAGGGCGATCTGGCTGCGACATCTGTCACCCCATTGATTGCCAGGGTTGATTCGGCTGATCTGGCTGGCTAGGCGGGTGTCCCCTTCCTCCCTCACCGCTCCATGTGCATCCCTCCCGAAGTTGCGCGCTTGGTGGAAGAGGACGACCATCCCAGATAGGAGTGTACCGATCTTCAGTCAAGGGTATATGATAGCTGCGTTCCCCTGCTAGAACCTACAAACAAGCTCAAGACTTTTCTTTCAACACTACACTGGTGTATCTTTTTTTTTATAAGTATTTTATTGGTTTTTAACTATAACAGTTTCCATTGCCTGGTGTACATTGTGTTGTCTTGGTTTATATTTTAACAAGAAAAAAAGGACAATAATAGTTAATTAACAATTGATAATGATTAAATTTGATAATTCCATAATTAATATATTAATTAATGATATATTTCTTTGATCTTCCCTTCTCCCATTTATATTCTCCTTCTTCAACCTTAACCAAAATATAATTCTTAATATTTTCAATATATAAATGATTAGATATAGGCATTTTTTATATTTATACAAATAATAATCTCTATGTATAACATTTTTTTCAGCTTATATTATTCTTATAACCATCTCATTAGTTCAGTATGCATCCTATTCTCCAGCAGGATGTCTGTAGAATCCACCGGATGGGTTATTACAGCCTTCCTGCTCAGCAGACTAGGTCAGAACTTTGGCCACGCCCCTCCTTTGGGAGTGACCCCAGTTTTGACTTAGTCTTGAGCTCGGCAGCACATGATTATATTTGCTCCGGATAGATTAGGTTTAAACAGTGATTTAATTGGTACAGTTTTCAATTAGTTACTCTGAATTTGTTCTTAATTGGCAACGTTCAAATTTAATATTCAAATTGTTAAATTTAAATTCTTGGGAGGCTGTAGCCATCCAGGCCAGCTGGCTGCGTGCCCGGTTCTGGCCGATCAGTCGGCTTGACTTCGGAGCGTTTACTCAGCTCCGTTACTTGCTCAGAGCTTCGGCTCGTCAGCGGTTTTTCAGGGCACCCGATTTCAGATCGTTTCCTCTATCGGCTTGTACCGGCAACTAGAACGGCCGGCGGCCACACAATCAAGGTGCGGAAAGCCTTGGGGTGGCCGAAATTGATTGAGGAGCCACGCGGACCGTTCCTTCCGGATTTAAAGCGGCGAGGAAACGCAAGTTACTCAGGGGCTCTCCTTGACTACTGGGGATATTCCCTTTTCTTTAGTGGTTCTTGCTTTGTGTCCCTTTGGTTGGTTTCTCTTTTAGCGTTCATTCTTAATAGGGAGCGCAGCCACCATCTTGGCCACGTGTCTCCACTGGCGGCAGCCATCTTGAGGGCGTGTTTTGCCTCCTACAGGATGCCATCTTGAGTGTGCCCTTTAGGCCCTCGCCATATTGGGTGGACCCTTTTGCACGGAGATTCATTTCCTGGTTGTTAAGAGTTGATTAGCCCTCAGAGGGGGCTTATACCTCTCCTTGGGAGTCTGATGTTCAGCCCCATATTGTGGGGGGGGGGGAACAAGACAATCTCAGCTCCTAGAGAAGGAGTCTTCAAAAAAAAATTGTTGAGCTGATATATATTTTTATTGTCAAGTATCTGAGTACTGATACTCTACTTTCACTGATTCCCTGGAGAAGGAGCGAGAGGAAAGAGCATTATTTCCAACTGTTCTGGTAGTGTGGCTTTGTCACAGGCTTAACAAGGGGTTTTAGCAAACTTGACTGTCTGGCCATTGCAGTTGTACAGAGCGAGGATTGACTTCTTTCCATCTCTGTCAATTGATCTGCGTACTTGGGTTTCCCCCCACCTACAGGTATTTCCTACTCAGTATATCTGTGCGCAGTGGCAGACAGTGTCTCGCCTTCAGCTTCGCAGGGCTCCTCTATGCCTCCCCCACAACAACAAAAACGCAGATCCACCGAATCAGAGTCAGGGGGGAAGAAAAAGGCCAAAACAAAGCATTTATCACAGAAGGAGCCCTCAAAAACGGCTGAGGAGACATTTGGCATTAGAAAAACAATTCTCTAAAGCACAAAGACTTAGGTCCAATGAGGCTGACATGGTTTCCCCCGCCCCATTAGAGATACCCAGGCCCGAGCCTGCATTTGTTTCTCCTCAGGAAGTTCTCAGGACCTGGTCTCCTCCGGGGGAAACTGAGCAGATTGGTTCTCCTCGCTCCTCATCATCTGCATCATCAGATCATGGTCCAGCGACAGCGGGCCATAGTACCAGGTCTCAGGAAGATATTTGGTCTGCTCAGTTTCAGGCCTTTATGCAGAATGCATTCAACCAGTTTATGTCTTCCAAAGGTCAACTGTCCTTTCAATCTTCATCCCATAAAGGGAGGGTCACTGTTTCCGCCACAGAGGTTTTGGAAACCTCCTCTCAGTTGGGTGAGGCGGAGTCAGTTGACCTTGACGTAGCTGATATTCCTTTGTCGGACGATGAGGAGACTGCTCCCGAGCAGACTCAGACTGCAGGGCTCTTTGACCCCTCTCTTCTTAAATCTCTCCTACTCAAGGCAATTTCTACCGTTAATCTGACTTCTGTACAGGAGGAAAGACCTTCTACTAGTCAGAAGTCCAATCCTCTGTTCACAAAGAAGGTAACAGAGGACAAGTATATTCCTTGCCCAGAGGTCTTCCGTAACTCCATGGAGGAGCAATGGTTCTCTTTGGCAGCTCCACCTGCCCCTAACTGCGTAGAAAAGAAGCTGTTTAATGTCTCTCCATCATTTTCCTCCCTGTTAGAGGTCCCTACTGTGGATAGTCCTCTGATTTCACTAGTTTCTACATCCGCTATTCCAGGGGACATGGCAGAGGCCCTGAAGGCCGAGGATAAGAAATTTGAGCACTCTCTCCGTCGGGCTCACCAGGCTTCGGCCTGGGCAGCCAAGGCGGCAACTTCTTCCTCCTTCTTCGCCAGGGCCTGTATCATGTGGCTTCGCGAATTGCAGACCAGCGTCCCACCAGATCAGGTTAGAACACATCAAACTTTGTCTAAAATATTGGCTGCTTCGCAATACATGGCAGATGCCACTTTGCACTCAACTAAATATTCTGCAAGATCAATAGCTGCCACAGTTGCCTCTCGTAGGCTCCTATGGCTGAAGCATTGGAGGACAGACTTGAAGGCAAAGTGGCATCTGTCCACGTCAAAATACAAAGGGACACTTTTGTTTGGCTCTATTCTGGATCCACACGTTAGTGAGGGCAAGGACAAGCGCAAAGTCCTAGTACATCCCTCCAAGAAACTAGACAGGAGGCCATCTCAGGACTTCCGTAAACAAGTCTTTCATCCCAGCAGCTCCTGGGAGTGGAGACAGCCCTTTCGATCAGGGCAATCCTGGGACTGGTCGAGCAGTTTGCGATCCTTTTATCCCAGACAGGATCATTTCCAGGATCGCCAAAACACTGGAGCCAGAGGCCAGTTTCAGGCTAAGCGCCCATTGAGGGGAGCAGGAGGCCGCGCTTACAGGCGGTCTAAGTGATGCCAGGGAGGGCTATCCCATTGGGGGCAGGCTGCAAAGGTTCAGTGACATCTGGGAAAGTACCACCTCAGATGCTTGGGTAGTAGAAACCATCAAGTACGGCCTCACCTTAGAATTTTACTCTCCCCCACCAAACCGCTTCATAAGATGCCCACTCTCCCGAAACAAGGTCAAGACAGACCTCATGACCTCGGCCATTTCTCATCTGGTCACAATTCAAGCTATAGAACCAGTACCAAAGGAGCAGGAGGGAATGGGGTTTTACTCCATTCTGTTTCTGGTCCCCAAGTCCTCAGTGGGATGGAGGGCGATATTGGATTTAAAGGGATTAAATTATTTTGTGACCTACAGGAGGTTCAAGATGCAGTCCCTAAAATCCATATTGGCCAGCATCAGGAAGGGAGACTTTCTCTCTTCAATAGACCTCACAGAGGCGTATCTTCATATTCCCATTCACCCTCAGTATCGCAAGTTCCTCAGGTTTTGCTACGCGCACCGGCATTACCAATACAGGGCCCTACCATTCGGTCTGTCCTCAGCCCCAAGAGTCTTCACGAAGGTTTTAGCAGTCATAGCGGCTCACCTCAGGCTGAGGCCAGTGCGCGTGCAATGTTACCTGGACGATATCCTAGTCCAGTCCAGCTCCTTTCGGACAGCACAGCGGGATGTTCAAACTATGATACTCATCCTGCAGAATCACGGATTCTCCGTGAACTTCAGGAAGAGCCACATCACTCCCACAAGGAGATTACAACACCTGGGAGCAATAATAGACTCGTCACATTGCAGGGTATACCTTTCTCAGGAGCGTCGGACCAGCATCAGGAAACTGGTTCATCAGGTTCGCAAGGACAAGAGAGTGCCCCTGGCACAGCTGTCAAAGCTCCTGGGAAAGATGATCTCTTGCATGGGTATTGTTCCGTGGGCCAGGCTCCACTCCAGACTCTTACAGTGGTTTCTCCTTCCTTACCAAAAACAAAATCTCAGTGCTTCCAACAGGAAGGTCACAGTTCCACATCACACATTGCGGTCCCTTCTTTGGTGGACAACATCTGCGATGACCAAGGGAGCCATATTCAGGGAACCAACCCGGGTCATTCTCACAACAGACGCCAGTCTGTTCGGTTGGGGAGCTCACCTGGGCACCCACCTGGCCCAGGGACAGTGGTCTCGCTTGGATCTTGCCCAAAACATCAATTGGCTCGAACTTCAGGCTATTCACCTGGCGCTCCTTCAATTCTCTCCCCTAGTCAAGGGGAAGCATGTCCTTGTCAGGACAGACAACGTGGCGGCCAAAGCACACGTCAACAAAGAAGGAGGGACCAGGTCCTGGGACCTGATGCGAGAGGCATTGGCTCTGGGTATCTGGGTGGAGTCAAATCTGGGCTCCATAAGGGCAGAACACATATCGGGGGAGGCAAACCGCCAGGCAGACTCCCTGAGCAGAGCCAAGGTGGACCATGCAGAGTGGCAACTGGATCCGGCTCTGTTCGGTCGACCCCACCTGGACCTATTTGCCACCCCGACAAATACACAGATTCCCAGGTTCTTCTCCAGATTTCAGACACGGGGAGCGGAGGGCACGGATGCCCTTCGATGTCGGTGGCCGGCGCAACTCTTGTACGCCTTCCCACCTCTTCCCCTGATTCCGGCGACCATACGCAAGCTGATTCTGGAAGGAGCAGAGGTAATCTTGATTGCTCCACATTGGCCACGGCTTCCGTGGTTTGCCGACCTGGTGGATCTTTCGGTATCTCCTCCGTGGAGGATTCCTCCGGACCGAGTGGCCCTCAGCCAGGGCAACCTCCTTCATCCCAATCCGCAGTGGCTCCAACTAGCCGCTTGGCATTTGAGCGGGAAAGTTTAGCCAGGCAGTCTTATTCGTCTGAGGTGATCTCGTTGATACAGGCTTCTAGACGTCCTTCAACAAACAGGATCTATGACGCCACATGGAAGGGTTTCTGCAAGTGGTGTCTTGTGCATACATTAGATCCACTCTCAGTCACTATTCCAAACATCCTAGATTATCTATTGGAAGGTTTGAATAAGGGTCTGTCGCCCAGTACTATCCGCAGGCAACTAGCGGCCCTTTCAACTGTCCTTTCTTGCGACAATTCCAGTCCTTTGTCACAACATCCGGCAGTCAGCGCCTTCATAAAGGGAGTGGTCAATACCAGACCTCCCGTTGTACATCGCTATCCTTCTTGGGACTTAACCAAGGTGTTGAAGGTCCTGACTTCGTCCCCATTTGAACCTCTCAGTTCATGTTCTTTACATTTCTTGTCTTTGAAGGTAGCTTTTCTGGTGGCTATTACCTCAGCCAGAAGAATATCGGAATTAGCGGCCCTTTCAGTGAGAGAGGAGTTATGCACTTTCTTCGATGACAGAGTGGTCCTTAGGCTGGATCCCTCTTTCATTCCAAAGGTGAACACTATCTTTCACAGATCTCAGGAACTAGTTCTTCCCAACTTCTGTCCTAATCCCAGGCACAGGTTGGAATGTGAGTGGCATAAGCTGGACGTACGCAGGGCTCTGCGTTACTACGTGAAGCGTACTTCTTCCTTTCGTAAGTCGGAGGCTCTATTTGTATCTTTCCAACCTTCAGCAATGGGGAAGAAAGTTTCTTCTTCTACCATAGGTAGGTGGATTAGGGCCTGTATAACTCAGGCCTATTCTTCCTTGTCTCTTCCTGTTCCTTCACATGTCACGGCTCACTCGACGCGCAGCGCTGCTGCGTCGGCCGCGTGGTCCACGCAAGCCTCATTGGAGGAGATTTGCAGAGCCGCAACGTGGTCTTCTCCTTCAGCCTTTGTCAGACATTACCGTGTGGATGCCTTTGCGGTGGCTGACGCTGCTTTTGGCAGGCGTGTACTTCAACAGGTTGTTTCTTCTCATGATTCAAGGGCCTAGACTCTCCCTCCCGAGGGGACATGAGGGCTTTGGTATGTCCCATCCGGTGGATTCTACAGGCATCCTGCTGGAGAAGGGGCGTTGTCTTACCTGAACGCCTTTTCTCAGCAGGATGATGTAGAATCCACACCCTCCCGCACAAATAGTCTAGGCAGGTGTATCACAAATGGAGCTATTGAGTTGAGATTCGTCAGAGCTGCTTCGCCTCGTCAAAACTGGAGTCACTCCCAAAGGAGGGGCATGGCCAAGGTTCTGACCTAGTCTGCTGAGCAGGAAGGCTGTAATAACCCATCCGGTGGATTCTACATCATCCTGCTGAGAAAAGGCATTCAGATAAGACAACGCCCCTTTTCATAATTTTTGTTTATGCTTAATTTCCCTTATATTCAATCCAATTCTTATCAGTCATAATTTCTTCATGTGTCATCTAACTGTCCAAATTTTCCCATTTAAGTACATCATCTCAATATTGTATGTCATGCATTATAAAAATACTATACTTTTTATCTATCTTACAGTATCTAGATATAACATCCTTTTTACTTAGTTTATATTTCACTTATATTAATAAGTTACATCAACCTGCTATTTTTACATTTCATATATTATAGAACATACTATATTACTTAAATCTCTTATCCTTCTTGTTATAAGGCCCCTTTATGTTCAAAATTCTCTATTCTTTTAGCCATATTCAAACAAATGTTTATTCACGTAATAGCCCATCTGGTAGGGTGAGTCAAATCTCTTTTATCTGTCTCTGGTCTTCTTTTGCCGAGTAGTTTTCCAAGTTGATGTAATCTGCTTACCCTGCAGTTCCTGTATTTTTACAAATGTTGTTGGGAATACGAAAGATGAAGTAAGATGAATACTTTGTCTCCCAAACTTTGATGGTTCTCCTGGTAATTCTATAGTCCATTCCATTTTTCTGTTGTATCAGAACCTTGTAGATTTTTTCCTGTTTGTGTTAAATTGTAATTCTTTTCATTTGTTATTTCATCAATTTGATCATACTCTAATTTGTAGTCTGTTATCTGATTTATTTGTTCATTCGTTATTTCCTGAGTGTTTTTTAATTGTAGATTTAGATTGGAAATATGCTTATTTAAATCATCAAAGTTGTTTCGAATTTCCTCGTGGTTTGAGTTTATTGTCATTTGTATTTGTCCTAACATTACATATATTTCCTCCTGGAAAGTATTTATCTTGCCTTGAAGTATTGCTTTTGGAGGCCCTTGATTTTCTAGGCTAAGTCCTTCTGGAGATAATATTGAATGTGGCGTCCTGTCATTTTTTGATATGTATGTGATATCCACGTTGTCTCCCCCTTTCAAATAATCTTTCATCAATGTTTTAATTCAAAAGTCAATTTATCAGTCAAAATTACAGTTCAGTGTGTTAAGCCACTTTAAATCCTTCCTGTAGATCAGACATGTCGAACTCGCGACATCACATGATGTCACGAGACGTATCGGGATAGTTTTGCCATTGCCGGCAATAGGGTGGGCACAGCTTCTGGATGACGCATCCGGCCTGCAGGCCGGCAGTTTGACACCCCTGCTGTAGATTCTCCTCTAAAAGATTAGCCAAAAGCCAAGGTTTTTCTTTTCCATAAACAGTTCTTAGATTTAAGCAATAGTCCAGGTGTTTTTTTTTTTCTTTCAGACACTTTTTAATCTTATAGCTGGCTCTTCCTTTGTTCTCAGCTGTCTTCAAGGTTATTTGCAATTCAAAGGGACAGCTTTTTCTTTGTTTCTAGGCACTTTGCCAATTTCTGAGTCCTTATTGTTAGTATTCTATTCTCTGATTCTCCACTAGATGTCAGCAGTTATTTCTTTTTTCAGGTTTCTTTTTTTATAATTCCATCAAAAACTCTTTAGGGTATAATCTTGACAGTTTTTTAGTTCCTAGATTTGTCCAGACTGTAGTATTTTAAATCAAATTTTAGTATATCTTTTTCCTCAATACCGCCGCTTCCATCTGTAAGGAAATGGGGATATAGTCCCCTCCCTTCACTTCCGGAGGTTTTCTTGCTTTGGGGATCTTTCTCAAGGATTCAATTAGTAGATAGAAGAAAGATCAGTACTCTCAACAATTCCAAGCACGCTGTTCACCGATGTTCAGGTTCATGCTCTGGGACTACACTGGTGTATCTTTCAAGTCCACCTAAAGAATACTAATTTGGGGGGGAGGTTAATATAAAAAACAGGTACACTTTAGAAGAAAATAAAGTTTGGTATTTCAAATATGCAGATTTAATGCCTAACTATCTACATTTAGCATACTTTAAACAGACCTTGAAATTTCATACACTGGTTCCTTCTGAAGGATGTAACCCACGTGACAAGTCGGAATTGAGCCCGAGTGGGTTGAATGGGATTTGCTGTCAGGTAAATCATCTAACATTTGAGGACATAATGAAATGCCACTCCAAATGAAATTTATACTTCTCTGGTTGAGGTTTCCTGGATGCCAACGATGCTTCTATAATAAAACTGCATGCCCAGCTGCCCCGCAGAGAGGCAAAGTTTGGTTTTAAAGACTCCCAAACCAGACAAGCACTGGTTCGCAGCAATGCAGACAAGCCAACTTTCACTTCAAGCAGCGCGTGCCTGGTTTCGGGGTATTACTGACACAATGTCTGTTGTTGTCCGTAGAGAAAGAAATCCAGGAACGCCGGTACAAGGTGCAATCATCAAAGGCTTTAATCTTTGACAAAACAAAAGTTAGCACTGGGAGTGATTTGCTCCCAGTGCTTTACATAGGACTGCCACACCCCGTATCTCCACCCCCAGCTGCAAACCAACATCTGTCCTAAGTGCATAAAGGTCCCTCCACCTTCTTGTCCACGCCCACCCCCAGAAGCAGACCCACCCCACTGGCATTCATCATGGTCGACAGACCCCTGCGCTACAATGCCGTCAACCCTCTGGTCCCTGTCATGTTGGCCAGGTAAGAAAGCCCCAGCACCACCCCCTGGGCTGTCCATGCAAGCCTCCAGCCCACTCCAATGATTCACGCAGGCCTCCGTTCCATCTGGTGGCGTCTCCATATCGGCACTCGTTGCCGGTGCTCCGCTTAGCTGCCACGTCGGCACATGCTCGCTCTGCTCACTCTCCTCCATCAGCTGAGACGCGTGATGGCTACTGGAGGAAAATGGCGTCGTGGCTGCACTGCGGTCTATTGTTGGTTCGCCGGTGCTCATCAAGGCACGTGAGGCTACAGACCCTGCCCAGGTGGAGGTAGCTGGTATGGGAGTGGTCCTTGGCAGCTGTAGGTTCCGGTGCACAACACCCCCCCACCTGTGAATGGCAAGCCCCGTGGGGCTTGACATGCAGCCCCCTCTACCATGGCTCTTCCTGGAAAAGAAAGGGAGGAGGATGAATATATGTTACTGCAGCCATCGTTCCCCGGCCTCCCTGGACACTTGCGGTTAAATGCTCGAATCAGCCGGGGAGCATTTATATCTTCCTCCCCCACCCAGGTTGCTTCCGAGAGAGGGTAGCCCTTCCACTTAAGGAGATATTGAACCCGCCCGCGGTGAATCCGGGAATCCAGAACCTCTTGTACCTCATATTGAGAGTCCATGACCGGTCCTGGAGCCTTAGACGTGAACGGGGTCCCATGCGCTGGCTTAAGGAGGCTACTGTGGAATACAGGATGTACCCTCCCAAGGAACGAGGGCAGTCGCAACCGAATGGTCACTGGATTAATTACCTTGGTTACTTGGAATGGACCTATGTATTTTGGGCCCAACTTTTTACAAGGTATTTTTAACTGAAGATATTTTGTGGACAGGTACATCCAATCCCCTACCCGAAATGGTTTATGATCCGCCCTCTTCCTGTCCACCTGTACCTTTACCGCTTCCTCAGCCTTTGCTCGTGCTTCCTTAACCTGTCCCCACAATCCTGCTACCTGCGTCATCCACGTTTGAGGGGTGTGTGTACTTTCTACACCTTGTGGCCATTCGGGGATAGGAACGAACTCCACTCCATGTACTATCCAGAAGGGGGTGAACCTGGTACTGCTGTGAACAGTATTATTATATGCCACCTCAGCAAATGGTAGGAGATCCACCCAGTCCGTTTGCTGATACGTGACATAGCTACGAAGATATCGCTCAACCATTGCATTTGCTCGCTCTGCCGCCCCATTGGTGCTGGGATGGTACGCCGAACTAAGTCCCTGGGATGATCCCACCAGACAGATGAAATCACACTAAAATTGTGCGGTGAATTGTACCGCCCCGATCCGATATAATCCGTCGGGGTATTCCATGAAGGCGATAAATATGTTGTACAAAAATCTCGCTAAACAACGCGCTGATGGCAATCCTTTACATGGAATAAAGTGTGCCTGTTTGGAAAAAAGATCAACCACCGTCCAAATCAAGTTTTAGTGCCGATTGTCTGGTAATTCTACCACAAAGTCCATGGCGATCTCTTCCCAAGGCCAGGATGGGTCAGCTACTTTCTGTAAGAGGCCCATTGGCTTCCCCGTTCGGGGCTTTGCACTGGCACATACATGGCACTCTTTCACATACTCTTCCACGTCTGATTTCAGTCTAGGCCACCAAAACTGCTGGCACACTAGGTGCAAGGTTGTTAGAAATCCGAAATAGCCGGCCTGTTTGGCGTCGTGGCACCTCAACAGAACAGTTCACCGTAGGCGATCAGGTACGTACATCTTATCACCCTTCCAGGCTATACCTTCTCTTTGGGTTAACACTCCTGGATGTTCACGTAACCACTCATCATCCAGCACAGCCGCTCACAAGTCGGCAAGCTCATCACCCCCGCCTGCTTGTGACACAACCCTGGTTGCTTCTTGACCACAAGAGGGCATCAATGCCTGTACCACATCCTCCCTTTTGCTGTGGTACTGTGGCATTCATGACAATGCGTCGGCTAAGAAATTTTTCCCCCCAGGCACATATTTTGAAGTGAATTTGAACCGGGTGAAGTATTGGGCCCACCTGATGTGTTTGGGTGCTAGGTGTCTCGGTGTTTGTAACACTTCTAAATTTTTATGGTCTGTCCATACTTCGAATGGCACTACCGTCCCTTCCAAGAGATGTTGCCACGTCGTGAGGTCCCATCAAATCGCAAATGCCTCCTTCTCCCAGATGGCCCAATCCCTTTCAGTTATGGTGAACTTACGAGCGGTATAGGAACAAGGTTGTAGCACTCCGTTCTTGTTCCTATGGAGAAGTACAGCTCCCACAGCCACATCACTGGCATCGACCTGTACCACGAACGGAACATCTGGATCCGGATGGCGTAACACGGGTTCCCTGGCAAACAGGGACTTCAGACTCTCAAAAGCTTTTTGGCAGGTCATGATCCACTCCAATGATTGACTGGGCTGGGGTTTGCCGCCCAAATGCTTTGTTCGTAGAAGTTCTGTTAGAGGGTGAACTACTTTGGCAAAAGAAGGAATAAAGTGCTGGTAAAAATTAGCAAACCCCAGGAAACTTTGTAGCTGATGCCGTGTCCTGGGGGCTTGCCACTCCAACACTGCCTGCACTTTGCTAGGATCCATCTCCACCCCGTTCCCCGAAATCCGGTACCCTAGATAGTCCAAGCACTTCTGATGGAATTCGCATTTTGACAGTTTTACGTATAGGTGAGCGTCAAGGAGTTTACGCAGCACCTGCCGAACAAGGCTGATATGCTCTTCCATGGTGGTCGTGTAAATCAGAATGTCATCGAGATACACAAGAACCCCCCGGTACAAATATTCATGCAACACTTGATTGATTAGTTGCATGAAGACCGCAGGGGCCCCTTGTAAACCGAAAGGCATGACGCGAAATTGGAAACTGCCCATGGACAATTGAAAGCTGTTTTCCATTTGTCGCCACGCTTGATCCACACTCTGTAATATGCTTCCCGGAGATCTAGTTTGGTGAATATTCGGCCTTTTCCCAGCCGCGCTAACAAGTCTTTCATGAGTGGGAGAGGATACAAATGTTTGACACACACTGTGTTCAGTCCCCGGAAGTCAACACACAAGCACAGCGATCCATCTTTCTTCTCCTTGAAAAGGACTGGGGCAGCAACTCGGGAACAGGCTGGCTGGATGAATCCTCGTTCCAGATTTTGGTCAATGTAACGCCGTAATTCTGTCAGCTCTTTAGGCGTCATGGCATACATTCGTGGCTTTGGGAGCTTGGCCCCCGGAATGAGCTCAATAGTGCAATCCGTCGGTCGGTGAGGTGGCAATTGGTTACATTCCCTTTCACTGAACACCTCGGCTAAGTCATCGTACTCCTTAGGGAAAAGGTCTTTTCCTTTTCCCTCCTCTGGTTGCGCCATTGCCACCTTTGCAGGAACCCGATCCCCGAAACATGGGCCTAGTGGTTGGGGTCCGACCTCAAGACGTACCCTGCGATAGCCACCCTCCCACCATATGGTGGGAGTCCATTTATCTAACCAGGCTAGTCCCAATATCATGGTTTCAGTCATGATGGGAGCAACAATGAAACAAAGGACCTCCCAGTGTGTTCCCAGTTCCATACGAACTGGCTTGGTAACGTGGGTAGCCGGAGCTCCTCCTCGCAATGATCCATCCACTTGTTCAAAACAGATAGGTTGAGCCAATTTGTGTAACCGAATGCCACTTTCTACTGCCACCTCCCTGCTGATCAAATATCGTGTGCACCCAGTATCTATAAGGGCTTGACACTCCTTTCGCACCCCAGTTTGAGGGCTTGTTGATATTATAGGCAGAACAAACGCGCTGATGGGCTCACTTACCATCGGATCGGCTGACGCGTCATCCGGACTGTCATCGTCATCCACCAGTCGATACCTCGCCACCGCCGTGGTCTCTGCTGCAGCTGGGGACCCCTGCTGGACTGCTGGACTTGCTTGCTGTTTAGCAGCTCTCGATCTCTCCACACTCTTCTTTGGAGGGGTAGCCCCACTAGCTACCCCAGGACTCCATGGACTAGGTGCTGGGCAATTGGCCACCCAGTGCCCCGGCTGATTGCACCAAAAGCAACGAAAGGCAGGCCCAACAGAGGGGCTAGGAGGCCTTGGCACCCCTGCTGGCGGCCCCTGTCCTCCCTCTCGTGGCTTTCCCCCCGGTCGTCGTGAGCGATTGGTGTCACCTCCCTCTCTATGGACCTCTTTGAGACCCATATCCAGATCTACAACTACTTTAAACCAATCTCGGAGCTTGTTTGGCACACCACGGTACACGCAGGCCTGGCGTAGCTCATAGTCAAGGCCGGCCCGGAAATGATGAACAAGTAATCATTCCGGCCAAGAGGAACACAACCGGCCTGCTAACCTGCGGAAGTCCCAAACATACTCTATTGCAGGACGGCCTCGTTGGGTCAGTGACAAGAGTTCTGCTTCTGCTCTCTGGAGCCGCGACGGGTCCTCAAATCGTACATGCAGGGCGTCCAAAAACAACCCCGCATTACCTATCTCCCGGGCATGGTTGCTATAAAGGTCAGCGGCCCGTGCTGCTGCCTCCCCTCGCAAAGCAGCAGTGACCGCCACCACCATGGCCCACTGGGAGGTGTATAACTGGGCGTACTGGTCTAGATGGCTAATTACATGACCCAGAAACATAGCCAATTGGTCAGGATTCCCATCAAACGTTATTGGGATGGGAGGGGGACCCCACAGACTCCCTGGACCCCACTGACCTGCAGGCTGGCCAGGTATGGCCCCGGGGTGCCCAGGACCCAGACTCTGTGACCCCGAAACTCTCCCTGCAGAAAGGCCTCTAGCATCTAGCCCCGACCCACCAAGTCGTGCTGACCAGGCCTGAGCGGTTGTCCCACCTGACGCAGAACCCGCGGCCTCTGACCCACCCGCGTGTGGTGGCAAACGCAGTCTCGGGCTACTCAGCCGAAAATGGGACGATGAGGTGCGTCCTGCCGAACTATCCTCTCGCTGCCACGACCCGGGACCCCGGTAGCTGGTTTCGCCGAAGCGGTCACGCAATATGTCCATCGTATCCTGGCCAGGAGCTGTGGAGTAACTCCACTCTTCTTCGTCGTCCCCTGTGACACGTCTCTCCCTCCACTCTAGATGGGCAGGCTTTGCCCTGGGTGTGAGTAGCTGTCCGGTGTTCACATGGGCCACAGCTGGGGTTTGCCACCATTCCTCCTGGGGTTTTGGAGCTGTAGCCTTCTCGACCCCACCCCCAGGATTTGAGGATTGTGCCACCTTTGGTCTCACCGCCGGCTGCTCTGTTTCACATTCCAGCACTGGATCAGGCTCTGCTACCCCACCAGGCACTGCTTCCCCCAATTCCTGGGGAGTGTCTTGAGTACCTTCCGCCATTTCCTCCAACTGAAGGCAGGGGAGAGTATACAGAAAAGTAAGGGAGTGCTAACTTACTGACACAATGTCCGTTGTCGTCCGTAGAGAAAGAAATCCAGGAACGCTGGTACAAGGTGCAATCATCAAAGGCTTTGACAAAACAAAACTTAGCACTGGGAGTGGTTTGCTCCCAGTGCTTTACATAGGACTGCCACACCCCGTATCACCACCCCCAGCTGCAAACCAACATCCATCCTAAGTGCATAAAGGTCCCTCCACCTTCTTGTCCACGCCCACCCTCAGAAGCGGACCAGCCCCGCTGGCATTCATCATGGCCGACAGACCCCTGCACTACAATGCCGTCAACCCTCCGGTCCCTGTCATGTCGGCCAGGTAAGAAAGCCCCAGCACCACCCCCTGGGCTGTCCATGGAAGCCTCCGGCCCACTCCGATGATTCACACAGGCCTCTGTTCCATCTGGTGGCGTCTCCATATCAGCGCTTGTTGCCGGTGCTCCGCTTAGCTGCCACGTCGGCACATGCTCGCTCTGCTCGCTCTCCTCCATCAGCTGAGATGCGCGACGGCTACCGGAGGAAAATGGCGTCGCGGCTGCACTGCGGTCTATTGTCAGTTCGCCGGTGCTTGTCAAGGCACGTGAGGCTACGGACCCTGCTCGGGTGGAGGTAGCTGGTATGGGAGTGGTCCTCTGCGGCTGTAGGTTCCGGTGCACAACACCCCCCCCACCTGTGAATGGCAAGCCCCGTGGGGCTTGACAATTACTAAATATCAAAACACCACCTTCGTTTGCAACCATTTCAACAGGCGCAGGGCCTCCCCAAAAAGTTCAGAAAAAGGTGGCACATCTTTGATTTCCCTCCGCATTCAACATGTTTCTTTGCATCTTATTTTAGCAAGCAAACTCGGGACCGCGAATTGTGCTTTTCCCCTCCTCCAAATTCCTATTAAATCCCCACGCAAAAGGCCCACTCTTCCACAAAAGGCAGCTGCACAAATGAACGCTTTTTAAAAGCTCTCACTGCTGTTCCCAACCAAGTATGGTGGTCTTGTCCCGTATCACCTTGCTCAAGACACGCACGTACACCCTCTTCCTCCTCCAATTCCCCCCCCCCTCCAAAGACTCCCCACTGCAGCTGAAGTAGCTTGAAAGCCTCTAGCCCAGTCTGGCTAACTGATCAGCTGAGGCCTCGAACCTGTTGGAAAAGACAAACGTTTTTCTATTTCTATGTCCTTTAAAGCCAGAGTGGAAATGCCTTTTGCCCCCCTCTCTCTTTGTGCTTTATTACGGTCGTAGACCAGCAATAGCCATCACTTTTTACAATATATTAAATAATAATAATAATAATAATAATAATAATAATAATAATAATAATAATAATCCCCCAGTGAGGCACTACCTTGACGTGGTTGTGGGGCTTGTGTACTCTGAGGAAGATGAGAGCTATGCCAGAGGTTCAACCATACTGGACAGGTCTCATCAGAGGAGTCAGACAAAGAGTGTCTCTCCCATAAAAAATATGGTGAGACGTAAATTTCAGAATGCCATACCGGCACGGACGTCGCCCGGGTTAACAAGGTCCGCACTAGATATTGGAGTTCCTGGATATCTGGTGAAAAATGGGTTACAGGACTCAGGACTGTTGGCTGAGCAACCAGGGCCAGCAGCTGCAGAACTACTGGAAGAAAAGGTGTTTACCCGTCGCAGATACACAGTGATGGAAAACAAAGAAATAATGATCTGTTACTACAGATCAAGTCCAACAAGACGAGGATATCTAAAACGAATGCACCAATTCTGGAAAGAACAACATCCAGAATCAGAAATAACAGAACAGAGACTAGCAGATCAACGCCGATTTATAACACGAAATAAAGTATTTACAGAAACAGAATTGGACGAACTGCAAAGGTTTACCCAGGGCAAAGAAATCAAAGCCTTACAAGAAGTAATTCAGAATGTAGAGGCAAACCAGGGGGAGTTGGCAGTGAAAGAATCCAGTAGAGATATACAACTGTTCTCACTTGGAAACCAGGCACCTCTTCCTCAGGAAGAACAAAACCCTCTAACTAAAGAAATAAAAGAATTGAAACAAAGAATAATTGAGCATCTAGAACAGCACAAAAACAACAGAATAAGGCTGCCTGCATTGAAGCTTGTTCCAAAGAAACAGCTAGCACAAGCATTAAAAGATGCAAATACTGCAATAGCAAGTATAAGCACCAATTCACTGCAAGAAACAAACCAACTAATGTACAGCACAGCTGCAGTTATAACAGAATACCTGGGATGTAAAATCAACAAAAAAGAAAAACAAACAAACAGTGCACCAGAAAAATGGAAGGTTAGACTAGAAAATAAGATCAGCAAGTTAAGATCACATGCAAGCAAGCTAGAACAGATGAAAGAAAAGAAGCTGAAGAACAAGAAGACCAAAGAATACCTAATCAAGAAATACCACTTAGAAACAAGGAAGATCAAGGAAGCACTGGAAATAATAAAGCAACAAATAACAGCTATAGCCAGGAAAATCAGTAGATATGAAGTTCGAATTGCAAACTATAGGCAGAACCTCCAATTTCAATCCAATCAGAAACGTTTCTACCAATCCATCAATGGAGAAACTGCAAGGAATCAGTCAGTACCTGACAAGGAAGAAACAGTGCAATTCTGGAAGCAGATATGGGATAACCCAAAGAAATACAACAAGGATGCAGCTTGGTTAAAAGAGGTGGATACAAATAAAACAGAAGTTGAAATGAAAGAACTAGTAATAACAACAAAAATGGTAGAAAAAAGAGCAAAGAAAATCAAAAATTGGTCAGCACCAGGTGAAGATGAACTGCATGGGTTTTGGTTGAAACATCTAACTGTTATACACCCACTCATTGCCAAGCAATTCAACAATATACTACAAGGAGGAGAAATTGAAAAGTGGCTAACAACTGGGAAAACCTACCTAATAATGAAAAATCCAACAAAAGGGGCAACACCAGGTAACTACAGGCCAATTACCTGCTTACCGACAACATTCAAATTACTAACTGGTGTGGTAGCTGATGCAGTACAACAGCATCTAGTTGAAAACAATCTCTTTCCACCTGAGCAGAAAGGAAACCGCCCCAATAGCAGAGGAACAAAAGATCAACTCCTAATAGACAAAATGATCTTGGAAAACTGCAAGAGAAGGAAGACCAACCTGAATGTGGCATGGATTGACTACAAAAAGGCATTTGACTCTCTGCCACATGATTGGATAATAAAGTGCCTAGAAATAACAGGAGTAAGTAGAAACATCAGAAAATTTGTGCAAAAATCGATGGCCCAATGGAAGACACAGTTGCAGATCAATGGTGAAAAGCTGGGAGAGGTTAATATCAAGAGAGGAATATTTCAAGGAGATTCATTATCACCATTACTATTTGTTATTGCACTGTTTCCCCTGTCAACAATACTGAATAACTCAGGACATGGTTATCAAACATCAAAAACATCTGCTAGACTATCCCACCTCCTTTACATGGATGATCTGAAGCTGTATGGAAAAACATCATCTGAAATAGAATCGCTGCTCAACACTGTCCGTATATATAGCCAAGATATTGTAATGGAGTTTGGCTTGGACAAATGTGCCACACTTACTATCAAACAAGGAAAAATAGTGAAAACTGAAGGAATCAAGATGCCCCACGAAAATAACATTAAGAGTCTGGATGAGGAAGAATACTACAAATACTTGGGTATCCTTCAAGCTGACAACATCAAGCACACTGAAGTCAAGAAAAAGATTAGAGGTGAATACATCAAGAGAGTGAAGAAGATCTTAAAATCCAAACTCAATGGAAGAAATACCATAAAGGCAATCAACACCTGGGCAATCCCAGTCATTAGGTACGCAGCTGGAATAGTGGACTGGACTCAAGCAGAACTAAAAGCAATGGATAGGCAGACCAGAAAAATAATGACAATGAATCACGCCCTTCATCCACGCAGTGACATTGATAGACTTTATCTACCAAGGCAAATAGGTGGGCGTGGAATGCTACAAGTACATCAGATGGTTGAAGAAGAAAAAATGGCTTTGGAAGAATATCTGAAGAACAATGATGAAGATGCAGTGAAATTAGTATATCAGGAAGGCTTACTGACTACTGGAGAGACCAAACTGGCCTACAAGAAAGACCAAATGAAGAACAGAATAGAGGCATGGGAAGACAAAGCACTACATGGCCAATACATGAAAAAAATAGCTGGGAAAGCAGATAATAATAAAACCTGGCAATGGCTAAGAGCAGGAAAATTGAAGAAAGAGACCAAGGGACTAATTCTGGCTGCACAAGACCAAGCCTTAAGGACAAATGCATACAAAGTCAAAATTGAGAAGACAGCAACAGACAGTAAGTGCCGCCTATGCAAAGAAGCTGAAGAAACAGTGGACCTATTGGTAAGCTGTTGCAAGAAGATTGCACAGACTGATTACAAGCAGCGGCATGACAAAGTAGCAACAATGGTGCATTGGAAGATCTGCAAAAAATATCATTTGCCTGTAAGCAAAAACTGGTGGGATCATAAAATAGAGAAAGTCATAGAAAATGATAAAATTAAACTGCTCTGGGACTTCAGAATTCAAACAGACAAGCACCTGCAACATAACACCCCAGACTTAACAATTGTCGATAAGAAAGACAAAAAAGTCTGGATAGTGGACGTGGCAGTGCCTGGAGATAGCAGAATAGAAGAGAAAGAACTGGAGAAGATAACAAAATACAAAGACCTACAAATAGAAATAGAAAGACTGTGGCAAAAGCAAGCAAGGGTAGTACCAATAGTAATAGGCTCCTTAGGTGCAATCCCAAAACAACTGGAGCACCACTTGAACACCATTGGCATTGACAAATTCGCTATTAGTCAATTGCAAAAGGCGGCCTTATTAGGAACTGCTTCCATCCTGCGACGATACCTGTAATACCATCAAACATCTACATCTGCCTATCCCAGGTCCTGGGTAAGGACTCGATAGGTAGACAAAATGCCAAATCCAGTCTGAACATCTGGCTGACTGTGCGATGATTGATAATAATAATAATAATAATAATAATAATAATAATAATAATAATAATAGTACTAACATTAATAGTAAATAATAACATCCCTGTTAAGAAAATACATGTTTTCAAAATGTTAGGGTCACTCCCTAATTTACGTGAGTGGATAGCTGATTAATGTGTGAGTAAATATAATGTTCCAAACATTATTAGAGATATCTCCCCAAAAAAAAATACTCTGGTTTCTCTTCAGATCATATAAATCTCTCTTTGTGCTTTGCAGTAGCCAGTAAACCCCTTTGCCCAGCTTTTCGTCCTGAAGGAAATAAAAGTTATTCTGTTATAAAATTGTAGAAAAATAATTGTAGAAATGTAATGCCAATATATGAGACTGTCTATTTAACACAAATATAACACTGTAATGCAAATGTAGCAATGCACTGCCAAATGTGTGAGAAGGTTTGTTCAATGTTTACTGCCTAAAAATCCCTCCGGAAACAGGAACTTACACTTTGAGTAGAAATCACTATCAAAGAGGGGGATTTTGACCCTAGGTGAAAATTACAAATAAACAAGATAACAGCAGATGGACGGAAGAGGTCAGGTTAACAAAGTACAACTTCAAAGTACATCTATAAAGATAAAAGAGCTTCTTAGATGTGACATGCATTGTAGGGGTATAAAATGCAAAACTTGAAACCAGGCCAGCGTGCTCCTGGAACCCAATCCATTGGGAAGGATCCAGGAGGCCGCGTTTGCAAATGCCTCTTCTCTCTTCTCTTCTTTCCTTTCCTTTCCTTTTTATTCTTTTTATGTTATTCTCCAATAAACCCTTGTTTTGTTAACCAGACTTGTCTTCGTATTGTGAGTATCAAAATTTGGGGTTTTTACATCTCACAGTCCCCTTCACTTTCTGCCCTTTTCTTACTAAAGGCACTGTTTCCCCCCACCCCAGCATTCACTTACCTCTCCTGGAGAAGTGGCTCTAGTCTAGTCTAAATAGAAGCAGCAAAGAGGCATAATGCCAGTGCCTGAGCTCCGCCTACTTCATGACCAGACCACACCATTATGACTGAAGAGAGGGAGATTGATCGTCGTCGTCAACCATTCAGTCGTGCCCGACCCTCGGCCACTCTATGGATCAGCACTCTCCACGCTCCTCTGTCTCACACCACCTCCTTCAGATCCGCCATGGTGATCCCGGTGTCATACTTTTATAGTGTCCAGCCAGCGGGTAGGAGGGTGGCCCCATCTCCTTTTTCCGCTGATCATCAAATCTCCTTTTTTTCCCTACTGATTGAGTTTAGCTAGGTCTAAAAGCAGGATGTCCAGTTTAACCTATCCCTATATTTCTGCTTTTGCTTTGTCACTTGCACACATTTTCCCCCGTGTGCCAGTCTGGCTTTGAACCTTTCTCTTGTCCGGCCTCAAGGTGACACAAGCCATGAGGTCAGAGCACATGCAGAAAGGCTCTCCTAAAGTGCTCCGACAACCCTCGGAGTTGTCCCAGCTATCGACCGCGGTTTCTTTTTTCCGCCCTTCAGTTTAGGGCCTGCTCCATTTTATTACTGTTGGGGAGAAAGAAATAAAGGAAGGAAACACATAAGATAGGCGATGGTGCTTCCAAAGAAAGGTGACTTGAATGAGGAAAAGAAAGCATTGCTGGAAGTCATCGGCAAGGGTGAGTCGTTGGCAACGCGCTACGGTCTCGGCTTGCATTCGCTGAGGTTGCAACTTAAGGTCTTTCTGGGTACTGAACTTAAGCAGTGCTTGGCCGCTACTCAGGTGCCTTTAAATCTAGCCCTGGTCGTGTATAGGTTTTTGCTATATTTTTGACCTGTAGTGGTATTCTTCCTGATGTTGTCAGACATTTTAACTACTGACAAGAGGAAGCTCAATTCTTATTTTATCATTCCCAAATCTTGCTAATGATGCTAGCCAGTGCTTACTTACTTTCCAGTAATATAGCTCTACATCTCTTACACATGGTGACCTGAGTGAAGCTGTCTCTGTTCTCTCAGGATGCATGGAGGCTGTAGGGACTTGGATTGGGAACAACAGACTTTGACTGAACCCTGGCAAGACTGACTGGGTTTGGGTGCATGGAGCCTCAGGATCCTAGTGTTTGTCATCCTTAGTTCTGGACGGGGTTGTACAACCCTGTTCAGACCCAGTTTGCAACCTAGGGGTTCTCCTGGATTCAAGTCTCCTGCTCAAAGAGCAGGTGGTGAGCATGACTAGGAGGGTTTTTGCACAGCTCTGGTTTGTGCAGCAGCTGCGATGTTTCCTGTATCTTGACTCCTTGAGCTCAGTTACTCAAGCCCTGGTAATCTCTTGTCTGGACTACTGCAATGCACTCTCCATGGGGCTACCCTTGAAATCCATTTGGAAGCTTCAGCTGGTGCAATGTGTGGCAACAAGAGCAGTCTTTGGGGCCCCTAGAATGGCCCATATTACACCTCTCCTCTGCAAACTTCACTGGCTACCAGTCTGCTTCCGAGTGCAGTTCAAGGTGTTGGTTATGACCTTTAAAGCCCTTAATGGGATAGGTCCAGGCGACCTGATGAACCATCTTGTCCCACTAGGACAAGCCCGCCCTACTCGTGCTGGCAGAGAGGGCCTACTATGGATCCTGTTGGTTAAAGAACTATCGGGATCCAGAAGAGCCTTCTCTGCTGCAGCACCCGCCCTTTGGAACATCTTACCCTCTAGGGCAGGGGTGTCAAACTCAATTTCATTGAGGGCCGCATCAGCATTGCAGTTGCCCTTGGGGGGGGGGTGGCCAGGGTGGGTGCGGCCTACTGGGTGGGTGTGGATGGAGTGGGTGTGGCCTACTGGGTGGGCATGGCCAGCTCTACATTGTTCGCATCAACGGTGCCTGTGGGGGGCTGGGCAGGAGTGGGACAGATCTGAGGGTCTCTGGCAGAAGGGGGTGGGACCGGGGCAAGTGCCACGGCATGGTCCACTGGAGGAGCCCCACTGTTCCTCTCAGGCCATGCAGGGAGGGGGGGCTGGATGGTGGTGCGGGCTGCCCGGAGCCCTGGGCAGCAGAGGTAAAACGCCCAGCCTGGCCCTCGAGCACCCACGGCACCAAGCCCAGCCCCACTTCCCCAAGGGGGCCCCCAGCTGCACTTACCTCCTCCTCAAGGCTGCTGCTGCTGTGCTTGCTCTCCTTAGCCAGATTGCTCATGATGGGTACGAGGGCAAAGTCAGAGGGAGGCCCATTCCCTCTCCATGGGAGGAGACCCGGCTTTGTATCCAAAGCTTCCTTAGCAATAGGATGGGAGACACCCAGGATAGGCCAGGAGGAGGGGCAAGGGGATGGTGAAAGGGCAGCAGGACAGGACTAAGGCAGGACTTCCCTCAGATCCTCCCTCTCCTTCTTTCCTTCCTTCCTTCCTTCCTAAGTACAGAGTGGTGGGAAAATATTTGAGATGAGGGAGGGAGAAAAACAGGCAAGAAACACAGCTGGGGAGGTGTCACCCTTCGTGAGGAATGAAGAAATGCACCATCACCTGGAAGTGGCCAGCACATGGCCCTCACCTACTTCACACATCTGGCTTAGTGGGCTCTGGGGGAGGGGATGCCATGAGTCATTGTTACCTGCGCAATGCCACCCAGCCCTCAGCCTACCTGGTTTCGGCAGGCAGTGGGGTGCTTTCTTTACAGAGCCAAGAGGCTGAACCAGGTGACGCAAATCCAAAAAGAAGCATGATGCCACCCAGCCCCCAGCCTGCCTGGTTTCGGCAGGCAGCAGGGCGCTCTCCTCACAGCGCCAAGAGGTTGAGCCGGGCGATGCGAGGCTCGTCAGCTTTGCACCTTGCTGCCTGCTGAAACGGGTCAGGCTGGGGGCTAGGCAGCATTGCACTTCTCATCAGATTCGCACCACCCAGCTGCTTGCTGAAACCGGGCAGGCTGGGAGCTGGGCGGCGTCACACTTCTTTTTGGATTCGCACCCCCCAGCTCAGCCTCTTGGCGCTGTGAGGAGAGCGCCCGCTGCCTGCCCAAAATGGACAGGCTGGGGGCAGGGCGGCGTCACGCTTCTTTTTGGACCCAGATTGTTGGGGGCAATGTAAAATATATATACATTGCTTACTGGTGTACACCGCTTAGAGAGTGCTTGCACTTAAAGCGGTATATAAGTCTCATAAATAAATAAATAAATAAATAAATAAATAAATTCACGCCGCCCAGCTCAGCCTCTCGATGCTGTGAGGAGAGCACCCCACTGTCTGCCGAAACCCCTCCCCCGGAGCCCATCAAGCTGGATATGTGAAGTAGGCAAGGGCCATTTGCTGGCCACTTCCAGCGCCAAGGCATGGTCCATTTCTTCATTCCTCACAAAGGGTGACACCTCCCCAACATGCACCCAGGGGGCAGAGCTGACGCGGCAGGGGCTGGTTCCTCACTGTTTCCAGACGGCCTTGTGGAGCTAAGACTGAATGCGTTTCAGCATAGATGGCCACCACAAAATTGTACATTGGCTCCCAGCTGGCCTGGGCCAAGGCAGAGGGGGCCGTTCCCTCACTGTTTCCAGAATGGCTTCATGGGCCACATGAAACCACTTCGCAGGCCGCATCTGGCCCCCGGGCCTTGTGTTTGACATGTCTGATCTAAACCAAAACAACATGCATGAATCATTACTCAAAACATCTTTGTCCAATGAGGACATTTTGTTTGTGTGAGATCAGAAAATTACTTCTAAGCTAATGGTCCTGCTTTTAGCCAATCAGTCATTGAAGGAAATAAGTTGGAGAAATACAATGACTGAAAATACAAGGCTCTCAATTGTAAAGTTTACTGTCAATGTTTATTAGTCACAGAATACACTTCCCAAGTGCTGATTGGCTGAAACACCCCATGTCACTTCTGCTGTCTATCTCACTGTTAGAGACTGAAGTGAGGCAAAGTTGTCCTTTGACCTAATTGTGTTCTTCCAACAGTAAGGTGATGTAACTTGTGGCCATCTGAGTTAAGTGTGTGTTTTGTGATTGTGGCCTTACTCTATATTAACAATTGGAGAAAAGACCTAATGTAAAAAACCTTGACAAATATTAGCCAACATAATTTTGTAGTTTATTTTTTCTTAATAATAAAGTACATGGTATACAGTAATTTTAATTTACTGTCTTAAAGATTTTTATTAAAGTTTAAAAGTGTGGTGTAATGATTAGAATATTGGTATAGAGCTGGAGAAGACTCAAGGCTCAATCATGACTTGTGAATATAAATACTTTATAAGGTTTATGGGGATTCAGTTAAAAAGAAAAACTATATAAATACATTAAAGTTTGGAAGAAAATGTAGAATACAAATATAATACACATATTTTTATATCATGAAGTTTTTTCCCTTTTAGGAAACACTGAAGAAGCTTCAGGTCTCCTTGGCAGCAAGACTGTCCGTGTGAATTGTTTAGATGAGGTAACATTTGGAAGAATTATATTTTTTTATCTGATCAGGGTAAAATGTATAAAGTCTGCACATTGGTAGGTTTCCTTAAGCCAAATAAAACTTACCAAGAATTTTCACTAGAAATTTAAGATCCAGGAAGTAGTATCTGAATTGCATTTAATTGTAAGAATAAACACTTTTAGATGAGTAATAGCATTATTAGAATGTTTATTTGTGTCAGAAGCATCACAATTAAAATAAGGCATACTATATGACATAAAATTTAAAATAAAAAATAAAAGATTAAAATATGTACAAATTAAACAGATCTTGCCCAGAAACTAGCAACATTAATTGCATTTTGTCGCGTTGCCATGAGGTCCTCCAGTGTACACTTATTGGGGCACAAAAGGCCCCAATAAGTTGTTGTCTGCATTTCACCACAATCACAAAGAGCAGAAGCAACCGGATAGCCCCATTTGTTCAGAGTGTCTCTGGATCTTGTACCCATGTGCAGTCTATTCAATGATTTCCATACTTCCCAGCTTTCATTAGACCCAGGTACCAGCTCCTCCGTTGTTTCCATCCAGTGTTGGTTCTTTGTAGCTTTCCATAGATCTACTCTGCTTTCAAATTCTTCAAAGTCTTCTGTCGACCTAAGGAAGCTTTTCTTGGATTTTAGTCTCTGCTGAGCTGGTTGTAGGCCATAGAGAGGGTGTTGCCTAGATATTGATGATTTGAGTCTCTCTCCGTATGCTGCTACTTCTCTGCGAAAAGCAGGCAGGGCAATGCTGTCTAGATGGTAGATCTTATCTAGAGGGGTAGGTTTAAAGCAGGGGTTCCCAACCGGGGGTGCTTGCACCCCATGGGGGTGCAAGACGATATTCCAGGGGGTGCGAAAACTTGGGTTTTCAAAATTATAGTGTATATGCATAATTCATTGCCATTATTTTGAACTTTTGCAAGGGGTGTGAGAATATATCAGAAACGTTCTAGGGGTGCAGGGTATAGAAAAGGTTGGGAGCCGCTGGTTTAAGGCATCCGGTAATAATTCTTCTAGCTTCATTCAGAGCAACATCTACTTTCCCAGTATGTGCTGATTTATACCAGACTGGGCAGGCATATTCACCTGCTGAGTATCAAAGAGCTAGAGCTGTTGTCTTAAGGACCTTTGGTTTGGCACCTTAGGTAGAGCTCATTAATTTCCTGAGGATGTTATTTCATCCACTGACCTTCAGTTTAGTGTTGGTACAGTGCTGCTTATACAGTATGTTAGGGCTCTATCTAGAGTGACCACTAAATATTTAGGGCTGTGACAATGCTCCAATAATGTCCCTTTCCATATAATATGCTGCTTCCTAGCAGCTTGCTTATTGCAAAGATGGAAGGCATATACCTGAGTTTTTGCTGGATTTGGTTTTAACTGGTTATCACAATAGTATCAATGCAGCTCTATCAGGGCTTCAGTTAAACTTTGTTCAACCTCCTCAAATGTTTTTCCCTGTACAGCCATTGTTTAATCATCAGCATACATATAGTTGTTAGTACCTTCAGCGAGCGGCTGATCATTGGTGTAAATATTAAAAACAGTTGGAGCCAATACATTACCTATCCTCCATCTACTTCACCTTCCCTGGAACTCCATAAAAAACACACGGTTCTGAAGCAGATTATTAAAATTAATACATATGATAGAAAAGCACATATAAGCTTTAGAGTCTCTAAGAGTTTTTTATTGTGAAATAGTAGAAAACTTGGAAGTTTATAAACGTTTGTGTCATTTTAGTTGGTTCTAACAGTTATTATCTTCCTATGGATTTTGGATTTTTTTTCTAATGGGCCAACTCTACTTTGTTGTTTAACACTAGTTAAATTATTGTTCCATATTTACCCTTATCTTTTTTCATTCTGTGCTGTTGAAAAGAAAAAGAAATGTGGTCGCGCTGATGGATGATCTCGGGCGGGCCCGAGACAGGGGTTATTCCTCTGTCTTGGTGCTACTTGACCTCTCAGCGGCTTTTGATACCATCGATCATGGTATCCTTTTGCGACGACTTGAAGGGGTGGGAGTGGGAGGCACCGTTTTACGGTGGTTCTCCTACCTCTCTGGCCGGTCGCAATCGGTATTGGTGGGAGGGCAGAGGTCAACCCTGAGGCCCCTTGAATGCGGTGTGCCACAGGGGTCGGTCCTCTCCCCCCTCCTATTTAACATTTATATGAAGCCGCTGGGTGAGATCATCAGACAGCACGGGGTGAGGCTTCATCAGTATGCTGATGATACCCAGTTATATATCTCCTCCCCGAGCTCTCTCAGTGAAGCGGCCGATGTGATGGGCCATTGCCTCGAAGCCGTGAGGGTCTGGATGGGGGTTAACAGACTCAGGCTCAATCCTGACAAGACCGAGTGGCTTTGGATGTTGCCTCCCAAGGATCATGTCGACTGTCCAGTGTTGACTGTTGCGGGGGAAAATATATCCCCTTCGGAGCGGGTTCGCAACTTGGGTGTCCTCCTTGATCCACAGCTGAATTTGGAACATCATTTGACGGCTGTGGTTGGGAGGACCTTTGCACAAGTTCGCCTGTTGCACCAGTTGCGACCCTACCTGGACCGGGAGGCTCTCCTTACAGTCACTCATGCCCTTGTCACCTCACGTCTGGACTACTGCAACGCGCTCTACATGGGGCTACCCTTGAAAAGTATTCGGAGGCTACAGTTGGTCCAGAATGCAGCCGCGTGAGTGATAGTGGGTGTTCCTCGATACACCCACGTTACACCTATCCTCCGTGAGCTGCACTGGTTGCCTATTGGTCTCCGGGTCCAATTCAAGGTGTTGGTCATTACCTTTAAAGCCCTATATGGCTCAGGGCCAGGCTATTTGCGAGACCGCCTACTACCTCATAGTTCCCTACGTCTGGTTAGATCCCACAGGCTGGGCCTCCTTCAGGTCCCGTCGGCCAAACAGTGCCATTTGGCGGGGCCGGGGAGGAGGGCTTTCTCTGTGATGGCACCCACGTTTTGGAACCAGCTCCCCCCGGAGATTAGGACCGCTCCCACCCTGTTGGTTTTCCGTAAGCTGCTTAAGACCTGGCTTTTCCAGCAGGCCTGGGGTTTATAAAATCTGACCCCTGGATGACTGTTCTTGTACTGTTTGTTTTGTTATGTTTTATGTGTTTTTTATTGTTAGCCGCCCAGAGTCCTCCGGGAGTGGGGCGGCTTATAAATTTTAAAAATAAAATAAATAAATAAAATAAAATAAATGTGAAATACCCGAAGAGATATAGTATACAGTTTTTGTTGGAATGAAATATTTTTAGAATGTTTACTCAGAAATAAGCTCTACTGAATTTGTAGCCATAAAAAGATTGCCACATAACTTTTACAAGTGTATTCATTCTTATAAGATATTATTATTTTTATTTATATTCCACCTTTACTGTTTTTACAACTAACTCAAGGTGGCAAACATATCCAACACACCTCCCTCCTCCTATTTTCCCCTCAACAACAACCCTGTGAGGTGAATTGGGCTGAGAGAGAATGATTGGCCCAAAGTCACCCAACTGGCTTTCATGGCTAAGGTGGGATTGAACTCGCAGTCTCCTGCTTTCTAGACTGGTGCCTTAACCAGTAGATCAAGCTGGCTCTATTTTAAATAGAATAAAGACTAAAGACACTCTTTATTTCTTTTGTTAATTTTAAATGTCTTCTGAGATCATTTTAAAGCTTCTAGTTTTCCAAGCTATAAAATCCAAATGCCTCTTCAACCTGTCGTTAATTCCAAATACAGTGGTAACTCAGTACTCGACTGCTTTGAAACTTATTGAATTGGTACTCAATGCATTTTGACGAAAAAAATTTGTCCTGGTACTCGTCATTTGGTACTTGACATGCAAGCTAGAACTTGGTGTCTGTTGGTTGCCTCATGACTCTCTATTCCTGGGATTTAAAAAAATCTAATACTTTTTGTCAGTCCATGTAACAAATCAGAATTGTGTGTCTTGCTGTGCTACTATAACTGGAAAACAAATGGACACTTGCATTTTTACCTTTTCTCATTAGCATGGAATGACCCCTCTAATGCATGCAGCATATAAAGGTAAAATTGATATATGCAGACTGTTGTTGCGGCATGGAGCTGATGTAAACTGCAGTGATCATGAACATGGATGTACTGCCTTAATGTTTGCTGGACTTTCAGGTAAATATAGTATTTTCCTTTTTCTGTTAAATATAGCTACAGTGAGGGGAAAAATGATTTGATGCCCTGCTGATTTTGTACATTTGCCCACTGACAAAAAAATTATCAGTCTCTAATTTTAATGGTAGGTTTATTTTAACAGTGAGAGACAGAATAACAACAAAAAAATCCAGAAAAACGCATTTCAAAAAAGTTATAAATTGATTTACATTTTAATGAATGAAATAAGTATTTGATCCCCTATCAATCAGCAATTTTTCTGGTTTCCAGGTGTCTTTTATACAGGCAATGAGCTGAGTTTAGGAGCACTCTCTCAAAGGGAGTGCTCCTAATCTCAGCTTGCTACCTGTATGAAAGACACCTGTCCACAGCAGCAATCAGATTCCAAACTCTCCACCATGGCCATGACCAAAGAGCTGTCCAAGGATATCAGGTACAAGATTGTAGACCTACACAAGGCTGGAATGGGCTACAAGACTATCACCAAGCAGCTTGGTGAGAAGGTGACAATGGTGAGATTATTCGCAAATGGAAGAAACACAAATTAATTGTCAATCTCCCTCGGTCTGGGGTTCCATGCAAGATCTCACCTTGTGGAGTTTCAATGATCATGAAAACAGTGAGGAATCAGCCCAGAACTACACGGAAGGATCTTGTCAATGATCTCAAGGCAGCTGGGACCATAGTCACCAAGAAAACAATTGGTAACACACTACGCCGTGAAGGACTGAAATCCTGCAGCACCCACAAGGTCCCCCTGCTCAAGAAAGCACATGTACAGGCCCATCTGATGTTTGCCAATGAATATCTGAATGATTCAGAAGAGAACTGGGTGAAAGTGTTGTGGTCAGATGAGACCAAAATCGAGCTCTTTAGCATCAACTCAACTTGCCGTGTTTGAAGGAGGAGGAATGCTGACTATGACCCCAAGAACACCATCCCCACCGTCAAACATGGAGGTGTAAACATTATGCTTTGGTTGTGTTTTTCCGCTAAGGGGACAGGACTTCACTGCATCAAAGGGATGATGGACGGGGCCATGTACCATCAAATCTTGGGTGAGAACCTCCTTCCCTCAGCCAGGGCATTGAAAATGGGTAGAGGATGGGTATTCCATCACACCCATCAGAGTTAAGGCTAGGAGGATACCTTTCGCCCTCAAAGGCAAGATTGATGCTGAGCTGGATAAATTGCTTCAGCAAGGCATTTTAGAACCTGTAGATTCAAGTCCATGGGAAACCCCCATAGTAACGCCTCTAAAGGCTAATGGGGACATACGTATATGTGCAGACTACAAGTGCACACTAAATAAGGTGCTGCAACAGCACGCTTATCCAGTACCAGTAGTCAGTCACATCTTGGCCTCCCTCAAAGGGGGGCGAGTTTTTGCAAAACTTGACCTGGCACAGACATATCAACAATTACCTGTTGATGAAGCAGCTGCTGAGGTACAGACCATTGTAACGCATAGGGGTGCATTCAAGGTCAAGAAACTGCAATTTGGGGTAAATGTAGCCCCTGGCATATTCCAAAGTGTCATGGAGAGCACACTTTGAGGTATTCCTGGGGTCTGTCCCTACTTCGATGACGTCCTCATTGCTGGGGAGTCATCTCAAAATTTAGCAGAAAGATTAAGGGCTGTCTTGCTTTGTTTTAGAAAAGCAGGCCTTAAGCTAAAGCAGGATAAATGCAAGATAGGAGTCACTTCCACCGACTTCTTAGGTTTCAGGATTGATGCCCAAGGCATTCACCCTGCTGAAGCTAAACTACAAGCTATTCAACAGGCCCCCAAGCCCCAAGTCCAAGCGTGAGCTGCAAGCCTTCTTGGGGCTCTTAAATTTTTACCATACATTTCTTCCACACAAAGCTGCAGTGGCAGAGCCGTTACATAGGCTCTTAGACAAGCAGGCTCCCTGGCAGTGGACTCAAGTCCATGACAAGAGCTTCAACGAGGTTAAGGCCTTGCTCACTTCTAATGCTGTTTTAGCACATTTCAATGAGCAACTGCCTGTTTGCATCGCATGTGATGCATCTCCTTATGGGGTGGGAGCTGTACTTAGCCATCTGAAGGCTGATGGGACACAGGTCCCTGTGGCTTATTATTCAAGGACTCTGTCTTCTGCAGAGCGGAATTACGCTCAAATTGACAGAGAAGCTTTGGCAATAGTAGCTGGTATTAAGAAATTTCATGATTTCTTTATTATTATTATTATTTCTTTTTAACCAACAAAACAAAACAAAGCAAAACGTAACACACATACACACAATATATATACTCCTCTCCCTTTTTTTTACAGCGATTGCGTAACGGTAATCTATTATTTACATTTCCCCCCTTATTCTTCTTTAGAATATTTGTCCTTATTGCCCTGTTATCTCTTATTTACATTCTTCTTCCTTCATGTTCTACTTCTTACTAAGAATAATTCATATTATTATTATTATACATTATTATACACATATTTTCACTTTTGACCTTTCCATATTTATTCTCCTCTATTATTTCTAGTCTCCAACCAGACATACCACTTGTTCCATATTATATAATACTCTGTGTCTTCTTTTTCTTTTATCTCTTTTGTTAATTTGTCCATCTCAGCACAGTCCAGGATTTTTCTTATTACTTCTTCCTCTGATGGTATATTCTCATTTTTCCAGCACTGTGCATATGTTATTCTTGCCGCCGTTATTATATGCAAAATTAAGTACCATATTTCTTTACTATATTTTCTGTTTAAAATACCCAACAAAAAGACCTCTGGTTTCCAGTCTACGGGTTGGTCTATTATTTCTTCGATCCATTTTCTTATTGTAGACCAGTATTTTTTTGCAACTGGGCATGTTCACCATAAATGATAATATGTTCCATGTACTTTTTTACATTTCCAGCATGTTGGTGAATTGTTCTGGAACATCTTGGCAAGCTTTGCTGGTGGAAGATGCCATCTGTAAAACATCTTCAACTGGTTTTCCTTGAATGCTGCCGACATAGTCAATTTTATATTTATTTCCCATATTTTTTCCCATTTCTCCAATTCTATATTATATCCGAAATTTTTTGTCCATCTAATCATTGTGTCTTTGACAACCTTGTCTTCCATTTTATATCTCAATAGGTATTTGTATAAATTGGTAATTAATTTTATTTCTGTTCCATGTATAATTTTATCCAATTCTTGTGGCTATTTTTGGATTTCATATAATTGTTTGTCCTCTGTATATTTAGATTGAATTTGTGTAAATGTCCACCAGTCAATCCCTCTGCCAATATCTTGTTCCAATTCTTGTTTTGTTTTCAGATTTCCCTGTTCATTTACTAATTCCTTGTATCTAATTATCTTATTTATATCCAGTAGGTTTGGGTGTTTCAGAGCTTCTGTTGGTGATAACCACATTGGAATTCTTATATAATGTTTTTGTTTTATTTTTTCCCAAGTCTGTAGCAATGCATTCCTAACTATGTGTCTTTGAAAGTATCTGTGTATTTTATGTTTTTCATCCCATAGGAATGCATGCCACCCTGCTTGCAAGTCATGTCCTTCTATTGTTAAAACTCTAGTATTTTTCAAATCCATCCAATCTTTTAGCCAAGTTAAGCTCGATGCTTGGTAGTATATTTCCCACTCTGGTAATGCCAATCCCCCTTTATCTTTCATATCTTGCAAGAGTTTTCATTTAATCCTGGGTTTTTTCTTTTGCCATATAAATTTAGTGACCAATTTATTTAATTCTTGAAAGAATGTTTTCCCTAATTTTATTGGAATAACCTGGAACAGAAATAATATTTTTGGCAATACATTCATTTTGACCATAGCGGTCCTCCCTAAAAATGAAATTTGCAAATTTTCCCAATTTTCTAAATCTTTTTTTATCTGGTGTAATATTTTATCATAATTGTCCTCCTTAATCGAGGAACATTTTGCTGTAAGCCAGATCCCTAAATATTTTATTTTCTTGGTTATACTTATATTTGTTTTATCTTCCAGTTCCCTTTCCTGTGCCTTTGTAAGATTTTTTGTTATTAATTTGGATTTATTCTTATTAATCTTAAGTCCGGCTACCTCACCAAATTCTTCTATTTTTTGAATCAATTTAAAGCCTGTTTCTAATGGATCTTCCAAAATAAATACCAAATCATCAGCGAAGGCCTGAACCTTATATTCTTCCTTTTTAATTTTTAAACCCTTTATTTCTTGGTCCTCTCTGATTTTTGTAAGGAGTATTTCTAATGATAAAATAAATAGAAGAGGGGAAAGTGGGCATCCTTGTCTTACTCCTTTGGTTATATCAATTTTTTCTGTCATTTCCTCATTTATAATTACCCTAGCTGTTTGTTTAGTATATATTTTCTCAACCATCTTTCCAAATTTTGTCCCAAAATCCATATAGTACAATTGTGTTATAATAAAATTCCATTTGCCTTCTGAGCATCAAGAAAAACCAGTGTAGCTTGTCTTTCAGGATGGACTTCATAAAATTCTAAAGTGTTCAGTATTATCCTCATGTTATTTTTTATTTGTTGTCCTGGTAAAAATCCATTTTATCTGGGTGAATGTAGTTATTCAAAAAATTTTTTATCCTTTCTGCTATTATTGTTGTAAATGTCTTATAATCTGTATTCAGTAAAGAAATCGGTCTATAATTTTGAATTTGTTGTAGGTCTGAGTCTTCCTTAGGAATGAGGGTGATGATTGCTTCAGTCCAAGTCGTCGGTATCTTCGCCTCTTCCAACACCTCATTGTAAATCTCCAACATTATCCATTGTAGTGACTCTTGTGTATTTTTATAAAACTTGACCGGAATTCCATCTGGGCCTGGTGATTTGTTGTTTTTTTGTTTTTTGAATGCTGTTTCTAATTCTATTGCAGTTATTGGTCTATTCAACATTTCCTTTTGTTCTTCAGTGATTTTGCTCATTTTTGCTGCCTCTATATATTGTTTGACTTTATCATCTGGTATATCTTCCTGATGGTATAGCTTTGAAAAGAAATTTTGTATTATTTTCTTTTTTTCTTCCCGTCTATATTGTACTGTTCCACTTTCATCTTGTAGTTGGTGTATTGTTCTTTTGCCTTTTTCTTTTTTTAATTTATAGGCCAACCATTGGCCAGTTTTATTCGCATTTTCAAAGTAATTTTTTTTCGCCATCCTGATTTTCTGTGCCATTTCTTTTTGTGTTATCAGGTTAATCATGTGTTTTATAATATTCCATTTTTCTTTTATCTTTTTATTTTGTGGGTCCTTCTGTAGATCACCTTCTATTTTTTTTAATTCTTCTTGCAATTTTCCTTGTTGAAGTCTCCTATCTTTTTTTTTCTTAGAGTTGTATGCAATTGTCAATCCCTGAATGTAAGCTTTTGTAGTGTCCCACAAATTTTGTGTTGATGTCTCTTCCTTTTTATTTAGCTGAAAAAATAATGTCAACTCCTTTTCTAGCATCTGTATATATTGTTTATCTTTACACAGTCTTTGATTCATTGTCCATCTTTTTCTCTGTTTCTGGCCTTTCCATTTTATTATTATTGGGTTGTGATCCACCCAATCATTAAGCCCTATTTCAATTTCCTCTATCCCTTTTTGTACGTCTGTTGTTGCCCAGGCCATATCGATCCTAGAGCAAGACTGATGCGGATACGAATAGAACGTATATTGTTTGTCTGATCTGTGTGTCTCTCTCCATATATCCTGAAGGCTGAGTTCTGTTACCATGTCAAAGAACGATTTTGGTAATATATTTTTCTTCTTTTTGTTCTTTTTACTACTCTTATAATCTTTCTTAACATCAACTATTGCATTTAAATCCCCAATCATACAAATATTTTCGTAGTCCAGATCCACTAGTTTCTTATGTACCTTTTAAAAAAATTCTTGTTGATTATTATTTGGTGCATATACTGCCATTAATAAGATTTGTTTTTGCTCTAATTCTGTTTCCAACATTAAAATTCTCCCCTCTTCATCCGAATATATTGATTTTGATTTTATTTTTTCTTTGACATATATAGCAATTCCTCCTTTCTTGTTTTGTGCTAATGTTGTGTATAGTGTTCCTAATTTTACATTCTCTAGTAGTTTTCTATAATCCTTTTTTATATGAACTTCCTGAAGACATATCACATCTGCATCCAATTTCCTTAATTTGTTAAACGTTTGTGCTCTTTTTCTTGGTATATTTAATTCATTAATGTTTACAGAGAAGAGCTTAATTGCGTCTCCCATTTTTTACTTGATCTATTTTTTTTATGCTTCTTGTCTCTATTACTCTTCCTTTTGCACCTTCTCTTTCTAACCTTTCTCTTTCTTGTATCTTTTGTATTTCTCTCTCTCTCATTCGACTTCCTCTAATAAATCTTTATCCTGACTTTTACTCTCCAACTCTTCCCTACTTTCTTGTTCTTCTCCCTGTGTAAAGTAACGTTCATGAAAGTCCTGTGCTTTCTCAAATGTATCTGTCTTATATTTTTTTTCCTGCCAAGTTAGAAATATGCCTTCAGGTATTAACCATTGAAACATAACTTTATATTTAGTTAATTGGGTCATTAGAAATGGGTATTCTCGTCTCTGATTTCGTATACTACGTGGTATTTGTTTTAATACAATTATTTCTTTACCCTTATATATTATTGGTTCGTCTCTTGTTTTTTTATATATTTCATCCCTTATTGATCTTCTAGTAAACCTTATATGGACCTCTCTCGCCAATCTATGCCTTTGTGCATAATTTGTATATACTCTATATATTTTGTCTATGTCTCTTCTTACTTCCTGTTTTTCCTTGCCTAATATCTCCGCCAACATCTCCGCCATCTTCTCTCCCAAATCTTCTTCCTTTTCCTCCACAATATTTTGGAATCTTAGAAAGAACGAAGCTTTATTCATTTCCAAAAAGGCAATCGATTCAGTCAACTCCCTATTTACCTGCTCGGATTTCTGTACCATCCTTTCTATTTTGCTATCAACATGCTCCATTTTTGTTTCAACTTTTTGGATTCTTTGTTCATTTTCCATCATTGTTTGTTGTATATTGCCTATCTTATCATTCATGTTTTTAATTTCATCTCTCATTTCTCCAATATCATTCTTAATTTCTTTGTGGTATATTTTCGTTTCTTCATGATTGTTTGCTATTGCCTCTTGGGTCATCATCATTGTTTCTTGAATCGTTTGTAGTGTTATCTGCATGCTATGTGGGTTCATTGCCGATTCTGCTTTTTCTTTTTCTTTGCCCAACATGGTCGCTATTATTCTTTGACCTGTAGGAGAGGCCATTATAGGTGTGGGATTTGTAACTGTTTTTTTGCCAACTTTAGTTGTTGTTGTGGTACTTGTCATTTTTATTATTTGAATAATATTTCTCCACTTTTGCATATACCAATTTATGGCAAGTTGTTTTTGTTGATCAAGTTGGTTTTCAATCTATATAGTCTAAGCTTAAATATGCAAATATATATATAATATAGATAGTAAAGAATATATATATATATAATATTTCTAATTATGTATCAATATATATGACTATAATACCTTTATAGAACGTTATTCTTAGGGTTAACGTTAAAAAGTAAAATTACAAGTAGAGTTGTACCTTTCCTTATCCCACTATTATCTAGTACAATTTATAATACTCTTAACACCTCTTATATATATTTCTATAGCACTACACACGATGCATATACATATATTATTCTCTAAGTATTATCACCACTCTTAATTTCATTCACTATCGCTCTTATTTGAATAATCACCTGTCTATATTTCTTTACAATACTATAATTACTTTCTCACTTCTATTTAGTTCAATTACACAATTATGCTTATTTCTATTTTGTTAATACAATTCATTTACTTCATTACTTTTAATACATTGCCTGATGCCCCTTTTCTACTTGTAGCTTAGTCACTACTTGTATATGAGTGCTACAATATTGCATCAGCCTTTTTTTCTCTCTCTGTCTCAATTTAATATATCCACCGATCCACCAAATGTCACCTCTTATTTCTTCTTCTATATATCCAATATTTCCAAAACGTCCACTCGTCACTTTACCCAGATATATGTCAGTTAAAGTCCAAATTTCAATGCTGTTTATTCTTCAAAAATAGGTTCTACTAAGTAGTATTAAATTTCTCCATTGTCTCACTTCACCTTTTAATCCTTATGTTAATTTTTCAAAGTCCTTCTTAATCACCCTTTATTGCCTCCAACTGTCCTTTCTCCAGTCCTTTCTCTGGTTTCAATCTCTACTTCTTGCAGTTCTTAAATTCCAGTCTCTCACATTTTATAAACTTTACTGTGAGCTCTCTGCTTCTTGACGCTGCTCTCGTTCTGCTCTATTGCTTCCTTCTCCGCTCTATTCCAATTCAGTTGCCGCTGTGTCTCTCTCCTTATAGCTTTGCTTTTTCTGCATCTTCTCTCAGCCAAATGTTCCTCACCTCCTTCAGGGGTTTTCCTCGTCTCCATTATGAAGCTGTCAGTTCTACTTTTCACTCCCTCTCAGACTGCCGCCATCGCTCCAGGCCGGCCTTAAAGACCGGCTTCTTCTCCGCCAATTTTAAAAGTGCTGCTCCTTTCTGCTCGGGTGTTTGCTTTCCACCCGGCTTCTCTGAAGCTTCCTCTTTAATTTAGCAATCTCTCCAGGATCGGCAAACTCCTTGCTGGGCTCTTAGCGAAGATTTTTCGGGATTTAGGAACAGAGGTCTGTTCCTTCACCCGCTCCACGATGATGTCACAGCCGGAAGTCGAAATTTCATGATTTCTTATATGGCCGCCATTTCACGGTCTATACTGACCACAAGCCTCTGCTGGGTTTGTTTACTACTAACAAACAGACCCCACATATTATTTCTCCTCGTATGCTGAGATGGTCCATTTTCCTGTCAGCATATGACTACACCCTAGTTCACAAACCTGGAAAAGAAATGGGCCATGCAGATGGCCTAAGCAGATTGCCTTTAACTCAGGTAGAAGCAGACCCTGCTCCTGCCATAAATATTATTTCCATTCAGGAGTTGCCTGAATCTCCCCTCAATGCTAGGGACGTGGCTGCTGAAACTGCCACTGATCACACGCTTACACGCGTGCTGACATGGGTATTGTCAGGATGGCCTGATTCGTGTCCAGATGCGACATTTCAAAGTTTTTGGCAAAGGAGACATGCACTGTCTACCTTTAATGGGTGCCTTTTATGGAGTAGCAGGGTAGTCATCCCAGCCTCATTGAGGTCTAGAATCTTGATCTCTCTGCATGAGGGACATCCTGGGATAGCCAGGATGAAAGCGCTTGCGCGCAGCCATCTTTGGTGGCCTGGACTCAATAAAGCCATCAAGGCCCAGGTGCACGGGTGCCAAGTGTGCCAACAGTCTCAGCCTGAAATGTTTCAGGCTCCAGTTCATAGGTGCGAGGAAACTCAAACCCCATGGTCTAGGGTGCATATAGATTACGCTGGGCCCTTTCAGGGGCAATTCTTCCTAGTTGTGGTTGATAGCCATTCCAAGTGGCTAGAGATTGTTCCTGTTTCCTCCACTACTACTGCCAGGACCATCCAGGTGTTGAGAGGCATTTTTGCATCACACGGTCTTCCAGTTGTTCTGGTTTCAGACAATAGCCCTCAATTTACCTCTTCTGAGTTCCAGGATTTTCTTCAGGCCAACCTGATCTGGCATGCACCATCGGCTCCCTTCCACCCATCCTCCAACGGAATGGCAGAGAGAATGGTGCGCACCACCAAAGATGCCCTCAAGAAACTGACTTACGGTAACTGGCATCACAGGTTAGCTGATTTTCTTTTTTTTTTTATAAAAAATTTTATTAATTTTTTTAATTTTTAATTTTTAATTTTTAATTTTTTTTTCATCAACATATGTTAATTTTTCCAATCAGCAAGTTGTCTGGAGTTTGCTATGCTAATACATGTTCAATTCCTAATCCTTCATTCTGTTCTCTAACCAAGAATAAAATAAATTCCAAATTTGATAGTAGTCTGTATCCTCTTTATCTTTCAACCTCATAGTTAATCTGTCCATCTCTGCACATTCCAATATTTTCCTGATTATTTCTTCCTCTGATGGCAATCCTTCATTCTTCCAATGTTGTGCAAAAATTATTCTCGCTGCTGTAGTGATGTGTAAAATTAAATATAGTTTCTGCTTATTAGTCTTTTCAGGCATAATGCCTAGTAAAAAAAATTCAGGTTTAAAATCCACTTGTTCGCCCAATATTTTTTCTAACCACATATGTATATTTTTCCAATAGGCCTTTGCCTTACCACATGTCCACCAAATGTGGTAATATGTACCTATGTTATGTTTACACTTCCAACATCTATCTGACACCAGGACAGGTTAATTCCCTGATTTTCCAGTTCTTGTTTAGATTTTAATTTCCCATCAATATCTAAAATATCTTTATATGTCCATATTTTTTCAAAGTCTACCAGGTTCAGATGTATAAATGCCTCCATCGCTGATAACCACCCTGGAATTTTTGAATATATTTTAGCTTTAATTTTTTCCCATACTGTTAACAAGGCATTTCTTATAAAATGATTTTGAAAGTACTTATGGACTCTGTTTTTCCCGTACCATAAGAAAGCATGCCACCCCAATTGTAAATCATGTCCCTCTAAATACAATAACCTTTTATTTCTGAGTGTTATCCACTCTTTCACCCATGTTAACACAGATGCTTGATAATACAACATCCATTCCGGCAACCCAAAATCAGGTTAGCTGATTTTCTTCTTGCACACCGCACTACACCTTGCACGACCACAGGGAAGAGCCCAGCTGAGCTCCACTGGGGTCGCAGACTCATCACTAAATTGGACAGGTTGCACCCAGACCGGGTGGCTTCACAGGTGTCACATCCGCGGGCACCAAGGAGACTTCAGTTGGGTGATCCGGTCTGGGCTAGGAACTACACTCCTGGTCATCTGTGGGTTCCTGCTGTCATCTGTAAGATCTCTGGACCTCTATCATACGAAGTGACATTGGGAGATGGCCGCGTCCTGCGGCGTCACATCGATCAACTGCGTTGGCGGTTGTCCCCTGTGGATTCCACCCCTGCGTCTGCTCTCGGGGGGAACGGGGCCCAGGAATTAAGTCGCACTTCAGGTCCACCTCCTGAGACACAATCTCACACTTCAGGTCCACCTCCTGAGACACAATCTCACACTTCAGGTCCACCTTATGAGATACAACCTCACTGTTCCTGGGACGTACCGCAGGGCGCTAGGGACTTCCCAAGGGAGGTGCAAGGACATTCTCAGAGTTCAGCTATTGCACCGAACAGGGAGTCATGCGTATCCGCAAGAGCTCCAAACAGGAATTTACCTGAGACGGGGTCTGCTAATGAGGCGATTCCTGATGCTGGCACCTCAGCCACTGGGGACTGGGAGTATTGGGGCACACCTGCAACGCAGGTGATGTCCGAGACTGGTCGCGGGCTCAAGGGACTAAGTTCCCTGGAGCCATACAGAGTAGTTGGGGAATCCTCAGCCAACTCAGAGGGTTGGGGAATTTCAGCTGCTCTCACGGAGCCTGGGGGGAGCTCTGGCAATTCTGCCGGCACGCCTCACCAGGGGTCACCTGCAAAACTTGTGCATAAAAGTCCTGGTCTAGCGAGCCCAACAGACAGGCCGGTAGGCCAGGTGCTCTTAAGAACAAGTCCTGGTCTGCCTAGCCGGGCAGGTGAGCTGACAGGCCAGGCACCCTCCCTAACCTTGCGTAGGTCACAACGGGCTAAGGCCCCTCCTAAGCATCTAGGCGAATGTGTGAGGTTCTTGTCAGTACAAGGGACTTTACAGGTTTAGGTTGAGGAGATGGGACCTTTGTGTGGTAAAAGATAGACACACGAAGTCCACATTAGAGAGTGGTTTGGTTGGCTAACTATGTTAGTAGAAGAAGGGTGTCTGCACATGAGCAGACTATTATTTTCTTTTGATTTAATATGATTGTAAAGAAGTGGAATTGTGTGTGTTCTATCCAGGGGGGAGGGGTGTTGTGTCCTGGGCCTGATGAGGAAACTCAGCAGGCCCAGAATTGTTGCAAATGGGCCCGGGCATTCTAAAAGCTGCCCGGGACCAGACAGAGCGGCGCCAGCCTTGTGCGCATGCACAAGGCGCGAAGAAAGAAGAACTCTTATTGGTTCACTCTGTCTGGGGTTCAAGCCCTATAAAAGGCCTGTGTGCCTTTTGCTGTTTGCTTGAAGTTGGAGTAGGAGAATAAAGCATTGATTATTGCAACCATGTCTCTTCATCATTCGCAAGCGAACAGAGAACTCAACAGTATGGGCAAAGAATTTTGGATATAATATAGACTTAGAGAAGTGGCAAAGTTTGTGGGAAAGAAACTACAAACTAACAATGTCAACTTCATATAAAGAAAACTTGTACAAAATGTTCTATAGATGGCACTTGCCACCAACAAGATTAGCAAAAATGTTTAAAAATATGTCAGACAAATGTTGGAAATGTAAGCATAAACCAGGTACTTATTATCATATGTGGTGGACATGTGTTAAAGCAAGGAGATATTGGACAAAAATTCACACTTGGTTGGAAAAAATGTTAGAGAAGCACATAGACTATAAATCTGAATTTTTTTTACTAGGTATAATGCCAGAAAAACTTGATAAGCAAAGTACATACTTGATTTTACATGTGATAACAGCGGCAAGAATTATATTTGCACAATACTGGAAGAACGAAGGAACACCACCAGAAGAAGACATAATTTAAAAAATACTAGACTGTGGGGAAATGGACAGACTTACTTTTAAGGTTGAAAGAAAAAAAAAAGAAACAGAATATTTTCAAACTTGGGACCTATTTTATCAATGGTTAGAGAAAAGATTTAGGGATTAGGAATTTAATTTGTATTAGTGAACAAGATACTCAGATAACACGTTTTTGTTGAATGGTTACTATTGAACTCTGTTAAAAAAATAATCAATAAAACTTTATTAAAAAGAAGAAGAAGAAGAAGAAGCACATTAAGGTCCTGGAGTGGCCTAGCCAGTCTCCAGACCTTAATCCCATAGAAAATCTGTGGAGGGAGCGGAAGGTTCAAGATGCTAAACGTCAGCCTCGAAACCTTAATGACTTGGAGAGGATCTGCAAAGAGGAGTGGGACAAAATCCCTCCTGAGATGTGTGTAAACCTGGTGGCCAACTACAAGAAACGTCTGACCTCTGTGATTGCCAACGAGGGTTTTGCCACCAAGTACTAAGTCATGTTTTGCAAAGGGGTCAAATACTTATTTCACTCATTAAAATGTAAATCAATTCATAACTTTTTTGAAATGCATTTTTCTGGATTTTTTTGTTGTTATTCTGTCTCTCACTGTTAAAATAAATCTACCATTACAATTATAGACTGATCATTTCTTTGTCAGTGGGCAAACATACAAAATCAGCAGGGGATCAAATAATTTTTTTCCTCGCTGTATCTATGGTCTTTATTGTGGAGCTGCTAAAGAGTGCTGAGAATACAGTGATCTGGGTCATTACAGACTTATTTTCTAAGCAAGCCAACTTTGTGGCATGCCCTAGGATCACCTCTACCCAGACTCTGGCTAAATCAGCAGGGGATCAAATAATTTTTCCCCTCACTGTACCAATACAGTATATGCAAAGAAAAAAGCATGTTCTTTTCTGGGAGGCTACACAAGTGTTTGCTTTTTATTAAATACATAAAATGGTTTTATGAAATGAAATGAAATGGTCATCCTCAGTTTGATCTGATGGCATAAGTATCTCTTAATGATGTAGATATATTTAAAGATATATTTTTTATTTGAGCTATGATGGTAGAAAAACAGCAGATGGTAACAGAATTTGAGAAAATCAAAGGGGTGTGGTATTTTAATCTGCTATAAGATCTTGGAGCTTGGTTTAATCTAAATAATTGAGTGATGGATCTTAATCATATCTATGGAACCTGGCTGCTTTCTCACCCATATATTAGAATGATTTTTTGTGCAATAATTACACGTTTTTCTCCATATGAGGGAACATGGAGAATGAAATCTCTGTCATCAGAACTCACCAGAGGAATGGTAGAGGGGAGGGAGAATAGCAGCCAAATAAAGTTCTTCTAGAAAGCAACAGTTGAAGAGTTGAAGATAGTTTGTTGATGCTTGTTTAATATTTGCAAAGAGAAATGTCCATGCTCTATGACTGCAGATGCTTTCATCTGTAGCTACACTAGGGGGATGTCATCAATTCTGTGGGGAGGACTGCAGCTCAGATGGCTGCCTTTGTGGGTAAAGATGTCTGTCTATTTTTCATTTATTTATTGGATTTATAGCCTAGTCTCCTGCTTGTCTAAATATTCAAGGTGTCTTTTGCCCTTTCTTTAAAACTATTAAAGAATGGAGCTTGATTTGCACTATACATTAAATTAAATCAAAATGACAAAATGTGATGGGGGGGGGAGGTAAAAAGAACTTTTTATTCATTATTTTAGCTAACATGTCCATACACCATGTTGCTTCTGAATGTGTTACTTTCATATATACTATGGGCACAATTATTAAGCAAGTTGTATTTTGGAGGATTAATTTTCTTATTGAACAACTACAGTGCTCTCGGTCAATCCAAAATGCTAATAAACCTCAAACCTGAATGTTTAAAAAAGTAAAAGTGAGGTTTTGGCTTTCTTAGGAGAATATCTATGTGTGCACAATTATTGGGCAACTATTAGTGTGCAGAATTATCATGCAACTAAATGAAAAATGAAAATTTGCCCATCTCATTCGTTTATTTGCATCTGTTAAGGTGAGAATAACAAACAACTCAAAATGTACAAATAAACATTTGTGACATTTCAAAAAAAAAAAAAGTCAGTAACCAATATAGCCACCCTTCTTTTCAATAACAGTCATAAGCCTTCCATTCATGGAGTCTGTCAATTTCTTGATCTGTTGATGATCAACGTTTTGTGCAGCAGCAACCACAGCCTCCCAGACACTGTTCAGAGAGGTGTACTGTTTTCCTTCACCATAAATCTCCCATTTAAGAAGGGCCCACAAGTTCTCAATAGGGTTTAGGTCAGGTGAAGAAGGGGGCCATGTCATTATTCTTTCATCTTTAAGGCCTTTACTGGCTAGCCACGCAGTGGAGTACTTTGATGCATGCGATGGAGCATTCTCCTGCATAAAAATCATGGTTATCCTGAAAGATGCAGACTTTTTCCTGTACCACTGCTTGAAGAAAGTGTCTTCTGAAAACTGGCAGTAGGTTTAGGAGTTGATTTTGAGTCCATCTTCAACTTGAATAGGTCCAACTAGCTCATCTTTAATAATAACAACCCATACCAGTACCCAACCTCCACCTTGCTGGCGTCTGAGTCAAAGTGGAGCTCTGTGCCCATTACTGATCCAGCCACGTGCCCATCGATCTGGTCCGTCAAGAGTCACTCTCATCTCGTCAGTCCATAAAACCTTTGAAAAATCTGTCTTCAGATATTTCTGGGCCCAGTCTTGCCATTTCAACTTATGTGTCTTGTTCAGTGGTGGTTGGGTTTCAGCCTTCCTTACCTTGGCCATGTCTTTGAGCACTGAACACCTTGTACTTCTGGGCACTCCAGGTAGGTTGCAGTTCTGGAATATGAGAGCACTGGAGGATAATGTGTTCTTGGTAGCTTCACGTTTGATTCTTCTCAAATCTTTGGCAATTAATCTTTTTTTCTCAACATGTTTCTTGCGACCCTGTTGACTATTTGCAACAAAACGTTTGATGGTTCTGTGATCACACCCTAATATCTCAGCAATTTCTAGATTGCTGCATCCCTCTGAAAGACTTTTTACAATTTTTGACTTTTCAGGGTGAGTTAAATCTCTTTTTTGGCCCATTTTGCCTGAGGAAAAAAAGCTGCCTAACAATTATGCACACCTTGATATAGTGTGTTGATCTCCTTAGGCCACACCCTCCCTCATTACACAAATACACATCACCTGATATGCTTATATCCACTAAGCCAGCGGTTCTCAACCTGTGGGTCGTGACCCCATTTGGGGTCGAACAACCATTTCATGGGGGTCGCCAAACAACACAGTCCGCCATTTTTTCCCCTTTTCCTTAGCTGTGCTACTCCCTTTTATTCTATTGGCTTTTGAAAGTACTGCATTGAAACCACTGCACCACCAGGGCTCTCTAATAATCAATAGAATCAAATCAACTCTCCCATATAGAAAACTCAGGATCTAAAATAGGTTCATTTTGACATGTAATTTTAATCTAATTCCTATTTTACTGGCTACTGTTTGTTTAGTCAAATGCACTATGCTAATCCAATCTAAAAACTATCTGTAATAAGACAAGGATTTAATACTTCTAGAAATATCTCACAACTTTACACTGTGTGCACAATTATTAGGCAGGTGAGTATTTTGACCATATCATCATTTTCATGCATATTTTCTGTTTAAACATGAATGCTTAGTGCAGTGGTTCTCAACCTTTTTAATGCCGTGACCCCCAACCGGTCGTAAGTCGAGGACTACCCAACCAGTCGTAAGTCGAGGACTGCCCAACCGGTCGTAAGTCAAGGACTTTCCCTGCCCGGGAGCGCCGCATATGCGTGGTGCCGCCCCCTGCGCCGGCCGAGGCGTAGCTGGCAAGGGGCACGACGGTGCAGGGCAACCACCGGCTGGGCCACCAGCTGGCCCAGCCCAAGGGAGGTAAGGCACCTGCCGGGCCCCACGCGTGCCAGCAACCCTCCCTGCGCCTGCCGGCCTCCCACCTCCCACCCCTGGCCCTCTTTTACTTACATTTTTAGTAGTTGCTCAGCAGGGAGGGCTGGAAACTTCCAGACAGCTCGCCTTCGCTGCAGACAACTTGCAGCACCATTTGCAGACTGGGGCTTTTGGTGGGCTCAGCAGGGCAGAGACAGCCTGGACGATTCCTGTTAGCTTTTGAAAGCCAATAGAATTAGACTCTATTCCAGAGAGTCTATTCTATTGGCTTTCAAAAGCCAATAGAATAAAAGGGAGTAGCACAGCTAAGGAAAAGGGGGAAAAAATGGCAGACTGCGTTGTTTGGCGACCCCCGTGAAATGGTTGTTCGACCCCAAATGGGGTCCCGACCCACAGGTTGAGAACCACTGCTGTAGTTGTAGTCAGAACACATCTGTAGGTTACTAGCTAGGTAGGCTCATGTTCTTTCTTCTGCTAAACAAAATCACATTAAAACAAAGAATATGCCAATGCAAGGTTTATTTTACTTATGAAACAGTTCTTGTGAAGGCCTATATTTTCAGCAAGAGGTGTCTGCTTGCCTTTTAGAACATTGTTTTCAGGTACGAGATAAAAGATCCATTTAATATGATTATTTGTTAATTAAACTTCTAATCTGCTTCAATCAAATGACCCTTGGTTGATTACAGGATATATTAAAAAAAAAAGTTAAAGCATCCACAGTAAGGTTCAAACTAATTGTAACAATGATAAGCATATTGGCCCTCATATAGAACAGTAAGGACACAAAAAATGTCAAGAAACAAAAAATGAAACAAGAAATGGTAAGCAGGTTGGCTGTTGGCTCAAGGACAGGCCCGCTGAAACAAATCAGCTTTTAAAATTTTCTAGAAAGCCAATATGGACAAGGCCAGTGTAATCTCCATCAGGAGGCTGTTCCAAAGTACTGGCACTACCAGAGAAACAATGCCATCTAGCCTCCCAGACTTCTGGGAAATGTGGAATTATAAAACGTTTCTCTTTAGCAACCTGATTTAAGCTGATACTGGTTGGAGCAGATAGTCTGGAAGGTGTCCAGATTCCAAGTCATAAAGGGCTTTATAGGTCAACACTGGAATCTTAAGTTGTACTTGGCAACTTAATGATAACCATTGTAGGCCTGCAAAATTGGTATTATATACTTCCAGAATAGGTCCCAGTAAGCATATGGGATTCTGCATTTTGGACCATTTGAAAATTCCAAGTAGACTGTGTTAGGAATAAAATTTTAGAATAAAAAGTAAAGTTAAGTGACACGTACTCCGTAAAATTTCTACACGCAGACAGAAAGATTTCTACACAAAATTTCTACACGTAGACTGCAAGATTTCTACACAATTTCTACATGTACACGTACCTTGGAAGAGTTCTGCACGTAAGCTATAGGATTTCCACACTGAGCTATAGGATTTCTTGATAAAGTACATATAAGGGAATAGGTGAAGCAAAATAGTAAGGGGCAGGGATAATGTATTTTGTTTAGGCAATCCTGATAAGATTGTAACCTCAGAGGAGGGGCCAAGGTGTCGGAATAGAATGTATATAATTTATGTTTTTGCTGTGACTAGGTGTGGGTCAAATATTTATTTGGAGTCCACCACGCTTTGCAAACCATTGTAGCCAATAAATCTCTGTTTAATTTCAACTTGCTGTTTGGTGTTATTCAGAGGGCCAGAATTTCTACCAACAGTTTTGGCATCCAACGTGGGGCTCGAGACCGGGATCGTTTGTCTGCACCAGATCCAGAAGGTGACGTGGAAGGCATGCCCTGTTGATTTCAACAGTCTATCTCATCTTGTTGGTAATGGAGCAGCAGCGCTTTCCTCAGCGAACCCATAAAGTTGATGTTGGACAGAAATAAGAATTGAACCTGTGTGTGTGTGTGTTGCTGGCTTCCGGGAACTGGGCAACTCCGTGCACGGACCTAGGTAAGTGTTCTGGGGTGGCCAGTATACACTGCCTAGGCAGTCGGTGGGAAGGCTGGGTAGGCTTGTGTGAATTTGAGACAGTGTGTGTGTGACGTCCCAAGTATTCGCTTAGCGGATAGCAAGACGGAGCGAGAGCGGACGGCTGATAACTCTAGATTCACGCGAGTGCATATCTAGAGGGATCAGAGGGAAGCGAATTGAGGAGTATACGTGAAGTCTCAATTAGAATACACAGGACAGTAAACCAGTATGGGCAACACAGGGAGTACTCCAGGAAAGAAGTGTTTGAGAAAAATAAGGAGGAACCCCAAATTAAATATAGATAAAGAAAGTCCATTAGGGATTTTGTTGAGTAATTGGGGAAAACCTCCGTATAATGAAATAATTAGTAAACTAGCCATAACCAAGGAAGATATGGTTAATTTGTGTTGTTTTGTCTGGTGGGAAGATGAAAAAGTAGAGTGGCCTAGATTAGGAACAAATGACTATTTTGCTTGTCAGAATTTATATGAGTATGTGTCAAGGAAAACATGTAAATCATTAGCCAATGAGTTAGACTATGCTTTAATTTGGAACCCAGATAAATGGCTCACCTTGGCTATGAGTGGCCCTAGCCCTCATAAAATAACCTCAATATATTTACAAGAAGAAGCAAAGAATGAAATAGGAGAAGAAGAAGATGAGGAAAAATCCATGAAATATTTACCCCCACCTTATAATCCTAATCCACCACAACCAACCAATGTACAAATACCTATTCCACCACCCCTACCAGCTCCTGTAATACAAGTTCAGGGAGCTGTGGGAGGTGGACCCTATAAGGGATTAATAAAAGAATTGGAACAATTGAAGAAAGATATAAAGAATTTTCCCTTTAAGGGTAAACCACTACAGACTTTTCCTTTAAGGGAAGTACCCAACGGACTAGATGGCCAAGGACAGGCTCGTATCAGTTTTGTACATAAGCCCTTAAAGGCATCTGAATTACGTGCCTTCAAGAAAGAAATGAAAAGCATGATAGAAGATCTAATAGGGGTAGCAGAGCAACTGGATCTGTTATTAGGAGCAAACATATACACATGGGATGAATTAGGAGTGATACAGAGCACGTTATTTACAGCAGAAGAGAGACAGTTAATTCAAAGAGCAGCAAGAGACATCTGGACAAGGGAACATAACCCCCAAGCGCAGGGGGCAATTTTGGCAGATGCAAAGTTCCCTTTAGTAAGACCAAATTGGGACATTAATAATGCTGCAGATAGACAAAACATGGAAGATATGAGAGTATTATTGATAAGAGGAATAAAAGAAGCTGTCCCAAAAGCACAGAACATGAGTAAAGCCTTAATGATAGAACAAGAAAAAGAAGAATCTCCAGCTGCATTTCTTCAGAGACTGAAGGAAGGAATGAGGAGGTATTCAGGGACTGCTCCAGATGACCCAGCAAATACTCCTCTGGTAAAAATACAGTTTGTGGTAAAATCTTGGCCGGATATAAGTAAAAAGCTACAAAAGCTGGAGGGATGGACAGGAAAGAGTGTGGATGATTTGTTAAAGGAAGCACAGAAGATATATGTACAAAGAGATGTAGAGAAAGTTAGGCAACAGAATAAAATGATGGTTGCCACAATAAACCAAGTAATAAAACAAAAAGAAAAAGAAAAGGAGAAGGAAATCTGGAATCCATATAAAACAGAGCCAGGAGAAAATAGGTGGACCCCAGAAGTTAAAGGAATATACAGGGGACACGCAAAAAGAGGAAGCTATGGAAGAGGACGTGGCAGCTTTAGAAGAGGAAGTGGACAAAGATATGACTATAACCAAGAAAGAACTTGTTTTCAATGTGGTTTGAAAGGACATTTCAGAAAAGACTGTCCCCGTCTTAAGAAAGAACAACAAATTTACAAACTGACCGAAGAAGAGGAAGAACATTTGTACTAGGGGTGTCAGGGGCCCGACTTACAACCCCACCGGGAGCGCTTGATAAATTTAAGGGTGGGGCCACCCAAAGAGGAAATGATATTTTTAGTAGACACTGGAGCAGCCCGCACCTCTGTGTCTGTTTTAAGTCCTGGATTACAGTTAAATGATAACAGTGTGAAGGTGCTGGGAGTGAAAGGAGAAACCTTCAAAGTACAAGAGATAAAAGAAGTAGAAATAACTAACCAAAAAGGAGAAAGCATTCTGGTTCAGCCACTATATGTACCAGAAGCAGGAATAAATTTATTAGGGAGAGATGCCTTAGCATTTCAGGAAAGAAACAAAGCCGAGCCGAGGTGGCGCAGCAGTTAGAGTGCAGTACTGCAGGCCACTTTATCTGACTGTGTTCAGAAGGTCAGTGGTTCAAATCTCACCGGCTCAAGGTTGACTCAGCCTTCCATCCTTCCGGGGTAGGTAAAATGAGGACCCAGATTGTTGGGGGCAATGTAAATATATATATACATTGCTTACTGGTGTACACCGCTTAGAGAGTGCTTGCACTTAAAGCGGTATATAAGTCTCATAAATAAATAAATAAATAATTTGGAATGACCATACAATTTGACTCCAGTGAAATAAAAATTAGAAAGCTGACAATAGAAGATGAAAAGGACATAAATGAGGAAGTCTGGGTAAAAGAAGGAAACGGGAGGATTACAAATACCTCCTTTAAAAATTGAGTTAAAACACCCAGAGGAAATAATAGAGCAAAAGCAATATCCTTTGTCAATGGAAGGTCGAAGACTTCAGCCGGTAATAGATACTTTGGTGAAAGATGGATTGTTGGAATCTACTATGTCCCCATATAATACACCTGTATTACCAGTAAAGAAGCCTGATGGCTCTTTTTGCCTGGTTCAGGATTTAAGGTTATTGAACCGCATAGTTAAAACTAGACATCCTGTGGTTCCAAATCCTTACACTTTGATGGGACATATACCGGTAGAACACCAGTGGTTTAGTGTAATAGACCTGAAGGATGCATTCTGGGCTTGTCCCTTAGCAAAAGAATCAAGAGCTCTATTTGCCTTTGAATGGGAACACCCAGAAACAGGAAGAAAGCAACAATATCAGTGGAAGGTGTTACCACAAGGATTCACTGAATCTCCAAATTTGTTTGGACAAGTATTAGAACAGGTCTTGGAAAAATTTAGTTTGTTACCAGACACATATGATACAATATGTGGATGATTTGCTAATTTCAGGAAAGAAACAAAGCCAAGTTAAGAAAGTGACTGACCTGTTACTAAACTATTTAGGGCAACAAGGATTGAGAGTAGCAAAGAAGAAGTTACAATATGTGGAAAAAGAAGTGAAATACTTGGGACATTTGATTAGTAAAGGAAGTAGAAAAATTACTAAAGACAGAATAAGTGGTATAGTTCAACAAACATTACCAAAAACAAAAAAAGATTTAAGAAAGTTTTTGGGGCTAGTAGGGTATTGCAGACTATGGATAGATAACTATGCTGGGATGACAAAAAGTTTGTATACTAAACCAACAGAAAATGAACCATGGATCCTAGCATGGGAATCTAAAGAGAAAGAAGATTGGGAAAAGCTAAAACCAACATTGGTAAAATCTCCAGTATTAAGCTTACCAAATTTAGATAAGCCATTTCATTTGTTTGTGAATGTTGAAAGTGGAATTGCCTTTGGAGTTTTGACCCAAAGTTGGGCTGGACAACGCAAACCAGTGGCCTTTTTATCAAAAATAATGGACCCCGTAATATGGGGGTGGCCAGTCTGCATTCAAGCCATTGCAGCTACTGCACTGTTAGTCCAAGAAAGCAGAAAATTAACTTTTGGGGGTGCACTAGTAGTAAGCACCCCACATCAAGTAAGATCAATTTTACAACAAAAAGCCAGCAGATGGCTAACTGATTCAAGGATCTTAAAATATGAAGCCATTCTGTTGGAACAAAGTGATTTAATACTGACCACGGATCATAATACTAACCCTGCTCAATTTTTGTCCAACTTACCCTTGGAAAAGGAAATGGAACCAGAACACTTTTGCTCGGAAGTAATAGTTCTGCAAACAAAGATTAGGCCTGACTTGCAAGAAGTACCATTGGACAATGCTAAGGAATTTTTTATTGATTGGTCCTCCAGAGTAGAGGCAGGGTGCAGGAAAAATGGCTATGCTATCATAGATGGGAACAGTAAAAGTTTAATGCAATCTGACTGTCTTCCGACAAATTGGTCTGCCCAAACTTGTGAATTGCATGCTTTAAATCAAGCCCTTGCTTTATTAGAAGGGAAAATAGGAAATGTATATACTGATTCTAAATATGCCTTTGGAGTAGTACATACATTTGGGAAAATTTGGCAAGATAGAGGACTGATTAACAGTAAAGGAAAGGAACTGGTTTATGAACGTTTAATTATTGAAATCCTGAAATCCTTACAAAAACCCAAAAGAATAGCTGTGATACATGTAAATGCACATCAAAAAGGAAATTCATTTGAAATAGTTGGGAATCAACTTGCAGACGAAGAAGCAAAGAAGGCTGCAGACATAACAAAATGTTATGCGTTAATCCCAGAAATCAAAACCAATATACCATTAACATTGTTTAGTGAAAAAGAATTGATAAAGATTCAACAAGTGGGAGGACAAAGGGGAGAAAAAGGTGAATGGTACTTACCAGACGGCAGACAAATCATCAATAAGGAAATTGCGAGGGAATTATTGTGTCATCTACATGAAGGAAGTCATTGGGGAACACAAGCTTTAGTAGACACAATTTTGAAAGTTTATGCTTGTTTTGGTATTTATACTATTGCTGCCCAAATCACTGAAGGGTGTTTAATTTGTAAGAAAGTGAATAAACAAGCACTGAGAAAACAGCCCATAGGAGGGAGACCTCCACCATTCCGTCCATTTCAATGCATACAGGTAGATTATACTGAACTACCTAAAGTAGGACATTATAAGTATTTGTTGGTAATAATAGACCATTTGACTGGATGGATTGAGGCTTATCCTGTATTAAATGCTAATGTGAAAAATGCAACCAGAATATTGCTGGAACAAATTATACCAAGGTATGGTTTGGTAACCCAAATAGATAGTGATCAAGGAAGTCATTTTATAGGAAAAATATTACAAAATATAATGGAGAGCTTGGGCATTGCCTGGAAATTTCACACTGCTTGGCATCCGCCCTCTAGTGGTAAGGTGGAGCAAGCTAATGCTCGCCTAAAACTGGGATTAAGTAAAATGATGATAGAAACTCAAATGACTTGGATAAAATGTTTACCTTTAGTATTGTTGCGAATAAGAACGCAACCACGGAAAGATTTAGGATTGTCTCCGTATGAATTATTGTATGGTGTGTCATTTATGCCTGGAAACATTTGCATGGATTCTTTAGTAACAAGAGATAAGGTAATAAGGCATTATGTACATAAACTGTCGCAGTATCTTGATCATTGCAGAAAACAAGGCTTGCTGATCCAAACACCCCCTTTGGAATTTCCTGTCCATAAGTTTGAAGTAGGACAGTGGATCTTGATCCGAACATGGAAAGAGGAGAAACTGCAACCTAAGTGGGAAGGACCATTCCAGGTGTTGCTGACCTCTGAAACTGCAGTTCTGACGAAAGAAAAAGGGTGGACTCATTATACACGAGTAAAGGGACCAGTAGCTGAACCAAAAGGACAGTGGACCTGTCCTTTTGGTGATGACTCGCTTAAACTAACAATTCGTAAAATTCCTGTTTAAATGTGTTGATACTGTGACTGTAAATCCATATTAATTGATGCTGTTGTTTCCATGGTACTGACTGTGTAAGATGTATTAGATAAGAAGAACACTTTTGGATCATATGATATAATACTCATTGAGAAGAAATTGAAACCTTTTGAGGAATATACTGAGATATTGACTTGGGTGGTAAGATATACTTTAAAATCCAACTAGTCCAGGAAGAACAACGAAAAGCCTTCATAAAATATCAGTTTAGAAGAAGAAGATTAATATAAAATGCGAATCCCTAGTGCTGTATATTTGTCCCTGGCTGTATACCTCTCCCTCTCTAGGGAGCGATATAGAAGAGCATCAGAAACAGAAGGATGTGAAGCCTGCATCACCAATGCCACCCAAGGGAACGTAGTAATTAAAACCTTGGTACACCATACTCAAGCACCTAAGGGGTGTATATTTCAAACCACATGCCAATTAAATAGAACACAGTATTCAGTGTGTGAGGGAAGAGATAAAAAGATACAGTGCTATGATCCATCGATACCAACATATTTGAATTTCAGTATATATGTGGGTTTAGCTAAAGTAGGAGCAAGACAGAGCCCTGAAGGTGAAGGAAGATTAATATACGTCAATTCTACGAAAATATTAGAAAAGGGGACAGAAAAAGCTTTGATACAATTTGATGCATGCACAGTATTAAGTTTATCTTATCTCGCCACAAAGTGTGGAGACTCTAGTTGGATCTCAGCCTATAAACAAAATCATAAATATATATGTCCCACTAATTTGAACTTTGCAAATGGAAACCCCAATCAATGGTTACCCTGTGCAGGATCTATTAAATGTTCAGGGTGTAGTTGTGTGTGTGATTACACTGGAGGAGGTTATCCAGGATGTAATGGTATTACTAAATTTAAAAGAATATATGGAACTAATATGATGGAGCTGGAAATCACTAAAAACCATCCTGATATAGTAAGTTATGGATTTGGGATAGACAGAACAGGAACAGATCCATCAACTTATATTACTATAAAGAAAGAAAAGATATATGCAGGAGAAGAAAAAACCATTGGACGGTCAGTTTACAATACTTTAAGACAATTGGAAAAGAAAATAGATATCAGTGAAAAAGCAAGTAACTTGTTTATGGATATGGCCGAGGATATAGCCAAAACCTTGACCATTAAAAATTGCTTTGTATGCGGAGGAACTAATATGGGACAACAATGGCCTTGGGAAGCATTAGAAGCAGACCCAGTGATATTCAACAACATGACTAAACAAGGAAATATCACAGGGCGATCTGGAAATGACCAACAAATTATATGGACCCTAAGTACTAATTTAGTAGGGAAAAACTGTTTTAAAAGAAGTGGAATAAAAAAGGTCGGAGATTTGATATGTTTAGGATACTGGAATGATAAATATGAGCAATGGACAAGTGTAGGGAATCAAAGTAAACCAGAAAAATTTAACTTCACTGGATGGGGGACATATTTAAATAAAACAGATGACAGTACATGGATAGCCCCAAATAATATGTATTTGATTTATGGTAACCAAGCCTATGAAAGTTTACCTAGTAATTGGGGTGGATCATGTGTTTTAGGATGGATCAAACCATCTTTCTTTTTATTACCCCTAAGAACTAAACAGACTCTAGGGATTCCTATTTATGATCATTTAAATTGCTATAAAAGATCCATTGACTCAGATATACCATGTAATGTTGAAACAATGAGAGGAAATGAATGGACACCAGAGAAGATTGTATGTGTTTATGGGCCTGCTACATGGGCCGAAGATGGATCATGGAGATATAGAACCCCCATTTATGTGTTAAACAGAATAATAAGATTACAAGCTGTATTAGAACTAGCTGGAAGAAAAATAGATACTGCTTTAAATATTTTAGCAAAAACTACTGATAAGCTTAGAGTGGCTGTGTATCAAAATAGATTAGCATTAGATTATATATTAGCTAAAGAAGGAGGTGTGTGTGGAAAGTTCAATTTAACGAATTGTTGCCTACAAATAGATGAAACAGGTACAGTGGTGAAGCAATTAACCACTGAAATGAGACAACTTGTACATGTTCCAGTCCAAACTTGGAATGGTCTTTTAGATGAAGGGAGATTTTGGGGAGGAATCTTTCGCAATTGGAAAGAAGCATTATTCATGGTGGACATAATACTATTAGGACTAATGTGTTTGCCCTGCCTAATTCCTATGATTAAAAATTTAGTCCATACAACTGTAACAAGTATAATGGATGGCATCAAACGGGAGGAAAAGATACAGACACTGTTAGCCTTTAAGGAAATCAAAGACAACGTAGACATAATAGAGAATAAACACAAAGAAGAAATTGAAATGAATTTAAGAAGATTCTAAAATTTTATTAAGTATGAAAAGAAAAAGGGTGGATCTGTTAGGAATAAAATTTTAGAATAAAAAGTAAAGTTAAGGGACACGTACTCTGTAAAATTTCTACACACAGACAGAAAGATTTCTACAAAAAATTTCTACACGTAGACTGCAAAATTTCTACACAATTTCTACATGTACATGTACCTTGGAAGAGTTCTGCATGTAGGCTATAGGATTTCCACACTGAGCTATAGGATTTCATGATAAAGTACATATAAGGGAATAGGTGAAGAAAAATAGTAAGGGGCAGGGATAATGTATTTTGTTTAGGAGATCCTGATAAGATTGTAACCTCAGAGGAGGGGCCAAGACGTCGGGATAGAATGTATATAATGTGTGTTTTTGCTGTGACTAGGTGTGGGTCAAATATTTATTTGGAGTCCACCACACTTTGCAAACCGTTGTAGCCAATAAATCTCTGTTTAATTTCAACTTGCTGTTTGGTGCTATTCAGAGGGCCAGAATTTCTACCAACAACTGTAAGGAAAACCCCATGGAAAGTGTATTGAAATACTTAATGTTGAGTCCTTTGTTCGGTGCTGAATGAAGATCACACATGGTAGAATCACTAGCTCTTTATTCCTCCTTCTGCTCACTCCAACAACAACAACGAGGCTCGCAGGCCTCCTTTTTAGTGTCCGGATTCCCGGGCAAAACAGCAACAGTTAATGGCGCGCTTTCGTGCCTCGCGCATGCGCGCAAGGCTGGCACCTCTCAGTCTGGTCCCGGGCAGCTTGCAGAAACCCCGGGATCGCAGCAATGTCCCGAGCCTGCTTTTGCAGGCTCAGGACACAACACCCCTTTCCCCTAGATGGAACTTCTTTTCTGCACACTCATGTGCGACCTCCATAGGGGACGTGGTATATAATTCCTGCAATCAAATGCATGGACTGTGGAACATGGATGTTACCCTTAAGCCAACACCTTTCCCATTCTATCATTTTGGGAATAACTGTATCAGAATTTCAAAAAATAATACAAAATAACTCCGCCATTTATTTATGGCATTTATGCATTGTTTCCCCGGAACTTGACAGCAGCATCACAAACTCCCTAAGATGTTTGGGTGGGTATTTAACCCGTTGTGACCTCCTCAGACCCGGGGAACTCCCTTGGCCCCTCTGCTCGCCTACTAGGCTAGGTGTGCTCACGCGTTGCTGCCCCGTGTTCCCAGGTGACCCTGGTTCTGTTGCCTGGCCTACTTGCTCGCCCACCAGGCTTGGCAGGCCAGGACTTTGCTCACTCCCATACCTGGTTGACTTGCCCATCTGCTGGCTGGCTGGACCCTCTAAGTCCAAACCAGCATCCCTTGGAGGGGTGGTATTCCCCAGGTCCACAATGTACCTTTCTTGGGAGCACAGTCCCTCGAACCCAAGGCCAGTAGATGGATAGTCTGGGGTAGCTGCCGTGCCCCAGTACCCTGTGGCCCCCCAGGCCGTGCCAGAAGTGCCAGAGTCAGGAGTTGCCTCTCTGCTTAGCCCCCTTCCAGATGGCTTCCTTCTGGGAGCAATTGCAGTATTGGGCCAGTTCCCTTGTGATGAGGCCAGTTCTCTTGTATGTCTTGATTTGTTTGGATACCCCCGGTCAGTCTCCCTGTCTGGAGTGCTGTTTGATGTATGTGAGTAGTGTGGATACCCCCTGTGTGACTCCCTGGCTGGAGTAAGTGGGGAATGACTCCCTTCCCAATGACTTCCTGTTGGGAGCACTTGCAGAAACTTGGGATGGGCCTTCCCCAGCCTCCTCAGCGGCCATTGACTGCTTGTCAGACCCTGCGAGGCCCTGGCCAATGGGACGGGTGGAGTAGTTGTTTGCCTACCTCTTCGTGGGGCCCGTTCGCCGCGCTGCCGCTGTTAACCCCGGCGCCATTGTGGCCGATCGCCGTTCCCTCATGCTGATGCCTGATGTAGTCAGGGGGCGCCAACGACATCATCAGGAAGCGCCCAGCTCTATTCGCTATTCATCGGACAATTCTGTCAGCGTGCTTTGGGGGGTGTTCCAGCCTCGCTGGGTCCGACAAACGTTGTGAAGCTAGAGAGCAAGGGAGATGGACTGGCTTGCTAGAGACTTGCATGACGGCAGCACAGCTGCAGACGGGGAGGGGCATGTGAGTGAGGTGATAGGCATGGGAGGGGCTAAACACTGAACAGCTGCTGTGTTTTTTACCAAACCAATCGTGGCTTAATAGAACGGGGCCAGGCTAGGTAAGGGTGGGGTCTAATGGGAGTGTGCTTTGTTTAATGTATATAAGACACTGGGAGAAAACCACTCCCAGTGCTAACTTCGTTTCCACACAGTATAATAAATCTGGTGGTTGTTTAACGTTCCTGGTTTCTGGCTTTCATCAGAGCTCAAGCAGGACGTCATTATAGTAAGTTAGCACTCTAACCAAAGAAAATCAAACAACGTTTTCGTGGTAGGTCGTAGTAGGGCCCACCTTGAGCGGTTGGCAAGAGAGACGCGTGACAGGAGATGAGGATGAGGAATGGAGCTATTCAACAGCTCCAGGACAATATACCTTGGACGTGCTCAGAGACCAGTTTGGGGAGCCGGGCTATCTTGCACCACCACCACCTTCTCGGCCCCGGGTTGCTTCAGGGCTGGGGTTGCCAACTGAGTCCTCTCGTTTCCACCTAGCTAGTCCAAAGCTTAAACTAACACCAAGCAGCCATCCTTCCTTGCAGGGCCCTGCAGTAGGACATGGTTCAACTGAGAGATCCCAGTATCAGCAGGAGGCACGACAGGTTGGGGCCCCGGCTGCGGCCCCTTCCAGGCAAGGCCGGGACTTACCAGGTTCGTTAGGTTGTTGCCCCACAGTCCCAGATAACGCTCAGTATGGGGGCCAGGTGGCAGCCCCTTGGCCCCAGGTGGCACTATGGAATCCACCTCCTATCTCAGTCTCCTTTGATGGTGACCCAGATTGCTTAGCTGTTTTCTTGAGCCATGTTCTCAGCCATCTGGACCGCTTTACAGCTCTGTATCCATCTAACTGGGCAATGGTGGTAGCTGTGACGGCAAGCTTACAGGGGGAGGCAGCAGCATGGGCTGCCGATTTGTACAGCGACCACGCCCGGGAGCTGGCGGATGTCAGCCTGTTTCTAGATGCCCTAAAGACCCGGTTTGAAGATCCCTCCCGGGTGCAACGGGCAGAGGCGGAGCTGTTAGGGTTACGGCAACGGGGCAGACCAGTAAGGGAGTACATACGTGAATTTCAAAGGGTGGCTGGGAGACTTCGTTCCTGGCCAGAGCGCCTGTTAGTTCACCACTTCTGGGCTGGATTAGATAGTGAACTACACCATGCATGTGTGGTGAGGAGAATTCCAGGCCGCCTTCCAGAGTGGTTCAAAGTGGTGATGGAATTGGATGCAGGCTTGCGGGAGTTTTGCCAAACACCTGAAGAACAGCCACAACCCCGTCGGGATGTGGAGCGGATGAAGGACGTCAGCAGACAAACTCCAACATTTAGTCCAAGGCCTAGGGCTATATTCCAGTGCTTCCGCTGTAATCGGCCGGGTCATCGAGAAGCCGAATGTCCGGTCCCAGTTATACCTGGTACACCAACTGCCACCGGAAAGCCAGGGGCTACGCCGAGGAAGGCCACGGAAAGGTCACGGGCTGCTTGCCAAGCGGGAGGGGGACCTTCCCAGCAGTCTCCAGGTACTCCTGGAGGAGTACGAAGATGGAGATCCAGCAGAAGACCCCATGGTGAGTGAGCCCATAGCTCCCTTTGCTATTCCAATCACCTTAACGAGTCCATTCACAGGGCATTCCGGTGAATATCATGCCCTCATTGACACAGAGTGCACTCGCTGTTTGATCAGTAGGGAGGTGGTACAGACAGTGGGCATTAGAGTAACCCGACTGGCGTCACCCATCCGGTTCGAGCAGGTGGATGGATCCCTTTTGGGGGGGGGCTGCCACGTTTGTCACGGAACCGGTGAGGATGGAAATGGGTACACATTGGGAGACCCTCCGGTTTATGGTGGTCCCATCTATGACTGAGGCAGTGGTCCTAGGTTTGGCTTGGCTGGACAAATGGACTCCGACCATGTGGTGGGCTGACAGGTGTCGTCATTTAGGGATTGGGGTGGGTCCGCAGCCGTCCCAACCATGTACAGATGACGCGGAGAAGAAGACAGAGGGGATCAAGGCAGCGCAGGAGGGGGGTGGTTATAACTTTCCAGCTGTGTATAACGACCTTGCAGCTGTGTTTAGTGAACGGGAGTGTGATAGTCTACCACCCCATCGCCCAACCGATTGTGCGATTGAAATACTCCCGGGGGCCAAGTTACCAAAGCCTAGAATGTATCCTATGACACCCCTAGAGTTACAAGAGTTGAGGCAGTATATAGACAAAAATTTAGAACGAGGCTTCATACAGCCAGCTCGCTCCCGGATAGCGGCACCAGTTCTGTTCCAAGAGAAGAAGGATGGGGGCCTTCGGCTTTGTGTAGACTTTTGAGGTCTTAATGCAGTGTGCGTAGAGCACATGTACTCCCTACCATTTATAAAGGATCTTCTCGCTCATTTAGCTAAAGGGAAGATTTTTACAAAGTTAGACCTCCATGAAGCCTATTATAGAGTCAGAATAAAACGTGGTGATGAGTGGAAGACAGCTTTTAACTGTCCATTGGGCAGTGATCAGTTTAGGGTAATGCCGTTTGGTTTACAAGGAGCCCCTGCAGTGTTCATGCAGCTTATTAATGGAGTTCTACATGAACATTTATACCGTGGGGTACTAGTTTATCTGGATGACATACTTATTTACTCTCAAACCCTGGAAGAACACATCCAACTGGTACACGATGTGTTAGCGAAACTTCTGCAAGCCCAATTGTATGTCAAGTTGTCTAAGTGTGAATGCCACCAAGATCGTATTGATTACCTGGGTTTTCGGATCTCGGCAGCAGGTGTGGAAATGGATCCGAATAAGGTAAAAAGTGTTTTGGAATGGCAGGCTCTAAGAACCCGTCGCCAGTTACAAAGGTTCTTGGGCTTCGCCAATTTCTACAGACAATTTATCCCCTCCTTTGCGATTGTGGCATTGCCTCTAACCCACCTGTTATGAACTCGGGATTCTGCAACAAAGCCCCGGCCCAGACAACCCTTAGCATGGACAGCTGATTGTCAGCGAGCGTTTGAGTCCTTAAAGACATTGTTTGCACAGGAGCCTGTGTTGCTGCATGCTGATCCAGAACATCCGTTCGTTGTACAGGCCGATGCTAGTGATGTTGCTGTGGGGGCAGTATTACTCCAACAAAACACCCAGGGTAAATTACAACCGTGTGCTTACACCTCTAAGAAGTTAACGGACACTGAGAGAAGGTGGGCCATTTGGGAAAAAGAGGCTTTTGCAGTAAGGTGGGCCCTGTCCACTTGGCGACATTTACTGGAGGGGGCGAAACATCCTTTCGAAGTATGGACAGATCATAAGAACTTGGCAGTTCTACAAACGCCCAGACGCTTATCCCCTAAGCATGTACGCTGGGCGCAATACTTTCAACGTTTCCGATTTCAACTTAAGTTTGTCCCAGGAGGGAGGAATTTCCTTGCGGATGCCCTATCCAGATGACCACAATATGATAGTAAGAGGGAGGAGGTGGTGCAGCCGATTATGCCCCCTTATAGTATTGGAGATAGGAAATTAGACTCATGTTCAAAAACAACATCGTTTGAGGATGAAATAAAGGCAGCTCTGTTGCACGACGCTTGGGTATCGAATAATCCCGGGTTACTAACACAATGGGATGGTTTAGCTTGGTACGGCAACAAATTATATGTTCCCCAGGAGCTGCGAAGTCGAGTATATCACCGTTGTCATGATTCCAAACAAGCTGGCCATTTTGGCTTTCTAAAGACATTACATTTGGCCAGGCATCAGTTTTGGTGGCCCAGAATGAGACATGATATTGAAACCTATGTGAAGAACTGTCACGTCTGTGCACAATCAAAAACCCACCCCGGGAAGCCGATGGGATTGCTCCAATCCGTATCCGACCCAAATCAGCCATGGCAAGATTGGGATGGACTTTATAGTGGACTTACCAGAAGTGCGGGGTTATACCGTGATTTGGACGGTAGTTGACTTATTTTCTAAACAGGCCCATTTTATATCCTGGAAGGGGTTGCCATCGGCGAAAAGACTAGCTAAAATGTTTCTGGTACATATCTATTGTTTGCATGGAGCACCACGTCAAATTATCTCGGACCGAGGAGTACAGTTTACATCTCAATTTTGGCGTCAGTTCGTCCAGTTTATTGGTTCCACCCAAGGCCTCAGTTCAGCATACCATCCCAGTACTAACAGGGCAGCGGAACGGGCCAACGCCGCCGTGGAAAGATATCTGAGAAGCTACGTATCATATCAACAGACGGACTGGGTGGAGCTGGTAACGTTTGCAGAGGTCGCATACAATAATATGGTTGTTTAACGTTCCTGGTTTCTGGATTTCATCGGAGCTCAAGCAGGACGTCATTATACTGCTGATATTGATCCCCAGAATGCACAATATAACCCTCCCCCCCCCCCCCCGCAGAGCAGAGCCAGGAGCAGAAGAGGAAGAGTCCAGTCTCGTACGCAGCTGGTCTATGTGCCGCCGGAGAACGCGGCCGTCGTCCAAGGACACCTCGTAGGACAAAGGTCCAGAGACCTTGCAGACCACAGCTGGAATCCAAAGATGACCGGGCCTGTAGTTCCGAGTCCAGATTGGAGCACCCACTTGCAAGCTCCTTGGTGCCCATGGCTGCGAGACCTGAGACGCCACCCTATCAGGGTGCAATCTGTCTAGCTTAGTTATGAGCCGGCGGCCCCAACGCAGTTCAGCAGGGCTCTTCCTGGTGGATGTGCAAGGTGTGGTGCGATGTGAAAGAAGAAAGTCTGCTAACCTGTGATGCCAGTTACCGTAAGTCAGTTTCTTGAGGGCATCCTTAGTGATGCGTACCATACGCTCAGCCATTCCATTGGTGGAGGGGTGGAAAGGAGCCGAAGTCGCATGACGGATCAGGTTGGCCTGAAGAAAAGCCTGGAACTCAGAAGAAGTGAATTGAGGACCGTTATCTGAAACCAGAACATCTGGAAGGCCGTGTGCAGCAAAAATGCCTCTCAACACCTGGATTGTCCTGGCAGTAGTAGTGGAGGAAAGAGGAACAACCTCTAGCCACTTGGAATGGCTATCAACAACAACCAAGAAGTATTGCCCCTGAAAGGGCCCAGCGTAATCTATATGCACCCTGGACCATGGTGTTTGAGTTTCTTCCCACCTATGAAATGGGGCCTGAGGCATTTCTGGCCGTGACTGTTGGCACAACTGACACCCGTGCACCTGATCCTCGATAGCTTTATCGAGCCCAGGCCACCAAAGATGGCTACGTGCAAGCGCTTTCATTCTGACAATTCCAGGATGTCCCTCATGCAGAGAGACCAAGATTCTAGACCTTAATGAGGCTGGGATAACTACCCTGCTACCCCATAACAGGCAACCCTTAAAAGTGGACAACTCATGCTTCTTGAGCCAGAAGCTTTGGAATTCAGTATCTGGACACTTGTCAGGCCATGCTGACAACACCCATGAGAGCATGCGTGTAAGTGTGTGATCGGTGGCAGTTTCTGCAGCCACGTCCCTCGCATTGAGGGGAGATTCCGGCAACTCCTGAATGGAGAGAATATTGATGGCAGGAGCAGGGTCTGCTTCTACCTGTTTTAGAGGTAGTCTGCTTAGGCCATCTGCGTGGCCCATTTCTTTTCCCGGTTTGTGAACTAAAGTGTAGTCATATGCTGACAGGAAAATGGACCACCTCAGCATACGAGGAGATATAATGTGTGGGGTCTGTTTGTTAGTAGTGAACAACCCCAGCAAAGGCTTGTGGTCAGTATAGACCGTGAAATGACGTCCGTATAAGAAATCATGAAATTTCTTAATGCCAGCCACTATGGCCAGTGCTTCTCTGTCTATTTGAGCGTAATTATGCTCAGCAGAAGACAGAGTCCTAGAATAATATGCCACAGGAACCTGTGTCCCATCAGCCCTCAAGTGGCTAAGTACAGCTCCCACCCCATAAGGAGATGCATCGCAGGCAATGCAGACAGGCAATTGCTCATTAAAATGTGCTAGCACAGCATTAGACGTGAGCAATGCCTTAACCTCATTGAAACTCTTTTTGTGGACCTTAGTCCACTGCCAAGAGGCCTGCTTGTCTAAGAGCCTATGTAATGGCTCTGCTACTGCAGCTTTATGTGGGAGAAATGCATTGTAAAAGTTCAAGAGACCCAGAAAAGCCTGCAGCTCACTTTTAGACTTGGGGCTTGGGGCCTGCTGTATAGCTTGCAGCTTGGATTCAGCAGGGTGAATGCCTTGAGCATCTATTCTGAATGCTAAGAAATCAGTAGAAGTGACTCCTATCTTACACTTATCCTTCTTTAACTTAAGGCCTGCTCTTCGAAAACGGAGCAAGACAGCTCTTAACCTCTCTGCTAGGTTTTGAGATGACTCCCCAGCAATAAGGACATCATCAAAATAGGGGCAGACTCCAGGAATACCTCAAAGTGTGCTCTCCATGACACTTTAGAATATGCCAGGGGCTACATTTACCCCAAATTGCAGTCTCTTGACCTTGAATGCACCCCTATGCGTTACAATGGTCTGTGCCTCAGCAGCTGCTTCATCAACAGGTAATTGTTGATATGCCTGTGCCAGGTCAAGTTTTGCAAAAACTCGCCCCCCTTTGAGGGAGGCCAAGATGTGACTGACTACTGGTACTGGATAAGCGTGCTGTTGCAGCGCCTTATTTAGTGTGCACTTGTAGTCTGCACATATACGTATGTCCCCATTAGCCTTTAGAGGTGTTACTATGGGGGTTTCCCATGGACTTGAATCTACAGGTTCTAAAATGCCTTGCTGGAGCAATTTATCCAGCTCAGCATCAATCTTGCCTTTGAGGGCGAAAGGTACCCTCCTACCCTTAACTCTAATGGTTGTGATGGAATACCCATCTGTTAGAGAATTTTAATTTCTCTATTGGTGAAAAAATAAATCAGAAGCTCTCACAGTTGACTGCATTTAGCTGATTCAAAATAACTTCTTTATATCAAAATATTTACATTACCATACATTCTTCTTTACAGCAACATAGCTTAATTGAAGACTTCTTACAGAGAGATAGAGACAAGCCTGAGACTGGAAATCCAGCTCCTAACTCAATACTCTTTTTGCACAGACTCAGTAGCACTTTCTTCACATTGGCTGACTGAGTTACCACATGACTCTTCCTGTTCATGAATATTCCAACACTCCTCCCTTCATGACAGGAAGAGACATCAGACCTATTAATTTAATACATTCTTTAATCGTGAAAAACCTTGTGCCACTAACCTGGCCTTATACTGTACATCATTATTTGGCAATACCTTTTTCTTATATACCCACTTACAACCCACAGCTTTGGTTCCCTGTGGCAAAGTCACTGATTTAAATACTTCATGGTCTCCCATGGATTTCATCTCTTTATCCATGGCCTCCTTCTATCTTTCTTGTTCAGCTTTTGGTAATGCCAACACTTCTTTATAACTTCTTGGCTCATACCACACATTGCAAACCTTTACCTTGCTGGCAGAATACCTGTCAGGTGGAATTCCTTTATTACATCGCTCTGACCTACGTGGTATTAACTGCTCCTGTGTCTCAATTCTATCTGGCTTCATGTCTTGTTCAGCCTCTCCTCCCTGAACATTGACATCTTCAATAATCACTTTTTTATCATTAGATGAGTTATTGTCATTAAATAGATCACCGTCATTAAGTGAGACATACCCAGAATTTGCATTAATTCTATCCCAATTTTGTTCTGCAAAATTAGCAGACCTTGAAATTACAACTCTTTTACTTCCATCGCTAAAGCGATATCCTTTTGACCCTGGTTCATAGCCCACAAACCTGAGCTTTCTTGCCTTTTGCTGTCCCTTTCTTCTGATTGCTTTTGGAATATGTACCCATGCAGTACTTCCAAAAATTCTCAAATGTGCCAGTGATGGCTTTCTCCCATATAGAATGGCATATGGAGTGTTATTAATGGAGGAACTCCACAGCCTGTTAACTATATAATTGGCAGTCAATATGGCTTCTCCCCAATATGACCTGCTCATACCAGAATCCTCTAATAATGAATCTTTCATTGTTTGCAAAACACCATTCCTTCTTTCAGCTACACCTCTCTTCTGCTGCTGTGTAAGGATTTGTACATCTATGTCTTATCCCCAACTGTCCCAACCATTGTTGGAATTTAGTTGACATAAATTCAGTACCTCTGTGGATCAAGGTGCCATCTATAAAGCATTTTATAAAAATTTTCTCGCAAATTTTGAGCTTGGGTAAACTTAACATTCCTCACCCTAAAGTGGGAAGCTGGAAAAATACTGATTGTCCGACAGAGATTGTGAGTGAAAGGGGAGGTTTTCCTGCTTACTAGACAACCCTTAAAATTAGAATGGCCAGACATCCTGTTCTCAGATCTGCACATGATATATTGCAAACTGTTTATCACATGGTGTATTGAAAACTGCTTAACACTTGAAATATTGCTAACTGCTAAAAGCATTCCTATGTTAAAAGAGGAACTATAGATTATAACCATGTCTAGTAACTTTCCTATGTTAGAATAAGGAACTATAGAATGTAACTGTTGCGTCCTTCGCGAAATGGCAATGACACGAGAAGCAGTTGTAGTTCTCAGGAACTTCTTTATTTCTGTTCAGCATACTGGTTACAAGACGCCGACAACGCCCAAATCTCCCGGCCTCTTTTATAGGCCATTCCCGGGCCAATCTGCAACATTTGGCGCGCCAGCACCCGCGCATGCGTGCACGTGCTGGCGACAGCCAGTCTGGTCCCGGGCAGCTTGCACCTGCCCAGGACCGTTGCAATGCCCCGAGCCTGCTTCCACAGGCTCAGGACATAACACCCCTTCCCCCCCGGCTAAGACTATGAACATACAATAATAACATACAACCTAATGCGAGCGTGGTGCCCATAATACCTAGTGTCAGTTATTTCCTCTGCTTCTATCATTCCCAGTGTTCTATTTTCCTATGTGTACAGGAATGTTCTCTGTTAACTCTGTTTTGCCAGTAGAGTTACAAAATCTTCTAAATACTTAGGAGATCTTCTGGCTCTCTGTGACCTCCTGACTTCTGGGTACCTGCCAAGTACCCCTTGACTGAGGGGTGATGTATGCTTGTCCCCCTTGCTACACCCTGGTGATTCCCAAGGACTGTGCTCCAATGCCTGGCCTGCTTGCTTGCCCACCGGGCTCGTCAGGCCAGGGCTTCTTTCTCTGTTTGACCTGGTTGTCCTGCCTGGCTGCAGGCTCTCTGGCCCTCTTAAGTGACTGTCACTGTTGGGCAATTCTGTAGAACCTCCCAGGTCTGTCCTAGACCTGTCAAGAGGTTGTCTTTCCCCTCGTTCCCGTTCTGTACCCGGGCTTGTTGGGGTTTCAGTGCTGTCCCAAAACTCAGTTGTCCCCTGAGTGATGTCAGAAGTGTTGTAGTCAGGATTTGGTTCCTCGACCACCTCCCTGTGTGCTTGCCCCCTTCTAGGGACAGGGGTAGTGTCGGGCCAACTAGAGGGAATGTGTGCCAGCTCTCTTGCAGGGTGTGATTTGTTTGGACGCTCCCGGATATCCTCCCTGACTGGAGTACTGAGTGATGTGGGTGAGTAGTGATTATGCCCCCGGGGTGACTCCCTGGCTGGAGTAGGCACTGGTGCCTGAGTTCTAGTTGGGCTCCATGGATTCCTGTTTTGAGCACTCGCGGAATCTCGGAATGAGCTGTCTGTAGCTCCCTCGTTAATGATGGGCAGCAGCCCGTACTCTTCCCTTTGCCCTAAAGGGTCCCCCTCCCCCCCTGGAAAAGACCCAGGAGTCTCAGTGGGAAGGTCCCGTCTAGTGCGGAGCTGGTCGATGTGTCGACGCAGGACACGACCGTTGTCCAGAGACACCTCGTAAGACAGAGGACCTGTGACTCTGGATACAGTGGCGGGGACCCATGAATGGCCAGGCCGATAGTTACGAGTCCAAACTGGGGCACCCACAAGCAGTTGTCTAGGTGCCCTGGGGTGTGTGAGTGTGGAAGGAAGTCTGTCCGGATGCAACCGGTCAAGCTTGGTGGTCAGTTTGCGCCCCCAACGAAGTTCAGCTGGGCTCCTCCCGGTAGAAGTGGACGGTGTAGTGCGATAAGAAAGGAGGAAGTCAGCCAACCTGTGATGCCAGTCTCCATAGGTAATTTTCTTCAAGGCGTCCTCGGTGATGCGAACCATGCGTTCAGCCATACCGTTGGTGGACGGGTGGAAAGGCGCAGAGGTGGCATGATGAATCATGTTGGCCTGTAAGAAAGCTTGGAATTCGGAAGAAGTGAATTGAGGGCCGTTGTCAGACACGAGGACGTCTGGAAGCCCGTGTGCAGCAAAAATCCCCCTCAGTACTTGAATAGTCTTTGCAGTGGTGGTGGAAGAGACAGGTACAACCTCAAGCCATTTTGAATGGCTATCAACTAGGACCAAGAAGAATTGACCCTGAAAAGGCCCAGCGTAGTCAATGTGCACCCTAGACCATGGAGACTGTGTTTCCTCCCATCTATGTACAGGAGCTTGGGGCATTTCAGGGCGCGAGCGTTGACAAAGGTGGCATGCATGCACCTTAGCTTCAATGTCTCTATCTAACCCAGGCCACCACAAATGGCTGCACGCAAGCGCCTTCATGCGTATAATGCCAGGATGACCCTCATGGAGGGAACCTAAGACCCTAGTCCTCATTGAGGTAGGAATGACAACTCTGCTTCCCCAAAGCAGACAACCCTGGAAGGTGGACAATTCGTTCCTTTTGGACCAGAAACTCTGAAACTCAGTGCCAGGACAGCTCTCTGGCCATCCAGATAAAACCCAAGAAAGGACACATGAAAGTGTGAGATCTGTGGCTGATTCAGCGGCCACATCCCTGGCATCTAAAGGAGACTCAGGCAAGGCCTGAATGGAGAGGATATTGATAGTTGGTGCAGGGTCAGCTTCTATTACCGGCAGGGGTAATCTACTGAGGCCATCAGCATGGCCCATTTCCTTCCCAGGTTTGTGAAGTAAGGAGAAATCATAGGCAGACAGAAAGATAGACCATCTCAGCATTCTGGGGGAGATGATCTGGGGAGTTTGTTAATGTGTGGTAAACAGTCCCAACAAAGGCTTATGGTCAGTGAAGACCGTGAAATGCCTGCCATATAAAAAATCATGGAATTTTTTGATTCCCGCAACAACAGCTAAAGCCTCCCTGTCTATTTGAGCATAATTTCGCTCAGCAGAAGACAAGGTTCTGGAGTAATATGCAACAGGAACCTGAGTTCCGTCTGATCTGAGGTGGCTTAGTACGGCTCCCACCCCATAAGGAGAAGCATCACAAGCGATGCACACAGGAAGGGATTCATTGAAATGTGCAAGCACACTGTTAGAAGTGAGTAAGGCCTTGACCTCATTGAAACTTGCTTCGTGTTTTTGTGACCACTGCCACACTGCCTGTTTGTCCAGAAGCCTGTGAAGAGGCTCGGCTACACTAGCCTTGTTTGGGAGGAAGGAGTTATAGAAATTCAGAAGGCCCAGAAAAGCCTGTAGTTCGGCCTTGGACTTTGGCCTAGGGGCCTGCATAATGGCTTCCAGTTTGGATTCAGCAGGGTGAATACCGGTAGCATCGATTTTGAATCCCAGAAAATCTGTAGAAGGCACCCCAATTTTACATTTGTCCTTCTTAAGTTTGAGGCCCGTTTTCCTGAACCTCAGCAGAACAGCCCTTAATCTCTCAGCTAAGTTGTGTGTAGAGTCCCCTACAATTAAGACATCATCAAAATAGGGGCAAACCCCTGGTATACCCCGTAGTGTGTTTTCCATTACGCTTTGGAAAATTCCAGGAGTGACATTTACTCCAAATTGTAAGCTCTTTACCTTGATTGCCCCCCTATGGGTCACAATGGTCTGAGCTACAGCAGCAGCATCATCAACAGGCAGCTGTTGATACGCCTGAGCTAGGTCAAGCTTTGCAAAAATGCGCCCCCCCTTGAGGGAGGCCAGGATATGACTGACCACAGGGACAGGATAGGCATGTTGCTGCAATGCCTTATTTAGAGTGCATTTGTAATCTGCACAGATGCCAATGTCCCCATTTGCCTTAAGAGGCGTGACAATGGGGGTCTCCCAAGGACTGGAGTCGACAGGTTCTAAGACTCCTTGCTGAATCAATTTGTCTAATTCAGTGTCAATTTTACCCTTTAAAGCAAAAGGAACCCTTCTTGCTTTGATTCTAATAGGGGTGACAGTGGGGTCTAACTTCAGTGACACAGGGGGTCCTTTGTACGTGCCCAGCTGGGGGCTGAAAACATCTGCAAATTCTTTGCAGACTTCTTGTAGGTCAAGTGTTTGCAAACTATTGAGCCCTGTGACGTGTATTCCCAAGGCCTCAAACCAATCGAGTCCTATGAGACTCGTTCGTTCCCCCCCTACTACTACTACATCTAGTGGACCTTCAAAATCCTTATACTGTACGTTAAGGGTGGCCTCCCCCTTAACACACACTCTGGAGTTTTGAAAGTCCGTTAACACAATGTCGGAAGGCCTCAGCTTGGCCTGAAATCCGCTGCCAGAACAAATCTTCCTAAACGTGTGCATGGAAATGATCGAGAGTGCAGACCCCGTATCCAGTTCCATAGCCAATGGAACCCCTTGTAGCTTCACTTTAAGTGACAGCTTTTTCTTGATGGGCTTGTGTGTGCCTGTCTTGTAAATGCTTCTTCGCGAAGCGTAGAACCCCACCCTGTTTTGGCTGGGAACCCTGGTACCTTTCAGGCACAATTCTTCCTGAGGTTGTACCTTCTGACGGCCCAGACACACAGCTGCAATGTGTCCCTGCTTTCCGCATGCTCTACAGATAGCGGAGCGGAATCTACAGTCGGTCCTCTTGTGGCGACCTCCACAACCGAGGCATTTGGGGAGAGCTGAAGAGCTTCCTTTCTGTTTCCCTTCTTTCGTGGGGTAGAGACGGTCTACTTCATCGTCAGGATCCTCCTCTGGGTTCCTTTGGGCTCCTTCCTGGTGCACGGACGCAGCCTCTGGAGTGCTTCTGATCGGCCTCATGTTCTTGATGGCGCCGCCCGCTGCCTCTTCTGCAGTAACCTCTCTCAAGGCATCTTGGAATGATAAGTCTTCTTTAGCAAAAAGTCTCTGCTGTAATTCTCTATGCCTCAGTCCACATACAAATCTGTCTCTCAGCCGTTCTTCTAGATCCTTGAACTCGCAGTGTTTAGCGGCTTTTCTCAGCGCAGCAATGTATTCTCTGGCTGATTCTCCGGGTCGCTGATCCCTCTGTTCAAAGGTGTGGCGCCAAGCAATGATGGACAGCTTGGGCTGGAAGTGTTCCTTGAGTAGTTTTTTGAGATCTGTGTAGTTAACAGATTCTAGACGTACAGGTGCTGCTATGTTTTCAGCGATTTCGAATGTGTCTTGACCGCAAAGGCACAGCAGGGTGGCGGCTTTCAAACTATCTTCTCTTACTTGGTTAACTTTAAGATAGTGTTCCACCCTGGCTACGTAAGACTCCCATCTTTCCGGATGCGAGACGTCGAATTCTGAAAGTCTTCCTACTTTTGCCATTTTTGTAGAAAAGGAAGGGTCTATCAGCCAGCCTACCCCCGATGCTCGCTGGATTGGCGGGTAGCTGCTGAGTCAATGCCGTTCCTACCGCTCAGGACTCTCTCGGGTAAGCTTACACCTGTCTTCGGTCGATGTAAGGCAATCCCACCTTCATCGCCAGTGTTGTGTCCTTCGCGAAATGGCAATGACACGAGAAGCAGTTGTAGTTCTCAGGAACTTCTTTATTTCTGTTCAGCATACTGGTTACAAGACGCCGACAACGCCCAAATCTCCCGGCCTCTTTTATAGGCCATTCCCGGGCCAATCTGCAACATTTGGCGCGCCAGCACCCGCGCATGCGCGCACGTGCTGGCGACAGCCAGTCTGGTCCCGGGCAGCTTGCACCTGCCCAGGACCGTTGCAATGCCCCGAGCCTGCTTCCACAGGCTCAGGACATAACAGTAACCATGTATGGAATATGTCTTACTCAGGAAATAACCACGTATTAAGGGTTATAAAAATGATCATCTACGCCTAGTCTGGTGTTCAGACTTCTTTAGCTGTGTACAGCTCTCTAAACCTGCGCAAATAAACTTCCCTTTCCACAAAAGAGCTGACTCAAGTCTCTCACTTCTACAACAACCCAAATTATCTCCCATGTGTCTAATGAAATCGGCTCTTCAAAGTTTTGAGCCCACTTAACCATACAATCCTTAACTAATTCTGTTTCTGAATCCAATTCCACTAAAATATTATAAACTCTTTTTATGTGGGCTCGATTTTGGTCTTTAATTTGTTTCACCAAATTCACATCTTCCGTAATAAAACCCACTTTTTGATCTATACTCCATCTTTCTAATAACTGCCTATACTGAAACCAAGAATAGATAATATTTTCTTGCGTTAATTCCTCCATCGATTTTAATTGCCACTTATTCCGTTCCCACTTAAGTAATTGCTTGTAAGAAATCCTATCCATTTTCACTCCTTTCCTTATCCCTTCTATAGCGTGCCCAGGAATTCCCCACAATGGTATTCTAAAATTTAATCTATAATGTTTCTTCCAGACACGCAATAAAGCAATTCTTAAGACATGGGATTTAAAAACCCTATCCACCTTTTTATTATAAATTAAATACGCATGCCATCCAAATAATAAATCCCATCCTTCCAAAAGAAGTATATCTGAATTTGTTAAGTTAACCCAATCACTAATCAAGGTTAAAACCACCGCATCATAATACAATTTTAAATTCGGCACCTTGAGTCCACCTCTCTCTCGAACATCTTGAATAATTTTAAGCTTAACTCTTGTTTTTTTCCCAGCCCAAATGAATCTATTAATACCCCTCTGCCATTCTTCTAAATTTACCTCTTTCTTTAAGACAGGTATCATTTGAAACAAGAAAAGAAATTTTGGCAGAACATTCATTTTAACTGTAGCAATTCTCCCTAACAAAGATAATTGCAATTTTTTCCAATCATTCAAATCCTTCTGCATTTTAAGCCATAACATTTCATAATTATTTTTATAAAGTTTTACATTAGAAACAGATATATAAACCCCTAGATATTTTACCTTTTTTACAATTTCAAAACCTGTCAAATTAACTAACATCTCCTTATCCAAATTAGACATATTTTTTGTTAAAATTTTAGTCTTATTATTATTAACTTTAAAACCAGAAACTTGTCCATACTGATTTATAATCTGTAACAACTCTACTACTGAACCGGTTGGTTGAGACAAAGTAACAACCAAATCATCTGCAAAAGCTCTTAATTTATAATCTTTCTTATTAATCATTATTCCCTTTATTTTAGATGATTCATGAATTTTAATCAACAAAATCTCTAATGTTAAAACAAACAACAACGGGGACAATGGACATCCCTGTCTTGTACCCTTTTCAATTTGAAAAACCTCAGATAAACCTCCATTAGTTATAAGTTGCGCTGATTGTTTTTGATAAATACCTCTAAAAGCTTGCAAAATTTTATCCCCAAAATTCATTTCTTCAACCAACCTCAACATAAATTGCCAATTTAACTGATCAAAGGCTTTTTCAGCATCTAAGAAAATCAAACCCGCAGGAATCTGATTATTTTTATCCAAATATTCTATTAAATTAATAATTTGTCTAACATTATTCTTCATATACCTCCCAGTTATAAAGCCAGTCTGATCAGTATGTATAATTTGATTCAATATAATCATAATTCTATTAGCTAAAATTTTTGAAAAAATTTTATAATCTATATTCAAAAGAGATATAGGTCTATAATTTTTAGGTAAAGTAAGATCTTGATCCTCTTTTGGAATCAAAGAAATAAAAACCCTTCTCCAAGATGGAGGTGTCTCTAAACCCGTTAATATACTATTAAAAAGTTCTTTCAAGGGCTCTATCATCTCCTCACTTAAAGTTTTATAATAAATTGATGTCAATCCATCAGTACCAGGTGCTTTACCAACTTTTAATTGTTTAATTGCCTTAACAATTTCCTGTGAGGTAATAAACCCATTAATCTCATCTCTTTGATCGTTTGTTAATCTAGGAAAATGAGCATCTTGTAAGTATTTATCTATGTCCATACTCTGAACCTTCTGACCCATATATAATTTTGTATAAAAATCTAAAAAAGATTTTTTTATCAATTCTTTCTGAAAAACCACCTTGCCATTATAATTTATTTTATCTATAATTCTCAACCTCTGTTTCTTCCTTAATTGATAAGCTAACCACCTGCCTGGTTTATTTGCATTACAAAATGTATTATGTCTCATAAAACGTAAGTTAGTTGCAACCTGGTCAGCCATTAACATATTAAATTGTGATTTAAGCAAATTTATGGAAGCCTTTACATTCTTATCCAAAGGATTCATAATTAATGCTTTTTCTTTTATCTTAATCTCCTCCTCCAAATCTTTACGTTTTTGCATTTGTTTTCGCCTATAAGAATTATTCATTTGAATCAAAACCCCCCACATATAAGCCTTACTAGCATCCCACACCATTGCCATTGAAGTTCCCTTAAACATATTTAAAGTAAAAAATTCCTTTAAATGTTCTCTAAGTTTCAATACATTCACCTCATGTCTAAATAAATTTTCATTCAACCTCCAAGATCTTCTTTCCTCCTTCTCAGGAATTAATTCCAACCATACAGGACTATGATCAGTAAGTGTCCTTGGAAAAATTTTAACATTTTTAACACTAAAATATAAATCCATAGTAATAAAAAAAGTCAATTCTTGAAAACGATTGGTGCCTATCAGAAAAAAAAGTAAAGTCCCCCTCATCCATATTACGTTCCCGCCAAATATCTCTCAATTCCAAATCTTCTTTCAATTCAAAAAAAGCCTTTGGTAATTTAGCTTGCTTGAAGAAAGTAGAAGATCTTTTCTTATCTTTATATGTATCCAAAACACCATTCCAATCTCCCATCAAAATCACAGATTTATAATCCAATGAAATCAATTTTTGATGTAAGAACTTATAAAACTGTTGTTGTTGTTGATTAGGAGCATACAAGCCCACTATAAGCAATTTCTTTCCATATAAAACCACTTCAATCATAACATATCTTCCTTGAGAGTCTGAGTCTATTAATTTAGCTGACAAATTTTTCTTAACATAAATAACAACACCCCCTTTCTTCCCTGGAGCAGAAGATGCAAAATGAGAACCCAATCGGGCATTTATCAAATATTTTTGATCCTTTAAGATAATATGAGTTTCCTGCAAACAAACAATATCATTATTATATTGCTTTAAGTAATGAAATATTTTCTTTCTTTTCTGAGGAGAATTTAAGCCATTAACATTCCAGGTCAGGAGCTTTGCCATCTCCTCCAGCTGCAAGCCTGGAGAAGACTGCTTGAAGATCTAACATCGAGGATCAAATCAACGAAGATCTCTTGGGTCTTGCTCCTCCCACAGGCTCCGAAACAAATTCTTGTGTAGACTCTTTTCTATCCATCTTGTGTTGCTCTTTTTCTCTTCGTCTATGAGCTGCTTGAGTCATTCTCTGCTCTTTCATCTCAACAGACTGCTGCATCAACTCAGCCTGTAATTTTCCAGCTTTCATTGATACAGTGTCTCCAACCAATTGCTCTCCCTCTTTCACATCAGAAACTTTAGAACATAAAGGTGGTGGTGAGCGAACTCCCAGGACAGAAATATAAAACTCTCTTGCCTTTGCAACTGTGTTAAGTCTATAATGTGTCCCCACATGGCTCACCACAATTCCAATCGGAATATCCCATCTGAATGGCATCTGCCATTTTTTAAGTTCCTCTGATAGAAAAGCAAAGTCCTTCCTTCTTCTTAAAATTTTTGATGGAATCTCCTTTAAGATTATCACATCCTGAGCATCAATCTGAAATCTCTGATTATAAAATGCTTGTATTACTTCATTAAGTAGGGATCTTTTTCCAAAATAAACCACCACATCTCTTGGTAAGTTTCTCTGCTTTGCAATCCACGAATTGACTCTAAATATTTTCTCTATTTCCCTCAATATCTCCTCTGGTTCCCTCTCAAGTATCACAGCAATATCATTTGCCACCACTTCCCTCAAATTTTGTTGCATATTTTCCCTCAAGCCTCTGATTCTTAAAGCGAACTCCATTTCTCTATACTGAGACATGAGAATTTCATCCTGTGAAGTCTCCACCGTTTTTTCGACATTTTCAACACGATCTTCTAATAAATCCACTTTATCAACAACATCCTCAATATGATTGTCCAGCTTTTCAACAACAGAGGCGAGTCCTTGCAGAGCCATAACTATATCCTCCCTCATAACTTTATTTCTCTCTTCTAAAAGTTCCTTCATTTCTTGTCTAATTTGACATACAACATTACCCATAACATCTTGAATATCTTTTACCGTAAGTGCTGGTACAGGCGGTGAGGGTGGTGGTGATCTAGCTTTAGGTTGTTGAACTGTAAGTATTGCCAGAGAGGAAGCCACTTTAGGCACAGCAGAAATTGCTTGACGCTTCAAAGCCATTTTAGGAAAAACTTTTCTCCAAAAAATCCGAAAGACCAAAAAGAAACAGAATAAAGAGGGGAAAAAAACCCTCTTATAATTATATATGTAAAAAAAAAAGATAATATATTTACCCTTCTCATGCAACCACTAAAAATCCCAAAAGTTACTGCTTTGTAACAAACAGAAAAATATAAAAATCCTTTAATACTTCCCTTTCATATGCATGAGAAAGAGAAACCTCTCATCGCCATTTTACTTTTCCCTTATAACAAAAACAAGAAAAAAACTATTCTTTCCAGGAGTTAAAGTTCAAATTACACTTATAAATCCATTCCCCTGATCAGCTCTGTCCACATTCAAAATTAGCTCACCAGTTCACATAAGTTGTGGAGGTGGAAGCTGCGTCTTGCTTCGTCCCAAAACAAAAGGGACAAAGGCATCTGAGTTGCGGAGAAATGCCTAGGACTCCATGGGAGCTCACCTTCAATCCTGAAAAAAGATCTCGAGATCTTAGTGGTTCTACCACTATCCACAAGGCAAAAAAACTCACCTCTCTCCCTTTGCTCTGGGAGAGAAGCTTCAAACCGCGGGACAGCTGATGTTCGCTTTCACCGTGGTTTTTACACGATCTCAGGCGGACGGCTACAAAGTAGCCGCCATCGGCACAGAGCAACGCCACTGGAAACTCGCATGTATCCCAATTTACAGCCCAAATGTTGGAGATGTGGTAGTTTGGATGCAACGTATTATCATATTTGGTGGTCATGTAGAAACATAAAGGCTTTTTGGATTAAGATTTGGTGGAACATTAAAAAAAATTTTAATAGAAGGATAAAATTTACACCACAATTATTTTTGTTAGGTATTATTGAAGATTGTGATAGTAAAGAGATTATTTTAATGTTGAATTTTATTACGGCGGCAAGGTTATTGATTGGGCAATATTGGAAGAAAGATTCCTTGCCTACCTTAGAGGAATGGTTTCTTAAAGTTTCTTATTTATCAGAAATGGCTAAAACTTCGGCTTATCTGAAAGACCATTCACAAGAGAGATAATTCTGTGTGGAAAAGATGGGCAAATTTTGTTCAGAACAAATATGGGATTAGAAAGTATTATTTAGCTTTTGAATAATTTATAGTTAAAGTTGTTATGGTTAGATTTGCTGATTTTATTGTATTGGAGTTAAAGTGTTTTCTTAATTTTTTAGGATGTATGTATAGTTGATTGATGTTTATTTAATTTTATGTTTTTTTCTGTTTTTTTAGCTCTGTATTCAGCTCAGGGAAGGGGGGAGGGTTAAGGGGGGACGGGGGGAGGGAGGGGGGAGGGATTTTATTGTAAAAGTTTATAAAAATTTCAATAAAAAAAAATAAATTCAGTACCTCTGTCAGTTTGCAACTGACACACTTGTTGTCTGTACCTTCGTCTTGTGCTATATTTACTAACTGGGAATGCCTTTGACTTCGATGCTTTGCATACTGCACAGTCCAAATATGTTTTGCATCCCTTCAAATTTAGCCCTTCTGCAAAATCTTGCATTTGCTGCAAAACGTTAAAGCTTGCATGGCCAAGTCTTCTATGTAGAAGATGAACACATGAATCATGCTCTGCAACATTCTTAAATATATGGGAACATTGAACCTTTTGTCCCTGCAATACATATAGATTATCTTCCTTTATGCCTTCTGCACAAATATTCCCATTCCTTTTGATGAGACACTTCCCATTTACAAAAATGACCTCAAAACCTTGTTTGTCTAAATTAGACACACTTAACAAATTATGTTGCATCTCAGGTACACAAAGCACATTGGTAAACTTTGATTCCAAATATGGAATTTTTACATCGCCTTTTCCAATGACTTTTGCTTTCTGGCCATTTGCCAAAGCCACAGCTTCTTGTGGTACTGGAACAAACCTGCAAAATAATTTAGAGTCATTAACAATTGTTTGACTTGCCCCACTATCTATTAGCCACTTGTCTCTGTTGTTGCTATAGCAATCTTTTGCAACACCAAAATGTTCCTTTTGCAAATTAGTCCTTTTTGGTTGCACAAATGTCCTTTGCTGCAAACTGTTCCTCTGCAAACAGTTCCTTTTCATATGTGTGCTCGCTCCACAAATGTAGCAATTTTTTTCTTGCAAAGCTCTCTGCTTGCAAAATCTCTCTTTTGTTGCAATTTGGTCCGGGTACGATGTGCTTGTTTTTTCTCCTCCGGAGACTTGCAGTCTGGACCCCCTCCTCAGAAATTTCTCCTCCTTGTGGCTGCTTCTAAAATGGTGTTTTTTTTCTTCATTAAGCAAACATGCCTTTAAAGCCTCAAACTTTAAGTCTTGCTCTTCTTTACACTCAAATATTGTAGAAACTGTGTCCCAGGTTTTATCTAAACTGTTCAACACCAATAAAACCTTCTGGGACTCAGGGAAATTAATCCCATGTTGTTCTAAGTCCAAAAATAAACTTTGCATTTTATTTAAATGCTGTTCCACAGATTCACCTGGTTGCAAACAGGCCCTGTAAAGTTTTCTTGACAATTGCACTATATTGCATGCAGAAACATTCACGTGCACAGCTCTCAACTTCAACCAAAACTCCTTTGCAGTCTTTAAATTTGCAACATTTAGAAATTGTTCATCATCTAAATTCAAGATGAGATAAGCCATTGCTTGATCATGGCTTTTCTGATCAACTGCTGCAAACACTTGTGGTGGATTTTCTACAATATACCACAGCTCTTTTGCTTTGAGCAAACATTCCATTTTTGCAGCCCACACAATGTAATTTTTCTGGCCCAAACAAGGCACAGAGCTTTCCTTAAATTCCATTGCAGCCATTCTGCTAATTCTGCCTTGTTCTTATACTTTCTAAACACAGGCAATTTCTTCCAGCTTTAAATTACAATGCAGTCCTTAGTAAGCTCTGGGCCCATAACCTGTTAGAGAATTTTAATTTCTCTATTGGTGAAAAAATAAATCAGAAGCTCTCACAGTTGACTGCATTTAGCTGATTCAAAATAACTTCTTTATATCAAAATATTTACATTACCATACATTCTTCTTTACAGCAACATAGCTTAATTGAAGACTTCTTACAGAGAGATACAGAGACAAGCCTGAGACTGGAAATCCAGCTCCTAACTCAATACTCTTTTTGCACAGACTCAGTAGTGTAAGGTTTTCCTTTTAACCTCAAAATTGCCCCAGCATTACTCAGGAATTTAAAAGAGCCAAAGAAACTCCTGAGCCAAGGTTTCAACAAAGATTACAACTTTATCTTGATCAAAACAGAGAGGGGCTGCCTGATTCCTCTTCGTGGCTGGTAGAGGAATGAAGGCAAGCAAGCAGAAAAGATGTCTTCCACCTTTTATACCTTTCCAGAAGAAAAAGATCAGGTCTTGGTACCAGGCATAAGATGGTACAAAAAAACAATTCTTAGATGATGACTCATACACAGCAACCCAGGCTCCATCCGTAACTCCTTTTCCCCCTCCCCTTACTGTGCTCTTTTCATATAAGCAATCACCTATACCTAAAGCATGAAGCCCTTACTTTTCCAATATATATATAAAGTATCTGATCAAGCAATTAACTGCAAAATAATGATTACAAAATAACACTATATGTATCAATATAAAATGGTTACTATATATAAAATAAATGCTAATGTTAAACTTAAACATACTAAAATCATAAGCACAAGAAAATCCTTTCACTCCTCCCTTTTTAATATAAAAGCCAAATAGGCTTAGGGACTCTTAAAAAGGGGAACATAGTCAGAAGGGAAAGGATGCAAAATCATTTCTTTAGCTGGTCTGTCGTTATAGATAGGAGTGGCAATAAAAGTTGGTCTGGATATAGTAGATCTAACAATTCTCTAAATAAGCGGGATAAGGCATGAGAAACACAACAACCCTCCGAAGGCCAAAACCACAATGAACAATATCCATTTCCAAGTGGCAAACATTCCCAAAAACCATCCTCCAACATCCAGTGCTCCTGTCCATGTCTGGGCAGGGACATGAGCCAACTCTCGCATACTGTCAGTGACTTCTTTGACGTATTCCTTATGTGTAATGTCAGACTGGGGTGTAATAATACAATTTAGGGCCACAATGACAAAATAGAGGGCCCATTTGGTTGGACGGTCCTCTCCAAGTAAAATATGAAGTGATGTTCTCTCAAGCTTCACATTCAAAAATGAAACAATTCTTTAGGGCCAGATGAATAATAATAATAATAATAAAAGTCTTTGATACTGAGGGAATCTCAGTTGTGGTTTCCAGTTCATGAAAATCAACTTGAACCCATATTTGTATCTGGTTCAATTGATAGCGAGTTCAAATGATGCTGAAAAATCCTTTGGTCTGGTTATCGTGAAGCACACCAGGTTGCAGGAATCCTTCAAATGTGCCAGGTTGGGTAGGATGTGCAAACATATTTGGCGTTTAATGTGTAGGCCTGTCTCCATACGTAGTCTATTTAGCGTGATTATAGTCAATAGCTTTATATGCATCAAAGAAGAGTCTGGCACTTGTCCATAAATCTTGTGTTATTCTTCCCCAAAAGGTAATGTCTGTATGTTCTTCCATATGTCCAGATTTAAAGTTGTGGGTAAAGCTGCACTGTATTGACAGGAGCATAACAAGTGACCCTGTTGCCCCTTTTCAAGTGGAATACATAGTCTTGTGATAAACACAACTCCCATTTATTCCTTAAAGTATTGGGCCTATGGTCCTTCCTTCTACCAAAGAAGGTATGAGGGAAACAACAGTAGCAGAAGAAAAATATTGCAACACACAGTCCAGGTTCTAGGAACACGATTTCCAGGGTAGTCCAATTCATTGAGGTTCTTCTCCTATTTAGATGGAAACAGTTCAACAGGTGAGGCAGGTTGAAATTTAATTTTCAGGCCGTCCAGCTGCAGAGCTTGTCACTGGAGAGGATATGATGGGACTTTCCATGGACTCACGCCTTGATTCCTTAAATCAGGAGGACCTGGCATGGTTGAGACCACTGAGGACTGGTATTTCTAGATGACAGTTCTTTTCATCTGAACCCACTATCCAGGAACAACAATGGCCATAGACAGGTGGTATGGCAGCCCGGGCCTGTACTGAGATAGAAGATAAAACCTGCGCCAGATTATGTAAATACTGAGGAACTTTCTTCTTTTCTTCATTGACATTCTTGAACCTTCATGTAACAAAAGCCTCCCATACATCATTTCAAAGGGACAAAGATAGCTTTCCAATTGAGGCCTATATTGAAATAGCCTCACCGCTAAATGTTGTAAAGCATTTTATTTACTTGTATTTATCACAGATTTGTTATTATTTATTTATTTATGAGACTTATATACTGCTTTAAGTGCAAGCACTCTCTAAGCGGTGTACACCAGTAAGCAATGTATATATATTTACATTGCCCCCAACAATCTGGGTCTTCATTTTACCTACCTCGGAAGGATGGAAGGCTGAGTCAACCTTGAGCCGGTGAGATTTGAACCGCTGACCTGCTGAACACAGTCAGCTAAAGTGGCCTGCAGTACTGCACTCTAACTGCTGCGCCACCTCGGCTCATACAACCAATCTGTTTTTAAAAAGTATTTATCATCCCTTGCGACCCCCCTTCAGTGGCTGCTTCTGTGTCCTAGCTATTGCTTTCTTTCTCTTCTTTCTTTGTTTCTTTGTTTCTTTCTTTCTTTCTCACACTCTCTCTTTCTCTTTCTTTTCAACATCCTCTCCCATCTTGCAACATCCACCTCCCACTTTCTTCTGTTTCTTCATTGTTCTCTCTTTTCATATTTCTATAGTACATTCTTGTTCCTTCAACATTGTAAGGCTTGTGTTAAGGCATACAATTCACATGTTTGGGCTGACCACATTAATGGCAGTCTCCCTGCTTAATGCATGCAATTCACAAGTCTGTGCACACCCACTTAAAAACAACTTTCCTGCTTCTTCCTTTTAATATCCATTCTTGCACTTCCCTTCCACCACTTTGGTCTAACTTCTACTTTTTTTCTTCCACAATTACATCTGCTATCTACAAGTGTATACCTCCTTTTGGCTTTCTGATTTAAAATTGCCCACACTTGATAAGAAATGCTAACCACCAAAACGTCCCCAAATGTCAATTTAGGCAAAAATGCCACTGGCTGCCTCTTTGCCCCCAGTTCTGAGTCAAAACCTCCTCACCAAACTCTGTATTTGTTAACATAAACTCTTTTTCTAACAGTTTTGCATACAAATGTTTAGTCAAAACAACATAGCTATTTATAATCCCCAAATTTTTCTCAACTTCTTCATTTTAACTTCACAAAAAATAAACAAACTTAATAATATATTCTGAGTAACTGAAAGAGATTTATATCAAACCCTAGTATTGGTTTTAATATAAAGTTAGTCAAATTCCAATTTAATCAAATTCCATTCAGATGGAAACAAATTTCCATTAAGTAGGTTAAACATTTACAAATCTAATAAAAACAATGCAAAGCCATTTGTTTTGGTTGATGGATATATATATAGGTGTAACTAAACAATTTAAACTCAACAATTTCCCCCCCCCAAAAAAAATTGTCCAACAATTACTGTCTCCTCTTTCGAGTAAAAAAAAGTTGCAAGCCGAAACTGCAAGAGTGGGTATCAAATTTCAGATCCACACCACCCTTCTCAAATCACAATTCTAAGCAGAGGAAAAAAAATGTTAAAACAAACAGCTCCCCCTTCTTCTTTCTGTCTCTCTCGCTATTAAAGCAACACAGCAGTGGAGAGACGGGGGGGGGGGGGGGGGGGGGGGGGAAATCTCACCACCAAAAAGTAGTTTTCTTCATATGCATGTTCCATAAATTTTCTCATACATCCTCCATGAAACTCTTCTCATGCAAACACTTACTATTTCTTTCACAGCCTGAGAGAAAGTGGGTGGGGGGTGGGGTTTGAGGGCTAACACACACTTAGGTATCAACAAATTAATTCATTCAGTTCCATGCTAACTGCTTGCATAAACAATTCCACATACAAATATTTCATTTCATACTTTTCTCCAGGCAAACCATTTATTTTTAGTAAGGCCTTTTGGTATGTTGTTATCAGAGAGGGTTTTGACCCTCTTCCAAGTCTTGGAAATAACACAGAACAACACAGACAAACATATATACACAAATACTATTAAAACAACATTTATTTAAACATATAGCTTGTCCCACAAAAAGCGAGAAAAATCATGAGGTGATTCCAACCAAACATGGTTTTTTTATAGGGCCCTTTAACCATCTCCTATTTTTCTCACCATTCCAAGCCCAAGCATAATGTTCTGGGTGGCCACACACACACACACACACTTATATACATACATATATATAAACAAAACACACTACACATCAATTTGGGGTTTGAAGCTAAAACAGGCCTCCCCTTTTATTGCATACTGCCGTAAGGAAACAGGTTGGGCCCCTGGGTGAAGATGGGCTCGGTGAGGGACAGCACAATGAGCAAATCCTGGGGTTCCATGAGACCAAACCTCAGGGGAAATGGAATCTGGAAAAGAAACGGGAGATGCACTAGCATCCAGATAACAAATATAAGCTTGCAAAGCTGGAAAATCCAAAGAAATACCCTGGGGTGGACAAATGATTGTTGCTCCCAATTTCCCCAGCAAATCTCTGCCCAGCAAATTAATAGGGCCCTGGGGTAAAACCAGAAATGAGTGTTGAACTTTGGGCCCTTGGCTTGGAGTCACACACAAAGGGGTGGTGCAGGGAGCCATTTCAGTTTGCCCACTGACACCAACAATAGGAGTAGTCTGAGAACTCAAACAGTCTTTAGGGGCATGCTGCAAGACACTGTAAGTTGCCCCAATATCTACAAGAAAAACTTTGTTCCTTCCCCCTACCTGCAACTCCAAGAGAGGTTCAGGGGAGAAAACAAGACCTCTGGAGCCACATCAGTATTGGGAGGGATAGCTGTCATTAGCATACATCTGCATTTTAGGATGGAATGGTTCAGCCTGTGGTGACAGCCGGGATGGGGGAGGTCCCCTGCTATTGGATGGAAATCCTCTCTTTCCAGTGGCCTCTCGCTTTGCAAAGGGCACACTGGTCTCGCCCCAGAGTAGCCTGATGAGGCTGGAGAGCGACGGCCAAAAGTTGGGCATGCTTCCTCATGTTATCTTCCTCCTTCCCCTCTGCAGCCTCCTCCCTCTGGGCATAAACTCCGAAAGCAGTTTGTATTAAAAGTTCAAAAGTTTGAACAGTGGGTGAAACAAATTTTTGCAATTTGCGCCAAATATTGGGGGCGCTTTGTGCAACAAAAGCCATTTTCAAAAGTGGTTCACTGCCTGGGCTATCAGGATCAATGTCTGTATAACAACGAAATCCATCTTTTAATCGGTTGATAAAATCAGTAGGACTCTTTTGTGCTGTCTGGAAAATCTGATTCACTCTATAGTAATTAACAGTCTTGGGGACCCCAGTTCTAATGCCATGGAGAATGGCTTTGTGAAAATTCAGTAAGGTACCATATCCCCCATCCGTGTTAAAATCACATTCAAAACTTGGAACAAAAACAGCTTCAGGTGCTGGCCACTGTTCAATGTCTCTTTGTCCATCATTGGTGGCTTCCTTCCATCCCCCAGTATATTCCTCCAAGGCTTTTTTCAAAACCTGGTGTTTGTCCTCAGCCCCCAAAAATCCAGATAACAAAGTGTCTATATCAGGGACCGTTGGCTTGTGGGTGGCAAAAATCCTTTGAAATAAATCAACGTACTGCTGGAGGGATTCTCTAAATGGTGGCAAGTTAGCTTTCCAGTTAAAAAGGTCACTGGTGGTAAATGGGGTGTGAACCAGGACCATTTTTCCATTTGCTGCTGGCACCTGTCGCAGTGGGCATATTGTCTTTTCCTCCAAGTGTTTTGTTTTAGCATAAAGTTTGCCCTGTCTCGTGTGAGAAGGGCTTTGAATCCATGCAGCAGAGGAGGATCCCTCATCAGGATCTTCGTCTTCAGAGACAGAGAGAAGGGGGGCTGCGGGGGAAGCAGCAGCTGAATGCAAGGACGGAGAAGAGACAGAGGGGGCTGTGGGGGAAGAAGCAGCTGAGCTCAGGGATGGAGCTTCAGATGCAGCAGCAGGAGCAGTCGGGATCACATAAAGTGGTGGGTAATCTTCAGGTTCAGGACAAGTTTGAATTGCTTTCTTTTGAAACTTATTTATTTCTGGGCAGACTGGACAGACCAAATTCAAAACCTCTGGAGGGACTAACAGGCCACATTGTTTTAAAATGTCCTGTCGGATGCTCAAATTAAAGAAAAAGCCTGCATATAATTCTTCATCTGTCCGCCCTTGTACAGCAAGAACATCTGTAAGCTTATTAATAATATCCAAGTCCACAGACCCTTCTCTTGGCCAAGGTTGTTGCCCAGGGCCCATAAAATAAGTTGGCCACACATCAAAACAAAGCACCACCAGACGTTGTCTGACACCAGACATTGTCTGACAGGGTTAAACTTAATAGCCACTTGAGGTTTCAAAACATCCCAATTTTTCAAAATACATTGCAGAGGATTACATTTAGATTTAATTTGTTTCTTTAAATTACTCTGACAATTCCCCATATTTTTTTCTTCTTCTCTTTTTTTTTCTTTCTTCTTCTTCTTTATTTTTTTTCCAAGATAGTTTCTCGGCTTCCTCCCTTTTCACTTAATTAATTTGGAATTTTGTAATTAATTTTTCCTTTGGAGGACTAGTCGGGGAGATCAGCCCCCTATCTTATTCCAAAATTACCAAAACCTCTGCAAAAAAAAATTACATACCAATTCAATTATTTTTCTTAACTCACTCTATCCTGTATTAGAAGAGAGTTGCTTGGCTTCCTCTTTTCTTACATTTATTCATTTATTATTATGCTTATGTGAGATGTAAAAACCCCAAATTTTGATACTCACAATACGAAGACAAGTCTGGTTAACAAAACAAAGGTTTATTGGAGAATAACATAAACAGAATAAAAGAGAAAAGAGAAAGAATAGAAGAGAGGAGCGTTTGCAAACGCGGCCCCCTGGATCCTTCCCTATGGATTGGATTCCAGGAGCACCCCGACCTGGTTTCAGGTTTTGCATTTTATAGCCCTACAATGCATTGTCACAGCTCTTTCATCTTAATGGTTTTCTCTGAAGTGGTACTTTGTTAACCTGACCTCTTCCGTCCATCTGCTGTTATCTTGTTTATCTGGAATTCTCACTTTGGGTTAAAATCCCCTTCTTTGATAGTAGGATTTCCACTCAAAGTGTAATTTCCTATGTCCGGGAGATTTTTAGGCAGGATATAGTAAACATTTGGTCATATATTGGCATTGCATTGTTACATTTGTGTTACAGCATTACATTAGTACTAAAGAGACAGTTTCATATAATGGCATTACATTTCTACAATTATTTCTACAATTATTAAAAGAATAACTTTTATTTCCTTAATTTTTATTTCCTTCACTTATCTGTAGAGGATAGTCAGAGAGATCAACCTCCTGCCTTATTCCAGGATTTCCAAAGCTTTTTTATTTCTTTTACTTACCAAGGCGCCTGTTGCAATTTCTCCCGTCAGTAGAGAAGCATGAAACCTCGTTGAATTCAGGCGTTCAGGTTCATCAGACACGGACCCCACCATCGACGATGAAGCATAGAATCTTCCAGGTCAAACACCTGGGAGCGCTCTAAGACTCACAATTCAGTCACCGCTGGTTTCGTCCTGCTGAGAATTGAAGGCTCGCTGAGACCTTAACAGGGGTCTCCAGATGTGAGGGGAGAGCCATTGTGGCTTCCACCACGTTTGGGCGCCAGGATGTAAGGTTTTCCTTTTAACCTCACAATTGCCCCAGCATTACTCAGGAATTTAAAAGAGCCAAAGAAACTCCTGAGCTGAGGTTTCAACAAAGATTACAACTTTATCTTGATCAAAACAGAGAGAGGCTGCCTGATTCCTCTTCGTGGCTGGTAGAGGAATGAAAGCAAGCAAGCAGAAAAGATGTCTTCCACCTTTTATACCTTTCCAGAAGAAAAAGATCAGGTCTTGGTACCAGGCATAAGATGGTACAAAAAAACAATTTAGATGATGACTCATACACAGCAACCCAGGCTCCATCCGTAACTCCTTTCCCCCCTCCCCTTACTGTGCTCTTTTCATATAAGCAATCACCTATACCTAAAGCATGAAGCCCTTACTTTTCCAATATATATATATAAAGTATCTGATCAAGCAATTAACTGCAAAATAATGATTACAAAATAACACTATATGTATCAATATAAAATGGTTACTATATATAAAATAAATGCTAATGTCAAACTTAAACATACTAAAATCATAAGCACAATAAAATCCTTTCAGTAGCACTTTCTTCACATTGGCTGACTGAGTTACCACATGACTCTTCCTGTTCATGAATATTCCAACACCATCCTCGACCCATTTTCAATGCCCTGGCTGAGGGAAGGAGGTTCTCACCCAAGATTTGATGGTATATGGCCCTGTCCATCATCCCTTTGATGCGGTGAAGTCCTGTCCCCTTAGCGGAAAAACACAACCAAAGCATAATGTTTACACCTCCATGTTTGACGGTGGGGATGGTGTTCTTGGGGTCATAGTCAGCATTCCTCCTCCTCCAAACACAGCAAGTTGAGTTGATGCCAAAGAGCTTGATTTTGGTCTCATCTAACCACAACACTTTCACCCAGTTCTCCTCTGAATCATTCAAATGTTCATTGGCAAACATCAGATGGGCCTGTACCTGTGCTTTCTTGAGCAGGGGGACCTTGCAGGCACTGTAGGATTTCAGTCCTTCACGGCGTAGTGTGTTACCAATTGTTTTCTTGGTGACTATGGTCCCAGCTGCCTTGAGATCATTGACAAGATCCTTCTGTGTAGTTCTGGGCTGATTCCTCACTGTTTTCATGATCATTGAAACTCCACGAGGTGAGATCTTGCATGGAACCCTAGACCGAGGGAGATTGACAATTAATTTGTGTTTCTTCCATTGGCGAATAATCGCACCAACTGTTGTCACCTTCTCACCAAGCTGCTTGGTGATAGTCTTGTAGCCCATTCCAGCCTTCTGCAGGTCTACAATCTTGGCCCTGACATCCTTGGACAGCTCTTTGGTCTTGGCCATGGTGGAGAGTTTGAAATCTGATTGATTGATTGATTGCTTCTGTGGACAGGTGTCTTTTATACAGGTAACAAGCTGAGATTAGGAGCACTCCCTTCCAGAGAGTGCTCCTAAACTCAGCTTATTACCTATATAAAAGACACCTGGGAGCCAGAAATCTTGCTGGTTGATAGGGGATCAAATATTTATTTCACTCATTAAAATGTAAATCAATTTATAACTTTTTTGAAATGCGTTTTTCTGGATTTTTTTGTTGTTATTCTGTCTCTCACTGTTAAAGTAAACTTACCATTACAATTATAGACTGATCATTTCTTTGTCAGTGGGCAAACGTACAAAATCAGCAGGGTATCAAATATTTTTTCCCTCACTGTATCTCCCTCCAGGGAACCCTGGGGCTGGCCACTGTCTGTAACAGCCCTGGAGGCTTGTCGGCCAGCCTCTTCGCCGAAGCGCACACCAGGCAGCTGGCCATGTAGGCTTCTATGTCCTTCACTCGCAGCCACCAAAACTGTCTTTACAAGGTGAAGGGTCTTCACAAATACGAAATGCCCCACTGCCTTCCTGTCATTGCTCTGCTGTAATACTAAAGTCCTGTGGCTCATCAGGACTTACACTTTACTCCCCATCCATGCCAGTCCGTCTCTTTTTTTATATAATATTTTACTGATTTTATTTATTTATTTATTTATTTATGAGACTTATATACTGCTTTAAGTGCAAGCACTCTCTAAGCGGTGTACACCAGTAAGCAATGTATATATATATTTACATTGCCCCCAACAATCTGGGTCCTCATTTTACCTACCCCGGAAGGATGGAAGGCTGAGTCAACCTTGAGCCGGTGAGATTTGAACCGCTGACCTGCTGAACACAGTCAGCTAAAGTGGCCTGCAGTACTGCACTCTAACTGCTGCGCCACCTCGGCTCATTTTCTCATTTTACAATTGGGTATTTAAAAAGCAACATTATGACTGGGTTGATCAATAGTTCAATAGCGTACATAAGTCTTTAGTATAAATGTCATATTACAACATCAAATATTTCCTCTCTTTTTCCATTAATATCTGCTATTTCATATTGGGCTAGTACAATTCTTATTATTATCAACTAAATAAAAACATCTTTGTTACAGTTATCAATAATTTTTAGCCTATACATATCTTAATTGCATTTACACTTAATATCCTTATATAAACAATGTCCTATTATTGCTTTTCCCCCAAAAAAAACTTTAATTTCCCATCAATATTCAAGAAAACACTACTATTTATGATTTCCAAGTACTTTACGTTTAGGTGACCAAACGTTTCCCTTATCTCAACTTCTCTCTTTTTCCCTTTTCATACCAAAGTCTAATAGTCTTATTACACATCTTATCTATTTAATTATAATGTTACTCTATTTTCTAAAAGTTATCTATTTTCCACCATATTCAACCATCTAACTAATAATATAATATCCCCTCTAATAGGTCAAAGCCATTATTTTCTTCAGCCTTACTCTGGCTTTCTTCCTTTGCCAGCTAACCTTCCATGTCAGTGCCTTTGAATCATCAAATAGTTCTCCCTCTGTTTTTATATATATTATTTGGAATAAGAAAGACCATTTGGTTGGAAGAACAAGCCCACTGGTATTCATTAAACTGCCTCCCTGTTACTCCAATTTCCCACAATTGTCCTAATAACTTTATATTCCATTCAATCTGTTCTTCTTCCTTTTCCTCAAATATATTCTGATTTCTTAATTTGTAAAAAGTCTTTTCCATTTTCAATGTTGTCACTCCCTTTTCTGATTTTTCAGTTGGCTGGGTCTGTTGGTGAGTTGGGTCCTCAGTCTTAGTGTTTAGTTGTTCCAATTTTCCTTTTGTTTTCTGCGTTGTTAGTTCTTTGCTTGTAGTCAAGATCTGGGTTTGTATATTTAAGCTAGTACATTGTTCCTTTGTGTTGCTTCTTATTTTGTCACAAGCTGAAATGATGGTTTCATGTATTGATTTCAACATGGAAAGGATTTTTTCCTGATCTTCATCCATATTCTCTTGATAGTATGTTAAGTTGAAGACTTTAGAATCAAACGTTAAAAATAATTTTTTGTCTTTTGTAGCTTGATATGGGACATCTATTTCACATTTTATAGGTGGTCTTTATAGTAGAAATTGTTTATCAAGTAAGAATTTATAATCCAAGGTGTTCCATCATCTCATATGCTTCTCATGCAGGGAAATAGGAAAGCAATTCCCCAAGTATAGCTCTGAAAGTCAGTAAAAGTTTACATTCATAGTTCAAGCAGGCCAGATAAGCTGCCCAGAAATCCCTTCTTTGCAGCTGGATTTTTCAAAGGTGGTAACTGTGAAGGTCAAACAAATTTTATCTGAAGTCTAGGCTTCAAGCCAAGTGGCTTTTAGGCAATAACACATTGTAATACCATAATTCACCACAAGATGGCACCAATGCCATTTTAAGCTTTTTAAGTCCAAAACATATATGGTAGTTTTTCAAGTCTTATTTTTTTTTAAAGAAAAAAAAGTCTCCAATAAGAAAAAGAACACTTTTAGTCCCCAAGTTTCCAAAGAATATACATCCAATTAGATTAAAATTAATCTTATACTTACTCTGTTTCCCCTGGGTAGTTAGTCACCGCCTTTCTTAGAGGGTGGGGTAAAAATTCCCTTCCCTGTCCTCACAGGAGGAAAGATGCTTTGGGCAGCTTTTACAGGAAAGAAAACTTAGAATCTTAAAGAGAGGATCAGGTCTCACCTAGTTTCATCCACGTTGCTTGAAAGTTGCTTGGTGGTACTTTTGACTTCAACTGGCAGCAGCTTTGTGACCAGCCATATTAATATGGCCGGTCCCTCCCCCGCCGGTTTGGAGGGCTTCCCCAGATCAAACGGAAGGGCCGCCGCCCTCCCACGATCAAACTGGGATCCCCTCCTTGCTCATCGCCTCTACAAGGTGACTTTTGACCCTTTCCAGGGTCCCCCAACGGAGCGAATTCAGATGCGAAACACGGAGCTCGTCTTCCTGCATCCGCGGCACTGCCATGCCAAGCCGGAAGTCCCCATGCCAGTCCGTCACTTAATGACAGCTCACTCTGTTGCTGGAACCACTCATCCCCTGCCTGGACTTCTTTTATTGGCTGCGTCAGGTCCTTGGTCAACGTTGATGATGATGCTTCCTGCTGTCTTTTTTTTTTATTGAAAAAGTTTTATTAACAATTAACAAAAAAAAAAAAAAAAAATTAACCCCCAAACCCACCCTGCTGTCTTGTGGTGGCCGGTGCTGCTATTTGCTTGGAGGGGATGATGGAGTTGACGACCTCCTCTCAAGCACTGTTATACTGTGGCATCCGGGAGAGGGCATCTGCCAAGAAGTTCCGTCCTCCCAGTAGGTAGTGGAGGGTGAAGTTCAATCAGTTGAAGTATTGGGCCCACCCAACCTGTTTTGGAGACAGCTTTCAGGGAGCCTTCAGTACTTCTAGGTTTTTGTGGTCGGTCCACACCTTGAAGGGGATTTTACTGCCCTCCAGGAATTGCCTCCAAGTAAGGAGAGCCCAATGGACCGCATAGGCTTCCTTCTCCCAGATAGCCCATCATCTCTCGGTCTCAGAGAACTTGCGGGAGGTGTAGGTGCATGGTTGTAATTCTCCCTTTGTGTTCTTCTGAAGCAACACTGCCCCCACAGCCACATCACTGGCGGCCACCTGTATTACAAAAGGCTCATCTGGGTCAGGGTGTTTTAGGACCAGTTTGGCAGTGAATAGGTATTTGAGCTTCTCGAACATGGCTTGGCACTCCAGTGACTAGCTTAAGGGTTGGTTGGGCCTGGGCTTAGCTTCTCCTTTTGTTCTCAACAAGTTTGTGATTGGTAGGGCTATCTGAGCAAAAGTGGGGATGAACTGACAATAAAAGTTAGCGAAGCTGAGGAAACTTTGTAGTTGTCTCATTGTTCACAGAGGCTTCCACTCTAGGATTGCTCGGACCTTTCCAGGGTCAATCTCTACGCCATCCTTTGAGATTTGGTAGCCTAGGTAGTCTAAGCTGGTTTTATGGAAATCACACTTGGACAGTTTTGTGAAAAGCTGAGCCTTCTGCAATTTCTCCAGCACCACCCTAACCAACTTCACATGCTCCTCCTCAGTTTTTGTATACATCAATATATCAATCAGATACACCAGGACCCCCTTGTACAAGTGCTCATGCAGGACTTCATTTATTAACTGCATGAACACCATGGGGGCCCCTTGTAGGCCAAATGACATCACCCAGAACTGGTAGCAACCCAGAGAGCAGTTGAATGCTGTCTTAAATTCATCCCCCTCCTTAATTCTCACTCAGTAGTATGCCTCCTTAAAGTCTAGCTTCATGAAAATTTTCCCCTTTGCAAGGTGGACCAACATGTCCTTCATTAAGTAGAGGGGGTACATTGTCAAAAGTCCCAAGCCCAGACCTGAGCCCAACAGAAAAACATTCACTTTGGGATCAAGGAAAACCTGGTTTATTTAGGCTGGGAAAATAAAGGCACACTTTGGCTTATGAAGCATTAACCAGCAATCGCAAAAACAAAGTCAGTGCTGGGAGCTACTGCCTTCCAGCGCTCTAAATAGACGGATACCGCACCCCACCTGGGCCTGCCCCCCACCCACCTAGCCACCATCCGGAGCAACGATCATGAGCACATAACCCACAGCAGTGTTCCTCTTTCTCCAGCAAGCAGCCTGTTCTAGGCTCAGTTCTGTGGCAGCAAGGCAAGGCAAGGGCTGTAGCCATTTCAAAAACCCCACCGTTTTTCTCGCCGATCAGCTGTTCAATGGACTGCCAAATAGCTGAGCTGACAAACCTGGAAGTCTCAGCTGGCAGCCATCATTCAGCACATCCACCATGCAGCAACTGGCTCCCGGCCTCCAGATGACCACCGCCTCCCAGCTGAGCTTTGGGCGGCGTCCAGCTCCCGTCCCTCAGAAGAATCGCTGCCCAGCTCACCGCTGAAAGCTGTCACCGCTGCCTCCAGCTACTGCCATCACTCCGGTCACCAACGAGACCACCCCCCCAGTCAGTGGCACACCCCGCAGGGGCTTGACATACATATTCTCCACACATATACCATTTAGCCCTCTATAGTTGATGCACAATCTAAGGGACCCATCTTTCTTCTCTTTGAATAGCACAGGGGCTGCCATTCTCAACTTCGCTAGTTGAATGAAGACCCTGGCTAAGTTCTTGTCTATGAATGCATGGAGTTCCTCCATCTCCCTGGGCATAATAGAATATAGCTTTGGCTTTGGCAGCTTATCCCCAGGCACAATCTCAATCAGTCTGTGGGGCAGCGTGTTGGAAGTGTGTCAGATTCCTTCTCACCAAAGACCTCAGCCAGGTCACGATATTCCTTGGGAATCAGCGGTTCTGAGCTATCACTCTCTTCTATTGCATTATAATCTCCTATTATACAAATATTTCTTTGTCCAATTTCAATAAGTTTTTCATGTAGGACTTTATAAAATTCCTTTTTGGTTTTCATTTGGAGCATAAATTGTCACCAGTAACCATGATTTCTGTTCCATTTGTAATTCTAGTATTAATACCCTTCCCTCTATATCTTGATATTTTAAATTGGCTCTAATTCCTTTTCTGATATAGACTGCTATTCCTCTCTATTTTTGTTCCATTATTGACGTATATAATTCTCCTAATTTCAGGAATTCCAAATATTTTCTGTGTTGTTTTTTTATGTGTACTTCTTGTAGACATGCTATGTCTATACCTTGTTTGACTAATTTAGTTAATATTTGTTTTCTTTTGGCTAGTGCATTTAGGCCATTAACATTGATTGATACTAATCTGATCTTCTCATCCATTATTTTACTTCTGAGCTTGTCTCGCTCTCAAACCTGTTCTTCTTTCTTTCCTTTGTCTCTTTACCTCTTTACTTGCTATCTCCTTCTCTCTTTCTCTTAATTCTAGTTGCTGATCTTCCTGACTTTTAGTGTCTGACTCTAATTCTTCCCTACTACTATTCTCTTCTTCTTCCCCATCTAATTGTTCATAAAATTCTCTTGCCTTGTCCAGGCTGTCAATTTTAATCCTCCTCTCCTGCCATGTTATCAACATCCCCTCGGGGATTAGCCATCTAAATGGAATGTGTTTTTAATAAGATGTGCACTGAGAAAACTGTAATCTCTTCTTTGTTCCCTCACTTTCTTTGGAATTTGTTTTAACGTTTGAATTTCTATGCCTTTATAAATTATTGCATCCTCCCTTGTGATCCTGTATATTAAGTCTCTAATTTTTTTTCTGACGAATCTTATATATATCTCACGTGGTAGTTTGTTCGTTCGAGCATAATTTGTGTGGATTCAGTACACCTCGTCTATTTCTGGGAATATTTCCTGTTTATCTCTTTGTAGAGCCTCTGCTATCAATTCTACCATAATGGTGCCCAAATTCTCTTCCTTATCTTCCACCACGTTTTGAAACCTTGAGTAAAACGCCGCCCTGTCCATTTCTAGATGTATAATTGATTCCTCTAATTTTTTGTTGGTTTCCATCAATTTTTTCTCTACTGTATCGACTTTTTTCTCTATTTTATCCAATCCTACTTCTACTGTCAATATTCTTTCTTCATTTTTCTCAAATGTTTGTTGAGGTGGCGCAGCAGTTAGAGTGCAGTACTGCAGGCCACTTTAGCTGACTGTGTTCAGCAGGTCAGCGGTTCAAATCTCACCGGCTCAAGGTTGACTCAGCCTTCCATCCTTCCGGGGTAGGTAAAATGAGGACCCAGATTGTTGGGGGCAATGTAAATATATATATACATTGCTTACTGGTGTACACCGCTTAGAGAGTGCTTGCACTTAAAGCGGTATATAAGTCTCATAAATAAATAAATAAATATTGTTTCAATCTTATTATCTAATTTATTCATATCACCCCTCATTTCAATATGGTTTTTTGACATTGTCTCCTGCATCTTTAACATCGTTTCTTGGATAGTTAATAATGTTGTTTGCATGCTTTGCATATTTAATAATACATTTTGCTTCTCTGCCCCCAACATTCCCTCTATTGTTCTCTGTCCAGGAGGAGATGAAGGTGTTAGTGCTAAACTTGACACTGTTTTTTCCCTGTTCTCAGTGTTGTCATCTTAATATCTTATTTATCAAATACCCTTTTTTATTATTTCTTTGTTTAGTCAGCAACCTTTCTAACTTTAGTCCTCTCTTCTCCTTCCCTAATCATCTTCGTTTTCTTTTTATTATTTAACACCCAATCTCTCTAAAACTCCCCAAAAAATTTTCACCCAACTTATATCATCAACCTTTAGTCCATTAGTCCATGCATCCGTTTCTGTCTCTCACCACCCGATCACGTCCTCTCACCATCTCCTTTACTTTCCAAACTCTCCACACTTCCTGGTTCACCTCCTCTGTTCTCTTCCAACCTCTATTTCTTCGATCCTTATAACGTGCCGTTTCTCCGATCTCTATAAAGTTCCAAATTTTGATCTATTCCTGTCACTTTCACCTCCGTATTGCTTCCTCATGCCAATTCCTTCACTTTTTGGACCTTCCCCTCCTCTCTGCTCCGACTTCACCAGCCTCCAATCCTCTCCAATATACTGCTTCTCCGCGTTTGGCACACAGCCTCTCTATCGATCTTCTCTCCTTCTAAACGTTCTTCTCACTTTCACTTTCACCACCGCAGCACATCCTCTCACCATTTGTTTCCTCCTTTCTCCTCCAACCTCACTTTCTGCAATCTTCTACAGCTCGCTGCTCTTCCATCCTTCTCAGATCGCCATTTTCACTGTCAACTTGCCAATCGTCTTCTCTCCTCAGAGTCACTTTACCCCCATCTTCGTCTTTCATCTCCCGACCTCTCCTTCCACACTCTTTCACCTTCTTCATTCTGCGCTAGAGCACCACAAAACTTTCCTTTCTTTTATCTCACTCCTGTTAATCCTCTAACTATTTTAATGCTAAATCACAGCTCTTCCCACCGGGTCACCGCTTATGCTGAGGATTCACTCTTTTATTGAGCTTCCTTACAACACCAGAACCAACAGATAGGTAAATCTTTTAGACCTTTCTAATATTTGGAATATTTTTATAAACTTTTAACTCACTCTATGACATAGTCCAGTAAGAATATCTTGCTTCCGTATCCTTTGTGGTTAGTTGAGGCCTCGGATCCGCCATCAGTTGAAAGCAGAAGTTTTCAAGTTGGATTTAAGGGTTTTCCTCCATCGTAGTGGGTGCCTGCCTCTCACCTCACTACTCCCCAAGGTTTCACCCATTTCGCACATAGTCCTCCAGACTTTCTGTGCCCCTGAAGGGTCTCCAAACTTGAAAAAATCAGAGTTAGAGGACGGAGACTGTCCTCTTCCCCCTGCACCACCTCAATGTCACCACCGGAAGTCCCACAATTTTTCATTTCTATCTATCTTCTCTGATATAAATGCAATTTTACTCTCTCCTGGATCCTGTCATACTACTAAGGGGGAGGGGGGTATGCATGGGGGTTTTATGACTTTCACTTCCTCTATTCACTACAAAGTAACCTTTTGTTGGTTCGCTTCAGATCTGCTAACCATAACAATGTAGCCATTTGCCTTTCATCCTATGCTCTTCTGAACTTCTCCTCCCTTACCGGCCAGTGAGAGAAGGGGGGGGGGGGTGGAAGATGCAACATCTGGGATCGTGCCAATGGAGCTGGATGGATGTCATTTCTCCTGGAGTTAACACCTAGAAATCTGCCGGTGTGAATCGCCCGGAAGAACTGCGGGGTGGGGGCTCCTTAGGGACAATTTAAAAACATCATATTGTAAGGGAATCCCTCAGATCCTATCTATCATGCCCAGTATCAGTTTCTTTTAATAAAAGTTCCTGTTGGAAGAGACCGTTTCCAAGAGTTTTGCTTTCTTAAAATGTGGATTGAAGTGGGTCCTTACACTTCTTGGATGAGAAGTGAAACGTCTTCAAGGACAAACAAAGAAACAATCATGACCTGGATGACTGCGAATCTCTACAAACATTTGACTCATATTTATGACAGTTTGGGTGTCCTGGGGTCATGTGATCATGTTGTGCAATTTTCTGACAAGCAAAATCAATGGGGAAGCCAGATTTACTTAAGAACCATGTTACCAACTTAACATCTGCAGTGATTCACTTAACAAGTGTAGCAAGAAAAGTCATAAAATGGGGCAAAATTCACTTAACACCTTTCTTGCTTAGCAATGGAATTTTTGTTCACAGATCTGTTTTTTTATTATCTTTTCCAGTATCTTCCCAGGTATTGATGCTAGGCTGATTGGTCTGTAGTTTCCTGGGTTTGTTTGTTTGTTTGTTTCTTTTTCTTTTTTGAAGATGGGAACCACATCAGCTCTTTTCCAACCCTCTGGTAGTTCTCCAGTGCTCCAGGAGTTTTTAAAGATATGGTACAATGGTTCTGAGATAACATCTGACAGCTCCTTTAGAATTCTGGGATGTAATCTACCAGGTCCCAGTGATTTATATTCATCAAGATCAGACAGGTGTTCTCTTACAATTTTCTTGCTTATTTTAATTTTTATTTCTAGTCTGTCTTTTACGGTTATGTTTTTGGTAGGTTGATCTATAGTTTCTTTTTGCGTGAAGACTGATGCAAAAAATGAGTTAAGCAGCTCTGCTTTCTCTCTACTGCCTGTTACTTCCTTGTCATCTTCTCTCTTTAGTGGACAGACTGTTTTCTTGACTATTTTCTTGTTATTTATATGTTGAAAGAAACTTTTTTTTATTATGTTAGACTTTTGTTGCAAGTCTTTGCTCATTCTGAGCCTTTGCTGTCCTAACTTCATCTTTGCAGATTCGGGCAATCTGCTGATATTCTACCTTAGTTATGTGTCCCTCTTTCCATTTTTTGTACTTGTACTTTTTGTCTTTCAGTTTATCAGAGAGATGTTTGTGCAGCCATGCTGGTTTCTTCTTGGATTTCTTGTTTTTCTTTTTCAGTGGTATTGTGTTGGACTGGGCTTTTATGATAATATTTTTCAGAGTTTTCCATTCTTCTTGAGTTGTTTTCCCCTTTGGGATTTTTATCCATGGAATTTTTCTTAGGATCTCTCTGGAATGGAACTCCACCTCCTCTTTTGTTAGGTCTATTTCTTTTGAATAGTTTGTATCCTTCCAACAGTACATTCCAGTCATGAGTTTCATCCCACCAAGTTTCTTTTTTTTAAATTTAGTTTTTATTATTTTTTTATCAAAGTATAAAATGCAAAGAAAAAACGCATGGAAAACTAAAAGAAGAGGGAGGGGAAAAGGGGGGGATAGTGTAAAGGGGAAAAGAAAAAAGAAAAAGGCACTGACCTCTGACTCTCTTTAGCACAGTAGAAGGTAACATTACAACCACAACCTTTTGCTTTTACACAATAGATGCTCAAGCCATTTCTATAACAATAAGCCTATCTAGTTTACAAAAACATAATCAAAGTTTCATTTTTTTTCTCATTGCAAGCACAAAATCCAGAAGCATTTCAAAATAGAGACAAAATTAAGTATATTCTCTTCTTTGGGTAAAGGAATCAATTTAACCCTCTGTTTCTCTTTGCTGTGGAGAATAACATATCTTTTTTGTTTTTTTAACCCTAAAACAAGAAGACACTTTTTTTTTAGCTTTAGTAATTTACTGATTCTGGGGAGTATTCAGATTGTCATGGTTCCGACAGACAGAGATGAATAAAGCAGAACTCCAAGGCTTGCAAATTCCTCAAAGAACATGTTTATTAGTTACAAAGTATTGGCACATCAAAAGTGAAACCAAGTCTGGAGACAGACGTAACAATTCCCCAATACAAAGTTAAAAAAATCCCACCCCTACAACTATGCAAGCAACTACGTTCCCCAATACATCTTCTTGGCGGGCTTTTTACACAATGCCCAGCCTGCAGTCTCAGGAGCAGCCAATGACCTTGGTTCCCATGGGACAAAAAATTATTTTGACTAGCGAAGCACCTGGGCAACTCCCCTCCCTCCGTTCTATGTGGCAACCGAAAATGAGTAGGACAAACTCTACATTTGTAGAGTTGACAGTCTACCCCTCTCAGAAAGAAAGAGTCTCCTGTAGGGGAAACAAAAAGGTTAAGTATTCCCTCGAGGCTTGTGAGAATATTTATCATAAAACTTTTTTACTAATCTATCCACTTTCACAATAGTACATTTCACCCATGTAGCTTCTGAAAGGGGGTAGTCTTTCCACTGAACGAGGTACTGTATATTATTAATTTTTATAAGATAACATTCTTTAGCATTTAGCAAACATCATGTTGTCTGGATTCATGTGATTACAATAATAATTAGTTTCTATATTTTCATAATCAATATGTTAGTTAATAATATATTTCTTAAATCTTCTCTTCACCCATTAGTCTTCTTCTTACTAATACATATTTAATGTTACATAGTACATACAGTATCACATTCCTTTCTCTCTAACTCGTTTTTCTAGCCATTGATAAAAATTGTCCCATGTTCTAAAGTATACTGAATCTTCTTTCTCTTTTATCTTCAATGTCAATCTGTCCATTTCTGCACAATCTAAACTTTTCTTAATTAATTCTTCTGTTGGTAGTTTTGCATTTTTCCAATATTGAGCAAATACTATTCTTGCTGCAGTTAATACATGTAAAATTAAGCATATACATTCTTTCTCATAGTTTCCTACTATTATGCCTAACAAAAACAATTCTGGCTTAAAGTCTATATGTTTTTTAATCATTTTCTCTAACCATATGTGTATTTTTGACCAAAATCTTTTAGCTTTAGGGCATGTCCACCAGATATGATAGTAAGTACCTGGTTTTTGTTTACATTTCCAACACTTACTAGACATATTTTTAAACATTTTTGCTAATCTCACCGGTGTTAAATGCCATCTATAAAACATTTTATATAAGTTTTCTTTATAGGTCACCGCTTTCGTTATTTTAGAGTTTCTTTCCCATAAGCTTTGCCAATTTTCTACTTCTGTATTGTATCCAAAGTTCTTTGCTCATATTATCATTGTTTCTTTTACTTGTACCTCTTCCATCTTTAAGCTTAACAAATGTTTGTAAAGTTTTTATATCAATTTTTCATCTGTTTTCAACAGTATCTGGTCAAATTCTGTCTGTTCTTTGTAAAATCCCGTTGTTTTAACATCTTTTTCGTATCTCATTTGAACCTGCAAGTATGGCCACCATGATAAATCAATACCCTGCTCTTCTAAATCTTGTCTATATTTCAATTTCCCTTCATTGTCCAGAATATCTTTGTAGGTCACAACTTTCTCGTAATTTATCAAGTTTGGGTAAGCAAATGCTTCCATTGTTGAAAGCCATCCAGGTATTTTAATATAAATTTTTGCATTTATTTTTTCCCATTCTAAGAAAAGTGCATTTCTTACATAATGATTTTGAAAATATCTATGTATTTTATTCTTCCCATACCACAGAAAGGCATGCCATCCAAGTTGTAGGTCATGCCCCTCTAGGTATAGTAATCTTTTGTCTCTAAGCATTATCCACTCTTTTATCCATTTAATATAGTTGCTTGGTAGTATAGCATCCAGTCCAGTAATCCAAATCCTCCATTTTCTTTCGCTTCTTGTAGCATTTTCAGTCTAATTCTGGCTTTTTTTCCTTGCCAAATAAATTTCAGTATTGTTCTGTTTAGTTCATCAAAAAAGGCTTTTCCCAATCTTATAGGTATTGCTTGAAATAAAAAAAGAATCTTTGGTAAGATATTCATTTTCACTGTTGCTATTCTCTCCAGCATTGAAAGTTGTAGATTTTTCCACTTTTCCAGATCTGATTTTATTTGTTTTAATAATCTTACATAGTGGTCTTCTTTTATTGTTGCACATCTTGCTGTTAAATGGATTCCCAAATATTTAACTTTTTTTAACTATTTGGAGGTTTGTTTGTTTTTGCTAGTTGATTTTTTTGGTTTTCTCTAAGATTTTTAGTTAACACTTTAGTCTTTTCTTTATTTATTTTCAACCCTGCCATTTCTCCAAATTCTTCTATCTTGTTTCAAGCTGTTCTTCTAATATAAAAACCAGATCGTATGCAAATGCTTGTAGTTTATATTTTTCATCTTTTATCTCCAGTCCTTTAATTTCTATATCCTGCCTGATGTTTCTATTCAATACTTCCAGTGTTGTTGTTTTTTTTGTAATATATTTTATTGATTTTTTAAAAAAAACATAAATCACAATAATTGGTGAACAGTGTGTTGTCTGGGTTACATTTGTAAAACAATCATTAACAATTGATTTCTATAATCCATAATCCACATAATGGTTTTAGTTGATTTCCTCTTTTCCCAAAATATCCTCTTTTGCAAACATTGAGTTAATACAATTCTTATTGTTTTGATAGATAACAATTAAATATATAATTTTTCCCAATATTCCTGAAAATAATAGTCACATCAATATATTTCTTTTCTATCCAATCATTCTGGTTGCCTTATCATAGATCCTGTTACAGTCCTTATTTTAATTTGTTTCTCCCACCAAATTCTAGGTATTCTCACTGGTTAAGATTTTCTCAAAAATTAATTACATTTAAAAATTTAACTCTATTTTTCCATATGAACCATCTCACACTTTTACATTTCTTAAGGAATAGATAGAACAATGAAAAAAAAAGAAAGAAAGGAGAGCACGAATAAAGAAACATAAAAAATAACATACTACTTAAAATATATAGCCCTCCTAAGCTAATATATATTTATTTCCTAAATTTCTTATTCTTTTTAACCATAATTAAAAATATGTTTAATATTTAAACATTCCATTTAATATACCTAGTCATCTAGTCCTTTAACTCTTATTCAAAACATTTTTTATCCATTATAATTTTCTTAAATTCAATCACATTTAAGTATCTAAAACATTTCCTTTATCTAAGTCATTTCAACTTTTTTTATATTACTCATATAAAGAAAGAGAACAAAAAAGGGAAAAAAACATACTATATTATTTAGGGAATTCATCCCTCTTAGAATGACATATATATTCCAAAACTTTTCTATTTCTTTAACCATATTCAAACAAATGTTTCTTTTTAAAGTATTCTCTCTGGTAAGTCCCATCATCTATTTTCTTGGTTTCTACTTTAGTCTTTTTCCTTTGCCCAGTAACTATCTTATCAATGTATTTTGCTGAATTAAAAAGGTTTTCTGTATGTTCGTAAATCTTGCTGTAGATATAAAAAGTAAATCAGGTGAAGTGTCTTTGTACAGGGCTTCTGCCTTTCCATGTTTGTTGAAAAACTTTTTCTTTTTCTTTCTCTCTGCTTCTCTTATCATTTCCTTTCTCTCCAATATTCCTGACATCTCTACAGTCCATTTTATCCAATCTGTTTTCTTGTCCTCAGATTTATTTTGTAGTCTTAAGGCAGGGCTTTTCAACCGGTGGTACCCGTACCACTTGTGGTACATTAATGAGTGGCAGGTGGTACCAGCCCTGCCTAGCCAAGTGTAGTGGGGGAGGGAAAGAGCCAGCACAGGCAAGGACTTACAGTGAGAGAGTCCTCTGGAGCTGCAAAGGCCCCAGGCTCACTTCTGGCTCACCCTCCCCCATGAGAAAGGAGGAGGGGGGTGGAGACAGGAGAGGCTATAAAAGGAGGCAGTTTGGGCAGGAGAGGGAGAGAGAAAAAAAGCAGCAGCCTTGGGTGGAGGTGGAGGTGGAGGTGGAGGTGGAGGTGGAGGTGGAGGTGGAGGTGGTGGTGGAGGAGGAGGAGGAGGAGGTGGAATCAAGCAGGCTGAGAAATCAAGCAGGTTGGCCATGAGCCAATCTACAACTGCTATGGCAGCCACCTGTGCTGGCAGCAGCAAACAGGCAAGAAATGCAGCGGGGGAGGGGTCACCCTCCAAGAGGAATGAAAAAAGGTAGCAATGGCTGGAGGTGAGGCACGGAGGAGGGAAGAAGATGGAGAGTGGAAGGATTCTTATGTGCTTTTGTGACTTTGAAATTCTGGGATTTGTGCAATGTGGGCTTTGTGTTCTTAAGGAGTGTTTGGCAATTTCTATTTGGCTGATGTCTCCTGTTAGCTTCTATTGCTCTGCTGTTGTTAGCTGTAAGTTTTGCTGCAAGGGATTTTGAAGTATTTTTCTCCTGAATGGATTTTGCCTGTAGCATTCCTTTACTTGTGAATGGAGCCATTTGGGGAGGCTGCCTTAGCCTGCAGCCAGTACTTACATTTTTTTTCTTCCTTAAGTGCGCTCCTTACTTTCCTTTCTAGCCAGTAGCTAATTCTTAAAGGGGAATGTGCCTTTTTAAGCTAGTTCACTCAGCAGCTTGTCTTTTCTGTCTCTGGAGGCCTTTCCTTTTTTCATCAATATATGGAAGAGGGAAAATATGGGGGGGGGGGGGGGTTCAAATTCTTCCTTCAGAAGGAGATGGGAATGAGAAAAAGGGAGGCAGGGAAGGGAGGGAGGAAAGGAAGTCCTGCCTTAGCACTTGGCCACCAGCAGCTCTGCCATTGACTTTGCTTGTCAAAAGGTTGCAGAAGGGGATCACATGACCCTGGAACACTGTGACCATTGTAAATATGAATCAGTTGGCAAGCATCCAAATATAAATCACATGAGCCTGGGCATGCTGCAATGGTCATAAGTGTGAAAAATGGTCATAAGTCATTTCAGTGCAATTGCAACTTTGAACAGGTTTTTTTTTTTTTTGGTCCTCATGTTTTTGACACCTTGCTAGGTGGTACTCAAATATTGCCATATCCTAAAAGTGGTACAATTGGTAAAAAGGTTGAAAAGCCCTGCTCTACAGTATGAAGTACTGTCTTGGCAGCCCACTGCAACAGAAAGCAAGATTCTCCCAGAGTTTCTTTTAACAGAATTTATTGAAGAGGAATGGAAAATTTTATAATTGGTTTTAGTTTGGTATATCTCAGAGACTGCTAAGATACAGATAGTACTTGGGTTATGACCATTCACTAAATGACAGTTCAGAGTTAAGATGGCACTGAACAACATATGAATGGTCTGTGAAGTTGCAGCCATTGTAACATTCCCATGGTCATGTTATCATGATTCAGGCACTTGGGCACCAGCTCACAATTATGATGGTTGCACTGTTCTCTGCTATAATAATAACAATAATAACAATAACAATAATAATAAAAAGTTGGAAGGGACCTTGGAGGTCTTCTAGTCCAACCCCCTGCTCAGGCAGGAAACCCTATACCATTTCAGATAAATCGTTGTCCAATCTCTTCTTAAAAACTTCCAGTGTTGGAGCATTCACAGCTTCTGGAGGCAGGTTGTTCCACTGATTAATTGTTCTGTCAGGAAATTTCTCCTTAGTTGTAGGTTGCTTCTCTCTTTGATTAGTTTCCATCCATTGCTTCTTGTTCTGCCTTCAGGTGCTTTGGAGAATACCTTGACTCCCTCTTCTTTGTAGCAACCCCTGAGATATTGGAACACTGCTATCATGTCACCCCTAGTCCTTCTCTTCATTAAACTAGACATACCCAATTCCAGCAACCTTTCTTTATATGTTTTAGCCTCCAGGCCCCTAATCATCTTTGTTGCTCTTCTCTGTACTCTTTCTAGAGTCTCAATATCTTTTTTACATCGTGGTGACCAAAACGGAATGCCGTATTCCAAGTGTGGCCTTACTAAGGCATTGTAAAGTGGTATTAGCATTTCACGTGATCTTGATTCTATCCCTCTGTTAATGCAGCCTAGCACTGCGTTGGCTTTTTTGGCAGCTGCAACACACCACTGGCTAATATTTAAGTGATTGTCCACTAGGACTCCAAGATCCCTCACACAGTTACTACTATTGAGCAAGGTACCACCTACACTGTACCTGTGCATTTTGTTTTTCTTGCCTAAACGTAGAACCTTACTTTTTTCACCATTGAATTTCATTTTGTTAGATAGCGCCCAGTGTTCAAGTCTGTCCAGATCATCCTGTATCTTAAGCCTATCTTCTGGAGTGTTGGCTATTCCTGCCAGCTTGGTGTCATCTGCAAATTTGATGAGTTCCCCATCTATCCCCTCATCCAAATCGTTGATGAAGATGTTGAAGAGCACTGGGCCCAGAACAGACCCTTGGGGCACCCCACTACACACTTCCCTCCATGTAGATGCAGTTCTATTGAGGACCACACGCTGAGTATGGCCGGTCAGCCAGCTACGAATCCATGTGGTGGTGATGCTGTCTAACCCACATTTTTCTATCTTATCAAGTAGTAGGTTGTGGTCTACTTTATCAAATGCCTTACTGAAGTCCAAGTAAATTATATCCACAGCATTCCTCTGATCCACTAATTTTGTCACTTGGTCAAAGAATGCAATAAGATTTGTCTTATGGCTTTTGGTAATGACTTTGTTTGCCTCTAGGTGTTTGCTGATTCATTGCTTGATTATCTTTTCCAGAATCTTCCCAGGTATTGAGGTCAGGCTGATAAGTCTGTAGTTTCCTGGATCTATTTTTTCCCCCTTTTTTGAAGATGGGAACTACATCAGCTCTTTTCCAGTCCTCTGGTAGTTCCCCTGTTCTCCAGGTTCTTTGAAAGATATAGTTCAGTGGTTCTGAGATCACATCTGCCAGTTCCTTCAGAACCTTGGTGTCGGGCCTTAGAGGAGGGCGCTCCCAATCCCCGTTCCAGATGGATACTCACCTAATGGCCAGCAAGCTTCCTGACTTGACTACGGCGATCTGCGAGGCCCAACATCCAGCTGACAATGGGAGCATGCGCGGTCCAAGTGCCGCGCATGCGCAGATGATGCCTGAGCAGCCAATTGCCGCACATGCGCAGTTGGGGTTTTGGACAAAGCCACGCATGCGCAAAAGACCCGGACAGCCTAGACCACTGACTGCGCATGCGTGGCCACTGAACTGAAGCTGACAAAACAACCGCGTTACAGCTGATCAGAGGCAGCGTCGGGAAGCTTCGGGATTATGGCCAGTTATGCGAGAATGGGGTGGGGCAAGACATAGGGGAGTGCTGCATGGGCATTGGCGTGGGTGGTGCTGCATGGGCGTTGGTGTAGGTGTGGGAAAGGTGGGGCAACAATGAATTGTATATAAACACACGTGGGAGAAATGAGCTTTAGTGCTAACTTTGCGCGTTTGGTGTAAGAAGCATATTAAAGTGTTGTTCCTCATACCTGGCGTGGTGTTTGTGTGGTGATACTTGGAGCTGGAGTCAGGATGAGGTTACAGTAAGTTACCACTCACACCTAATCCTAGTTTACTGGGGAGTGTGCAAGGAACGTATGGCTGAAGGGGTGCAAGATGTTGCTCCAACGGGAGACGTTCCTGAACAGACAGCTGAGCAAGGAGCGGTTGCAGAACCAGCTGTGGTGGAGGATGTGCCAGTAGTGCCAGTAGTACGCCCAAAAGAACGTCCACGTCCAGCAGTGGTGGATGTGGGAACAGAAGCAAGACAGAAACCAGCTTTGATGGAAGCGGGGGAATGGTGGCTAAGTCCTGTCCTACAGCGTTTGGAGGTTGGCCAACAGTCTGTGATTGGTGAGAGAGACTCTTTATCAGCTTGGAGGGAAAGGCGGGTAACAGGAGATGAGGAGGAGGAATGGAGTTACTCCACCGCCCCCGGCCAATATACCCTGGACGTATTGAGAGATAGGTTCGGTGAAACTGGATTCCTCCCTAAACAGGAGACGGTCCCTGGTTCCCAACCTTCCATTGCTTCCTCTGGATTCAGACTGGCAAGTCCACGACTGTGGTTGACAATGGTGCAGCAGAGACAGGGAGCCCAGGGCGGCACAACCACAACAGCTGCACATGCCAGTCGTACTACCCCTCTTTCTCTGCCTCTGGGGCCAGGAGATCTAGGACGTCAATCTGGTGCGGGTAGCGGACAGCAGGCAGGCCAGCCGGCTGTAATGTGGCCTACAGGCATGCCATGGATACCTCCCCCTATTGGAGTTACCTTTGATGGTGACCCAGATAGACTAGCTATGTTCTTGGGACATGTTTTGAACCATCTAGATCGTTTTGCAGCCCACTATACATCGCAATGGGCTATAGTCATAGCAGTCACCGCTAACTTACAGGGTGAGGCAGCTGCTTGGGCGGCTGACCTATTTAGCGACCATGCTAGGGAGGTAGCGGATATTGGCTCATTTCTTGATGCTTTGAGAGCCCGGTTTGAGGATCCTACTAGGGTTCAACGGGCAGAGGCGGAGATCGTCGGTTTGAAGCAAGCAGGTAGACCTATACGAGAATTCATCAGAGAATTCCAACGCATGGCTGGCCGCTTAAGAACCTGGCCCGAGAGATTGTTAGTACACCATTTTCGTAACGGCCTAGATAAAGAGTTAAGACAGGCCTGTATTGTGAGAGGGGTACTGTGCCGGTTACACGACTGGTTTAAAGTAGTAACAGAACTGTATACTGGACTGCAAGAGTTTCGGCCAGGCACGGGCATCCCCGCACCCTCCCGGCAGGCAGGTAGTAAGCCAAAGGACGTGGGGGATCAGTTCCGGGCGGCCGTACCAACTGCAGCCAGAGGAACGTTTCGATGTTTCCGCTGCAATAAACCAGGCCACCGGGCAGCCCAATGTCAGATTCCTGTAGGAAAGGGTTCCTCTCCGGGGCCAGCCTTACCGACGGTGCCACAAAGACAGGATGTTACACCACCCCGGGGTGCTGATCAGTCGCGAACCTTACGACAGACGGAGGAAGGTATGCCATACCGACAACCAGGCAGGACAGCAGTGTTCAGTCCAGAGGTGCTGCTTGAAGACTACGATCAAGGGGATCCTGACGAGGATCCAATGGTAAGCCAGCCGGTTGTGCCATTCTCCGTATCCATCTCCTTGGCAAATCTTAGCACTGGACAGCGAGTGGAATGTAAGGCACTTATAGACTCCGGCTGTACCAGATGCTTGATAAGCCAGGAGTTGGCATCTTTGGTGGGACTGAGAACAAGAAGTCTGGCTTGTCCAATTAAGTTTGAGCAAGTGGACGGATCCTTATTGGGCGGAGCACCGGTGACTCTAGTAACCGAGCCGGTGCAGTTGGAGATGAGCGGCCATTGGGAGATAGTACGGTTCATTGTAGTACCATCTATGACCGAGGAGGTGATATTGGGGTTGGCTTGGCTCGATAAGTGGCGCCCAGTTATTTGGTGGGGGGGTGGATGTCGCCATATACGACTGGCTGTTGGTCCTCAGCCATCGGAGGAGGATGATAAGGTACTACCTACACAGCCACCTAAGCATAGATCAGTTCGTAAGGAGAGGATCAAGGTGGCGGTGGAACATAGTGAGAGGGAGCGTTCTTTCCCAGCTGTATACGAGGACTTGAAGGAAGTATTTAGTGAAAAGGAATGCGATGTGTTACCTCCGCATCGATTCACGGATTGTGCAATTGATATTATCCTGGGAGCAAAGATGCCGAAGCCTCGGATGTATCCAATGTCACCCAGGGAATTAGACGAGCTACGGAATTACATTGATAAAAATTTGGCACGTGGCTTTATACAGCCGGCCCGATCCCGAATCACTGCTCCTGTAATTTTTCAAGAAAAGAAAGATGGTGGCTTAAGACTCTGCATGAATTTTAGGGGTCTTAACGCGGTCTGTACAGAGTATATGTATCCCTTGCCGCTATTGAAAGATATGTTAATTCATCTTTCACAAGGGAAAATTTTTACTAAGCTAGATCTTCGAGAGGCATACTACCGCCTTCGCATTAAACCAGGCGATGAATGGAAGACGGCCTTCAACTGTCCCTTAGGTAGCTTCCAATTCAGAGTTATGCCATTTGGATTGAAAGGTGCTCCTGCTGTATTCATGCAGATGATTAATGGAGTCCTGCATGAATATTTATATCGCGGGGTGCTAGTTTACTTAGATGACATCTTAATTTATTCAAAGACTATGGAAGAACACATAGAATTAGTTAGGGAAGTTTTAGATAAGCTCCTCAAGGCTCAGTTATTTGTGAAACTCTCAAAGTGTGAGTTCCATAAGACCCGTATTGACTACCTGGGGTACAGAATATCAGCCTCGGGCATAGAAATGGACCCAGCGAAAGTACAGGCAGTAATTGAGTGGCAAGCACCTAGAACGAGACGTCAGTTGCAGAGTTTTTTAGGGTTCGCGAACTTTTATAGGCAGTTTGTTCCTAACTTTGCAAAGGTAGCCCTACCTCTTACAGAGTTATTGAAAACCCGGAAGTCATCTATAAAGCCATGTCCTGGGCAAACATTAGCATGGACCAAAGAGAGCCAACTGGCGTTTGAACAGTTAAAATCCTTATTTTCCAACAAACCCATTCTGCTGCATCCGGATCTGGATAGACAATTTATAGTACAAGCGGATGCAAGTGATGTTGCAGTAGGAGCTGTTCTACTGCAACGGAATGCCACAGGGAATTTACAGCCCTGTGCATACACATCATGTAAATTGACAGACACAGAGAGGGGATGGGCAATATGGGAAAAAGAGGCTTTCGCCGTTAAATGGGCGTTGGCTACATGGAGACATCTGCTGGAGGGGGCTAAGCATGAGATAGAAATTTGGACAGATCATAAGAATTTGGCGGTGCTGCAGACGCCTAGACGGCTCTCACCAAAGCATGTGAGGTGGGCACAATATTTCAGGCGGTTTAATTTCCAGCTCAAATATGTACCAGGGGGGTCGGAATTTTCTAGCGGATGCATTATCAAGAATGCCCCAATACGAGAGTAAGAGGGAGGAAACAGTCCAAGCAATTCTACCTCCCTATACGCAGGGAACAGTTAAGGTAGTCTTCCATCCGACTAATAGGGATATAGAATCTGAACTGAGGGTAGCGGTTCCACAAGACCCCTGGTTTAAAACCCATCAAAATTTGTTGACACGAAGGAATGGTTTGGTATGGTACGGAACGAAATTGTATGTACCACAGGTAATGCGAGATAAGGTCCTTAAAAGATGTCATGATGTGAAACAGGCGGGACATTTTGGATTTCTGAAAACCCTGCATCTGACTAGACGCCAATTCTGGTGGCCCACGTTAAGGAAAGATGTAGAAAAATACGTGAAAGGCTGTTCTACATGTGCCACATGTAAAACCTATCCAGGAAAACCTCTAGGGTGTTTACAATCAGTAGCTGATCCGGAATATCCATGGCAGGATATAGCTATGGATTTCATTGTAGAACTCCTGGAAAGCAAAGGGTATACGGTGATATGGACAATAATTGATTTATTTTCGAAGGAAGCCCATTTCATCCCGTGCAAAAAATTACCAACCGCTTGGAAGTTAGCCCATATGTTCCTTGCCCACATCTACTGCACACATGGAGCCCCTCGACGAATAATATCTGATCGAGGAGTTCAGTTTACAGCTCGATTGTGGAGGGGTTTCATGGCCTTACTCAGGTCATCACAAGGACTTAGTATGGTGTATCACCCGGCTACTAATGGAGCAGCAGAACGGGCCAATGCAGCAGTTGAACAGTATTTAAGGAGCTATGTGTCGTATCAACAGAACGACTGGGCTGACCTACTCGTATTTGCAGAAGTTGCCTACAATAATGCCGTACACAGTAGTACCGGGTATGCACCATTTCGAGTAGTGTCTGGAAGGGATTTTGTTCCCATACCTGAGTGTCAACAATTCGAGCCACAGCCGTGCCTGCCGAAAGAGTGGACACAAAAAATCAGCGGGGTATGGACTATGGTAAAGAAAGCATTAATAAAGGCCAGTGAAAAAATGAAAGAACAAGCGGATAAAAAACGACAGCCGGTCAAGCCATTTACTGTGGGACAACTGGTTTATTTGTCAACAAAGTATATACGAATGAAGGTGTCATGCAAAAAACTAGGGCCCAAATATATTGGACCCTTCAAGATCGTCAAAGTGATCAACCCGGTTACGGTAAAACTACAACTCCCCCGGTTACTAGGAAAAATACATCCTGTATTTCATAGTAGTTTACTAAAACCAGTGCCTATGTATCGTAGAAAACCCCAACCCGGTCCTGTTGCCAATGATGAATACGAAGTACAAGAAATACTTGATTCACGTATTAAACAGCGTGAACTGTACTACTTAATTCAGTGGAAGGGTTACCCCTTATCGGAAGCCAGCTGGGTACGAGCCACCAATGTGCAAGCTCCCCGGTTAGTTAACCGGTTCCATTTACAGAACCCTGGAAAACCAAGGGCAGGACTCACAACCGGGAAAGGGGAGGCTGTAGCAAATGTCTAAAAGTAACATGTTTGTCTTTCTTCCAGGGAGAACCCTGGTGAAGGGGGGCGGTATGTCGGGCCTTAGAGGAGGGCGCTCCCAATCCCCGTTCCAGATGGATACTCACCTAATGGCCAGCAAGCTTCCTGACTTGACTACGGTGATCTGCGAGGCCCAACATCCAGCTGACAATGGGAGCATGCGCAGTCCAAGTGCCGCGCATGCGCAGATGATGCCTGAGCAGCCAATTGCCGCACATGCGCAGTTGGGGTTTTGGACAAAGCCACGCATGTGCAAAAGACCCGGACAGCCTAGACCACTGACTGCGCATGCGTGGCCACTGAACTGAAGCTGACAAAACAACCGCGTTACAGCTGATCAGAGGCAGCGTCGGGAAGCTTCGGGATTATGGCCAGTTATGCGAGAATGGGGCGGGGCAAGACATAGGGGAGTGCTGCATGGGCATTGGCGTGGGTGGTGCTGCATGGGTGTTGGTGTAGGTGTGGGAAAGGTGGGGCAACAATGAATTGTATATAAACACACGTGGGAGAAATGAGCTTTAGTGCTAACTTTGCGCGTTTGGTGTAAGAAGCATATTAAAGTGTTGTTCCTCGTACCTGGCGTGGTGTTTGTGTGGTGATACTTGGAGCCGGAGTCAGGACGAGGTTACACTTGGGGTGTAATTGCTATTTGTGACCTTCTCTGATGGCTTCCCACAAGAGAAGTCAATGGGAAAGTTGGTATGAGGTTGCAAGTTACTCCTGCCGCTTTATTACCTGTCCATCCCTGTGCTCCTTAGTGTCTGGCCCTAGCATCTGCCCACGCACCGTAGTGCCCATCCATGACACCCATCGACCCATAGCTCTGCCTATTTGCCTGGGACTCTACCTCATCCCATATTACTCCCCATACATGAGGTCCTCACTTAACAACTCACATGGTCCTGGGGTTACAATGACAACTGGGATTGCCATTGCTAAGCAATGCTTTCATGTGACATCATGGTTTATGACCACATCACTTAGCAATGTACATTCTTGTCCTAATTACCATTGTAACCTGAAGACTACCTGTAGAGACCTTTCTTTTTTTAAAAAAAAAAAAAAAAAAAGTGAACTGATGAGGGGGTTTGCTTTCTTAAACTTGATGTGATGAATGTCTAGATGTGTGCTCTGTTTTGAAATATGAAAATAATGCTGGTGCTGTTTTAATGAATAGAATTACATAAGCTTTAGTAATTACTAAAAAAAGGTGATGCATTTGCTCAAAGTCTGAAGCATTTCTTCTGAGGCATTTTTGAAATTTCCACAACCCTACTATGAATGCAGATAGGATAATGGAATAAAGTGAAGAGAGTAAGGAATAATTCTGTTCCAAGACATGTATGCTTGAATTACATCTAAAAATGAAGAATACTAAGGTCTCTAGGAATAGACAATAACTGTACTAAATCAAAATCCTATGAAGCAAACATGCAGTAATATTTTAAATACTCAAGAAAGAAACACAATTAACTGAATGGAATAAAAACTGGGTGTTATTTTGTGATAGCAATGCTGTGTTTCCCTGAAAGTAAGACCTACCCTAAAAATAAGCCCTAGCTTGATTTTTGGAGGTGGGCCTAATATAAGCCCTACCCCCAAAATAAGCCCTAGTTTTGGGGCAAGGTGCATGCCTAAAAATCAAGCTGGGGTGGGGGTGGAGGGGTGGAGCTTACCATTGCAGCCAGGCCTCCCATGGATTGACACTTGCCTCGCCAGAAGGAGCAGCTTCATTCTGCAGCTGAGAATAGAGCTCTGCCTGCATTTTGTAGTCAGAGGCCTTTCTGGAAGGCCTGTGTAGCCGAGAACCGAGCTATGGATTAGCAGCTACAAAATAGGTCTTCAGCAGCCATCCTCTTTTTCTTTCGGAAAGGTTGGGGACCACTGCTTTAGAATATACAGAGACCCAGTGAATTTAAAACAACAGCAAAACTTCATTGGTTACTACATATTTGTTCGTACACACACACACACACACACACACACACTTCCTTCCCAACTAGGCTGGCAGGCACTAGCCAGAGGGAAGGAAGCTGCTGCCAAGTCTGGATCCAAAGGTGACTCAAACAGTGGGCAGGCTTCAGGACCCCTTTTATCCCCCAAAGCCCTTGCTTTTTTGATTTACAAGACTGACAGCTACTCTTGCCTTGTTGATTTACAAGTCTCCTTGCTGCTGATGGGACTTGGGGAGGGGTTTCCCATGTGCTCAGGGCCAACTTCTTTTGTCTGGTTCAGGTGACTTTTTTCCCTTTGTTTTCTTAACAGCTTGGTTCCTTCTTAACTACTGTGAGGCAGGAAAGTTGCTTTTAAGTTGGTCTGCACAGACTTGTGAATTGCATGCATAAAATCAAATTTTAAAGGTGTGAATTGTATGCCTTGACACAAGCACTTAGAATGTTGAAGGGACAAGAAGGTACTATATAAATATAGAAAGAGAGAAGGTTGATAGCTAGTAAAGGGAAAGAATTGTTAAAATGGGAAGTAGAAGAAAGTGGGAGGTGGATGTTGCAAGATGGGAGACAGATGTTGAATAAAACAATAGCTAGGACACAGAGGCAGCCACTGGGGGGGGGGCACAAGGAATGGTTGATACTTTTCTAAAACAGCATGGTTGTATTTATACTTTAGTTAAACAAATCTGTGATAAATATGATATGTAAACAAGTAAATAAAAAGCTCTGCAACATTTAGTGGTGAGCAGTGGTGGGATTAAAATATCTGAAAAACTGGTTCTCTGAGTGGATGCAGGCCTGGGCATCCAAGGTCTAGAACGGACTTCCAGAAGTGGCATCCACGCACTTCTGGTGGGCCATTCTAGGCCTAGGAGGCCTCCTCCAGGCCTCCGAGGCCTAGAACAGACTTCTAGAAGTGGCATCCATGCACTTCTGGTGGGCCATTCTAGGCCTAGGAGGCCTCCTCCAGGCCTCCGAGGCCTAGAACAGACTTCTAGAAGTGGCATCCATGCACTTCTGGCGGGCCGTTCTAGGCCTGGGAGGCCTCCTCCAGCTGGTTCTCCGAACTAAAAAAAAAATAGCGAACTGCCTGAATCCCACCACTGGTGGTGAGGCCATTTCAATGCATTCAAGTTGATTTTAAATTACCTCAAGTGGGGGAAATTCCACAATATGAAACTAATGACATGTTTATAAAGAATTATATACTTGGGCTGTCCTCTGCTTTGTCTCATCTCAGGAAGCAAGGATTGCTAGCCCAGACAACTCCATTGGAGTTTACAGTTTACAAGTTGCAGCCTGGTGATTGGGTCCTGATAAAAAGCTGATGTGAAGAAAAACTCCAGCCTGGGATGGTCCCTACCAAGTCCTCCTAACAACTGAAAAAGCAGCTCAAACAAAAGAAAAAGGGTGGAACCAAAAGAGTGGAAAGTGATTCCTGGAGAAGACCCACTGTGAATAAAAATTACCAAAAACTGATGTGGTCATTGTGAGATGAAGAATATAGTGATATAGTAATAGTGGAGGATTGGTTATAAATGTGTAGAGGTCAGACACCAAAAGAGACTCTTTATCCCACAAACTCAGTTATAGGGGAAATTGAAATTGAGAGCGGAAACACAACCTGACCTAAATTCAGTTTTATTGGGAGATAGTGATATTCAAATTTCACCAGATATAGAATGGATGGATTTAATGTGCATGTTGAATATATGGGAACAATTTGTTTTATTTTATCCCTTTTAAATACAAGACAGGTTAATCAAACATATATTGGGACAATCATGGTAAGGGATGAGGTTTTGTACCACGTTATATTTAGTACTGCCAATATAACATTTCAGATTGATGCTAGTAATGATAAATATGACACAAAACCATCAAACCCCTTGGGGTTTAAAAATGGAAACATGTGCCCAGGATGGAGTAATGTATGGTGGATGACAAATGGTTGGCACTCTCATTGGACCCAAGAAAAGAGAGAAAATATTTAGAAAAATTTGACAAAGGAGGGGAGAGTGATTAATAAAACCTTACATGGAATGAAAGAATCAATTGCTACAAAACATCAAGTAGATCAGCGGTTCTCAACCTGTGGGTTGCGACCCCTTTCACAGGGGTCGCCTAAGACCATCAGAAAACACATATTTCCAATGATCTTAGGAACCGAGACACCACTCCTCCATCTGTCTCCAGGCGGATAAATACAAGACAGAGAACGGTAAGACTTAAAGCATCAAAGGAGCAACTCCCCACCTCTCAGGTAGAGCTAGCAAGAGCCAATGACTCAGCCCGCCTTCTCCCAGCCTTTTCACGAATCAGAAGCCGTGGCTCAGACATTGGCGTCCGTAACGTATCTTCCCGGGGAATCTGCGAAGCCCGCGGAACTGCTCCAGATAGCGCTTGCGTGCAGTTGCTTACGCCTCAGTGGAAGAGGGGAGATGGGCTGGCGGGGAGCTGAGGGGGGGTGAGGAAGGAGGAGGAGGAAGGAGGGAGGGAGGGAGGGAAGGAAAGGTTGTTAGCTGTGGAATCAGCAGGGCTTTGCCGTGGGGGTGGGTTCCTTTTGTATTTTGATTCCCTCCCTTTTGGAGGGAGAAAGAAGTCATTCAAACTTCAAGCTAGCTACTGGATGCCTATTCGCACTTTTTTTTTCCTTTTTTTTTTTGAGTACTTGTCTGCCAACCCACCCCATCTGTAAAAGAAAAAGTCTTCCACCCATGCATAACTTTTAAGGATTTTAAGGATCTAAGAGAGGGAGAGAGAAATAGAGAGAGGGAGAGAAAGAGGGAAAGAGAAATAGAGAGAGGGAGAGAGAGAGAGAGAAAGAGAGAGAAATGGAGAGAAAGAAAGGGAAACAGGGAGAGAAACGGAGAGAGATAGAGGGAGAGAGAGAAAGAAAAGGAGAGAAAGGGAGAGAGAGAGGGAGAGAGAGAGGGAGAGAAAGAGGGAGAGATGGAGAGAAAAAGGGAGAAAGAGGGAGAGAGAAATAGAGGGAGAGAGAAAGGGAGGGGGAGAGAGAAAGAGGAAGAGAAAGAGGGAGAGAGAAAGGGAGAGAGAAATGGGGAGAGAGGGAGAGAGAAATGGGGAGAGAGGGAGAGAGAGAAAGAGAGGGACAGAGAAAGAAAGAGGGAGAGAGAGATTAAATTAGTAACATGCTTGTTAAGTGAATCTGGTTTCCCCCATTAACATTACTTGTCAGAAGGTTGCAAAAGGCAATCACATGACCCTGGAACAATGTGACTATCATAAATATGAATCAGTTGCCAAGCATCAAAATGTAAATCACATGACCCTGGGGATGCTGCAATGGTCATAAGTGTGAAAAATGGTCATGTCACTTTTTTCAGTGCCCTTGTATCTTTGAACAGTCACTAAGCAAACTGTTGTAAGTCAAGGACTACCTGTACTTTATCACTTTTTTCCATTTGTAACAATGAAAATACACCCTGCATATCAGATATTGACATTACGATTGATAACAGTAGCAAAATTACAGTTATGAAGTAGCAACGAAAATAATTTTATGGTTGGGGTTCACCACAACATGAGGAACTGTATTAAAGGGTATTTAAAAAGTGCAAATAGGCATCCAGTAGCTAGCTTGAAGTTTGAACGACTTTTTTCTCTTGCCACCGGCTTCTAGGAGGAGCAAAAGACATCCAGTACTGCAACCAGGCACCCTGGACTGGCCATTCCAGGGCTTCCTGCACCGGCTGACTCAGTTGTCTGCAACCTCCTGTTGTCGCTTGAGGGGGGGAGGGACACGGGCGGGAGAGATTCCTTCTTTCTCATCCGAGGAGGGAAGTTATGTTGGACCGTCGACTCTGTGTTGAGCCCCGTGGGCCCGACATTCGCGGGCAGGCGGGAACCCGCCCGCTGAGCCGCCACCTCCCTATCGCCCTCCAAAAAACCCCATCTTGCTCCGGAGGGTCTCCAGCTGGGGAGAGGGACAATCGGACGGGGGGCTCCTCGAAGACTGGATGGGGTTGAAGCCTCACCCGCTCCGACTTTTATTCCCTCTCCGGGATCTGTTTCTCCAAGCGCCCGATCCAGCTGGCGGTCGGGATCCCGGAGGGTTGCTCCCTTCCTGCCGGCAGATACCCCGCAGGGTTTACTCACGAGTAAGGGTGAGAGTCAGTCCCGGCTCAGCCCTTTACCCCACTAAGGCTGCGCGTTGATTAACAGGCTCCCCGGGTTTGTTTGGTGTTTTTTTTTCCCCCAACCCTTCTCCCTCGCCTTCTCTTGTGCCGCCAAAGACCCTTTTTAGGATGGGGAAAGTTAGATATCTAGAAAGCGAACTTCTTCAGGAGGGAGTCGTTTAAGGGCGGTGGCGGTGAGAAGAAGGAGCCTCTGGGATGCTTACTCACAAGTAAACCCGACGGCTTCCTTCTCCACCCTCCCCCCTCCTTCCCCAAAGTGGATTACACATTTGGTGAGGGAGCCCGTTTTGCAGCGCGCGCGTGCGTGCGCGGCTCCCATTCCACTCCCCACAAGCTAAGGGGAGCCAAATTATTTGAGGGAGGGTGGGGTGGGGGGGCAAACGTTTGAAGCATTCCCCCCCCCCCCAGAAAACGACCTCCTCTGCCTGCGAGGAGGCTGCGAAAGGAGAACAAGAAGGGGTTGGGTGGGTGGGATGCTTAATGCTTTTTCATGGAAGTTTCCCAAAAGAGAAGGATACGACTTTACAGCTGTCCCAGATTCCAGCTATTTTATTCTCTCCTTCCAACATTTTCACCTTCCACTGAGTGTACTTGATTCTCAGCTAAATGTTTTCTGACAAGTCCCTCTCTCAATGCATTTCCTTTTTCCTAACAATTTCTGGCAGTGGAGTATACACTTCCCCAACCGGAGCCTCGCCTTTGGATCCCAACCAGGCGGGAGGCAGAATAAAAGGAAGCCGTTTAAAGGTGGGAGGAGGTAAAATCCCGAGGTTGGCTTGCTCCCGATTCACGAAGAAAAAGGCGAAGGAAAGCTTGCAATTCGGGCTGGCAGGCTGGCTTGCTGGCTTTCTCACCCGCGCCAACTCTCTTCTCTTCGCTTGCAACTGGGCGACTCCGAGTTTAAGCGCAGCTCCTAGCAACCCCGAGGAAAATCCCATGGATGAGGGTGGGGAGACTCAATTAAGGTGCTTGCAACCCCCCCCCCCCCCCACGCAAGGGCAGAGACCAACCCCACGGATGGCCATCCTGGCTCATGCCCGCGCAAAGCAGCAACTCTGATCTAGTCGGGGGGGGGGGGGGGGTCAAGAGAAAGGAGGCGAGCAAGTGAACAATACCTCGGATGCACCAGCCTGTCTTCTGCTGCCCACAGCAGCCCCCCTCCCTCGCAAGCCACTATTCATTTTTAGCAGCTGTGGATCCGATTTTGCCAACCAAAAATAAAAATAAAAATACCCGGGGATTGGGGGGGCGCAGGGGAGAGAGAGAGAGAGAGGTACCAAGTCTGTGCCTTGCTCTAAGAATGCGCTTTCCAGTTGTTGTTTTTTTAAAGCTAAATTTTTTAAAAAATACAATCCAAAAGCGCTATTTAAAAAAGTAATTGCACTGAATGCATGAAGGTGAGCTGGCGGAAAGAAAAGATGATCGCCGGCGCTTTTATTTACAGACACCAGATTTTTTTTCCCCCAGACCATAAAATGTCCATTCCTCCCTCCAAAAGGGAGGGAATCAAAATACAAAAGGAACCCACCCCCACGGCAAAGCCCTCTGGCGTGCTTATTCCACAGCTAACAACCCTTCCTTCCCTCCTTCCTCCTCCTCCTCCTCCTGCCTCACCCCCCTCAGCTCCCCGCCAGCCCATGTCCCCTCTTCCACTGAGGCGCAAGCGACTGCATGCAAGCGCGATCTGGAGCAGCTCCGCGGGCTTCACAGATTCTCCGGGAAGATACCTCATGGACGCCAATGTCTGAGCTGCGGCTTCTGATTGGTGAAAAGGCTGGGAGAAGGCGGGCTGAGTCGTTGGCTCTTGCTAGCTCTACCTGAGAGGTGGGAAGTTGCTCCTTTGATGCTTTAAGTCTTACCATTCTCTGTGTTGTATTTATCCACCTGGAGATGGATGGAGGAGCGGTGTCTCGGTTCCTAAGACCATCAGAAATATGTGTTTTCCGATGGTCTTAGGCGACCCCTGTGAAAGGGTCATTTGACCCCCAAAAGGGTCGCGACCCACAGGTTGAGAACCACTGACCTAGAGAATTGCCAGCCTGAGTCGGCCAGAAGGACTGTGGGGAGGATTTGCTTAGGGACACTTTAAAACATCGATGTATAAGGGAATCCATCAGATCCTGTCTATTATGCCTACTGTTATGTCCTGAGCCTGTGAAGGCAGGCTCGGGACGTTGCAACGGTCCCAGGCAGGTGCAAGCTGCCTGGGACCAGACTGGCTGTCTGTCGCCTTTAAAAGGCTGTCTGGCTGTCTGTCGCCTTTAAAAGGAGCAGAGGGACTTGGGCGTTGTCGGCATCTTGTAACCAGTATGCTGTACACTAATAAAGAGGCTCCTGAGAACTGCAACTGCTTCATGTGTTATTTGCCATTTCGCTGAGGACTTAACACTGGCGACGAGGATGGGATGCCTTACAACGACTGCAGACAAATTGTAAGCTTACCTTGGAGTCCTGAGCAGTAGGAAACGGCGTTAAACTCAGCAGCTGCCCGCCAATTCAGCTAGCATTGGGGGTAAGCTGGCTGATAGACCCTTCCTATACTACTAAGATGGCAAAAGTAGGTAGACTTTCAGAATTTGATGTCACGCATCCGGAAAGATGGGAGTCTTACGTGGCCAGAGTAGAAAACTATCTTAAGGTCAATCAAGTGAGAGAAGATAGTTTAAAAGCCGCCACCCTGCTGTGCGTTTGCGGTCAAGACGCGTTTGAGATCGCTGAAAACATAGCAGCGCCTGCACCTCTAGAATCTGTCACCTACACAGATCTGAAGAAACTGCTAAAGGAACACTTCCAGCCCAAGTTGTCTGTCATCACTTGGTGCCACACTTTTGAACAGAGGCACCAACGGTCCGGCGAATCAGCTAAAGAGTACATTGCTGCACTGAGAAAAGCCGCTAAACACTGCGAGTTTAAAGACTTAGAAGAAAGGCTAAGAGACAGATTTGTATGTGGACTGAGACATAGAGAATTGCAGCAGAGACTTTTCGCTAAAGAAGACTTATCATTCCAAGATGCCTTGAGAGAGGTTACTGCAGAAGAGGCAGCAGGTGGCGCAATCAAGAACATGAGGCCGATCAGAAGTAATCCAGAAGCTGTGTCCGTGCACCAGGAAGGAGTCCAAGGGAACTCAGAAGAGGATCCCGACGATGAAGTAGACCGTCTCTACCCAACAAAAGAAGGGAAGCAGAAGGAAAGCCCCTCAGCTGTCCCCAAGTGCTTCGGATGTGGAGGTCGTCACAAGAGGACCGACTGCAGATTTCGCTCTGCTATCTGTAGAGCATGCGGAAAGCAGGGCCACATTGCAGCTGTGTGTCTGGGCCGTCAGAAGGTACAACCCCGAGAAGAATTACGCCTGAAAGGTACCAGGGTCCCCAGCCAAAACAGGGTGGGTTTCTGTGCTTCGCGAAGAAGCATTTATAGGACAGGCACACACAAACCCATTAAGAAAAAACTGTCACTTAAAGTGAAGTTACAAGAGGTTCCATTGGTCATGGAACTGGATACTGGGTCTGCACTTTCAATCATTTTCATACTTACTTTCAGAAAGATTTGTTCTGGCAGTGGCTTTCAGGCCAAGCTGAGGTCTTCTGACTGTGTTAACAGACTTTCAAAACTCCAGAGTGTGTGTTAAGGGGGAGGCCACCCTTAACGTACAGTATAAGGATTTTGAAGGTCCATTAGATGTATTGGTAGTAGGGGGTGAGCGAACGAGTCTCATAGGACTCGATTGGTTTGAGGCTTTGGGAATACATGTCACAGGGCTCAATAGCTTGCAAACAGTAGACCTACAGGAAGTCTGCAAGGAATTTGCAGATGTTTTCAGCCCACAGCTGGGCACATACAAAGGACCCCCTGTGTCTTTAAAACTAGACCCCACTGTCACCCCTCTTAGAATTAAAGCGAGAAGGGTTCCTTTTGCCTTGAAAGGTAAAATTGACACTGAATTGGACAAATTGATTCAGCAAGGAGTCTTAGAACCTGTTGACTCTAGCCCTTGGGAGAGCCCCATTGTTACGCCTCTTAAGGCTAATGGGGACATTCGCATCTGTGCAGATTACAAATGCACTCTGAATAAGGCATTGCAGCAACATGCCTATCCTGTCCCTGTGGTCAGTCATATTCTGGCCTCCCTCAAGGGGGGGGGGCGTGTTTTTGCAAAGCTTGACCTAGCTCAGGCATATCAACAGTTGCCTGTTGACGATGCTGCTGCTGTAGCTCAAACCATTGTAACCCACAGGGGGGCATTCAAGGTGAAGAGGCTACAATTTGGAGTAAATGTGGCTCCTGGAATTTTCCAAAGCATAATGGAAAACACACTACGGGGTATACCAGGGGTTTGCCCCTATTTTGATGATGTCTTAATTGCTGGAGACTCTACACACAACTTAGCTGAGAGATTAAGGGCTGTTCTGCTGAGGTTCAGGGAAACGGGCCTCAAACTCAAGAAGGACAAATGTAAAATTGGGGTGCCTTCTACAGATTTTCTGGGATTCAAAATCGATGCTACTGGGATTCACCCTGCTGAGTCCAAATTAAAAGCTATTATGCATGCTCCTAGGCCAAAGTCCAAGGCCGAACTACAGGCCTTTCTGGGCCTTTTGAATTTCTACAACTCCTTCCTTCCAAACAAGGCTAATGTAGCCGAACCACTTCATAGGCTCCTGGACAAACAGGCAGTGGTCACAAAAACATGAAGCAAGTTTCAATGAGGTTAAGGCCTTACTCACTTCTAACAGTGTGCTTGCACATTTCAATGAGTCCCTTCCTGTGTGCATCGGTTGTGATGCTTCTCCTTATGGGGTGGGAGCAGTACTAAGCCACCTCAGACCGGATGGAACTCAGGTTCCTGTTGCATATTACTCCAGAACCTTGTCTTCTGCAGAGCGAAATTATGCTCAAATAGACAGGGAGGCTTTAGCTGTTGTTGCTGGAATCAAAAAGTTCCATGATTTCTTATATGGCAGACATTTCACGGTCTTCACTGACCATAAGCCTTTGTTGGGGCTGTTTACCACTCATAAACAACCCCCCCAAATCATCTCCCCCAGAATGCTGTGATGGTCTATCTTTCTGTCAGCCTATGATTTTTCTTTAATTCACAAACCTGGGAAAGAAATGGGCCACGCTGATGGCCTCAGTAGATTACCCCTGCCAGTAGTAGAGGCTGACCCTGCACCTACAATCAACATCCTTTCAATTCAGGCTTTGCCTGAGTCTCCTTTAGATGCCAGGGATGTGGCTGCTGAATCAGCCACAGATCTCACACTCTCCCGTGTCCTGTCTTGGGTTTTATCTGGATGGCCAGAGAGCTGTCCAGGTACTGAGTTTCAGAGTTTCTGGTCTAAAAGGAACAAGTTATCCACTTTCCAGGGTTGTCTGCTGTGGGGCAGCAGAGTAGTCATTCCTACTTCAACGAGGACTAGGGTCTTAGGTTCCCTCCACGAGGGTCATCCTGGCATTGTACGTATGAAGGCGCTTGCGCGCAGCCATTTGTGGTGGCCTGGGTTAGACAAAGACATTGAAGCTAAGGTGCACGCATGCCACCTTTGTCAACGCTCACACCCAGAAATGCCCCAGGCTCCTGTGCATAGATGGGAGGAAACACAGTCTCCATGGTCTAGGGTACACATTGATTACGCTGGGCCCTTTCAGGGTCAATTCTTCTTGGTCCTAGTTGATAGCCATTCAAAATGGCTTGAGGTTGTACCTGTCTCTTCCACCACCACTGCAAAGACTATTCAAGTACTGAGGGGGATTTTTGCTGCACATGGGCTTCCTGATGTTTTAGTATCTGACAATGGCCCTCAATTCACTTCTTCCAAATTCCAAGCTTTCTTACAGGCCAACATGATTCGTCATGCCACCTCTGCACCTTTCCACCCTTCCACCAACGGTATGGCTGAACACATGGTTCGCATCACCAAGGATGCTTTAAAGAAACTGACCTATGGAGACTGGCATCACAGGTTGGCTGACTTCCTCCTTTCTTATCGCACTACACCTTCCACTTCTACCGGGAGGAGCCCAGCTGAACTTCGTTGGGGGCGCAAACTGACTACTAAGCTTGACCGGTTGTACCCGGACAGACTACCTTCTAAAATCACACACCCCAGGGCTCCTAGACAACTGCTAGTGGGTGCCCCGGTTTGGACTAGTAACTACGGGCCTGGTCATTTATGGGTCCCTGCCACAGTGTCCAAGGTCACAGGTCCTTTGTCCTACGAGGTTTCCCTGGACGACGGTCGTGTCCTGCGACGACACATCGATCAGCTACGCACAAGACGGGACTTTCCTACTGAGACTCCTGGTTCTTTTCCAGGGGGGAGGGGGACCTCTATGGGCAAAGGGAAGGGTGTGGGCTGCAGCCCGTAATCAACGGGGAAGCCACAGATAGCCCATTCCAAGATTCCGCAAGTGCTCCAAACAGGAATTCATGGGGTCTAACTAGAACTCAGGCACCAGTGCCTACTCCAGCCAGGGAGTTACCCCGGGGGCATAATCACTATACACCAGCATCATTCAGTACTCCAGTCAGGGAGAATAACCAGGAGCATCCAAACAACTCACACCCTGCAAGAGAGCTGGCACACATTCCGTCTAGTTGGCCCAACACTGCCACTGTTCCTAGGAAGGGGCAAGCACATAGGGAGGTGGTCGAGGAACCGAATTCCGATTACAACACCTCTGGCATCACTCAGGGGACAACTGAGTTTTGGGATAGTACTGAGAACCTAGAAAGCCCGACTATGGAACGGGAACGTGGGGGAAGACAGCCTCATGATAGGTCTAGGGCAGACCTGGGAGGCTGTACAGAGTTGCCCAACAGTGGCAGCCACTTAGAAGGGCCAGAGAGCCTGCAACCAGGCAGGACAACCAGGTTAAGCAGAGAACAAAGCCCTGGCCTGACGAGCCCGGTGGGCAAGCAAGCAGGCCAGGCGTTGGAGCACAGTCCATGGGGACCATCAGGGTCAAACAATGGGGACAAGCATATAGCACCCCCTAGTCAAGGGGTACTTGGAGGGTACCAGGAAATTCGGAGGTCACAGAGAGCTAGAAGATCTCCTAAATATCTGGAAGATTTTGTAACTCTACTGGCAAAGCAGAGTTAATAGAGGGTATTCCTGTACAAATAGGAATATTGAACACTGGGGGAAAATGGAAGCCAAATTGATAACTTGGTACATAGAGCTAGTGTCGGTCTCACACTCGTGTTGAGGTCGCGTATTACTATTTATGTGGTTATAGTCTTAGCCGGGGGGGAAGGGGTGTTATGTCCCGAGCCTGTGAAGGCAGGCTCGGGACGTTGCAATGGTCCCGGGCAGGTGCAAGCTGCCCGGGACCAGACTGGCTGTCGCCAGCACTCGCGCGCATGCGCGAAGTGCAAGTGCGCCAAATGTTGCCGTTTGGCCCGGGGATCGCCTTTAAAAGGAGCAGAGGGACTTGGGCGTTGTCGGCGTCTTGTAACCAGTATGCTGTACACTAATAAAGAGGCTCCTGAGAACCGCAACTGCTTCATGCGTTATTTGCCATTTCGCTGAGGACTTAACACCTACTATCAATTTCTTTTAATAAAAGTTCCTGTTGGAAGAGACTGTTTCCAAGAGTCCTGCTTTCTTAAGATGTGGATTGAAGTGGTTCCTTACATTAGACAGGATCTGCAGTAATAGTCAACCTGGAAGTTAGAACCTTGCTGGAGGACTTTGCAAAAATTATAATGTCAGACTACGAGGCAGGGAAGGGAGAAAACCCCACGGAGAGGGAGCCTTCCCTCTGACCGAAAATCTGCCAGCTGTCGGGATCTGAAATATCATACTCCTCAGGAGAAGAGGTGGTGGAGATGCGTAACCACAAACCTCAGTGGTCAATGGGAATTGGAAAGAAAGGCGAGTGGGAAAAGAGATCGAGGAAGGTGACTCTGAGACGGGGCAGCCACCGACCAGAATGGAAGCAGAAGATGGAGAAATCCTTGCATGTTAGCGAAGATGAAGGAATTAGTACACAGCACTTGAACTGGATCCTAGAGAAAGCTATTGACCTGATGAAAAGAACCCTCAGCTTTCTAGAGGAGGAGAATTTTGAGCCCCGTGGCTGCACCAGCACCTGGAGCTGCAGCTGGAGAGAAACTGAGGGGGAATTGGAACCTGTAGTCCTGGGGACGTCCGCTGATCCAGTAGCGACCACTTCAGCAGCCCCCACTCCCCGCCAACCCGCAGATGGAGATCAGGATGGAAGACCATACCACCGACAGCGAAGGCACTGATCCATTCAAAAACTCCCACCACTGGACGCGAAATTCAAGGGGGAGCCGACACGCTTGGGGTTATTCCTAACCCAAGTCTTCAGCTACATGGAAGAATATGGGTGGCACATCCCTAGCGACAAAGCCCGTATCCATATCGTGCAATCCGCTCTTGACGGACTGGCCACAGATTGGGTAGTGAACTTGCACGATTCCGATGCCCCAGAGCTCAACGACTTCAACCGTTTCATGTCCTCTCTGAGAAGGCGTTTTGAGGACCCCCTGGCTGATCGCAAAGCCCGTGAAAGAATCAAAACAGTGAGGCAAGGCAGACGCCCGGTAGCCAAATATACGCAAGAATTCCGGGCCATTGCCAGCAAGCTGAACTGGCTGGAAGACATCCTCCTTAGCCATTTCAAAGACGGCCTAAATTACTACCTGTATGATGCTTGCCTGCCCCAGGGGGACCCACACCAACTCGACGAATGGTACGTCCTGGCAGAGGAAGCAGAGATCGACCTACTGAAGAGGCACCGCCGAAGAAAACCATGGGACCGCTTGCCACCTGAGCCAATGCGCGAGCCAGCGATACCACCGGCTATGGCCAAGAAGCTGACGGGTTGTTTCAAATGCAGGAGAGAGGGGCATTGGGCCGTAGAATGCTGCTCGAAAGCCCCTCAGCACAACCCAGACCGATCACCGACCAGGAAATCCAGGAAGTCCCCAGCCAAGCCAAAAGAACCCGCCATGAGAGCAAGAGAGGCTGTGGAGCCCCCAACCTTTGCCCAACGTGGGGAGGGAACTCCAGCCTACACCGCAGGGCCGGTGGACACCTTAGACAACAGCTCAGAGGGTGAACCCCTGGTAAGCGGACCCATCGCACCCCTTCTCAAGACAGTGACTATATTAGCCCCCTCCATGACCAAAGCTGTCAAAGTGAAAGCATTAATAGACTCTGGCTGCACCCGCTGCCTCATTAGCCCAACGCTAGTGGGGAATTTGGGCATGCCGGTGCGGAGGCTAAAACAACCAATCTCATTTGGCCAGTTAGATGGGTCCATAGCAAGGGGGGTGCCAGCTACCCTAGCCACTTTACCATGCCACCTATCCCTGGGAAATCATGAGGAAGACATAACGTTTGTAGTGTCCCCAGGCATGGAATGCCCAGTGATCCTAGGGATGGAATGGTTAAATAAATGGAACCCCTGGGTAAATTGGAGGATGGCAGAAATCAATTTCCCAAAGGGGGACCCTACGGACTTAAACCCCCAAGGAATCCTACCAAAATTAAGAACGGAAAAAGCATCCAGGGGAGAAGAAAAGGGGCTTCCCGAAATACCAGAGGAATACCGAGACCTTGCTGAAGATTTCAGTGAGGAGAGGGCAGATGAGCTCCCCCCTCACCGACCCACGGATTGTGCCATAGAATTCAAGCCCGGGGGAAAACTCCCGAAGCCCAGACTATACTCCATGAGCCCTAAGGAGAAGGAGGAAATGGAAAGATTCATAAATAAAAACCTAGAAAGGGGGTTCATTGAACCTGCCAAGCCTAAATTGGCAGCCCTGGTCCTCTTTAGAAAGAAAAAGGACAGCTCTTTACGCTTATGCATAGACTACTGCCTATTGAATGCAATCAGTGAAAGCAAACTATACCCCCTACCCCTCATGAAGGACAAGTTATCCCACCTCTCGAAAGGAGGAATTTTCACTAAACTAGATCTAAGGCAGTGGTTCTCAACCTTCCTAATGCCACGCTCCTTTAATACAGTTCCTCATGTTGTGGTGACCCCCAACCACTAAATTATTTTCGTTGCTACTTCATAACTGTAATTTTGCTACTGTTATGAATCGTAATGTAAATATCTGATATGCAGGGTGTATTTTCATTGTTACAAATGGAAAAAAAGTGATAAAGTACAGGTAGTCCTTGACTTACAACAGTTTGCTTAGTGACTGTTCAAAGTTACAAGGGCACTGAAAAAAGTGACATGACCATTTTTCACACTTATGACCGTTGCAGCATCCCCAGGGTCATGTGATTTACATTTTGATGCTTGGCAACTGATTCATATTTATGATAGTCACATTGTTCCAGGGTCATGTAATTGCCTTTTGCAACCTTCTGACAAGTAATGTTAATGGGGGAAACCAGATTCACTTAACAAGCATGTTACTAATTTAATCTCTCTCTCCCTCTTTCTTTCTCTGTCCCTCTCTTTCTCTCTCTCCCTCTCTCCCCATTTCTCTCTCCCTCTCTCCCTTTCTTTCTCTCTCCCTCTCTCCATTTCTTTCTCTCCCTCTTTCTCCCCCTCCCTCTCCCTTTCTCTGTCCCTCTATTTCTCTCTCACTCTTTCTCCCTTTTTCTCTCCATCTCTCTCCCTCTTTCTCTCCCTCTCTCTCTCCCTCTATTTCTTTCCCTTTCTCTCCTTTTCTTTCTCTCTCTCCCTCTCTCTCTCTCCCTCTTTCTCTCCCTGTCTCCCTTTCTTTCTCTCCCTTTCTCTCTCTTTCTCTCTCTCCCTGTCACTCTCTCTCTCTCTCTCTCTCCCTCTCTCTATTTCTCTTTCCCTCTTTCTCTCCCTCTCTCTATTTCTCTCTCCCTCTCTTCCTCTCAAAGATCCTTAAAATCCTTAAAAGTTATGCTTGGGTGGAAGACTTTTTCTTTTACAGATGGGGTGGGTTGGCAGACAAGTACTCAAAAAAAAAAAAAAGGAAAAAAAAGTGCAAATAGGCATCCAGTAGCTAGCTTGAAGTTTGAACGACTTCTTTCTCTTGCCACCGGCTTCTAGGAGGAGCAAAAGACATCCAGCACTGCAACCAGGCACCCTGGACTGGCCATTCCAGGGCTTCCTGCACCGGCTGACTCAGTTGTCTGCAACCTCCTGTTGTCGCTTGAGGGGGGGAGGGACACGGGCGGGAGAGATTCCTTCTTTCTCATCCGAGGAGGGAAGTTATGTTGGACCGTCGACTCTGTGTTGAGCCCCGTGGGCCCGACATTCGCGGGCAGGCGGGAACCCGCCCGCTGAGCCGCCACCTCCCTATCGCCCTCCAAAAAACCCCATCTTGCTCCGGAGGGTCTCCAGCTGGGGAGAGGGACAATCGGACAGGGGGCTCCTCGAAGACTGGATGGGGTTGAAGCCTCACCCGCTCTGACTTTTATTCCCTCTCCGAGATCTGTTTCTCCAAGCGCCCGATCCAGCTGGCGGTCGGGATCCCGGAGGGTTGCTCCCTTCCTGCCGGCAGATACCCCGCAGGGTTTACTCACGAGTAAGGGTGAGAGTCAGTCCCGGCTCAGCCCTTTACCCCACTAAGGCTGCGCGTTGATTAACAGGCTCCCCGGGTTTGTTTGGTTTTTTTTTTCCCCCAACCCTTCTCCCTCGCCTTCTCTTGTGCCGCCAAAGACCCTTTTTAGGATGGGGAAAGTTAGATATCTAGAAAGCGAACTTCTTCAGGAGGGAGTCGTTTAAGGGCGGTGGCGGCGAGAAGAAGGAGCCTCTGGGATGCTTACTCACAAGTAAACCCGACGGCTTCCTTCTCCACCCTCCCCCCCTCCTTCCCCAAAGTGGATGGGTTTTGCAAACTTTTACCACCAGTTCATTCCCTCATTTGCCCAGATATCCCTGCCCCTCATGAACTTACTAAAAACGAAGGGAGAATCCTCAGTGAAACCTAGCCAGCCACTAAAATGGACAATGGAATGCCAAGCGGCGTTTGAGAGATTAAAGAGACTCTTTTTTGCTGAACCCATACTGAGGCATCCAGACATGAATAAACCCTTCGTAATACAGGCGGATGCAAGTGATGTGGCAGTGGGAGCTGTACTGTTACAAGAAAACGATGAAGGGGTATTGCAACCATGTGCATATATATCCAAGAAACTCACCGAAACGGAACAGAGCTGGCCCATGTGGGAGAAAGAGGCATACAGGATACATTGGTCATTACGTACGTGGCGCCAATTCCTTGAAGGGAATAAAATCCCTTTTCAGGTGTGGACAGACCACAAAAACCTGGAAGCCATGAAAACACCCAGGAAGCTCAACCCAAAGCAAGCCTGCTGGTCCCAGCATTTTCACCATTTCCTTTTCACACTCAAGCACTTGCTGGGGGGGAAGAACTTCCTGGCGCATGCCCCAATATAACAGCACGTGAGCCAATGATTCTAAACCACTTATGGTGGAATCACAACTGGCAGCGCCAGTAACTACCAGAGCCCAAGCTAAATTAAAACCGCAGCTAGGTAGCCAAACCGGAATTGAATTCTGGAAAACTTTGGAAACAGATGAATGGTTCCAGAAAAATAGAAACGTGTGCACAATCAAGGACGGACTGCCTTGGGTAGGGGAAAAGTTATACATACCAACCACCCAGAGGGTCACATTCATGCAGCTTTGCCATGACACAAAATCAGCAGGGCATTTTGGATTTGTAAAAACATTACACTTAATTAAAAGGCAATTTTGGTGGCCATCCATGAAAAAGGACATAGAAAGTTATTTGGCCAGCTGCCCAATGTGTACAACTGCAAAGAGGTTGCAAGGGAAATCGCCCGGACTGTTACAAACAGTGGCAAATCCCTCAGCCCCCTGGAGGGAAATAGCCATGGATTTTATAGTGGAACTACCAGAAAGCAATGGAAACACTGTCATCTGGACGGTTACAGACTTGTTTTCCTAACAGGTGCACTTTATCCCTTGCCAAAAGATCCCCACCGCAAAAGCCTTAGCGAAACTTTTCGTGCAGCACATTTACTGATTGCATGGGGCACCCCAATGCATCATATCTGATAGGGGAGTGCAATTTACATCAGCATTTTGGAAGGAATTTTTATCCCTCTTAGGAACCACACAGGGACTGTCATCTAGTCATCATCCTCAAGGGAACGTTCAATCAGAACATTGTAACTCAGTACTTGAGTAATATTTAAGATGCTTTCTTAATTTCCAGCAGTCAAATTGGACAGATCTACTCCCTTTCGCAGAAGTCGCTTACAATAACGCAGTCCACTCCAGCACAGGCTACACTCCTTTTCAAATAGCCAATGGTCAACGTTTCAACCCCATGCCAGAATTAATCCCTAATGAACCAGCAATCCCATCACTGAAAGAGTGGATAGAACAATTACAAAACACCTGGCCAATAGTTAGAAAAGCCTTAGACGAAGCTAGGCAAGCATACAAAGCACAAGCAGATAAAAAAAGAGTTGAACCCACACCATTCATTGTAGGAGAAATGGTATATTTGTCTACAAAATACCTAAAATCCCTACAACCTTGTAAAAAATGTGGACCAAAATATATAGGACCTTTTCCAATTAAAAGAATCATAAACCCAGTAACAGTAGAATTAGAATTACCCAAAAATCTAAGGCAAATACACCCAATCTTTCACTGCAGTTTACTGAAAAGAGAACAACAGTCACCCTTACAGCCGAAAATCCCCACCACCACCACCACCTCCAATCATGGTGGAAGGAGAACAACACTTCGAAATAAAGGAAATCCTGGACTCTAGGAGATATCATAGGACAACTCAATACCTAGTAGCATGGAAACACCTCCCCTCCTCACAAAACAAGTGGGTCCATAAACGTCATGTCAGAGCCCCGAAGCTGTTAAAGAAGTTTCATACAGAGTATCTTAACAAGCCAGACTAACTTTTATACCTGTTTTGTTTTCTCTACAGGTGGATCTCATTTGTAAGGGGGGCAGAATGTCAAGATCCAGTTATATTTCCTTTCTATCTATCTCCTCTAATCTAAAACCAATTATTACTATTTCCTGGGTCCTGCCATACTCCCAAGGGGGAGGGGGGGACATGCAGAGGGGTTTTATTACTTTCACTTCCTCCATTCACTACAAAGTAACCTTTTGTTTATTCGCCTCTACTAACCATTACAATGGAACCATTTGACTCTTATCCTATGTCCCTCTGAACTTCTCTTCCTTACCGGGAAACTAGAAAAGGGTGGTGGTGAATAGACACAGACTTCCGGAATCTGGTTTATTTCTCCGTCATCAAGATAAACTCTGAAGAGCTGGTGAATGATCGTGGTGCCAGTTTGATGTTATCTCTCATGGGTTTAACACCTAGAGAATTGCCAGCCTGAGTCGGCCAGAAGGAACGTGGGGAGGAGTTTGCTTAGGGACACTTTAAAACATCGATGTATAAGGGAATCCCTCAGATCCTGTCTATTATGCCTACTATCAATTTCTTTTAATAAAAGTTCCTGTTGGAAGATACGGTTTCCAAGAGTTCTGCTTTCATAAGATGTGGATTGAAGTGGTTCCTTTCTAGATGTTAGAGATTGGGCTCAAATAGGGATTGCACTTTTATTACTAATTATAGTTATAGGAGTAATTTGTTGTTGCTGTTTGCAGTGTTTGTCTAGTATTATTTCAGTATGCAAAGAATATGTTCTTTTAAGAGGACAGCAGAAAATATTACATATGATGTTAAACAATGTCCAGATAACTTATAAGAGGATATGGAAAGGGCAGAAATGATGTTACAAGAAAGGTATCAATGGGTGGAAAATTCCAAGTAGGGTAAAGAAGAAAAAGGGTGGATTGTGAGGTACACAATAAATGTACATGTTGTAATTTTCCATTTCTGCTTAAAGAATAGGCATGTAGAGGCACTTAGCTAAGGTACTTTTAGGAAAGGAGATGTAGTAAGCTGGAGGAATAGAGAGGAACTATATACACTGACTTAAAGCATATTTTTAGAATAGTGCACACTATTGTAGAATAGCATATAGTTTATGAATAACATATTATTCAATTTATATAAGGTTTATTCTTTATAACAACTGCCTAGAGTTAGTATTTTAAAGTATAACTAAAGTGGTACCTGGAAAAATACAGATGGCCCGACAAAGAATGTATGTGAAAGGGAGGTTTGTTTTGCTTACCAGACAGCTCTTAAATTTAGAAGGGCCAGACATCCTGTTCTCAGCTCTGCATATGATATATTACTAACTGCTTGTCACATGGTGTATCTAAATTGCTTAACACTTGATATATTACTGATTGCTAAAAGCATTCCAATGTAAAAGAGGAACTATCGATTATAGATCTGTCTAGTAGTTTTCCTATGTTAGAATAAGGAACTATAGAATGTAACCATGTATGGAATGTGACTTACTCAGGAAATAACCACCATGAGGGGTTATAAAAATGGTCATCAATGCACAGTCTGTCGTTCAGACTCTTTAGCCACGATGGCTCTCTGAACCTGCGCAATAAACTTCCCTTTCCTTGAAAGAGCTGACTCAAGTCTTTCATTTTCTACAACATAACTATGAATCAAAGTGCCGCCATGTTTAACCAAAGCATGAACTTTGTTACATATGTAACAAAAATCAGGGGTGTCAAACTAGATCAGGGGTGTCAAACTGCCGGCCCATGGGCCGGTTGCATCATGCGGAGGCCGCGCCCACCCCAGCTCCGGCAATGTGAAAAAAGTCATATATCGCAACATGTCACATGACACGGCGAGTTTGACACCCGTGTTCTAAATGAAAAGCAGATATTTTTATAGATAAACAAGGGAAGCTATAAATCCTTTTTAATTGCAATTATCCAGTTTAGGTTGACAAGCTCACCTTGTAGATAAGCTACACTCTGTGTTAGTAGGATGTTACAAATCATGCCACAGACAAGGAAGGGGAGATAAGACAGGAACAAAAGGGGTTTTTGATCTAATAATTGGAGGGTCTGGTTGTTAGGCGATCGGAAAACATGTGACTAATTCAAACCTATCCACTGGGTTTCAATTGGAAGGATGTGGTGTAATTCTACGGGACAGGATATAAAAGTCTATGCTAAAATTGATTCAAGTGTGGTCTCCGGGATTTGCGATTACCAAGAGATCCACCAGCTTTTGCAAAAGCTTTAATAAAACTTGTTTTGTTTTCCAACACCCTTGGAGTTGAATTTTTATTCCTCACACTACTTCCCCTAAGGGAGCTTTTCCTGGCTTTTGTCCACCCTGCTTCATTTTTAGGTATGGTAACTTAGGCCTAGTCTCATAACCACCACTAGGTAAGCCCGGATAAGGAAATCAACCCCACAATCTACTTTTACTGAGATTGGCTATAATAGCAAAACCTTTCAACTCTGCTTGTACTGTATGAACTATTCCTTTTTATAGTGGTTGAAGGTAGCCTACATCATTAGGGGCCTACCAGTAGAGGCATATGTAATGACAAGCAGGCTTTGATGTTTAGATATGCAGATTGAGGTGCTCCTGCCCTGGGCTTTGATCATGAGGTGTAAGTTTAGATGGATATTAGATATTGTCCTGAGGATGTGTGAAGTCTAGGAAGGAAGATTCTTCCTAGGTGTGAATTATTATGAGAGGATCTGGTGCCTTCCTTTATCTTGAGGGGGATTCGTGTTTCTTTGATAGAGCCAGTGAGGTGCTAGTCTAAGCATTAGGATTGTATGTTTATTCTGAGACCCTGCCAACAGTTCAGAGGGCTGCTAAAGGGGAGTGGGGACAAATCAGAGGCTTTTAACTTCTAATGTTCTTTTCTACATTCTTTTCTATTTTTAAATTCTATCATTTTTCTAACATTCTCCCCCTTGTGCAGGACCAAGCTATTGGATTCTGGGCATTGATAAAAAGATTTCTAATAGTTGTGGTAGCCATACCTTTGATCAATTTGGATTCTCATAAGGGTGGCTTGCCTTTGATTTGTGGTGGTCTGTCTTTTGGGGTTATGGGAGACATTTCCTGATCTGCCCTAGGTAGGTGGGTATGCATTGGACAGGGGAGCAGAAAAATATTGTTGTTGCCACCCAAATTCCATTATGAAATATGCGTGCTTGGGAAAAATAGACTGATCTTTATATTGCAACAGAAAGCAATGCCTTAGTATGGGCTAATGCTTAGCATGTCCCAAGCCATCCAATATCTCTGTTCTGTGTGGAATGATTAAAAATGGTGAACACAGGGCAAGTTGCCCCAAGAAGCTTCAACCCTCACAATCTACACACCCAGTCTTCTGCAAGTATTTCCTGGAGTTTTACAGGTAGTCCTCGACTTACAACAGTTCATTTAGTGACCGTTCAAAGTTACAACAGCACTGAAAAAAGTGGCCTATTACAGTTTTTCACACTTATGACCAGGGCTTTTTTTTCTCATAGAACACTCAGAACGGCACCTTTTTTTGATGGATTTTTTTTCAACTTTTGCACGAGCTGTGCTACTCCCTCTATTGGCTTTCAAAAGCCAATAGGAATTGCTGCTGAGCGCGCCAAAAAACCCGGCCGGCAAACGTTGCATATGCAAGTTGTCTGCAGTGAAGGTGAGTTGGCAGGAACTTTGCACCCCTGCTGCCCAACTACACCATCTCCTAGTTAGTCCTGAAGATACCTGGAGGAGACTGGAGCGGCGACGACACAGCAAGTTTCAAGTTTCTCTTGATTTTTGGCACTGCTAGGGCAATAGTGGTTGCAGGCGCAGGAGGCAGGGGTGGCGGGGCTGCTGCAGGTGGGGGCGTGGGGGGCGTTGGCATCGGGCTGCCCCCCGTACTGTGGGAGCCGCGGGGCCTGCTCTACACGGCAGGGCCGTGCGGGTTGGGCGGTGGGACGGCGACGCTGGTGGGGTGGCTGCGGGTGGGGTGCGTTGGTGGCAGGCTGCCCCCCGGGACCGGAGCCGGCACTGGCACAGCCAGTTCTGTGGGAGCCGCGGGGCCCACTATACACGGCAGGGCTGCACGGGGTGGGTGGTGGGGCGGCAGTGCTGGCAGGGTGGCGGTGGGCGGGGTGTAGTGGCGGCGGGCTTCCTCCCAGGGCCGGAGCCAGCACCAGAATGGCTGGTGCTGTGGGAGCTGCGGGGCCCACTCTACACGGCGGGGCTGCACGGGGCGAGTGGTGGGGCAGCGGTGCTCGCAGGGTGGCGGCAGGTGGGGTGCGGTGGCGATGGGCTGCCTCCCGGGGCCGGAGTCAGCACCGGCACAGCCGGTGCTGTGGGAGCCGCGGGGCCCGCTCTACACGGTGGGGCTGCGCAGTGCGGGCGGTGGGGTGGCAGCGCTGTCAGGGTGGCTGTGGGTGGGGTGCAGTGGTGGCAGGCTGCCCCCCGGGGCTGGAGCCGGTGCAGCTGGTGCTGTGGGAGCCACGGGGCCCGCTCTACACGGCAGGGCCGCATGGGGCGGCGGCACTGGCGGGGCGGCTGCGGGCGGGGTGCATCGACGGCGGGCTCCCCCCAGGGCCGGAGCCGGAGCCAGCACTGGAGCAGCCGGTGCTGTGGGAGCCGCAGGGCCCCCTCTACACGGCAGGGCTGCATGGGGCGGGCAGCAGCGCTGGTGGGGTGGCTGCGGGCGGGCGCTGAGGGCGCCACTCCCGTGAGAGTCACAAGCACTCAGGGTCTCACTTGCGTGAACACTCAGGGCCTCATGTCAGCACTTGGGGCCTCACTTGTGCAAGTGTCACAGGCGCTTGGAGCCTCACTCATCCAAGTGCTCGGGGCCTCACTCACCCAAGCAACGGGTACTCATGTACTCACATGTGTATGCACACATGCTTGCTCTCCCACAAAACCATCCCCTCTTTCCCCCCCTCTCCCCGTCTAGGCCGGCAGCCTGGAAAGGTTGGAGAACTCTGCTGTAGATGGATGCATCCACACTTCTCCAAAAAGTCTGTCCTAGTTGGTTCCATGTAAGCATTCATAAAAAAAAAAGTTTGTGTGGATGCTATACAGGTAATCCTCAACTTACAACTGTTCACGTAGCAACTATTGAAAGTTACACCAGTCCTAGCAAGGGCTACTTACAGCCTAGGTTTGAAGATAGAAATGGCCACTCTGCTCTCCATAGTCACTTGATTACATTTTGGCTATTTGGCTACCAGCCCGCATTTACATTTTGGGGCTGAATTTAGCCTGAACTGCTAAGAAAATATGGAAAAGCATAAACAAGCAGAGAATGTAATTTTTAAAAAAGGGCTTTCCAAACATAAGGTGTTTTAGCATATTTCTTGGCAAACTCATACTTTTCTCCAGTGATTTACCATCCTGCAAATCAATTAACATAACCTTTTTTTAATTTCAGAGTAAATAACTTTCTGTTTTAGATAGGTGCAGTACATCTCAAAAATTAAACGAAGATGACTTTTTTTGGTAACTGAAGCAAATCCAAAGAATAGGATAGTACTTTCAAGGAACAGTTAAATGTAGACTTCTGATATATCAAGAGATACGGCACAATTGTGACATAACAGATCTCTGTTTGGCAGGTTACTTTTCTACATTTTATATGTTTCTGCATTTTATATTTTATTATTTTTCTGCATTTTATATGCTTCTACGCTTATTGCATTTACACATGCAATTAATGTATATAATGTGCATACATAAAATCCCATCTGGACTTAACAGACACTCTCATTTAACGGACACTCTTTTCTCTTAATCAAGGGATTATTGTATCCCCAAAGAGGAAAGTTGATTGATGTTTATTATAGTTCTCTAATTGTACTTTATAATTGTGTAATGATTTACCAGGCAATAAGTTGCACTACCTAGGCTTTCCTGCTTTCTGCGGCTCGGACCGCCGTCCTGAGCCGCTCAGCTGGGCACCTCCGCTTCTGATCTCCCTTCGAGAGATCTGGGGCTTTTAAAAAACCCACCGGGAACAGAGAAATGGCTGTGAAATTGGCACGCTCATTCGGAGCGGAGTTTCAGCACAGCTATTTCGTTTGACAGCTGGCTCCGCTGCCACGGCACGCAGTGGTCTTAAAGACAGCCAGGTTCATAGCTTGTCAGGTCGCCCTCCTTACGGAGGAAAGGTAACCTGGAAAATAAAACACATTAATCAAAGTCCATTATTTGCTCCTTCATTCAGGCCTGGTGTCTGGGGATATCTAGCATAGAACTGTTTTACTAAACAATCTGCATGTACATGTTGTGCCATCACCCATCTGGATTCTGACATGGGATACCCCTTCCATTGAATTAAATACTGCAGTTTCCCTCTATGCATTCTAGAATCAAGAATTTGCTTAACCTCATAATGTGTTTCCCCCCATTTCACTATTGGGGTGGGAGCTGCCGTCCCAACCGGACACAACGTGGATTCTTTATAGGGTTTTAACAAACTACAATGAAATACAGGATGTACTTTCCCCAACCACTTAGTTTCAGTTCCACCATTACCAGGTTTATCACTTTCACTATGGGAAACGGACCTATGTACTTCGGTCCTAATTTCTTGCAACTTTGTCTAAGGTTTAGATACTTTGTAGATAGATATACTTTGTCTCACACCCAGAATGTCTCCTGCAGGGCTGTTTCTTATCCGCTTGTTTTTTCTGACTTTCAGCTGCTTTGGCTAGGGCTCTCTTTGCATCATTCCAAGCTTGCTGGAATCAGTTCACCCAGTTGCTCAAGGTGTTTGAAGAGGGGGCTTCCTGGGGGCATTTGGGCATTGGCATGAACTCCACTCTAGTAGCCAACTTGAATGGAGTAAATCTGGTACTACTGTGTACTGCGTTGTTGTACGCTACTTCTGCAAATGTCAGTAATGCTGCCCAATTCGTTTGCTGATAATTAATATAGCAATGCAGGTATTGTTCTACTATTGCATTGGATTGTTCTGCCAATCCATTAGTACTCAGATGAAAAGCCAAGAAGAGTCTGAAATTATACACTTAGGCACCCCATGCAATCAGTAGATGTGTTGTAAGAATAACTTTGCCAGTTTCTGAGCTGAAGGAAGTCCAGTACAAGTAATGAAATGAGCTTGCTTGGAGAACAGGTCAACCACCGTCCAAATTAGGGTACTTCCCCCCCACTCTCGGGCAGCTCCACAATAAAATCCATGGCTATCTCCTCCCATGGTCTGGATGGGTCAGCCACCTTCTGTAATAGTCCTGGACTTTTCCCTGGCAACCTCTTACTAGCTGCACATGTCGCACAACTCCCTACATAGTTCTCAATGTCTTTCATCTTTGGCCACAAGAATTGACTATTTACAAAGTGCAGAGTCTTCAGAAAGCCAAAGTGGCCTGCTTGCTTGGCGTTGTGGCCCCGTTGCAGGACCTGCAACCGAAGGCTGTCTGGGACACACAATTTGCTCCCCTTCCACGCCAATTCATCTCTCATAGTCAACTCTGCCTGGTGTGCTTTGACCCATGCATCATTTTGTAGCTCCTGCTTCAGCTGCTGGGTAAATTTATCAGTGGGGCTTATCTCCCTCTTTTTTTCTGCTGTCTGGTTGTCCTTGCACTGCTAGCTGTCTGTCAGGGATGACAGAGCTCACCACCTCCTGCCTTGAGCTCTTGTACTGAGGCATGTGGGATAGGGCATCAGCTAGAAAGTCCCCCCCCCCCGAATATATTTCAGTTCAAAGTTAAATCTTTTGAAGTATTGCACCCACCTGTCTTGCTTAGGGGAAACCTTACAGGGTTTTCTCAGGGCTTCCAAGTTTTTATGATCAGTCCATACCTTGAAAGGGTGGTTTCCCCCCCTCCAGGAACTGTCACCAAGTTAGTAATGCCCATTGTACTGCAAAAGCCTCTTTCGCCCACCCTGCCCATCGCCACTCTATCTCTCTCAGCTTGCGGGACGTGTACATGCACGGCTGAAGGTTTCCTTCCTTGTTGTGTTGGAGGAGCACAGCTCCCACCGACACATCGCTGGCATCTGCCTGGATGATGAAAGGCTGCTCAGGATCTGGGTGTTTTAAAACCAGCTCTGCAGCGAACAGCCTTTTTAATTTCTCAAATGCCATTTGACAGCCCACTGTCCAGTTCAAGGGTTGGCTTGGCCGAGGCTTCTCCCCGCCCCTCCTGGTTTTCAATAACTTAGTAATTGGCAAGGTGATCTTGGTGAAGGAGGGGATGAATTGACGGTAGAAATTTGCAAACCCCAGGAAGCTTTGTAGTTGCTTCCGAGTGCAGGGGGCTTGCCACTCCAATATAGATCTCAATATCCCCGGGTCCATTTCTATCCCTTCGCTCAAGATGCGGTAGCCCAAATAGTCCAATTTGGATTTGTGAAACTCACATTTTGACAACTTAACATACAGCTTAGCATTCAACAGCTTTTTCAGTATCTGATGTACGAGTTTCACATATTCCTCCATGGTTTCAGTGTAAATAAGTATGTCATCAAGATACACCAAAACCCCTTTGTAGAGGTGCTCATGCAGCACCTCATTTATGAGTTGCATGAACACTGCAGGGGCTCCTTGCAGTCCAAATGGCATCACCTTGAACTGGTAAATCCCCAAGGGACAGTTGAAAGTAGTCTTCCACTCATCACCTTCCTTAATCCTCACTTGGTAATACGCCTCTCTTAAATCCAGCTTGGTGAACACCTTACCCTTGGCTAGGTGACCCAGCATGTCCTACATCAGGGGTAGGGGGTACATATTTTCCATGCACACCCTGTCAACCCCATAAAAATCAATGCACAATCTCAGTGACCCATCTTCCATTTCTTTAAATGGAACTGGGGTGGCAACTCTCTATTTTGTGGCTTGGATGAAACCCCTTGCCAAATTCTTATCAATATAGGCTCTTAGCTCTTTCATCTCCTTTGGAGTCATGGAGTACATTTTCGGTTTGGGCAGTTTTGCCCCAGGCAATATTTCAATTGTGCAGTCTGTGGGGCAATGGGGGGGGGGAGGATGTCACATTCTTTCTCACTGAACACCTCCATGAGGTCTTTGTAGTCTCTGGGAACAGTGCGCTCCTCCTTCCCTCTCTCCAATGCTCCCTTGCTGCACTCAGCTGATTTTACTTCCTCAAGTTTCTTTCCTTCCCTGCTGGCCTTCCCCTGGATTCGCTTTCTCATGACCATCCATTCTACGGATCTCTCCCAATAAATTCTGGGGCCCCATTTTGCTAACCAGGCTAAGCCTAGGATCATCTTTTCAGCCATCTTCGGGGGGACCACAAAGTGGATGGTTTCCCTGTGTCTCCCTATCTCTAGCTGTACTGGTTCAGTTAGGAGAGAGGCAGGCTGTCCCCCAATTAGTGAGCCATCTACCTGCTCGAACCTAAAGGGTTTCTTTAACTTCCTTATGTGCAACCCCAATTTTTGAAATACAGTCTTGTTTATCAGGCAACGAGAACAGCCTCAGTCTATGAGGACTCTCACTACTCCCTCTGCCCCCGGCCGGGGAGCTTTGATGCTTACTTTGACCTCAGGGTGATTTACAGGTCCACTCACCATAGGATCATCTTCTCCCTCGCTCTCAGTGTCGAGACACCTCTTCGGTCAGAGTTCGATCCCCTCCACTACCCGGAGGGGAGTCCGCAATGACTCTGATCGCTGCACATGATTTCTCCTTCCCCTTTTTTGGCAGCTTTTTCAGTTTTGCAGGTGCTGGTGCAGCTGGAGTCATGCGGGGGGGAGGCGACGCCAGGCACATTGCAGCATGATGGCCTTCCTGACCTCAATGGAAGCACAGGATAGGTGCGCACTCTGGTTGCCTTGCAGGTGCACCGACAGCGGCCATTGGCAGATTCCTCCCCAGGGGTTGTGTCTCTTGGGTCTTCTTGGGACAGTATCTGGCACTCTCTCCATACTTGCACAGAGTCAAATCCACCTCTACCGTGGTGACCAACTGGTACCAGTCGTCAAGCCAACTCAGGATGCCCCTGGCCAGGCACCGCTGGAATAAATCACAACTCAGCCCTTCCCGAAAAAATTAAGTCAGGAGCTGCTCTGGCCAGTGCTCAATCTCACTGCATCCCTGCAAAATTCACAAATGTACTCGATCACTGGTCTGGTCCCTTGCCTGAGACTTCTGACTTTGGTCTCCACCTGCTGGTTCTGCGCTGGGTCTCCGAAAATCATCCGAAGACTCCCCAGTAATGCATCTGGAGTGGCTAGCTCAGGGGCGTCCTCATCGTGGAGGATGGTCACCCACTCTGCCGCCTCGTCTTCAAGGTTAGCCACGATTACATCTACTCAGGCCACCCCATCCAGGTAATTGTTCCCTTGGCAATCAAGGGGGAAACCACACCTGGTTCAGGAAAAATGCCAATTTCTCAGGGGTCCCATCAAACGTTGCTCTCAGTGGGGGTATCCAAGGTGGTTGGGGGGGGCGGTGCTGGCTGAGGTGCTTGTAATCCCCCATCAGCCCGGTGCCAGCCCACTTGAGTCCCAGGTTGGGGTCTTGGCTGTGGCTGCCCCCCCAACGTCCCGAGATAAGGGTCCACCACTGGCTGTTGCAGTTGCCAGCCTAGTTCCCCCAGTTAGGGAGCAGAAGTCTCTGGCATGCTGTAGAGTGGTCAATTCAGGCTGAGGCTCATCAGCAGGGTCAATCTGGTTGGCTGATCCACTCCTGTCCTTGCTGCAGCTGTAGTGCCCATCGGATACTGGGGCATGAGTACTGGTGCTGAGGTTGGGCTAGGAGTCATCCCCATTCATGGTATTGAGTCTGGCCACACAGTTAGCTCTCCTCCTCTGATGTCTAGTCCGCTGAACTTCTGCCTCAGTTGCTCCATCGACTGACTGACACACCAGAGCAAGTATTGATCTATCTGCCCCATTCCCTCGGCAGCCCTAGGCTTCCACCATTCAACTCCTCCTTCCCACTCAGGTTGAGGGTGATACGACCAGAATTCAGCTTCCATGGCTCTCCACACCTCCTCCCTCCATTTCTCCATCTCGGGCCAGTTGAACGCAGTCACTCCCCCCGTCCATACCAAGGTCGACTCCTTCTGTTCAACCCGTTCCTTGGGACGAGTTGGAGGAGGAGTCATGGCACCAGCAGGGGTCCCCCCCAGCAAAATTGTCATGGACGGGGTCCCCCCAGCTGATCCCAACTTCCCTGGGGTTCCCCTGGCCGATCCTGAATGTGATCCAGACATCTTCTCCTGAGTCTTCACCACCTCTCCAATAATTATCGGAGAGGGGGCTTCTGGTTTTGCACAGTAGCACAAGTAGCTGAGGGATCGTAGGGCTCCGCACGAACATATCAAGAAAAAACAAATACCTTCCAGGAGGAAATGTACGCTATGTTGCAACTAATTCAAATGACAATGATTTCAAACCACAAGGAAATTAAAAACAACTTTGAAAATATAAATGAACACATCTTCAATTTAACCTCACAACAAAAAACTCTCAGAAAATAAAAATAGTGATCAGATAAAGCAGACAACTGAATATAAACCAGAGGAAAGAGATTTAAAGATGGAATCCAACAATGGAAGGAATTATGACTTAACCCAGGTGGAGAAAAACTTGCAGGAAATAATGGATATGGAAAAGATAACCTACACTTCAAGATTGCAAAATAAGTCTGAGGACAAGAAAAAAGATCTGACAAAATGGATTGTAGAGCTGTCAGGAGAACTACGAGAACCTGAGAGACAAAAAATGATAAGAGAAATTAAGAGAGAAAGAAAGGAAAAGATTTTCAATGAATACGAAGGGGCAAAACCCTCCCACAAAAACATTTTACTGGATTTGCCTCCTGTACCTACGACAACATCAACAAGACTATGGGAAGACTTTTTGTTCCAGCGGAGCATACTGATTAGGAAAGATGTTTGGCAAAAAAGAGGGTAAAGTCAGAATTAAGAACTTAGATGATGGGACTTACCAGATGGAATATCTAAAGATTAAACACTTGTTTGAATATGGTTAAAAAATAGAAAAATTCTGGATATAAATGTATTTTAGTTTAAGAGGGATGGGCCCCTCAAGTAATATAGTATTTTTTTCTTCTATGATATGAGAAATATAAAAATGTTGGGATGGTTTATATGAGGGAAATGTTTTAGATATTTAAGTGTAATTGATCTTGAGAAAATCTCAATTGATAAGAATGTTCTGAATAGATTCAAAAGATCAGATGATTGGATTTATTAGATGGAATATTTAAAGATTAAACATTTGAATATGGTTAAAAAGAATAGAAAAATTGTGGATATAAATGTATTTTAGCTGAAGAGGGACATGTGGTTTTTAAAAAATATCTTTTATTGGGTTTTTTTTTTACATATCACCATTAATATTTGGTAAACAGTGTGTTGTCTAGGTTTGTATTTACAAATAATCAATAACATTTAATTTTTATAGTTCCATATTCCAGATAGTAATTTTCCTTGATTTTCTCTTCTTCCAATAATATTTTCTTTTATCAACCTTAAATTAGAAGATTTCTTGGTAATTTTTTGAAAAATAACAATTAAATGTTTACAAATATCCTCCACTTTATTATTAAGCTTCTTTTCTAATTAATCATCTAGAACGCCTTGTCATAGATCCTGTTTTTAGAGTTCTCATTTAAATTTATTTTCCCCACAATATTCAAAAGAAAGCATTTTTACTTGTTAAAATTTTCTTAGAGTTAATTACACTTATATATTGAAATCTTTTTCCTCATATGAACCATCCCAACACTTACATTTTTCATATCTTAAAATAGAAAGGACAGAAACAATATACTATCTAAAAAAATATATCCCTCTTAAACTAAAATACCTTAATAATCAATGTTTCATTTTTAAAAAATACATTCAAATCTTCAAAATCCATTATATTTAAATATTTAATACATTTCCCTCATATAAATCTTCCCACATCTTTTTATATTTCTCATATCATAAGCAAAAAATACTGTATTGCTTAAGGAGCAGGCTATCCCTCCTAACCTGAGATTCATTTGTATTCAAAATTTTATTTCTGTTGGAATATTCATGAAAAGGAAGAGTCATGTGGTAACTCAGTCAGCCAATGGGAAGAAAGTGCTACTGAGTCTGTGCAAAAGAGTATTGAGTTAGGAGCTGGATTTCCAGTCTCTAGTTTTGTCTCAGGTTTGTCTCTGTAAGAAGTCTTCAATTAAGCTATGTTGCTATAAAGAAGAATGTATGGTAATCTAAATATTTTGATATAAAGAAGTTATTTTGAATCAGCTAAATGCAGTCAACTGTGAGAGCTTCTGATTTATTTTTTTACCAATAGAGAAATTAAAATTCTCTAACAGGTTATGGGCCCAGAGCTTACTAAGGACTGCATTGTAATTTAAAGCTGGAAGAAATTGCCTGTGTTTAGAAAGTATAAGAACAAGGCAGAATTAGCAGAATGGCTGCAATGGAATTTGAGGAAAACTCTGTGCCTCGTTTGGGCCAGAAGAACTACATTGTGTGGGCTGCAAAAATGGAATGTTTGCTGAAAGCAAAAGAGCTGTGGTATATTGTTGAAAATCCACCACAAGTGTTTGCAGCAGTTGATCAGAAAAATCATGATAGAGCAATGGCTTTTCTCATCTTGAATTTAGATGACGAACAATTTCTAAATGTTGCAAATTTAAAGACTGCAAAGGAAATTTGGTTGAAATTGAGAGCTGTGCACGTGAATGTTTCTGCATGCAATATAGTGCAATTGTCAAGAAAACTTTACAGGGCCTGTTTGCAACCAGGTGAATCTGTGGAACAGCATTTAAATAAAATGCAAAGTTTATTTTTGGACTTAGAACAACGTGGGATTAAATTCCCTGAGTCCCAAAAGGTTTTATTGGTGTTGAACAGTTTAGATAAAACCTGGGACACAGTTTCTGCAATATTTGAGTGAAAAGAAGAGCAAGACTTAAATTTTGAGGCTTTAAAGGCATGTTTGCTTAATGAAGAGGAAAAACGTCATTTTAGAAGTAGCCACGAGGAGGAGAAATTCCTGAGGAGGGGGTCCAGACTGCAAGTCTCCAGAGGAGAAGAAACAAGCAGATCAGACCCGGACCAAATTGCAACAAAAGAGAGACTTTGCAAGCAAAGAGCTTTACAAGTAAAGAATTGATTAAGAAATCTTTTTTAGATTATTATCAAAAATTATATAAGAGTACTAATGTACAAACTTTAGATATAAATAATTATTTAAGTGAGGCCAACTTCCCTAAATTAACAGAAGATCAGAAACAAGAAATTAATGGTTTAATCACCAATGAGGAAATTGTGACAGTTATTAAGCAATTAAAATTAGGTAAAGCACCGGGTACGGATGGTTTGACATCCATTTATTATAAAACCTTGGTAGAAGAGATGATTCAACCTTTATGTGAGCTTTTTAATAATATACTACAGGGTTCAGAGATTCCTCCGTCATGGCGTAGAGCTTTTATATCTTTGATTCCAAAAGAGGATCAAGATCTCACTTTACCGAAGAATTATAGGCCCATATCTCTTTTAAATGTAGATTATAAGATTTTTGCAAAAATTTTAGCTAATAGGCTTATGAGGGTTTTGCATCAGCTTATACATAAGGACCAATCGGGTTTTATAACTGGTAGGTATATGAAGAATAATGTTAGACAAATTATTAATTTATTAGAATATTTAGATAAGAATAACCAAATTTCCGCAGGGCTGATATTTTTAGATGCTGAAAAAGCTTTTGATCAATTGAATTGGCAGTTTATGTTAAGATTAATTGAGGAAATGAATTTTGGAGAAAAAATATCACAAGCTTTTGGTGCTATATATCAAAAACAAACGGCACAACTTATTGTTAATGGGGGTTTGTCAGAGGTTTTTACAATAGAAAAAGGTACAAGACAGGGATGTCCATTGTCACCGTTACTGTTTGTTTTAACTCTGGAAATTTTGTTGATCAAAATTCGAGAGTCGCAGAAAATAAAAGGAATAGAAGTTAACAAAAAAGAATATAAATTAAGAGCTTTTGCAGATGACTTGGTGGTTACTTTGTCTCAACCTACCTATTCTGTAGTAAATTTATTACAACTGATTTACCAATATGGACGGGTTTCGGGTTTTAAAATTAATAATAATAAGACTAGAATATTATCTAAAAACATGACTAATTTGGATAAGCAGATTTTGGTTAATCTGACAGACTTTGAAGTTGTTGATAAGATAAAATATCTGGGGGTTACCCTATCTGTTTCTAATGTAAAATTGTATAAAAACAATTATGAAAGGCTGTGGGTCAGGGTACAAAAAGATTTGAAAAATTGGGAGAAGTTACAGTTATCTCTTATGGGAAGAATTGCAGTGATTAAAATGAATGTCCTGCCAAAATTTCTCTTTTTATTTCAAATGTTACCTATTTTAAAGAATGAGGTTAACTTAAATGAATGGCAGAAAGGTATCAACAAATTTATTTGGGCAGGGAAAAAACCAAGGGTAAAGCTTAAAATTATGCAAGACTTCCCGTGAGAGAGGTGGACTCAAGGTACCGAATCTGAAATTATATTATGATGCTGTGGCTTTAACACTAATTAGTGATTGGGTTGATTTAACAAATGTAGAAATACTCCATTTGGAGGGTTGGGATTTACTTTTTGGATGGCATGCCTATCTAATTTTTAATAAAAAAGTAGATCGGGTTTTTAAATCTCATATTATAAGGATTTCTTTACTTCGGGTTTGGAGGAAATATTATAAAAGTGAGTTTAAAATACCATTATGGGCTATACCTTGGCATGCGATAGAGGGGATAAGAAGAGGAGTTAAGATGGATAGTGTTTCTTATGCGCAATTACTCAGGTGGGATGGTAAAAATTGGCAGTTAAAATCTTTGGAAGATTTAGCACATGAAAATATTATATATTCATGGTTTCAGTATAGACAAATAGCTGATAGATGGAAGATAGATCGTAATGTGGGTCTGCTCAGAGAAGATGAAAATCTTTTTAAACAAGTAAAAGATCAAAGGCGAACTCACATTAAGAGAATTTATGGGGTGCTAGTAGAACTGGACTCAGAATCAGAACTAATTAAAGAATGTATGATTAAATGGGCACAAAATTTTGGTGAACCAGTTCTACTAGATACCTGGGAAACCATCTGGGTGAGGAATGTTAAATTTACACAAGCCCAGAACTTAAGGGAGAATTTTTACAAAATGTTTTACAGATGGCACCTTGATCCACAAAAAATGTCTCGTATGTATCCTGACTTACAGCCTAAATGTTGGAGATGTGGTTGTTTGGATGCTACTTATTATCATATTTGGTGGTCGTGTAAAAATATAAAAGTCTTTTGGATTAAGATATGGTGGAATATTCAAAGAATTTTTAGAAAGAGGGTAAAATTTACCCCACAATTGTTTTTGTTAGGTATTGTTACTGATTGTGATGCTAAGGAAGTTATATTGATGTTAAATTTGATTACGGCCGCTAGGCTGTTAGTAGGGCAATATTGGAAGAAGGAATCTTTGCCTACCTTGCAAGAGTGGTTTTTTAAAGTTTCTTATTTGGCAGAAATGGCAAAGATTTCGGCTTTCTTAAAGGAGCAATCGCAAGAGAAATTCTTCGCGGTATGGGAAAAATGGATAAATTTTATACAATATAAATTGGATATAAAAAAATATCATTTAGCTTTCTAATAACTTGTATATAAATTTTAATATTTTATAGATTGTACTTTTTTTATATCTCTTTTCTTCTTTCTTTTTTTTCTTTTTTATTATCTTTTTTTCTTTCAAGTACTTTTTCCTTTTAATATGTATGCTTTTTTTTTACATATATTTTATTGTTAATTACTTTATAAATTGTTTATGTAAGGTATTTAGATATATTTATGATTTATATTTTTTCAATTTTTTTAAGATTCTTAAAAATTTTAATTAAGCCTATACTCAGCTCTGGGAAGATCAGGGGGGATGGAGAGGGAGGGTTGGGGTGGGTGGGCGAGGGTTGTTTTTTTTTTTTGTTTTTTTTGCTTTTTGTAAAAATATTTAAAAATTTTCAATTAAAAAAAAAAAAAAAAGAATTGCTACATTTGTGGAGCCAGCACACATTTGCAAAGGAACTGTTTGCAGCAAAGGACATTTGTGCATGCAAAAAGGACTGCTTTGCAAAAGGAACATTTTGGTGTTGCAAAAGTTTGCTACAGCAACAACAGAGACAAGTGGCTAATAGATAGTGGGGCAAGTCAAACAATTGTTAATGACTCTGAATTATTTTGCAGGTTTGTTCCAGTAGCACAAGAAGCTGTGGCTTTGGCAAATGGCCAGAAAGCAAAAGTCATTGGAAAAGGCGATGTGAAAATTCCATATTTGGAATCAAAGTTTACCAATGTGCTTTGTGTACCTGAGATGGAACATAATTTGTTAAGTGTGTCTAATTTAGACAAACAAGGTTTTGAGGTTATTTTTGTAAATGGGAAATGTCTCATCAAAAGGAATGGGAATATTTGTGCAGAAGGCATAAAGGAAGATAATCTATATGTATTGCAGGAACAAAAGGTTCAATGTTCCCATATATTTAAGAATGTTGCAGAGCATGATTCATGTGTTCATCTTCTACATAGAAGACTTGGCCATGCAAGCTTTAAAGATTTGCAGCAAATGCAAGATTTTGCAGAAGGGCTAAATTTGAAGGGATGCAAAACATATTTGGACTGTGCAGTATGCAAAGCATCAAAGTCAAAGGCATTCCCAGTTAGTAAATGTAGCACAAGACAAACAAAAAGAGTTCTAGAGCTGGTCCATGCAGATCTGGTGGGACCTATGCAAGCCAGTTTGGGAGGAGCAAAATATGCACTGGTAATTGTTGATGATTATAGCAGGTATTCATTTTGCTACTTGCTTAGAGCAAAGACAGAGGTGCTACAACAATTCAAACAGTGGGTAAGTTTTGTAGAGAGAAGGTACAGACAACAAGTGTGTCAGTTGCAAACTGACAGAGGTACTGAATTTATGTCAACTAAATTCCAACAATGGTTGGGGCAGTTGGGGATAAGACACAGACGTACAAATCCTTACACAGCAGCAGAGAACGGTGTAGCTGAAAGAAGGAATGGTGTTTTGCAAACAATGAAAGATTCATTATTGGAGGATTCTGGTTTGAGCAGGTCATATTGGGGAGAAGCCATATTGACTGCCAATTATATAGTTAACAGGCTGTGGAGTTCCTCCATTAATAATACTCCATATGCCATTCTATATGGGAGAAAGCTATCACTGGCACATTTGAGAATTTTTGGAACTACTGCATGGGTACATATTCCAAAAGCAATCAGAAGAAAGGGACAGCAAAAGGCAAGAAAGCTCAGGTTTGTGGGCTATGAGCCAGGGTCAAAAGGATATCGCTTTAGCGATGGAAGTAAAAGAATTATAATTTCAAGGTCTGCTAATTTTGCAGAACAAAATTGGGACAGAATTAATGCAAATTCTGGGTATGTCTCACTTAATGATGGTGATCTGTTTAGTGACAATAACTCATCTAATGATAAAAAAATGATGATTGAAGATGTCCATGTTCAGGGAGGAGATGCTGAACAAGACATGAAACCAGAAAGACTTGAGACACAGGAGCAGTTAATACCACGTAGGTCAGAGCGATGTAATAAAGGAATTCCACCTGACAGGTATTCTGCCAGCAAGGTAAAGGTTTGCAATGTGTGGTATGAGCCAAGAAGTTATAAAGAAGTGTTGGCATTACCAAAAGCTGAACAAGAAAAATGGAAGGAGGCCATGGATAAAGAGATGAAATCCATGGGAGACCATGAAGTATTTAAATCAGTCACTTTGCCACAGGGAACCAAAGCTGTGGGTTGTAAGTGGGTATATAAGAAAAAGGTATTGCCAAATAATGATGTACAGTATAAGGCCAGGTTAGTGGCACAAGGTTTTTCACAATTAAAGAATGTGCACTACGATGAAGTATTTGCGCCAACTGTGAAAAGTGAGAGTATAAGATTAGCACTGGCGTTGGCAGCGGCATATAAGCATAAAATCTGGCACTTTGATATCACAACTGCATTCCTCAATGCTGAGTTAGAGGAAGAAATTTATATGATCCAAGCACCAGGATATGAAATTGCAAAACCTAACATCGTATATAAATTAAACAAGGCTATTTATGGGCTGAAGCAGTCAGCCAGAAACTGGAATATCTGTTTAGATACTGCTTTAAAGGATCTTGGATTTAAAAGTTGCAAAGCTGATAACTGTATATATACTGGACAGTTACAAGGAGGGAATTGTCTACTGTTATCATTTGTGGATGATCTTTGCTTCATCACAAAGGATGCATCACAAGTCAAAGAATTTGCTGATAAATTAGGAAAGAAATTTGAATTAAAGAATTTGGGAGAAATAAAAAAATTATCTTGGTGTAGAGATACAGAAAAATGAAAAAGGTGGAAATTGAGCAGTTATTGGAGAAATATAATATGAAGGATTGCAATACTGCTCCCACACCCGTGAGTGCAGATTTTTATAATAGTTTAAGTGCGGACAAAGGTGAAACCTGTGATCAAGAGATATATCACTCAGCAATAGGGAGTTTGTTATATCTATCACAGTGGTCCAGACCAGACATAGCTTGCGCAGTAAGCATTTTGAGTCGTTTTACTGCTGCACCTACAAAGTTACATTGGATGGGTGTAAAAAGGGTTCTCAGATATTTAAAGGGAACTATAAATTTGGGTCTTCAAATACAGATTACTGAGGAATTGAAATTAAAGTGGTATGTCGATAGTGACTATGCAAATGACATAAACACAAGGAAATCAAATTCAGGGATTATAATATTGTTTGAAGGGACTCTGATTGGATGGAAGTCCAGAAAACAAACAACTGTTGCTACTTCAACAGCGGAAGCAGAGTTTATTGCTTTATCTGAATTGTGTTCTGAAGTTACATGGTATGTACAGTTGTTGCAAGATTTAAATATTAATGTAAAAGAAACTGTAAAGGTATTTGAAGACAATGCTGCCTGTATAAAAATGGCAACTGGTGACAGGGTGAAGAACAGAAGTAAACATGTAGACATTAAGTATTGTAATGTCAGGGAAGCTGTAAAAGGAAAATTGATTAGTTTACATCATTGTTCTTCTGAGGATAATTTGGCAGACATGATGACTAAACCACTGGGTAATGTTCACTATGGAAAATGTGTAAAGTCAATAGGTCTGATGTCTCTTCCTGTCATGAAGGGAGGAGTGTTGGAATATTCATGAACAGGAAGAGTCATGTGGTAACTCAGTCAGCCAATGGGAAGAAAGTGCTACTGAGTCTGTGCAAAAGAGTATTGAGTTAGGAGCTGGATTTCCAGTCTCTAGTTTTGTCTCAGGTTTGTCTCTGTAAGAAGTCTTCAATTAAGCTATGTTGCTATAAAGAAGAATGTATGGTAATGTAAATATTTTGATATAAAGAAGTTATTTTGAATCAGCTAAATGCAGTCAACTGTGAGAGCTTCTGATTTATTTTTTTACCAATAGAGAAATTAAAATTCTCTAACAATTTCTTTAACCGTATTCAAACAAGTGTTTAATCTTTAAATATTCCATCAAACAAAACCCATCATCTAATTTCTTAATTCTGGCTTTAGCCCTTTTTTTGCCAAACATTTTTCCTAGTCAGTGTGTTCCGTTAAACCCCAAGATCTTCCCATGGTTTTGTAGATGTTGTTGTCAGTACAAAAGCTAAGTCAATTTAAGTGTTTTTGTGAAAATATTCCTCAGAAATCTTTTTCTTTCTCTCTCTCTTAGTTTCTCCCATCACCTTTTTTCTCTCAGATTCTTGAATTCTTTATGTGTAGGTTGTCTTTTCTGTATCCAGTATTTCCTGGAAGCTTTTCTCCATCTGAATCCTTCCATTATTAAATTCCATCTCAAAGTTTCTTTCCACTAGTTTATGTTCAGTTGTCTGCTTTACATGATCTCTCTCTTTTTTTTGTTTTCTGATCATTTATTTGTTGCAACGTTAAATTGAGAATGCATTCATTTAAATTTTCAAATTCATTTTTAATTTCCTTGTGGTTTGAAATTAATGTCATTTGTATTTGTTGTAACATAACATACATTTCCTCCTGGAAAGTATTGATTTTTTCTTGATATATTCTTTCTGCAGACCTCTGATGCTCCATAATGACCAAAAGTCCTTTCTCTGCCAATCAATTTAAAGTTACATTTTACAAAATATTTATAGTCCAGGAAGGTCAATTTATTTCTAAATTTTATAGAGATAGTCCACAATGTTTTATTTTCTTTTATTACAGCTGTTCTTTGTTTGGTTAGAGCTTTGAAGGTCACAATAACAAGTTTTTTTTCTGGGCTGTATATTTAGGGCAGTCCATCTTTCAATTTTCAAAACAAATAAGCCATTTATCTCTGTTAATAATCTTTTGCCAGGAAACTCTTAATAAATTCCATCGATTTCACCTTTTCCAAGTTTAAATCTTATATTAATTTTATTTCTGTGTATTTTTATTCCCCATAAATTTAATTCACCGCTTCCGTTTAGAGGAGGGTGGAGCAAAGACCCCACCCTCACTTTTGGAGGATTTTTTTTTTATTAAAAGTTTGAAAGATTTTATACAATATATATCCCCAATCCCTCCCCCCCTCCCCCCCTCCCCCACTTCCCAGAGCTGATTACAGGGTTACAAATAAACAATCATAAACTAACTAACATTACCTAACTATACAAACAGTCAAATCCATAACATGCTTTAACTCCTTTTCAAAGTAAATATTAACAAATTAAATACGAAAATAATAATATAATTAAACCATAAAACTAAGAGTAATATAAATTCTACCATATTAAACTATTAGTAATAATCTGAAATTTACTCATAAGCTAGATAATACTTTTTAGTCTCATATTTATTCTGAATATAATCTATCCATCTTCTCCAAACTGAAATATATCTTTCTTGTGAATAGTCCTTCAAATAAGCAGAAATCTTTGCCATTTCTGCTAAATTAGACACCTTGAGTATCCATTCTTCCATAGTAGGCAAAGAATCTTTCTTCCAATATTGCCCCACCAATAACCTTGCAGCTGTTATAAGATTCAACATCAAATTAATCTCTTTAACATCAAAATCTACAATAACACCTAACAAAAATAATTGTGGCGTAAACTTTATCTTTCTCTTAAAAATCTTTTGAATGTTCCACCAAATCTTAATCCAAAAAGCTTTTATATTTCTACACGTCCACCAAATATGAAAATAAGTTGCATCTAAGCTTCCACATCTCCAACATTTGGGCTGTAAATTAGGATACATACAGGATAACTTTTGAGGATCCAAATGCCACCTATAAAACATTTTATAAAAATTTTCTCTTAAATTTTGAGCTTGAGTAAATTTTACATTTCTAACCCAAATTGTCTCCCATGTGTCCAATAGAATCGGCTCTTGAATATTTTGTGCCCATTTTACCATACAATTTTTAACTAACTCCGTTTCAGAATCCAATTCTATTAAAACATTATAAATTTTCTTTATATGGGCTTGAGTTTGATCTTTAATCTGTTTTACCAGATTCACGTCATCTAAAGTAATACCAACCTTTTGATCTAAACTCCACCTGACTAACAATTGATTATACTGAAACCAAGAGTGTAGAATATTTTCTTGCTTCAACTCAGCTAAAGATTTTAATTGCCAATCCTTCCCTACCAAACTAAGTAATTCCTTATAAGAAATCCTATCCATATTCACACCCCTAGATACCCCCTCTATCACGTGTCCAGGAATCCCCCATATTGGAATTTTATAGTTTAACTTATAATAATACTTCTTCCAGACACGTAATAAAGAGTTTCTTAAAATATGAGATTTAAAAACCTGATCTACTTTTTTATTATAAATTAAATATGCATGCCATCCATATAATAAATCCCATCCTTCAAGAAGGAGTATATTTTTATTTGTTAAGTTAAGCCAATCACTAATCAATGTTAAAGCCACCGCATCATAATACAATTTTAAATTAGGCGCCTTAAGTCCTCCTCTTTCCCAAGCATCTTGTATAATCTTAAACTTAACTCTTGGTTTTTTCCCTGCCCAAATAAACTTGTTAATACCCTTCTGCCATTCCTCCAAGTTGGCATCTTTTTTCAAGATAGGTATCATTTGAAACAAAAAAAGAAACTTTGGAAGAACATTCATTTTAACCGCTGAGATTCTCCCCAGCAAAGATAACTGTAATTTTTTCCAATCATTTAAATCCTTTTGCACTTTTACCCATAATGTCTCATAATTATTTTTATACAATTTAGCATTAGAAGCTGTAATATATACTCCCAAATATTTAACCTTTTTCACTATTTCAAAACCTGTTAATTTGTCTAACATATCCTTTTCCTTCATAGACATATTTTTCGGTAATATTTTAGTCTTATTGTTATTTACCTTAAAACCAGAAACTTTCCCATATTGGGTTATGATTTCAACCAAATCCCTTACCGAATCTGTCAGTTGAGATAACGTCACAACCAAATCATCTGCAAAAGCTCTCAACCTATAACCATTCTTATTTATTTTTATTCCCTTTATTGAAGGTGATTCACGAATTTTAATAAGTAAAATCTCCATTGTTAAAACAAATTAACAATGGGGATAATGGACATCCCTGTCTTGTACCCTTTTCAATTTTAAATGCTTCTGTTAATCCCCCATTAATTATAATTTGTGCCAATTGTTGTTGATATATAGCCTTAAGAGCATACAAAAATTTATCCCCAAAATTCATTTTCTCTACAACTCTCAGTAAAAATTGGCAATTTAACTGATCAAAAGCTTTTTCAGCATCCAAAAATATCAAAGCCGCAGGGATTTGATTGTTCTTGTCCAAATACTCAATTAGGTTAACAATTTGTCTTACATTATATTTCATATATCTCCCAATTATAAATCCAGATTGATCACTATGAATCAATTGCTTCAGAACATGCATTAATCTATCTGCCAATATTTTCAAAAAAATCTTATAATCTATATTCAAAAGAGATATAGATTATAAGAGATATAATTATAAGAGATATAATTCTTAGGCTGGGTAAGATCTTGATCCTCCTTCGGAATCAACGATATAAAAGCCCTTCTCCAAGATGGAGGTAACTTTTGGAGGATTTTTACTTCTGGGTTTTTTTCTTTTTTTTTCAGGAAATCAGTCAGGTAGAAGAGAGAGAATCAATATTCTTACCCAGTTTCAATCACACTGTTTACAATCGCGTAATTTAGTGCTTTTTGGCTTCGGCTGCATGTAGCTTGGGCTAGACTCACGAATGATGCTAGCCTTTCTTCTGTTGGTTTCTGGAGAGCTTTCCCCAGATGTCCTGATTGACTGCCGTCTCCCCAGGATCGGCGGGGCTTCCCTCCTTCTTTGCCACCTCTCCGGGGTGGCTTTTGGCCCATTTAGGGTCCTCAAACAGAGAGAAATCAGCCATAGGGCACAGAGCCCCATGATCCCTCTGCTGTCACACTAACTGTGCAAAACCGGAAGCCAAAAGGGACATGTTTTTTAAGTAGTATACTATTTCCTTCTTTTTTTTTTTCTTCTCTTTTTTGTTTGTTTTTAAGATATGAGAAATGTAAAATTGTTGGGATGGCTTGTAGGAGGAAAAAGACTTAATATTTAAGTGTAATTAACTCTGAGAAAATCTGAACTGGTAAGAATGTTTTGAACATTGTGGGGAAAACAAATCTAAATAAGAACTTTGAAAACAGGATTTATGACGAGGTAATTAAGATGATCATTTAGAAAAGAAGCTTTATATTGATGTGGTTGTTAAATACTAGAAAAATGTTTATATTCAATTGATATCTATCAAAATACTAAGAAATGTACTAATTCAAGAATATTATTGGAAGAAGAGAAAATCAAAGAAAGCTACTATGTGGATTATGGAATTATAGAAATTAATTGTTACTGGTTGTTTTTAAATGTAAACCCAGACAACATGCTGTTTACCAAATATTAAGGTGACTATGTTAAAAAATCAATAAAATATATTTAAAAAAAAATATCGGAGAGGGACAGGGGCTCAGGACCTTTCTATGTTGCTAGTTTAAGAAAGCCAGCTTAGTGTCAACATCTGCCTGAAATCCCCACCAAGAAACACACCGGAGTTGAAATGTCTTCTAATGTTGTCTTTAATGGGTTGAATCATAGCAGCAAGTTAGAAAGCGAAAACTGGCTCGAAAAGGCTGGAAGCAGTTAATTAAATGAATCATTCTCCTCCTCTCTCCTCTGAATGGTCAGGTCACATTGTCCAATTGAATCACAACTGTTTGTTGTGAGAAGCATTCTCTGTTCGCCAAAACAGATCTTTCACTTCTCTGCTTTCTCAAAATGATAAGCCACCTGTGCATTCCACTCTGTTTCTCCATCCCCCCTCCCTGCTCTGTAGGCACCCTAAAGGCACACAGTGGTCTTAAAGGCAGCCGAGTTAATAGCTTGACATAATCAAGGAGAGAAGCAACCTGGAATTAAGGATAAACTTCCTAACAGTGAGGACAATTAACCAATGGAACAGCTTGCCTTCAGACATTGTGGGTGCTTCATCACTCGAGGTTTTTAAGAAGAGACTGGACAGCCACTTGTCTGAAATTATATAGGGATTCCTGCTTGAGCAGGGGGCTGGACTAGAAGACCTCCAAGGTCCCTTCAAGCTCTATTCCAGTGGTTCTCAACCTTCCTAATGCTGCGACCCTTTAATACAGTTCCTCATGTTGTGGTGACCCCCAACCATAAAATTATTTTCGTTGCTACTTCATAACTGTAATTTTGCTACTGTTATCAATTGTAATGTCAATATCTGATATGCAGGATGTATTTTCATTGTTACAAATGGAAAAAAGTGATAAAGTACAGGTAGTCCTTGACTTACAACAGTTTGCTTAGTGACTGTTCACAGTTACAAGGGCACTGAAAAAAGTGACATGGCCATTTTTCACACTTATGACCGTTGCAGCATCCCCAGGGTCATGTGATTTACATTTTGATGCTTGGCAACTGATTCATATTTATGATAGTCACATTGTTTCAGGGTCATATGATCGCCTTTTGCAACCTTCTGACAAGTAATGTTAATGGGGGAAACCAGATTCACTTAACAAGCATGTTACTAATTTAATCTCTCTCTCCCTCTTTCTTTCTCTCTCCCTCTCTTTCTCTCTCTCCCTCTCTCCCCATTTCTCTCTCCCTCTCTCTCTTTCTTTCTCTCTCCCTCTCTCCATTTCTTTCTCTCCCTCTTTCTCCCCCTCCCTCTCCCTTTCTCTGTCCCTCTAATTCTCTCTCACTCTTTCTCCCTTTTTCTCTCCATCTCTCTCCCTCTTTCTCTCCCTCTCTCTCTCCCTCTATTTCTTTCCCTTTCTCTCCTTTTCTTTCTCTCTCTCCCTCTCTCTCTCTCCCTCTTTCTCTCCCTGTCTCCCTTTCTTTCTCTCCCTTTCTCTCTCTTTCTCTCTCTCCCTGTCACTCTCTCTCTCTCTCTCCAAGACTCTCTCTCCATGAGAAAGGCAGGGCTAGATGAATCAAAAGTTGGAATTAAGATTGCCGGGAGAAATATCAACAACCTAAGATATGCAGATGATACCACTCTAATGGCAGAAAGCGAAGAGGAACTAAAGAGCCTCTTAATGCGAGTGAAGAAGGAGAGTGCAAAAGTTGGCTGGAAACTCAACATTAAGAAAACCAAAATCATGGCATCCGGCCCTCTCAATTCCTGGCAAATAGACGGGGAAGAAATGGAGGTAGTGACAGATTTTATTTTTCTGGGCTCAAAGATCACCTCAGATGGGGACTGCAGCCAAGAAATTAAGAGACGCTTGCTCCTGGGGAGGAAAGCTATGGCAAATCTAGACAGCATACTAAAAAGCAGAGACATCACCCTGCCAACAAAAGTGTGTATAGTCCAGGCCATGGTTTTCCCAGTTGCAATGTATGGCTGTGAAAGTTAGACCATAAGAAAGGCTGAGCGCCAAAGAATTGAGGCCTTTGAACTATGGTGCTGGAGAAGACTCCTGCGAGTCCCTTGGACTGCAAGGCGTTCAAACCGGTCAGTCCTAGAGGAGATCAACCCCAGCTGCTCTTTAGAAGGCCAGATCCTGAAGTTGTAACTCAAATACTTTGGCCACCTAATGAGAAGGAAGGACTGACTGGAGAAGGGCCTAATGCTGGGAAAGATTGAGGGCAATAGAAGAAAGGGATGACAGAGAATGAGATGGCTGGATGGAGTCACTGAAGCAGTAGGTGTGAACTTAAATGGACTCCAGAAGATGGTAGAGGACAGGAAGACCTGGAGGAACATTGTCCATGGGGTCGCGATGGGTCGGACACGACTTTGCAATTAACAACAACAACAAGATGCATCTGGTTTTCCATATTTGTTCATTCCTATAGGTAATTTAATATTGAATTTTCCCCTCCAAGAACTTTTGGCCCCAACTCTACTGGATTTATTTAATGATGTACTAAATGCAACAAAAATCCCAAACTCATGGAAAGAAGCAATCATCTCACTAATTCCTAAAGAAAATTCTGATTTGACCTGCATTAAAAACTATAGGCCTATCTCTTTACTGAACACGGATTATAAGATTTTCATGACTAAAATGGCAGAAAGATTAAAAAAATATTTAGTTGAATTTATCTATACTGACCAAAATGGCTTCTTACCTAAAAGACAAATTAGACATAATGTTAGGATCATACTAAATATCTTAGAACAGCGGTTCTCAACCTGATGACCATTTCACAGGGGTCGCCAAAGTCCTGGAGCTTTTCCTCATTAGAATCCTTATGAAACTCAGTCTGGCTTTCCTCCCCCCCCCCCCCTTTTTCATGAGCTGTGCTACTCCCTCTTATTCTATTGGCTTTCGAACGCCAATAGAATAGACTCTCTTGAATAGAGTCTAATTCTATTGGCTTTCAAAAGCCAATAGAAATTGTCCAGGCTGTCTCTGCCCTGCTGAGCCCGCCAAAAGTCCCAGTTGGCAAACGTTGCTGCAAGTAGTTGCTGAGCAACTACTAAATGTAAGTAAAAGCGGGCCAGGGGTGGGAGGGCTGCCCAGGAGCACCTGGGCCTGCCTGCTGCCACACCAAATGGGCAGTGGCCATGGTGAGGCTAGCGGGGCAGCAGCGGGCGCTGGGAGGGTAGCCGGCGCGTGTGGGGTCGACTCTCAGCTGGCTGTCAGGAGCCAGGTGGCTCACCTCCCTTGGGCTGGGCCAGCTGGTGGCCCAACCGGTGGTTGGCCTGCACCATCACTGCTGCTTGCCATGGCCGCCCAGGAGCGCCTGGGCCTGCCTGCCGCAGCACCGAACAGGCGGTGGCCAAGGTAAGGCTAGTGGGGCAGCGGCAGGCGCTGGGAGGGTAGCTGGCGCGCGTGGGGTCGACTCTCAGCTGGCTGTCAGGAGCCGGGTGGTGTGTAGCGGCCCCGCTGGTTCCCCACCAATGTCCAGATACCAACCCAACTCCCAGCTGTCAGGAGTCGGGCTGTGCTCCTGGGGGCCATACGGACGTCGGTCGGCTGCCGGCTGCATCCTCCCCATCTCCCAACTCATGGCAAGCCCAGGGGCTTGAAACGTGCCCCGGACGCCACCCCCGGGCTGGCTCAGCTGTGTGGGTGGCTGGGCCGAGCCGAGCCGGGTCTGGGCCGCTGCTGGTGCTGCCGCTGGGCTGCTCCGCCACTGCCGCCACTGCTGGCTGAGCTGAGCTGCGGCGCCGAGCCGGTCCCCATGCCTCCTGGTTGCCCAGCTGCGCTCCACCCCCGGCTGCCCTCTGTGCTGCGCCGGAGCTTCCCCCGCGCCGCCCGGCCCACCTCTCTCAGCGTCGGAGGCCACCTTGGCCCTCTGGTGCCCGGCGTGGCCCTGGGGCTGGAGGGCAGGAGCAACTCCTTCCCGGCTCACTGGGCTCCGGGCCTCAGAAGCGGCCAGGTGGCGGGGAAGAGGGTGATGCCCGCATGTGCGTCGGAGGCCAGCCAGACGGGCCAGGAGGGGAGAAGCGACGCCTTCCGAGTGGGAGGCACTCTGGCCATGCCCCTCTCACGTGTGACGAGTCGGGGAAGGGTTTGGCGGTGAAGGGCTGTGCAGCGTGGAAAGGGGCTCCCACGATCCCGCCGCTGCGATGGCGCTCAGGAGGCTGGAGGGGCAGGCAGGTCTCAGGGGGGCGGCTGGGAGAAGGCAAGAGGTGCCGGGATGAGGATGGGGGGCTCCAGACTACCATCCCCAGCAGCCCTAAAAAGCACTGTGGAAGAGTGGGGAATGCTGGGAGTTGCAGTTCATCACCATCTGGGAAAACATGACTCTCCAAAGATCAATCCTTCCTTCCTTCCTTCCTTCCTTCCTTTCTTCCTTCCATCCATCTCCTTCCCTTCCCCTTCAATCTCTCCTTCCTTCCTTCCTTCCCCCTTCAATCTCCTTCCTTCTCCATCTCCTTCCTTTCCCATTCAATCTTCCTTCCTTCCTTCAATCTCCATCTCCATCCCTTCCCCTTCAATCTCTCTCCTTCCTTCCTTCCTTCCTTCCTTCCTTCCTTCCTTCCTTCCTTCCTTCCCTCCTTCCTTCCTTTCCCCTTCAATCTTCCTTCCTTCCATCTCCATCTCCATCCCAACATTTTTGAGCAAGGAAGAGTAAGCTTCTCCAGCGAGCATTGCTATATTGTTTTTGTAATTAATCACTATGCTTTAATTATGATCAATTCGTAACAATGAAAATACACCCTGCATATCAGATATTTACATTACGATTCAAAACAGTAGCAAAATTACAGTTACGAAGTAGCAACGAAAATAATTTTATGGTTGGGGGTCACCACAACATGAGGAACTGTATTAAGGGGTCACGGCATTAGAAAGGTTGAGAACCACTGTCTTAGAATATTATGAATTACATAGCGAAAAACAAATGGCATTGATTTTTGTTGATGCTCAGAAAGCGTTTGATAATGTTAAATGGAATTTTATGTCGATTCAACTTAAACAGATGGAATTCAGGGGAAAATTTATAAACATGTTTAAAGCAATCTATTCCAAACAAGAAGCAAAAGTAATCATAAACGGAGAATTAACAAATAGCGTCCAAATACAAAAAAGGCACGAGACAAGGTTGTCCACTATCTCCTCTATTATTTATTCTTTCTTTAGAAGTACTTACAAGAATAATCCGAAAAGATAGGCTGATTAAAGGATTAGAAATCAGAAAAGAGACATTTAAATTACAGGCTTATGCAGACGATTTAGTTTTTATTTTGGAAGACCCCTTAGAATCTGGAACAAGATTATTACAGGTGCTGGAAAATTATGGAGATGTCGCAGGGTTGAAAATTAATAAAGAAAAAACTAAAATGTTAGTTAAAAACGTCCAATTTACAAGAAACTGAGCTAGTAGAAAAAATCAATATCCAGACATCTAAAAGAGTAAGGTACTTGGGGATCCAACTGTCGGCAAGATGTATTACACTCAAAAGAGAAAATTATGATAAATTAATAGATCAAATTATAGCAGACTTAGACAGATGGAAAAACTTGCAGCTCTCCTTTATGGGGAGAATAGCGACAATCAAGATGAATATACTTCCCAAATTACTCTTTTTATTCCAATGTGTATCAATTAAATTAGGCAAGGATTTTTTTGAAAATTTAAACAGAATTACATCCAAATTTATCTGGCAAGGTAGAAAACCAAGAATTAAATTAAAATTATTACAGGATGCAAAGGAAAGAGGAGGGCTCAGCCTCCCAAATTGGAAAAAATATTATCAAGCAGCAATATCGGTATGGATAAAGGATTGGATACACTTAAGAAACAGAAGACTACTGGCATTAGAAGGCCATGACATGCAAATAGAGTGGCATGCCATAATGTGGGATGGGAAATATAAAGTTCATCAGTACTTTCAGAATCACCATATTAGATGGGCACTATTAGACGTGTGGATAAATTTTTTTAAAAAAATTATATAAAAACTCCCAATTGGCTATCCATATTAGAGATATTCATGCACCCCAAATTCATAAATTTAGGAAGAGTAATTACATATAAAGATATCTTAGACGAGAATGGAGACCTGAAAACAAGGAAAAGATTATTAGAAGATGTGGGATTAATTGCACAAATATGCCTATAGACATGCTCCCACAAAGTCCTTGAGATAACAAACGGACTGCTCCAGACACAGAATACATTCATCAGCCATTTGGACAGAGTCTGATAAGAACACCTGCATAGCCTTGCATCTGGAGAGTGTCTGTTATGTGATATATTGTAACCACCCCTATATACGTCTTTTGATTACGCTGTGTGATGTAAAAACTATAGTAACAATAAAATAGGGTGTTGGAGTCAGCTCTGGGCTCCCATCCCGAGATACCTGCGTGCGTGTCTCATTCTCCATGGGAGACCACCACATCTGGTGACCCTGATGTGATCCACTGAGGGATACGTCCCTGCCGACCCTTTACTTATCGCCTGGAATAGGCTTGGTGCACCCGACGAAGTTGCTGGCAACTGACTCCTCTTCGTAAGTATGGGGGGTGGAATGTCTCACGCTCAAAAGCAGCATGTGGAAGAGCTGAGGCTACTTGGCAGGAAAAAATATCTTACTGATCAGGAACAGAAATTAACCCGTCACCTTTCTAAATCTGAGGCTGTTAAATTGCTTGCTTACGTATGGGCTAACTGCTCATCCTATCTGGAGTCTGGATCTTTAAAAGTAGATACATGGAGTAAAATCGGCGCTGTCCTCCATCAGTCTCCGAGAGCCCCCCCCCCCCCCAGAGATTTTGTGCCTTTGGAAAATTGCCTATACCCTGATTCAAACCCATGCTGACTCGCCTCATCAGCCTTTATTAGACCCTCCACCGTACAAAAGTCCGTCTGTTATGTTGGCCACTCCCTTACCACCTGGAGCAGGTTTTAACCCTCCTTCTGCCCCTGCAAATTCTATGGATCCTGATAAACAACAAACAGCCTCTCCTGTTCCTGCCACGTTGCCGCCTGTCTCCCGGCCCGGAATCATCCGTGGTGCTTTTCAAAAGGCTTTGAACAATGGTGATTTGAGTGTTTCTGAACTATCCGAGACAGAGTTGTTCCCTGTTACTTATCAACAGACCGCAGCAGGCATAGTGGTTGATTGGGAAGCACTTCCCCTGGCTATGATCCGAGAATTGAAAAAGGCTACAAAAGATTATGGCATAACCAGTCCCTATACTAAAGGACTGATACACTCAGTTGCTAGTGCATATCGAATGTTGCCCCAAGATTGGAAAGATCTGTTCCGCATGCTTCTTAACGGAACGCAATACATAGTTTTTGAATCTGAATATAAAAGAGAGGCACAAAACAGAGCTAATCACCCAGGTTCACAATGGACAGCGGAACAACTCTTCGGAGAAGGCAATTTTGCTACCCTTAATGCTCAGGCTCAAACTTTTACCCCCTTTGCATTTCCGATCATTAATACTTGTGTTCTTTCTGCCGTGGCTCGTGTTGATGAGTCTGGCACCCCAATTCAATCTTTTTCTGCCATTCGCCAAACTGCGACTGAATCCTATGCAGACTTTGTGAATCGCCTGCAAGTTGCCATTGAGCGTCAAATTTCAAACAGAGATGCAGCAAATGAAATCCTCATAAAATTGGCTTATGAACATGCAAATGCAGACTGCCAGTCCATTCTTAAACCACTTGTTTCCAGTCCCACGGCCACCCTAGCAGACTTTCTTAAAGCCTGCCACATTGTGGGAACCAATGCTTTTCAAATGGACACTCTTGCAGCTGCAATCCAAAAGGGGAATCAACCCCAAGGCACTTGCTTCAATTGTGGAAAACCTGGTCATTTTAAAAAGCAATGCAGAGCCCCAGGAGGCGGCGCGGCTCGACCCGCTGCCATCCCTGGAGCCAAGCCCAAAACTGTGTGCCCAAAATGTAAAAAGGGTTTTCATTGGGCCAATCAGTGCCGTTCCTCTCAGTCCAATCGGGGAAACTAACAGAGGGGTCTGCAGCTAACCCCTCTCCAAAGGCTGCATCCTTTTCAGACTTTACTCCTTCTGCTTCGCAATATTTTTCTGGCATTGATTTAAAATTGGCTTCTGATCTTTCTGTTACTTTTCCTAACCTACTCACGGTTGCTGAAACCCTTTATTCTGGACCCTTGCTTCCGGAAACGGAGGGAATAATCCTTCCCACACCTGTTGCCCAGGAACAAGGAGTGTTTGCTTGCCTGGGATACAAAACACTCTTAATCTTGTACTTTTTACCTTAAACTTTTTGAATGTTTCTGGCACCCCTGGCTCAACTGCCGCAAGCAGGCATTTTTCTGCTTCTCCCACAGATTCTTCACGCCCCCAGGTATACTATCGACGTTTGCCTGATCCCACCTGGAAAGCGCCTGCCTCCCTCATTACCTGGGGTCGAGGTTACACTGCAATAGACGACCATGGCGAGATCATTTGGACTCCAGCTCGTTGTGTTCGTCCTTATATGGCTCAACGTACACCACCTCAGCCAGGCATATGAGGATCAGGGACTGTGGGCCTTTAATGCTTTTGTACGGGATGCCAGGTACACTGCTCTTACACTTAACGTCACGAACTGTTGGATTTGCATGCAAATTCCTGGTGACAGTCGTGGTGGCCTTATTTTCCATGCCATCCCGTTCAATGAAACAGGATGGAAGCAGCTGTGGAACGTAACTACAGAGACTTTGAATATGACATATGCTGTGGGCGCTCGTATAATGGAACCTGCCAGATTTTGTTTTTATAGCACAGGACTATTCCGTACTGCCACTTATTTGGGAAATTATAGTAATTGTCAACAAGTTATTATATGGAATTCAGCAAAGAAATGCAAATCCATCAAAAGCAACCTTACTAAGATAAATGACACTTATCGAAGCAATCAATGGACAAACATCAGTACCTACATGGCTTGCCTTGACATGGAATCCATAATAACATTTGCTAATGAGTCTCACCAGGGTTATTATGAGTTACCCGATATGTGGCTACTATGTGGCCGTAGAGCCTATCGCCAGGTGCCTAAGGATTGGAAAGGCACCTGTACACTGGGCCTTTTGACCCCTGCTGTATATGCCTTGCCTCATCTCCCTGATGGACGTCTGTGGAACAAACGTGATACTGGTTCCTTGGATCCACCCCTAACATTGGGTGGTAGTTTAGAGACTCAAATCAGCAGAGGAATATTGCCCAATCTAGGAGTTGCCATGAACTATAGGGACCTTCATTTGCTTAACAATTGGACTGTTCATATGTTTAATGAAACAATCAACAGCATTAAAATGATTAATCAAGAAATGGGGGAAATAAGGGAAGTAGTTTTGCAAAATCGGTATGCTTTAGATATTATTTTAGCAGCAAAAGGCGGTGTATGTGCTTTAATTCATTCTCATTGTTGTATGTATATACATGATTTTCAACCTAATATTTCTGCTACAGCTAGGAAAATGGAAATTATGATCCAAAATAATCCCTTACGCAGCGATGGATCAGGCACCGTGGATATTTGGGGTGCCCTTTGGTCCTGGCTACCGGATGGATCCTGGCTAAGATCTTTGATTTCTATTATAGTAACCATTTTGATATTAATTGTATTGCTATGTTGTTGCATTCAATGTATTCCCTCCCTCCTGCAAATGTGCAAAAATGTTACACCCTCCACTAGGAAGGACGCCTTAATCAGTGAATCAAGATCCCTTCTGGAACTGGAAGTGAGTAACATTAAAAAAACACAAAACGAGGAGATGTGGGATTAATTGCACAAATATGCCCATAGACATGCTCCCACAAAGTCCCTGAGATAACAAATGGACTGCTCCAGACACAGAATACATTCATCAGCCATTTGGACAGAGTCTGATAAGAACACCTGCATAGCCTTGCATCTGGAGAGTGTCTGTTATGTGATATATTGTAACCACCCCTATATACGTCTTTTGATTACGCTGTGTGATGTAAAAACTATAGTAACAATAAAATAGGGTGTTGGAGTCAGCTCTGGGCTCCCATCCCGAGATACCTGCGTGCGTGTCTCATTCTCCATGGGAGACCACCAGAAGATGGTATAGAGTTGGAATGGTGAACATACTTACAAATACAGTCACAATACAGAAAAGACAAAAAAGAACCAGGGATAAAATTAGAGCATACACAATTAGATAAAATCCTTCTAGGAACAGAAGATCAAATGATAAAAAAGATATATCAATATTTATTAGAACAAGATTTGTTAGAAGAACAGGTAAAAGAAACAATGTTAATCTGGAGCAAAAATTTTGGTTACAGTATTGACCTAGATAATTGGCAATCATTATGGGACAGAAACAGGAGGTTAACACTAGCCACCTCCTATAAAGAAAATTTATACAAGATGTTTTATAGATGGCACCTTCCCCCTACAAGGCTAGCAAAAATAGATAAAAAAAACCTCACCAACATGCTGGAAATGTAGAAGGCTTCCAGGGACTTACTATCACATGTGGTGGGAACGTTCAAAAGTGCAAAATTTTTGGAATCGGATAAAAAATTGGCTGGAAGAAATACTATTACAAAAAATTGATTTAAAACCAGAAACCTTCTTATTAGGGATTATTAATGATAAACTCAGCAAAGCATCTTTCTACTTACTATTGCATATTTTAACCGCAGCAAGATTGGCATATGCACAAAAATGGAAAGGAAAGGAAACCCCCACTAAAGAAGAAATAATAAATAAAATTTTATCCTGCGCTGAAATGGACAGGTTAACTCTAGAGATTAAAAATAAAACTGAAACAGAGTATTATGAAATTTGGAAAAATTTGTACGATTGGTTAGAGATAAGGAGGATCGCTGAGATGATTATCAATTGACTAGTTGATATCGTAAGGACTTCTTATTAGTACCTATATTAGGACACAATTGAAAGATATGTAAATACAACGTTGACAATTGAAAGATGGTTTACCAAAAAATTTACAGATGTTATACGCACAGTTTGTTATACTCTGTCCTGTTATAGAATGCATTTTAAGTTTCTGTTTTTCTTTCTGTAACATAAGGTAATACTAATAGCAGTGTTGAAGCCAGGGAAGTTGAATCATGTCCATTTCTGTTTTTAAAATGTACATTTAATAAAATTTGTAAAAAATAGAAATAAAAAAAAGACCACTGCGTGCCTTTAGGGTGCCTACAGAGCAGGGAGGAGGGATGGAGAAACAGAGTGGAGTCCACAGGTGGCTTATCATCATGAGAAAGCAGAGAAGTGAAAGATCGGTTTTGGGGAACAAAGAATGCTTCTCACAACAAACAGTTGTGATTCAATTGGACATTGTGACCTGACCGGTCAGAGGAGAGAGGAGGAGAATGATTCATTTAATTGACCACTTGCTCCCTTTTCGTTAGAGCCAGTTTTTGCTTTCTAACTTGCCACTGTGATTCAACCCATTAAAGACAACATTAGAGGACATTTTGACTCTGGTGTGTTTCTTGGTGGGGATTTCAGGCGGAGGTTGACAGATTAGTTTCCATCCGTTGTTTCTTGTCTTGCCTTCTGGTGCTTTGGACAATAAATTGACCCCCTCCTCCTTGTGGCAGCCTCTCAAATACTGGAATACTGCTATCATATCCCCCCTAGTCCTTCCTTTTCTCTAGACTGGCCATTCCCAAATCCTGCAACCGTTCTTCATATGTTTTAATCTCAAGGCCTTTAATCATGTTGGTCTTCCTTGCACTTTTCTCAAAATCTCAACATCTTTTTTGTAATGTGGTGACCAAAACTGGATGCAGTATTCCAGGTGTGGCCTTACTAAGGCTTTATAAACTGGTACTAATACTTCACATGATTTTGATTCTATGCCTCTGTTTATACAACCAAGGATTGTATTAGCTTTTTTGGCTGCTGCCACACACTGCTGACTCATGTTTAAGTGATCGTCCACTAGGACTCCAAGGTCCCTCTCACAGTTACTGTTTTTGAGCCAGGTTTCACCTAGTCTGTACTTGTACCTATGGTTTTTCCTGCCCAGGTGTAAAACCCTGCTTTTCTCCACATTAAATATCATTTTGTTGGATAGGGCCCGTTGTTCAAGTCTGTGAAGATCTTTTTGGATTCTGAGCTTGTCTTCTGGGGTGTTGGCTATTCCTGCCAGCTTAGTGTCATCTGCAAATTTAACCCTTTCTATTCCCTCATCTAAGTCATTTATGATATTGAAGAGCACTGGGCCTAAGACAGAACCTTGTGGTACCCCACTGCTTACTTCCATCCATGTAGATGTAGTACCATTAAGGACTACTCGTTGAGTACAGTTTGTCAGCCAGTTACATATCCATCTGGTGGTGATGCTGTCTGTTCTGTTCGCGAGTCCAAGGCATTTAGACGAAGCGAGTAACACAAAAGCAAGTCTTCTTTATTGCAAATCAGCAACAGAACAGTAAACAAAATGGCGCGCAGGCCTTTTATAGTCTCCTTGCAAGGACAGCGTCAACCAATCAATGCAAGGCTGGTTTCGCGCCTTGCGCATGCACGCAAGGCTGGCAACAGCCTGTCTGGTCCCGGGCAACCATGTGGTCTGCCCAGGACTCTCTTAAGCCGTCCTGAGCCTGCTGAGCAATTCAGCAGGTCCAGGACATAACACCCTACCCCCCTGGATAAAACAATAAGTAACCCTTACTGTTATAGCAGCAAACATATACATGTGTTCTATTGGCATTTGTTATTGTTAAACACATTATGCCTGCACACAGGCAGACCCAATCTTGCATTTTATATGTACAAGAATACAGCAAAATGTTTAATACACTGAAATATAACACCCCTTCATTTGAGTGTTTGTTTTGCATTTTAAAGAACTAGCAAGATTCCCTCAGGCTTGACAGAAACCTCACATAGTCCTTAAGATGTTTGGGTGGACCCTTGGCCCGCTGTGACCTTCTTATGGCCGGTGTGTGTGCCTGGCCTGCCAGCTCACCTGCCAGGCTAGGCAGACCAGGACTTTGTTGCCCCAATGACCCAGGTGACCCACCCAGCTGCTGACTGGCTGGATCTGCTAAATCCAAGCCAGAGTTCCTTGGTGGGGTGGAATTCCCCAAGTCCACAATGGACCCCTCTTGGGAGCACTGTCCCTCGAGCCCAAGACCAGCAGCTGGAGTGGCCTGAGTAGCTGATTTACCCCAATGTCCCATTGCCCCAGTGTCTGTGCTGCAGGTGCCAGAGTCAGGAGCCGCCTCCATGGCAACCCCCCCTTCTGGAGCAATAGCTGAAGCCTGTGAATGTCCACGTGGCCAGGCAAACTCCCCTTCTGGAGCAATAGCTGAAGCGCTTGGCCGGAGAGACTGTGGTCCACGATCGTAATTGTGGTCCTCCCCCCCGAGAGCAGAGCCAGGAGCGGAAGTGTTGCTGGGAAGCCTCCAGCACAGTTTATTTATTTATTTATTTATTTATGAGACTTATATACCGCTTTAAGTGCAAGCACTCTCTAAGCGGTGTACACCAGTAAGCAATGTATATATATATTTACATTGCCCCCAACAATCTGGGTCCTCATTTTACCTACCCCGGAAGGATGGAAGGCTGAGTCAACCTTGAGCCGGTGAGATTTGAACCGCTGACCTGCTGAACACAGTCAGCTAAAGTTGTTCAATGTGACGTCGGATCACACGACCATCATCCAAGGCCACTTCGTATGACAGCGGCCCAGAGACCTTGCATACCACCGCTGTGACCCAGAGATGTCCAGGTCCATAGTTCCTTGTCCAGACCGGATTGCCCACCTGTAGTCTCCTAGGTGCCTGCGGCTGTGACACCTGTGAAGCCACCCGGTCTGGGTGCAACCTGTCCAGTTTAGTGATGAGGCGGTGACCCCAGTGGAGTTCTGCTGGGCTCTTCCCCGTGGCTGTGCATCTGTGATGCCAGCTGCCATAAGTGATTCTTTTAAGAGCATCTTTGGTAGTGCGCACCATCCTCTCTGCCTGGCCATTGGAAGATGGATAAAATGGTGCTGAAGTAGTGTGCCGGATCAAGTTGGCCTGTAGAAAAGGCTGAAACTCAAAAGAAGTAAATTGGGGGCCGTTATCTGAGACCAGGACATCTGGAAGTCCATGAGAAGCGAAGATTCCTCTCAACACCTGGATGGTCCTAGCAGTAGTAGTGGAGGAGACAGGCACAACTTCTAGCCACTTGGAATGGTTGTCAACGAGGAGAAGGAAGAATTGCCCCTGAAAGGGCCCAGCGTAGTCGATATACACCCTCGACCAAGGGGCAAGTGTCTCCTCCCACCTATGTACAGGGGCCTGAGGCATTTCAGGCCTGGACTGTTGGCACACTTGACATCCATGAACCTGGGTCTCAATCTCTTTATCGAGCCCAGGCCACCAGAGATGGCTACGCACAAGCGCTTTCATCCGGACTATGCCTGGATGTCCCTCATGCAGAGAGAGCAAGACTCTAGTCCTCAATGAGGCTGGGATGACTACCCTGCTACCCCATAAAAGGCACCCTTTGGGAAGCGTTGTTGTGGAAACCTGCTTCACAGAAAAAAAAGCCTAGAATAAGACTGAAAAGAGAAATTTAAAATTATATACATTGGATATAAGGCATTTTAGAACTATGGACTGAGTTAAGGATTAGGTTTTTGAATAGAAATAGGAAAAAATGGGTGATTAATGTATAAAAATTACTACATAATGGAATGAAGGAAAATGAAGAGATGTTTTAGATCAGGATTGAATTTAAAAAAAAATTGATGGATTGATGGATTAGATATGTATAGGATAGATTAATGTTTATTTTAACTGGGAGAGATTTGTGGAAGAAGAAATAAATAAGATCTATGATGAAATTAAAGAATTAGGACATATTTAGAAGAGATACCTGAACTGATAATGTGTGTATTTGAAGTTAAATTTGATTATGGTCTTGTAATTGCATAAAGATTTAAAACAGGTTTAGGATTAATAGAAATTTAAGGTAGAAATAGATTAGTTTAAATATATAAGCTATTTGAGGGAAATAGAGAGGGAATATTTGATGCATTGACTGAATTACGTATATATATGTTTTGTTTTTGGATTTTTGATTACCCCAGCCCCACGGTGTGTCTTGAGCACTTTGTATTAATTAAAAAACCAATAAAATTTGTTTTTTAAAAAAAGGCACCCTTTGAAAGTGGAAAGCTCGTGCTTCCTTTGCCAGAAGCTTTGAAACTCAGTACCTGGACACATGTCAGGCCATCCTGATAACACCCTTGTCAGCACGCGTGTGAGCGTGTGATCAGTGGCAGTTTCTGCAGCCATGTCCCTAGCATTGAGGGGAGATTCAGGTAATTCCTGAATGGAGAGAATGTGAAGAGCAGGAGCAGGATCTGCCTCTATCTGCTGTAGAGGTAATCTGCTGAGGCCATCTGCATGGCCCATTTCTTTGCCAGGTTTGTGCACCAAAGTGTAGTCGTATGCTGACAGGAAAATTGACCATCTCAGCATTCTAGGAGAGATTATGTGTGGGGTTTGTTTATTTGTGATAAACAAACCCAGCAGAGGCTTATGGTCTGTGTAGACTGTAAAATGGCGGCCATATAAGAAATCATGAAATTTCTTTATGCCAGCCACTATGGCCAAGGCTTCTCTTTCAATCTGTGGGTAATTACGCTCTGCAGATGACAGAGTCCTTGAATAGTAGGCCACAGGGACTTTTGTCCCATCAGCCTTCAGATGACTAAGCACAGCCCCAACACCATAAGGGGACGCATCACATGCGATGCACACAGGCAATTGCTTATTGAAATGCGCTAAAACCGCATTTGAAGAGAGCAAGGCCTTGACCTCTGTAAAGCTCCTTTCATGGACCTTAGTCCACTGCCAAGGAGCCTGTTTGTCCAAGAGCCGGTGTAACGGCTCAGCCACTGCAGCCTTGTGGGGAAGGAATGCATGATAAAAGTTTAAGAGTCCCAGAAAAGCCTGAAGTTCGCTTTTGGACTTGGGGCCTGCTGAATTGCTTGAAGCTTGGATTCAGCAGGATGGATGCCTTCAGCATCAATACAGAACCCCAGAAATTCAGTGGAGGTGACTCCAATCTTACATTTATCTTGCTTCAGCTTCAGCCCCGCTTGGTGGAAATGCAGCAAGACAGCTCTCAGCCTTTCAGCTAAATTTACAGATGACTCCCCAGCAATGAGGACGTCATTGAAGTAGGGGCAGACCCCAGGAATACCATGGAGCGTTCACTCCATTACACTTTGGAAGATGCCAGGGGCCACGTTAACCCCAAACTGCAGTCTTTTCACTTTAAAGGCTCCCCGGTGCGTCACAATTGTTTGAGCCTCAGCTGTTGCCTCATCAACAGGTAACTGTTGGTAGGCCTGTGCCAAATCAAGCTTTGCAAAGAGGCGCCCCCCCCCCCTTGAGGGAGGCCAGAATGTGGCTAACCACAGGCACTGGATATGCATGCTGTTGCAGCGCTTTGTTAAGTGTACATTTATAGTCCGCACAGATTCGGACTTCTCCATTGGCCTTCAGTGGTGTTACTATGGGGGTTTCCCGTGGACTAGAGTCCACAGGTTCTAAGATGCCCTGCTGGAGCAGCTTGTCCAGCAATGCATCAATTTTGCCTTTGAGGGCAAAAGGCACCCTTCTAGGTTTGATCCAGATGGGTATGATAGCTGGGTCTAAGCGTAAGGCAATGGGAGGCCCCTTGTATGATCCAAGCTTTGAACTGAACACATCAGCAAACTCCTTGCAGACTTCTGCAAGGCCTGATGTTTGCAGACTGTGCAGTCCAGTCACTTGAATCCCAAGGGCCTTGAACCAATTGAGTCCAATGAGACTCGTGTGATCACCCCCAACTACCACCACATCTAGCAGGCCTTCAAAAGTCCTACGCTGCACCTTGAGTGTGGCCTCTCCCTTTACGCTGATTCTGGAATTCTGGAAGTCAGTGAGAATTAAATTCAATGGCCTGAGTTTGACTCGTAGGCCACTTCTGCTGCAAATCCTTTTAAAGGTGTCAAAAGAAATAACTGATAGAACGGACCCTGTGTCCAACTCCATCGACAAGGGAACCCCTTGCAACTTCATGTAAATGTGAAGCTTTTTCTTAAGTGGCCTATGAATTTCTGTCCTGAAAATGCTCCTGCATGACATGCAGAAACCCACCCTGTGTTGGCTGGGGACCCTGGTACCTTTCTGAAGCAATTCTTCCTGAGACTGGACCTTCTGGTGACCCAAACAGATGGAGGCAATGTGGCCTTGCCTGCCACATGCCCGGCAAATGGCAGAGCGAAATCTGCAGTCAGAGCGCTTGTGGCATCCTCCACACCCGAAACACCGAGGGGATGCTGGGGCCTTGTCTCTGCGCTCCTGAAACTTCTTCTCCTCTGTCTGGTGCAGCCTATCCACCTCCTCTTCAGAAACTTGTTCTGAATCTTCTTGAGCGACCTCTTGATGGACAGCGACTGTGGCTGGAGGATTTCTGGTGAGCCGCAAGGCCTTCACAGCACCGCCCGCTGCTTCTTCAGCTGCAACCTCTCTCAAGGCATCTTGGAATGAGACAACATCTTTGGCGAAGATCTTCTGCTGTAGCTCACGACTTCTCAAGCCACAAACTAACCGATCCCGGAGCCTCTCTTCCAGGTCCTTGAACTCACATGGTCTAGCGGCTTGTCTTAAGGCAGCAATAAAGTCTGCAGCAGACTCACCAGGCCTCTGGTCCCTCTGCTCGAACACGTGTCGCCAAGCAATCACTGAAAGTTTAGGTTCGAAGTGTTCTCTCAGCATCTTCTTCAAATCAGCATAGGACACTGACTCCAGAGGTGCTGGGGCAACCAGATTTTCCGCTATGTCGAAAGTGTCCTGCCCACAAACACACAGCAAGGTAGCTGCTTTGAGGCCATCTTCTCTAATCTGATTTACTCTAAAGTAGTTCTCCACCCATGACATGTAAGAGTTCCAGCGTTTTGGGTGAGAAGTATCAAATTCCGACAACCGGCCTATCTTTGACATCGTAGCAGTCTGTAACTTCGTCAACGCCTTCACTGCAAGCCTTTTGGGAAGGGGTCCCTACTGCCAAGGTCACCTCCAGCAATTTCGTACTGGCAGGCAGAGTCGCAATTTCCGGATGCCGAATTTCCCCCAGGCTTCAGGACTTCCTTGGTGAGTCCTATCTTCTTCTTCTGTTCTTGCTTGCAGTGATCCCACCTCCATCGCCAATGTTCTGTTCGCGAGTCCAAGGCATTTAGACAAAGCAAGTAACACAAAAGCAAGTCTTCTTTATTGCAAGTCAGCAACAGAACAGTAAACAAAATGGCGCGCAGCCCTTTTATAGTCTCCTTGCAAGGACAGCATCAACCAATCAATGCAAGGCTGGTTTCATGCCTTGAGCAATTCAGCAGGCCCAGGACATAACACTGTCTATCCCACATTTTTCTAGCTTACCAAGAAGTAGGTTGTGGTCTACTTTGTCAAATGCCTTGCTGAAGTCTAAGTATACTATGTCCAGAGCATTTTGCTGGTCTACTAATTTAGTCACTTTGAATGGCTTCCATACAAGGTTTGTGTCCCCCCGCCCCAAATTGTAGGAAACTGCACAGCCATCTTTGGACAAGATCCTTGTTTTTTCAAAGATTAGCCAAGGGTGCAAGGTAGTCTGAACAGCAGCATAAAGGAAAGAGGAAGGTTGGTACACTTTGCAACATTTTGTTGTATGATATATACAGGTTAAGATATGGATGTTTTAACATGACTTCAGTTCGGCATGTTTGCAGCACAGTTCTGATAGGTCAGTTTGTCACAAGGCTTCCAAGGAAGTGATGGGAAGCAACAGGGCAGAGGAAGCCAGCAGCTCCTCCTTCTACATGGCCCCTGCTCAGCCAGTCTAATCCATTGCCAGCAGTGTGTTCCTGACCCATGTTTGGGCTCTCCTGCTGTGTTGGCTTGATAACAGGCCCAACATAAAGCCACAAGCATGCACTGATGACTTGTGAGAACCCTCTGTGGGCTGTCTTACAGTTGAACTGATGAAGCTTCCTGTCTGACTAATTTGGCGTGTTAACATGACTGCTGTACATTGCACAGAGCATCTCCTTTTAGAAATGGGGAACCATCATTCATTATACTTTTCAGAGTGCGGGGGAGAAAGATGGGTTGAAAATCCCTTTGAATCTTTCAGTCCAAATCTTTTTTTCTTTCTTCTTGCATTTTTGCATTTGCCAAATTAAGGTCTCTCCTGTAATGTTATCAGAGGAGGGCCCTATGATTCTGCTACAAAGACTGACTCTGAAGGACCATCAGAACCAAGCTCCGGATTGATGCACGTGCAGCACCCCCTGGCCTCCAGGGGGCACCATGCGCATCAGTCCGGAGCTCAGTTCTCAGCTGCAGAGGCCTTTCCTGAAGGCCTCTGATGGCGAAACGGAGCCCAGGAGTGACACATGTGTCAATCCAGAGCTCCACTCTCAGCTGCGTGAGCGGCAGCAAGTAGCCACAGAAGTGGGCTGGCGAGGCAGGTGTCAGGGCATGGGAGACCTGGCTGCAATGGTAAGTGGGTGCAGGGCATGTGGGTTAGCTCCAACACCAGCTTGATTTTTAGGCATGCACCTCGTCCCAAAACTAGGGTTTATTTTGGGGTAGGGCTTATATTAGGCCGACCCCCAAAAATCAAGCTAGGGCTTATTTTTGGGGTAGGTTGTCTTTTCAGGGAAACACAGTAATAGATTAAGCATATAAAGACAATGTCACTCAAATTTGCATTCCCCCACCCAACCTCAAGGACAGGGCATGACCTCCTAGCCACAATAGAAACCAAGCTACCACAATTAGAACAACCAAAGACACACACTTGAATCCTATTGCCCAACAAGCCCAGAAATCTCAATCACACAGCCCCTAAACAATATAAAAGTCCATCCACTCACCAGACCAGGTTGTCAGCTGTCCCAGAACTGACGCTATGTCACTTCGCTTCTGCTTCCTAAATAAATGGAGACCTCCTTTCCTGCACCATGGCTCCAAATTCATTTCTCCTGAGTCTTTCTCCGAGCTTGGAACCGGACCAGATTTTACTTTCAACAGGTGTTACAGTATGTCATACAAGTCCAGCCACTGTGCTTTATTAAGTGTTGTTTATGTCTGAATCCAGCCAAAAGTGATTTATTCAACAAACCAAGACTGACAGAACATGAGCTCAGCTTATGTGAGGTTCATTGGCTTCTGCCTGCTGCTCTTCAGCCATCTACCCATTTGGCACTCCACAACAAACACCATAAATTACATACTTTGTTATGCTGGACCTGATGGGAACTGTAGCCCAACACCTACAGGGTATTGGGGCAGGACATCTGTATCGTCACCACATTGTTTAAAAATGGGTGTGAATGGAATAAAATTCTAGATTCCAACTGCAGCTCTGGGGCTTTTCATTTGAGATGTATTCAACCACGAAGGAACACAAAGCCCAGGGAGAGGCAGAGAAATAGCAGGACTAAAATGGATTGGAAATGGAATTGGAATTGAGACACTTTTGCACAGCCAGAAAGGAAGAATGCAGTCAGTTCCAAAAGCAACACAAGAGTTTTGCTTCCATGTTGCACAATACAGTACATGACTCAATGCTTCCATCACCATAAATGATCTCACGTGCAGAGAGAAGATGGCCCACCCACCTTCCTCCTTTTGTTTACAAGCTTTTGTTTTCAAGCTACTCTACTCCAATAATTTTAACTGGGCTAAGAAGCTGATATTGGGCACACAATTTGAAAACAAAACTTTGCAATCCCATAAGACTCAAGGTCCAAAACATCTAAAAAGCACAAAATTGCCTAATACTCTTTTGAGGGTTTTTTCTTTCCTTTTGTTTTTCCCCATTTTTTTCCTGTCTAGGTAACATAGGATTTCTTTTTCACCATTTCTTCTATTATATAATAGGTCTTTTCCTCAAAATTACATCATTTTTATATAATATATAGTTTCTATATAATATGATCTTTTAAAAAATGTTAACATACTGTTTTAAAAACTTGTTTTAAAAATACATTTAAAATTTTAAATTGCCTGCCCTTGAACTTGGCCACTATCCACTAGGGTCTGAATATTCTCAGTGGCCACTGAATAATACTAGCTTATTGTTGGAAAATAAAGGATAAAAATCAAAGGGGAGGAGAAATTGAATGTATTATTGCAGGTAAGGACATGGCTGGCTGGAACCCTGAACAGGAATGTTCAACCCCACAATTTCTTGTTGCAGCTCCCATTTGTATTTCTCACCCTGTATTCCTCAAAAATGGTTCTGGAAAAGTATGCTGGGTTACATGTAACACGTACTGTAGCTCAAATGGTACTCAGGAAAATAACCAGGTCAGAGGAGCAACCAACTTCAAAAGCAGGTATATGATGCCCCGATGAAGTGAGGATAGTATGTAAAACTAAGAAAATGGGGTTGTTTGAAGTTCTACAACTCCTCCAACAACTGTGAATTAAAGAAAGTGAAATCACTGCAAGTAATCCTGTTAAATACCGGTATCTACCTTTAAAATGTTCAGGTTGTATAAGGGCAGGGAATGAACACTGTAATCTCCTGCTTTTGCTCTTTTACACACAGAAACCAATTGCTGAAGTTTTTCTTGGCATGGAGACATTGTCTATGTTCCTATATAACCATAGCTTACTTAATTTACTGAGATTCCTGACCCATGAAGCAACCAGCAAACACACTTGGTCTGAGTTGTCACAGCTGACAAACTTGAAATTCACTGTGCTATATGAACTACAGATAGTCCTTGACTTATGACTAGTTGCTTAGCAATCATTTGAAGTTATAACAAATCCCCCAAAAGCTACTTATGACCCAATTTTGAAGTTATGATGTGATCACATTTTGGGCATTTGGCAACCAGGTTACCTTTACAGCTGTTTGCACTGTCCAGCAGTCACATGACCACAACTTTCAATGTTTTTTGCTTGTTTTCAGCATTTACTTGCCGTTTCCAACAAAAAACACTCATTGGGTAAAATGGATTCACTTTACAACCACAATTTTTATAATTATTATTATGGATCATCGCACAGTCAACCAGATGTTCAGACTGGATTTGGCATTTTGTCTACCTATCGAGTCCTTACCCAGGACCTGGGATAGGCAGATGTGGATGTTTGATGGTATTACAGATATCGTCGCAGGATGGAAGCAGTTCCTAGTAAGGCCGCCTTTTGCCATTGACTAATAGCGAATTTGTCAGTGCCAATGGTGTTCAAGTGGTGCTCCAGTTGTTTTGGGATTGCACCCAAGGAGCCTATTACTATTGGTACTACCCTTGCTTGCTTTTGCCACAGTCTTTCTATTTCTATTTGTAGGTCTTTGTATTTTGTTATCTTCTCCAGTTCTTTCTCTTCTATTCTGCTGTCTCCAGGCACTGCCACGTCCACTATCCAGACTTTTTTGTCTTTCTTATCGACAATTGTTAAGTCTGGGGTGTTATGTTGCAGGTGCTTGTCTGTTTGAATTCTGAAGTCCCAGAGCAGTTTAATTTTATCATTTTCTATAACTTTCTCTATTTTATGATCCCACCAGTTTTTGCTTACAGGCAAATGATATTTTTTGCAGATCTTCCAATGCACCATTGTTGCTACTTTGTAATGCCGCTGCTTGTAATCAGTCCGTGCAATCTTCTTGCAACAGCTTACCAGGTGGTCCACTGTTTCTTCAGCTTCTTTGCATAGGCGGCACTTACTGTCTGTTGCTGTCTTCTCAATTTTGACTTTATATGCATTTGTCCTTAAGGCTTGGTCTTGTGCAGCCAGAATCAGTCCCTCGGTCTCTTTCTTCAATTTTCCTGCTCTTAGCCATTGCCAGGTCTTGTTATTATCTGCTTTCCCAGCTATTTTTTTCATGTATTGGCCATGTAGTGCTTTGTCTTCCCATGCCTCTATTCTGTTCTTCATTTGGTCTTTCTTGTAGGCCAGTTTGGTCTCTCCAGTAGTCAGTAAGCCTTCCTGATATACTAATTTCAGTGCATCTTCATCATTGTTCTTCAGATATTCTTCCAAAGCCATTTTTTCTTCTTCAACCATCTGATGTACTTGTAGCATTCCACGCCCACCTATTTGCCTTGGTAGATAAAGTCTGTCAATGTCACTGCGTGGATGAAGGGCATGATTCATTGTCATTATTTTTCTGGTCTTCCTATCCATTGCTTTTAGTTCTGCTTGAGTCCAGTCCACTATTCCAGCTGTGTACCTAATGACTGGAATTGCCCAGGTGTTGATTGCCTTTATGGTATTTCCTCCATTGAGTTTGGACTTTAAGATCTTCTTCACTCTCTTGATGTATTCACCTCTAATCTTTATCTTGACTTCAGTGTGCTTGATGTTGTCAGCTTGAAGGATACCCAAGTATTTGTAGTAATCTTCCTCATCCAGACTCTTAATGTTATTTTCGTGGGGCATCTTGATTCCTTCAGTTTTCACTACTTTTCCTTGTTTGATAGTAAGTGTGGCACATTTGTCCAAGCCAAACTCCATAACAATATCTTGGCTATATATACGGACAGTGTTGAGCAGCAATTCTATTTCAGATGATGTTTTTCCATACAGCTTCAGATCATCCATGTAAAGGAGATGGGATAGTCTGGTAGATGTTTTTGATGTTTGATAGCCATGTCCTGAGTTATTCAGTATTGTTGACAGAGGAAACAGTGCAATAACAAATAGTAATGGTGACAATGAATCTCCTTGAAATATTCCTCTCTTGGTGTTAACCTCTCCCAGTCTCTCACCATTGATCTGCAACTGTGTCTTCCATTGTGCCATCGATCTTTGCACAAATTTTCTGATGTTTCTACTGACTCCTGTTATTTCTAGGCACTTGATTATCCAGTCATGTGGCAGAGAGTCAAATGCCTTTTTGTAGTCAATCCATGCCACATTCAGGTTGGTCTTCCTTCTCTTGCAGTTTTCCAAGATCATTTTGTCTATTAGGAGTTGATCTTTTGTTCCTCTGCTATTGGGGCGGTTTCCTTTCTGCTCAGGTGGAAAGAGATTGTTTTCAACTAGATGCTGTTGTACTGCATCAGCTACCACACCAGTTAGTAATTTGAAAGTTGTTGGTAAACAGGTAATTGGCCTGTAGTTGCCTGGTGTTGCCCCTTTTGCTGGAGTTTTCATTATTAGGTAGGTTTTCCCATTTGTTAGCCACTTTTCAATTTCTCCTCCTTGTAGTATATTGTTGAACTGCTTGGCAATGAGTGGGTGTATAACAGTTAGATGTTTCAACCAAAACCCATGCAGTTCATCTTCACCTGGTGCTGACCAATTTTTGATTTTCCTTGCTCTTTTTTCTACCATTTTTGTTGTTATTACTAGTTCTTTCATTTCAACTTCTGTTTTATTTGCATCCACCTCTTTTAACCAAGCCGCATCCTTGTTGTATTTCTTTGGGTTATCCCATATCTGCTTCCAGAACTGCACTGTTTCTTCCTTGTCAGGTACTGACTGATTCCTTGCAGTTTCTCCATTGATGGATTGGTAGAAACGTTTCTGATTGGATTGAAATTGGAGGTTCTGCCTATAGTTTGCAATTCGAGCTTCATATCTACTGATTTTCCTGGCTATAGCTGTTATTTGTTGCTTTATTATTTCCAGTGCTTCCTTGATCTTCCTTGTTTCTAAGTGGTATTTCTTGATTAGGTATTCTTTGGTCTTGTTGTTGTTGTTGTTGTTGTTGTTGTTGTTGTTGTTGTTGTTATGTGGGTTTGAAGGCAATAACCAGACCGGTATTATGCAAAAGTGTTTATTCAACCAAGAACAGAACTGTCAAACACTGGCAACATGCCTGCTATTTATACGTTTCGCCTCTAGGGTGTCAACCAATCACGCTAGCTTGCTCCCGCTCGAACTTTAATCTTTTGATGTTTCCCTCCAAAACTGTTGCAGGTAGCTTAGCTTTACAGTACCATAATATCAGTATTAATACATAAAAATTATTATTATTATTGTATAAAATTTATTATTTTTTATAGGGTTAGGAATGAGGTGGGATTGGGATTGGGGTTGGGATTTGGGTTAGGGTTAGGATTAGGGTTGGGGTTGGGGTTAGGGTTTTTCCAAATAACATTCTCAATATTTAGCAAACAGCATAATGTCTGGGTTCATGTGTTTAACAAAAAATAATAGATAATAGTTAATTATCATAAACAATATGTTAATTAATTGCTTGATAGTCTTCTTACTAATATATATTCAAAGTTACATATCACATTCCTTTCTCTCTAACTCACGTTTCTAGCCATTGATAGAAATTATCCCATGTTCTAAAGTACACTGAGTCTTCTTTCTCTTTTATCTTTAAAGTCAAACTGTCCATTTCTGCACACTCTAAAATTTTCTTAATACTTCTTCGGTTGGTAAATTTTCATTTTTCCAATGTTGGGAACATACAATTCTTGCTGCAGTTAGTATGTGTAGAATTAAATATATACAATCTTTCTCATAATTTGTTCCTATTATTCCTAACAAAAATAATCCTGGCTTAAAATCTATTTGTGTCAACGCTGCTAATATTGGATATTCTTGCTTTGACAAAATATGCAGAGCTGTCTGGTATTTTTAGAGTTAACTTAGATGATGCTGGGAGGAGAAAGAATGTGTGTAGGGAGTAAACAAGAGAAGGAATACGCGGGCTACAGAACAGAAGTGAACCTTTGCCCTTCGGGCTGATTGGAAAACGTGATTTATGACTGCAAAATAGAGTAGGGGAATAGGCTGGAATGTTATGTGCAGGGGAGGATAATTCAGATCTTGGCATCCCTCCATGCTGTGCCGACACTCTATTACACAAAATAAAGACTTTTTAGGAAAACAATGCCTGGAAGTTCTTTGAAGTGTTTCATTAGTCGGAACCATGACATCATGCCAAGATCTCCTTTCTTTTCAAATTACCTGGGGTCCTGAACTCCAGCCGCTGTCTCTAGACTTGGGAGAAGCTGGCAAAGATTCAGGAGAAGATTTCAGAAATGGAGAAAAGGAAATTGCCTGAAGCAAACAGCCTGGCATCAGCTGCTACCCCGGGGGGGGGGGTGACAGCCAAGATGCTGCGGGAGGAAGGGCTTTGGCAGCATTCCCAGCTGGAGAAAAAAACCCAAGCAGCTAGGAGAGCTTATCTGGTCATCAGGCTGGACCCAGCCCAGCGGACACTCCAGATGCCTCGAGACTGTCTGCCCACCCTCAAAGGCAAAAGCAGACCGGTGGAGACCTATCAGATCATCTGCCACTGAAGGTTCGGGTGAGTCACTGGAAAGATTTGAAAAGCTAGAGGTGAGAAGCAGAAAACAACTCCTACAGAGAGGAGCCTACAGCCCCTCCATTGCAGATCAGACAGCCTTCCAGACCCTGTTTTCTCCTGCCAGGGCCTCCAGCCTTGAAGAGAGAGGGAATCCCAGTCTGAGGCCTCTGCAGCAAAGGGGAGTTTGGCATCCCCCACGGGTGGATGGTCAGCAGCCTCTGAGCTTGCCACAGCTAATAGAGGCCTTGCAACAGCTTGGGGTGCTGCAGGAGCCAGGAGATCAGCAGCTGGTGGGAGGATGACCACAGCAAGGAGATTGGTCACTGCCCCCGAATGTACAGCAACTGCTGAGGGGCCTACAGCAGCAGGGGACATGGCCACAGCCCCTGACCATGCAACCCCTGGATATGAATCAGCAACCAGGATGGGGCCAGCAGCAACTGGGGGGGCAATGAGCGCAGTGGGAAGCCCAGCAGCCATCAAACCAGCAGCCAGGATGGGGCCAGTGGCAACAACCACATTGGGGGCCCCAACAGCCTATAATTGCACCACCTTTTAGAGCAACCTTCGATGGGGACCCAGAGAAGCTGATTTTTTTCCTCAATCAAGTGCACTCTCATTTGAACAGCTGGGCCTATCTCTACCCAGACCCAGGCGCCATGGTCGATGTGATTGCATCCAACCTAGAGGGAGAAGCATCCGAATGGCTGAACAATTTATATAATGAGCAAGCCCCCGAATTGGAGGACCCCCACCTCTTCCTCCTAGGGCTGAGAGAAAGATTTGAGGACCCATCCATTGGCCTCAAAGCAGGAGAACAAATCTACAAAATAAAACAAGCCGGCAGGCCTGCCCTGGAGTACGTGCAAGAGTTTCACAAGATAGCAGGTCGAATAGAGGGGTGGCCTAAGCAATCCCTAATCCATCACTTCATTGAGGGATTAGACGGCCACCTCTCTCAGGCCTGCATCTATCGAGCAGTACCTGATCAGCTGCAAGAATGGTACCAGGCAGCGGTGAAGCTAGACGTTCAGCTCGCCCGCTATAAGAAGCCTCCCCTACCTGAATCCGAGCCAAAGCCAGAGCAACCCGAACGACAATCACCCCCACGAAAACCTCCAACTACTGTGATGGCTGAAGGACCCAGGTCACCTGCAGGCCCGTCAATCAAGTGTTTCCGGTGCGGACAGGAAGGACATCAAGCCGCAAACTGTCCAGTCCCCTACCCCTGACTACAAAGCAGACTGGAACCAGCGGCGAGAAGGAAACCTGTCCAGCAGCTAAAAAGAGAGAAATCCAACCGGGTCATGCAGGAACCTGTTGCCCAGGTCACACACCCCACACAGGAGGACGCCAGGACTCCGGGTGGACCCGCCCCTGCTTTACCCTCCTTTGACAGTGACGATGAAGGAGAGAATGACCCGATGGTGAGTCAGCACGTCCTGTCTTTTTCACTGCCCACCAAACTTATAATTCCTAAGTCGGGGGCACAAATAGACTTAAAAATGCTAATCGATTCTGGATGCTTCCGATGCATCATTAGCTTGCCAATTGCCATGAAATTGGGTATACAAGCAAAACTGCTCTCGAAGCCCGTGAGGTTTGAGCAAGCTGATGGCTCCCTGATGAACGGAGTCTTGTCACGCAATTAACTGAGCCCCTATGCCTAGAAATAGGTGAGCACTGGGAGTTTATTCACTTCCTTGTGGCTCCAAAAATGACTGAGGCTGTGATCCTAGGTCTAGCCTGGTTGGACAAATGGAAACTGTTTATCTGGTGGGAGAAAGGAATGAGAACTGTGAGACTACCTATAGGACCTACCCCCCCCCCACTGATTCAACCAACGTTGCGGGACACTTTAGGCCACCTAATGAGCAAGCGCACATGGCTGCCTCACCGCCACCAGGCGAACCACTCATCCCCAGCGAATACCAGGACCTGGCGGAGGCATTTAGTGAAAAAGAATGCGATGCCCTGCTCCCTCACAGACCCAATGACTGCTCTATCAAATTGGTGCCAGGAGCCAAACTCCCACACCCGAGAATGTACGCTATGTCCCCCCTCGAAATGGAGGAGATGCAGCGATATGTGAACAAAAACTTAGTGAGGGGGTTCATTGAACGGGCCAAATCTACCATGGGAGCCCCTGTGTTATTTAAAGAAAAAAAAAGATGGGTCTCTTCATCTTTGCATTGATTATAAAGATCTGAATGCGGTGAGTGTGGAAAATAAATACCCCCTCCCCCTCCTAAAGGACTTATTAACCCATCTGGCTAAGGGGAGTGTCTTCACTAAATTAGACCTGAGAGAGGTATATTACCGGGTGAGAATAAAGGAGGGAGATGAGTGGAAAACTGCCTTCAACTGCCCCATGGGGAGCTATCAATCCAAAGTCATGCCATTTGGACTACAGGGGCCCCCAGCCGTATTCATGGAGTTGATTAAAGAGGTCCTACATGATCACTTGTACAAAGGGGTTCTGGTGTACCTTGATGACATCCTGATATACAGCACGAATGCGGCTGATCATATAAAGCTGGTGAGAGAAGTATTAAAGAAACTATTGAATGCCAAACTTTATGCCAAATTGTCAAAATGTGAATTTCACCAGACCCAATTAGATTATCTTGGCTACAGAATTTCCAACGAGGGTATTGAAATGGATCCAGGCAAGGTGAAAGCTATAATCGAATGGCAGCCCCCAAAGACTCACAAACAGCTCCAGAGCTTTCTAGGTTTTGCCAGCTTCTATTGTCAATTCATCCCCTCTTGTGCCAAGATTGCCCTACCCCTTACAGAATTACTCAAAACAGGCAAAAGAGGAGGGAAGCCGCAACCAGGCCAAACACTGGCATGGACGATGGGCTGTCAAACAGCTTTTGAGAATTTAAAGAGACTATTTGCTGCTGAACTTGTCCTAAAGCACCCCTGCCCATGGGAGCCCTTTGTAATTCAAGCCGACGCCAGCGATGTGGCAGTTGGAGCTGTATTACTGCAAAAGAACAAAAGTGGGGTCCTGCAACCCTGCGCCTACACCTCTAAAACATTTACTGAAAGCGAGCAGAGATGGGCAATCTTGGAGAAAGAGGCTTTCTCAATTAGGTGGGGGCTATTAAACTGGCGACACTATCTAGAAGGGAGCAAGGTGCCTTTTGAAGTATAGACAGATCACAAAAACCTAGAGGCACTGAAAACTCCCCGCAAATTGTCCCCAAAGCAAGTACGGTGGGCACAGTATTTAACCATTTCAACTTCACTCTAAAGTACATACTGGGAGGAAAAAACTTCCTAGCTGATGTGCTATCGAGATTGCCCCAGTACAAAAGCGAACGCAAAGAGGTTAATGAGGCAATTATCTCCAGTCCACAAACTGCCGCTCAACTCACGTCTCACAGAGTCCCTAATCCTGATGATCCTGGGGTAAATAAAATAAAACAAGATCAATGGTTCAAAGATAATCAAACCTCCCTAACATGCAGGGATGGCTTGGCTAACAAAGCGGGGAAACTATATTTGCCAGAAGCCCTCCGTCTTAATGCTCTCAAACACAGCCATGACGTAAAACAGGCTGGACACTTTGGATATCTAAAAACTCTACATCTCATCCGCCAGCAATTTTGGTGGCTGAGGCTGAAAAGGGATGTGGAAAACTATGTAAAGAGTTGTACTGTATGTGCCACAATGAAAAGAATCCCAGGGAAAACCCCTGGGTTACTGCAGCCGGTGGCAGACCCTTCTCAACCATGGGAAGAAATAGCTATGGACTTTATAGTAGACTTACCTGAAAGTAGAGGAAATACTGTCATCTGGACTGTGATAGACCTGTTCTCGAAGCAGTCTCATTTCATTGCCTGCAAAGGACTCCCATCTGCCCAACGACTGACCAAATTGTTCCTGAAACATATCTACCGGCTGCATGGCGCCCCTAAGCGAATAATTTCGGACAGAGAGGTGCAGTTCACAGCGAAATTTTGGAGGAGTTTTCTTAAATTAATTGGATCATCTCAAGGCTTATCATCTGCTTTTCATCCAGCTACCAATGGGGCTTCAGAATCTGCTAACAAAATGGTGGAGCAATATCTCAGATGCTACGTTTCCTACCAACAGACAAAATGGACTGACCTCCTCCCTTTCGCCGAGGTGGCTTACAATAATTCTGTTCACAGCAGCACCAGCTACACGCCTTTCAGAGTAGCCACAGGAAAAGAGTTCAGCCCAATACCTGAATACCCTCAGGTTCCCTCCACCTCCCAGACACTTGATCAATGGGTGAGGGGGTGGGAAGAAGTTTGGAGAAATACGAAAACTGCATTAAAAAAGACTTCCGAGACTTATAAAAAGCAGGCTGATAAAAAGAATGCTCCCCAAAGGACATTCCAAGTTGGGGGAAAGGTTTATCTGTCAACTAAATATTTACGCCTCAAATTGCCCAGCAAGAAATTGGGACCAAAATTCTTGGGACCTTTTCCCATCATAAGGATCATCAACCCCGTCACAGTAGAATTAAAACTCCCTAGGCTTTTAGGGAGGAATCACCCTGTCTTCCATTGCAGCTTGTTAAAACCTTGTCGGGGCTCCACTTTAAGACCTCCCCCTAAGAAGGCACCTGGGCCCCTCATAGTAGTGGGTCAGACTCACTATGAAGTGAAACGTATTCTTGACTTTAGAATTTTTAAAGGGAAATTGCAGTACCTAGTACAATGGAAGGTGTACTCGTTGTACGAAGCTACTTGGGTGAAATCTAGCAATGTGAAGGTTGACCGACTCATTAAAAAGTTTCATGAGTAAAACCCCAACAAACCAAGAGATATGCTTTTGTTTACATACAGGACCTATCCTTTTTGTAAGGGGGGCCGGATATCAATGCTGCTAATATTGGATATTCTTTCTTTGACAAAATATGCAGAGCTGTCTGGTATTTTTAGAGTTAACTTAGATGATGCTGGGAGGGGAGGAGAAAGAATGTGTGTAGGGAGTAAACAAGAGAAGGAATACGCGGGCTACAGAACAGAAGTGAACCTTTGCCCTTCGGGCTGATTGGAAAACGTGATTTATGACTGCAAAATAGAGTAGGGGAATAGGCTGGAATGTTATGTGCAGGGGAGGAGAATTCAGATCTTGGCATCCCTCCATGCTGTGCCGACACTCTGTTACACAAAATAAAGACTTTTTAGGAAAACAATGCCTGGAAGTTCTTTGAAGTGTTTCATTAGTTGCAACCATGACAATTTGTTTTTTAGTCATTTTCTCCAACCATAAATGTATTTTTGAGCAAAATCTTTTAGCTTTAGGGCATGTGCACCAGATATGGTAATAAGTACCTGGTCTTTGTTTGCATTTCCAATGCTTGTTTGAAATATTTTTTAAACATTTTTGCTAATCTCACTGGTGTCATATGCCATCTGTAAAACATTTTATATAAGTTTTCTTTATATGCCACTGCTTTAGTTAATTTAACATTTCTTTCCCATAACTTTTGCCAGTCTTCTAATTCTATATTATATCCAAAGTTCTTTGCCCATATTATCATCGTTTCTTTAACTTGTTCTTCCTCCATCTTTAAGTTTAACAGAAATTTATAGAGCTTCTTAATCAACTTTTCACCTGTTTTTAACAGTATCTGATCAAATTCTGTCTGTTCTTTATAGAATCCCATTGTTTTAGCATCTTTTTCATATCTCGTTTGAATTTGCAGATATGGCCACCATGATAGATCAATACCTTGTTCTTGTAAATCTTGTCTGTCTTTCAATTTTCTTTCGTTGTCCAAAATATCTTTATAAGTCACAACTTTGTCATAATTAATTAAATTTGGGTAAGCGAAAGCTTCCATTGTTGAAAGCTATCCAGGTATCTTAATATAAATTTTTGCTTTTATTTTTTCCCATTCTGAAAGTATCTATATGTTTTATTCTTCCCATACCACAGAAAGGCATGCCAACCAATTTGTAGGTCATGCCCCTCTAGGTATAATAGTCTTTTGTCTTTAAGCATTATCCATTCTTTAAGCCACGTTAAAATAGTGACAAAGGAAATGGATTTTTTCTTCAAAATAAACAAAGAAGAAACATTGCTTCAAAATGTGTGGGATACAGCTAAAGCATATTTCAGAGGGTTGGCTATAACCTATACCACTAAAAAGAATAAAGAAAAGAAACAACTACAGTTAAAGTTGAAGGAAGAATCCAGCTCTGACTGGATCATGGGGAATGGAAGGATTTATACTCCTTGCAGACAGCTGGTCATTTTCATTCTTTTAGAGAGTCACTGAGGCCACCTGGAGGTTTATCTGTGTCATCAGGGTCACCTGAGTAGTGCAAATGGGTGTGGAGCCTTCTTGGAACTGCTGAAAGGACTGTGTTGTAGACTGGAGTTAGATGATGTCACATTCCTCCCCCTCTGTTGAGAGAGGGCTGTTCAGTTTTGACATAGATGGCCTCTTTGACCCCTCTTTCAAACCAGCAGTCCTCTGTGTCCAAAATGTGGACTTTGCTGTCTTCGAAAGAGTGGCATTTGTCTTTTAAATGCAAATGGACTGCTGAGTCTTGTCCTGATGGGTTTGTTCTCCTATGTTGTGCCATGCGTTTATGAAGTGGTTGTTTTGTTTCCCCAATGTACAGATCTGCACATGGCTCACTGCATTGTACATTGTATATAAAATCAACCTAGCTGAAAAGATGAGGGGGAGGGAATATGATGAGAAAAAGAGAGGGTGGGATCTGTTGTTAATGTCGTGGCTCAATTTGCAAACCCAGCTCACAGCCAGACAAGAAGCATTGGGGGGAGGGTATGGGTTGGAATGCAAGGGAGGCAGTGGTGGGACTCAAATATGTGAACAACCAGTTCTCTGTGTGGATGCCGCTTCCGGAAGTCCATTCTGGGCCTGGGCAACAAAAAATTAGCTACCAGTTCTGCCAAAGTGGTGAGAACTGGCTGAATCCCACCACTGAAGGGAGGGGGTAATGGAATGCAAGAGCACAGACCCCATGGCAAGACATACCAACATTCCAAGGTCACTGGATGACAAAGTTCACCAGAGTCTCTTCCCCAAACAAACTGAACATAATTGATTGGATGGAGTAAAGTAACAATGGGAGGGTCAGGGAAAAAGGGAATGTTTAACTATGCTGTTTCCATGTGAAACTGTTAGAATTGGCTTCAATACTTCCATATCCATATCTGCTCAGTAATTATACTCTTGGAAACAAAAAAATGGTCCAGGAGTCATATATATGTGTGTGTGTGTGTGTGTGTGTGTGTGTGTGTATATATATATATATATATATATATATATATATATATATATATATATATATATATATATATATATATATATATATATATATATATATATATATATATATATATATATATATATATATATATATATATATATATATATATGATTGGAAATAAAAACAAAAACATGACTCTTGGGAATATTCATGTTAGTCAAATAATAATGATCACCAAGAGAGTATCTATAAAAATAGAATTTTAATCCACCGAGCTTTCGTCAAACACAATTGACATCGTCAGGGTTAAAAGGTAAGTGCCGGGGGAGAGTCTTATATACAGCTGTTTAGTGTCTGCTTCCGGCTCCTGGAGCGTGTCATAGGCCCCAGCTGATCGGGTTGGATCTCCAGCCTACATCCCACATTACTAGCCTGCATTCTGTCATAAGTTGTTTCAGAGTTGGGAATCCAGATCTTTTTACCTTCCTTGCTCATAGCCTCCCCCCCACCACCATCCCACACACGACTTCCCTCTGCGGGTGGGGGTGGGCAGTTATCACTTTCAGTATCCTTACAAGCCTCACGGCTACTTTGGTCTTGTTTATCCGTCTCCCGGAATTGTGCCCTAAGTTCATAACCCCTGCCCATATTATTCCTCCTCCCCTCCTTCTTCCCCTGGGTTCCCCTGTACGGTCCGCTGTTCGTTCCCACACGCTCTGTCTTGCGCACCGTCAAGATGTTTCTTGTCGTTGTCCTATTGTCAGTGGCTCGTTGTTCCATCCGTTGCCGGTGGGTAACATTACCGTCCGTCCTTGGCTCTCCATTCCCACTCCATACGGTGTTCTTCCCCTTTAATTGTAGTCGCTGTTTCATCCCATAACCTTGTGCTGGGGGTGTCGAAGGGGGGTGCATTCTCCTGCTGGATTGCGATCGGGTTGTCATGCCGTGTCTGGTAGCCTCCTCATGGGGGGGTTCATCGTCGTTCTCCTCATCTCTATCGGACCTGGTTGTGTTCCGTTTTTCTTCCAGTTTCTCGAATCCCCATCCATTTCCATTCCATCTCCGTGCTGTTCCGTTCTCTACGGATCGTGGCGAGTCCGTCCGCAGTTGTCTGCCAGGACTGGTCTGTAGTTGTTCCAGGAAGGGGGGGCCATCAATGGGGGCTCCATTGATGTGATTATATGAGGAGGGGGATCGAGCAATGTCTTCTGGGTTGTAAGTCTTTGGATTAGGTCCCCTCTCCCGGTTAATACGGTTACCGGCATTCCATATTTTCAGAGCCTGGTGTGCTGCACACAAATCCACACGCCTATTGATGGATTCAGTTCCTGAGAACCATGCCTCTTTTAATAAGCGGCCTCTTTTTGTGATATCGTTAGCCAAGATTTGGGCATTCTCAAAATCAAAACGATGGCCATGTTCTACTGCATGAGCCCAAATCTGGGAGTGTTGCTCACCCCGTCTGATGGCTAGCCTATGCTCATGTAGGCGGGTCTTAAGTCTTTTCGAGGTCTCGCCTATGTAATTATTCTGGCAGTCCGCACAGTTGATTTTATAAACTATGGCTGATCTCTCGGCGGTGGGGAGCTGATCTTTGGGGCGCATCACCTTGGTTCGTATGGTTTGGGTGGGGAACCCAGGGGAAGAAGGAGGGGAGGAGGAATAATATGGGCAGGGGTTATGAACTTAGGGCACAATTCCGGGAGACGGATAAACAAGACCAAAGTAGCCGTGAGGCTTGTAAGGATACTGAAAGTGATAACTGCCCACCCCCACCCGCAGAGGGAAGTCGTGTGTGGGATGGTGGTGGGGGGGAGGCTATGAGCAAGGAAGGTAAAAAGATCTGGATTCCCAACTCTGAAACAACTTATGACAGAATGCAGGCTAGTAATGTGGGATGTAGGCTGGAGATCCAACCCGATCAGCTGGGGCCTATGACACGCTCCAGGAGTAAGTCTTTGGATTAGGAGCCGGAAGCAGACACTAAACAGCTGTATATAAGACTCTCCCCCGGCACTTACCTTTTAACCCTGACGATGTCAATTGTGTTTGACGAAAGCTCGGTGGATTAAAATTCTATTTTTATAGATACTCTCTTGGTGATCATTATTATTTGACTAACATGAATATTCCCAAGAGTCATGTTTTTGTTTTTATTTCCAATCATTATAACAGAGCAGTTTTGCTCAAGGCAAGGCGCTGGGAGAAGTCGGTATGCTGTATCTCGGCTTGTTATCGCAAGTTAGCCTTCCTGCACGCCTGCATGCGTGAAGAACTCCCACCCAAATCATTAATGAGGAGACCCGCAGTGAATTCTGCTGAATGTCAGTTAGCGGTGAGACAATTTCAACGTCGCACGGTACGAGCACTCATTAATGATCAACACCGTCGAGTGGGAACCTTGAAGACGGGAGCCAACTGTCTTCGTGAACAATGCAACAGGGATTTATCAGAACAACACTTCCAAATGCTCGACCAGCACGTCCGGTCAATGGCGGAGAGAACCAATCAACAGACTGCCATACGCCTCCAACGTAAGATAGACACTTTACGGGGATTAAAGGGTAATAGGTATATGGATAATGTGGTACATAATTTATCCTCAAAGACCCTCACCCGCCCCCAACTTGCGCTGTTGCAGCGCGACGCAGGATATAATCTGATGGATGCGAATCTGTTAGACTTTGTTGCCGCGTTGGAACCGGCCATACACCACGAGGATTTGGGAGAGAATTCGGTGAACTTAATCAGGCAGCAGGTCACGGGGTTGCTTATGCGTCATAGGCACCACCAAGTGTTACCTAGGGATGAAATGGAGGCCCTGGAACATCTTAAGAGGGACGCCACCATTGTGATACTCCCCGCTGATAAGGGGAGGGCCACAGTGGTGATGGACAGGGCACTCTATGTGGCCAAAGCGCTGCAGTTATTAAATGACAGGACTGCTTACAGAATTATTAAGAAAGACCCCATGGTGGCCCTGAAAAATAAAATCAACAAGTTACTTGATAGTTTTAAACGATCAAAGAAACTTGACGAAGATACCTTAAGGAGAATACGACCCAATGATTCTGCGCTCCCGAGGTTTTATGGACTGCCAAAAATCCATAAGCAGGATATTCCACTTCGCCCTATCGTGTCGTTTAGAGGCACTCCCATCTCAGGGTTGGCGAAGTGGCTTAGTGACCGCATATCCTACCTGGTTGATGGCAGCTCCACTACAGTCAGATCCGCAGAGGAATTCCTGGGGAGGATTAGGACCCTTAGGGTGGAGGAGGATGAGGTGATGGTCTCTTTTGACGTCACCTCACTCTTCACCTCCATCCCCCAAGAACTGGCCCTGAGAGTCCTAAGGGATAGATTAGAAAAACTAGGAAAAACCGGACACCGGGATTCCCTGCAACCGGGGGACCTAACGCAACTCATTGAGCTATGTCTTACAACTTACTTCTCCTTTCAAGGGAATATATATGAACAGGTCAAAGGCACACCGATGGGCTCCCCAATATCCAGCGTGGTGGCAGAAGCGGTTCTACAACAATTAGAACACGAGGCTATGACCCGTCAACAGCCCAAGTTTTGGGCACGGTACGTTGACGACACTTTTGCGGTCGTCAAACGAGGCCATCTAGCCGGCTTCATGGGAGTATTAAATTCAATATACCCGGACATTAAATTTACGTTGGAGGAGGAGGTCCGGGGCTCGATAGCCTTCCTGGACGTACTGGTCCAACGTTCCCTAGATGGAACTCTGAACACCAAGGTCTATCGGAAGCCCACTCATACGGACCGCATCCTCCATTTCCATAGCAACCATCCGGCCTCCCATAAAGCCAGCTGTATTAAGACCTTGTTCAAACGGGTACAGTCGCACTGCAGCACCATGGAAGCTAAGGCAGAGGAAAGAAAACATCTATTCCGCATATGCCGAATGAATGGGTATCCCCCGAGGTTTATTAAGCGACACAGTATGGCACCCGGACCACATAATGGACAATTAAGAGAGGACCCCCAGACACGGGTCATACGCGTGTCACTACCGTACATCAGAAATGTGTCAGAGGCTACAGTCAGGCTTCTGGCACCCCACAACATACAGGTAGCCCACAAACCCACCCAAACCATACGAACCAAGGTGATGCGCCCCAAAGATCAGCTCCCCACCGCCGAGAGATCAGCCATAGTTTATAAAATCAACTGTGCGGACTGCCAGAGTAATTACATAGGCGAGACCTCGAAAAGACTTAAGACCCGCCTACATGAGCATAGGCTAGCCATCAGACGGGGTGAGCAACACTCCCAGATTTGGGCTCATGCAGTAGAACATGGCCATCGTTTTGATTTTGAGAATGCCCAAATCTTGGCTAACGATATCACAAAAAGAGGCCGCTTATTAAAAGAGGCATGGTTCTCAGGAACTGAATCCATCAATAGGCGTGTGGATTTGTGTGCAGCACACCAGGCTCTGAAAATATGGAATGCCGGTAACCGTATTAACCGGGAGAGGGGACCTAATCCAAAGACTTACAACCCAGAAGACATTGCTCGATCCCCCTCCTCATATAATCACATCAATGGAGCCCCCATTGATGGCCCCCCCTTCCTGGAACAACTACAGACCAGTCCTGGCAGACAACTGCGGACGGACTCGCCACGATCCGTAGAGAACGGAACAGCACGGAGATGGAATGGAAATGGATGGGGATTCGAGAAACTGGAAGAAAAACGGAACACAACCAGGTCCGATAGAGATGAGGAGAACGACGATGAACCCCCCCATGAGGAGGCTACCAGACACGGCATGACAACCCGATCGCAATCCAGCAGGAGAATGCACCCCCCTTCGACACCCCCAGCACAAGGTTATGGGATGAAACAGCGACTACAATTAAAGGGGAAGAACACCGTATGGAGTGGGAATGGAGAGCCAAGGACGGACGGTAATGTTACCCACCGGCAACGGATGGAACAACGAGCCACTGACAATAGGACAACGACAAGAAACATCTTGACGGTGCGCAAGACAGAGCGTGTGGGAACGAACAGCGGACCGTACAGGGGAACCCAGGGGAAGAAGGAGGGGAGGAGGAATAATATGGGCAGGGGTTATGAACTTAGGGCACAATTCCGGGAGACGGATAAACAAGACCAAAGTAGCCGTGAGGCTTGTAAGGATACTGAAAGTGATAACTGCCCACCCCCACCCGCAGAGGGAAGTCGTGTGTGGGATGGTGGTGGGGGGGAGGCTATGAGCAAGGAAGGTAAAAAGATCTGGATTCCCAACTCTGAAACAACTTATGACAGAATGCAGGCTAGTAATGTGGGATGTAGGCTGGAGATCCAACCCGATCAGCTGGGGCCTATGACACGCTCCAGGAGCCGGAAGCAGACACTAAACAGCTGTATATAAGACTCTCCCCCGGCACTTACCTTTTAACCCTGACGATGTCAATTGTGTTTGACGAAAGCTCGGTGGATTAAAATTCTATTTTTATAGATACTCTCTTGGTGATCATTATTATTTGACTAATATATATATATATATATATATATATATATATATATATATATATATATATATATATATATATATATATATATATATATATATATATATATATATATTAAACAATAAAATATACGAACACCAGGAAGTTATAAAACTATAAAACGTTTTAATAAAACCAGAATAAAACCAAGCTTTCGCTGGCATCTGCCAGCATCATCAGGGTAGTCTCCAGTCGATGGGAGAAGCTATTTATAAATGTGGCGTTCTTTGCGCCCGGCTTCTTGACCTCGTCATGGGTCCCAGCCAATCCACCTGCGTTTTGATCGTAGTTTCTGTGTTGCAAGCTGTAATTTCCTCACTTTCCTTACTTGTGCTGGTACCGCAGCTCTTCCTCCCATCTTTGTATAACGGTAAGTCGGGGGGACTCCTTAATTCCACGCAATTAGATGTGCACTGTCTGTGTTTATGTTGTTTATTCTCCTCATCCTCCTTCTTAGTACTCCCTATTTCTCTTCTCCTCCCCATGTTTCTCTGTTTACGATCCTCTTTCAAAACTATACCCTCATTGTTTGTCTCTGTAGCCCAAGATTCCATTGTGTTTACATCATCCTGTTTCCCGATCCTTCATATCACTTTACTAACTCTCCTTTCTATTTTCTCTTCAATGGGGGTGATTTTGACACCCTCTCCAGAATTCGTGGCGCCCACAAATTGATTGCTAACCCCTTTTCCCGAGGGGGCTGTCCCTTCACTGTTGTTTGTGTATTCGCTCATTACTTGGGGGTATGCAATCTTCCTTAAAAGGAGAGAGGCGGAATCCTTACGGTCGTGACTTGCATCTCCTTGTGCATTCCTACGGGGAGTCGTTCCTCTCAAATGTCTGTAGGAGCGTGTGGAAGCTCTAAGACTATAGCGAACAGGCTTCTCATCTCCCCGTTGTTCTCCTGCGTTCCCAAGGCAATAACAGCTCAATCGGGAAATGTCATTAGTGAAGTTAGTTGCAGGATCGCCGGTGGAATTACACGTGGCATTCCAATCCTTCGAATCACGATTGTTTAATAACCCGGAGTCTATACCAGATCGCTTTTTTGTCAAACTCCTCGCTGTTCCCGGGGATACCCTCAATTCATCGGCACTTGGCTCTTGGTTGTCAATCCACTCCTGTGTCCATGGGGGAGGGGCATATGTTTCAGCAGGTGGGGGGTTACTCCGCTGCTGATTATTCCCTGTCTGGGTATTTCCAAGGCTCGTCTCCTCCGTCAACACTCTTTGACGAAGGCACGTAATGTTACATCGTTTTTCTCCGGAGGGACGGTCGCGCATTGCCCATGCTCTTAATGTTACATGTGCTGGGCATAGGTCCACATGTCTGTTGATGGATTCTTCGTTGGAGAGCCACGCCTCTTTAAGGAGCCGGCCCCCCTTCGTGCTGTCACTGGCCATCACCTGCACGTTGCTAAAATCGAACCTATGCCCAGATTCTAGCATATGCGCCCCGATTTGGGAATACTGGTCGCCTCTCCTTACCGCCAACTTATGCTCGTGAATTCTAGTTTTGACACGTTTGGAGGTCTCCCCCACGTAATTGGCAGAGTAACTTTCACAGTTGATCCTGTAAATGACATTGGACTTCTCTATGGTGGGGAGTGGATCTTTCAATCTCATCACCTTAGATCGCAGCGTCTGGTTGGTGTTATGTGCCACCCTCACGTCATAGGGTGCCAATATCCTAGCCGTGGCTTCTGAGATGGTGTTAATGTAAGGAAGAGTGATACGAAGTCTCTGTGATGTATGTTCTTCTATTTGAGACCTGATGGGGAGGGAGGGTCTGGATGATAATCCATGGCGCCTGATGAACTTCATAGGGTAACCATTGTGCCTGCACACCTTAACAAGGTGCTTCTTTTCTTCCGTCCTAGCCTTGGCAGTGTTGCAGTGGGAGCCTACTCTCTTGAAGAGTGTTCTAACACAGCTGGCCTTGTGGGCCACTGGATGGTTGCTATCATAGTGTAGAATTCTATCTGTGTGCATGGACTTGTGGTAGACCCTGGTCTTCAGGGTTCCATTAGGTTGGCGGTGGACCAGGACATCAAGAAATGCCGGGAGCTTCCGGTACGCAGCGGCGTGATGGCGGCTACTTTGTAGCCATCCAGCTGGGAAGGTGTCAGATCCGCGGAGCACAGTGCGCATCAGCTGGCCCGCGGTTCGGAATCCCCTTCCCGGGCAAAGGGAAGGGGCAGAGAACGCAGGAGTAGAGGTAGAACCTCTGAACCCCCTCTGGATTTTTTCCTTGAGGGGGTGGAAGGAGCGTTCCCTCGGAGCTCCTGCCTATCTCCGCCTCCCAGCTGTTTTTGCTTCTTCGGAAGCAAAAGGAATCGCCGCTTCTATCTCCGTGGTTAAAGAGTCTCGGTGAGTAACTTTTGAAGCGGACAGAGCGGTTTAAAGGAATTCTTTTTATAGTTTAGTATTTTACTTTCCTTTTCTAGTTAGTTTTGGTTGCTTCTCCTTTGTTCTTTTTTGCTGGCACGGAGAAAGAAATTAAGATGGCGTTTTGAAAGTGCTCGGCTTTTTTTTTTTTTTTCCTTTGTCTCTTTGTTTTTACTTTTTTGGAAGGTATTGGACTTAAATGATTGGTTTGACTTTCTCTTTTTGAGTTTTGGACTTTTTCCTTGATTTTTTTTTCTCTTTTTTGGAATTCTAAGGATTATAATATCTTTGTTTTTTTAATTCTTATTTCCCTTTTCCCTTTTCTTGGGAAGAAGGGAAGAGAGAACTTTGTTTTAAAAAATGGCTTCAAAGAGACAACCGCCTTCTATACTATCTAAGGTGGTTTCCTCTCCCACAACCTTAACTGTACAACAACAACAACAACTTAAACCTGTACCACCGACACAGCCTCCACCCTCCCCTCCTTTGCCAGGCCTGTCTGCACAAGAGATTAAAGACATAATGGGAAATGCTGTATCCCAAATTAGAGATGAAATGAAGCAGCTTGTTGTACAGATTAAATCTGAAAGTAAAGAGGAAATGAAGGAAATGAGGGAGTTATTAGAGGACAATAATACTATTTTGAGGCAAGACATAGTTACAGCCTTATCAGGTCTGGCCTCTGTGGTGGCGAAGCTGGACTCGAGAGTGGAGGAAGTCGCAGATAAAGTTGATTTTTTTGAGGATAAATTTCAAGATATGGAAAGGAAGATGGAGATTTCACAAGAGGATATCCTTATGTCCCAGTATAGAGAAATGGAATACGCCCTGAGAATCAGGGGTCTGAAGGAGGACATGAATCAAGATCTGACAGAGATGGTGCTTAGTGATTTAGCTGTTGCTCTGAATATGGATAAAGAGGAATTACGCAGAGAAGTGGAAAAAATTTACAGAGTTAATTCTTGGATTGCGAAGCAGAAGAATTTGCCTAGAGATGTGGTGATTTATTTTACAAAGAAGTCTCTGCGTAATGAAATCATACAAGCTTTCTATAATAAGAGATTCCAGATTGAGGCCCAAGATGTCATTATTTTAAAGGAAATCCCATCTAAAATTTTAAGAAGCAGGAAAGATTTTGCTTTCTTAGCCAATGAGCTTAAAGCCAGATTGATGCCATTTAGATGGGAGATCCCGATGGGTATCGCTCTGAGCCATGCGGGGATGCGTTACAGGTTGAATACGGTTGCTAAAGCTAAAGAGTTTTATAACACGGTCCTGGGTGCAGGCTCAGCTTCATCTGTTCAGAAACCCTCAAGTGGTAAAGAGTTGGAACAGCAATCTGAAGCATTAGGTCTGATCTCTGCTGGGAAGTTCCAAGTTGAATGGCAACGCCAAATAGAGGTTAAAGAGCAGAGGATGACCGTGCAGCACATAGACGCAAGGAAAAGGAGCAACAAAAGAAAGAAATTAAAGAATCTTCTTCGGAAAGCGCCTCATTGCTGGTGGGAGGAGCAAGACCCAAGAGTTCTGCAACATATACAGCAATGGCAGATCTCCAGGCAGTCTTCTCCAGGCTCCTGGTCTTAATTCCCCTCAGAAAAGAAAGAAAATCTTTCACTATTTAAAGCAACACAATAATGATGTTATCTGCTTACAGGAAACTCATATTTTACTCAAAGATCAAAAATATTTAGTTAACGCCCGTCTGGGATCTCATTTTGTATCTCCTGCTCCTGGGAAAAAGGGGGGAGTGGTTATTTATGTTAAGCAAAATTTACCAGCTTGTCTGGTAGAATCAGATCCCCAAGGAAGATATGTAATGATTGAACTCGGTTTATATGGTAAGAAAATACTTATAGTGGGACTTTATGCGCCAAACCAGCAACAGGAACAATTTTACAGATTGTTACATCAGAAAATAACTTCGCTGGATTATAGATCCGTGATATTAATGGGTGACTGGAATGGTGTCTTAGATATACAAAGGGATAAGAAAGGTTCTTCTCCTCTTTTTAAACAGGCCAAATTACCTAAAGCCTTTTTTGATATGAAAGAGGACTGGGAATTAAGGGATTATTGGCGTGAACGTAACCAAGAGGAGAGAGACTTCACTTTCTTCTCAGATAGACATCAACCTTTTTCAAGAATTGATTTCTTTTTGATTACAACGGATTTATATAATAGAGTAAAGAATGTAAAGATTTTTCCTAGGTCGCTGACGGATCATAGTCCAGTTTGGATGGAGTTGATTCAAGAAAAAGAGGAGAGAAGATCCTGGAGGGTGAATGAGAACTTATTCAGACAAGAAAAGAATGTTCAAAAGTTAAAGGAGTGTTTAAAGGATTATTTTGCTTTGAATATGTATAAGGGGACTTCAATGTCAATGGTATGGGATGCAGGTAAAGCATTTATGCATGGGATCTTGATAAAAATGAATAACTTTCATAGACAAAAGCAGACTCAGAAACGTAAAGAATTGGAAGATGAGATTAAATTAAAAGAAAAGCTTCTGATTTTAACTCCTTCAGATGAAAGGATTAAAGAATCTATAAAGTTGCTAAGAACACAATTTAATATGTTGATGGCGGATCAATCCGCAACTAACTTATTGTTTATGAAACAAAATACATTTTGTAATGCTAATAAACCAGGGAGATGGTTGGCTTATCAATTAAGAAAGAAACAGAGACAGAGAATAATAGACAAAATAAACTATAAGGGTAAACTAGTGTATCAGAAAGAATTGATTAAGAAATCTTTTTTATATTATTATCAAAAATTATATAAATCTACTAATGTGCAAACTCTAGATATAAATAAATATTTAAGTGAGGCCAACTTCCCCAAATTGACAGAGGACCAGAAACATGAAATTAATGGCTTAATTACCAAGGAGGAAAGTGCGATAGCAATTAAACAACTGAAATCAGGGAAAGCACCGGGTACGGATGGGTTGACATCTGTTTATTACAAAACTCTAATGGAAGAGATGATTCAACCATTAGGTGATCTTTTTAATAATATTTTACAGGGCTCAGAGATTCCTCCTTCATGGCGCAGTGCTTTTATATCCTTGATTCCAAAAGAGGATCAAGACCTTACTTTACCAAAGAACTACAGACCTATATCTCTCTTAAATGTTGACTATAAGATATTTGCAAAAATTTTAGCTAATAGGCTTATGAGGGTTGTGCATCATCTGGTACATAAGGACCAATCTGGTTTTATAACTGGTAGGTATATGAATGCTAGACAAATTATTAATCTATTAGAATATCTAGATAAGAATAACCAAGTTTCTGCAGGGCTGATATTTTTAGATGCTGAAAAAGCTTTTGATCAATTGAATTGGTATTTTATGTTAAGAGCAATTGAAGAGATGAATTTTGGTGATTTTAACATTGGAAATTTTGTTGACTAAAATTCGAGAGTCGCAGGAAATAAACGGAATAGAAGTTAACAAAAAAGAATATAAGTTAAGAGCTTTTGCAGATGACTTGGTGGTTACTTTGTCGCAACCTACTTATTCTGTAGTAAAGTTATTACAGTTGATTTATCAATATGGCTTGGTTTCGGGTTTTAAGATTAATGTTAATAAGACTAAAATCCTACCTAAAAATATGACTATTCGGGAAAAGCAGATTCTGGCTAACTTGACTGGTTTTGAAATTGTTAATAAGGTAAAATATTTGGGGGTGATTTTATCTGTTTCTAATGCAAAATTGTTTAAGAATAACTATGAAAGGTTGTGGGTTAGAGTACAGAAAGACTTGAGGAATTGGGAGAAGTTGCAATTATCTCTCATGGGAAGAATTGCAGTGATTAAAATGAATGTTCTACCCAAGTTCCTTTTTCTGTTTCAAATGTTACCGATTTTGAAGAATGAGATTAATTTAAGGGAATGGCAGAAAGGTATTAATAAATTTATTTGGGCAGGGAAAAAACCAAGGGTAAAGTTTAAAATCATGCAAGACTCCCGTGAGAGAGGTGGACTCAAGGTACCGAATTTGAAATTATACTATGATGCGGTGGTTTTAACATTAATTAGCGATTGGGTAAATTTAACAAATTTGGAGATACTCCATCTGGAGGGATGGGATTTACTTTTTGGTTGGCATGCCTATTTAATATTCAATAAGAAGGTGGATCGGGTTTTTAAATCTCATATTATAAGAATTTCTTTACTTAGGGTTTGGAGAAAATATTATAAGAGTGACTTTAAAATACCATTATGGGCTATACCTTGGCATGCGATAGAGGGGATAAAAAGAGGTGTCAGAATGGATACGGTGTCTTATACACAGTTACTCAGATGGGATGGACAAAACTGGCAGTTAAAACTATTGGAAGAGTTAGTATATGAAAATATTACTTATTCTTGGTTTCAATATAGACAATTAGCAGATAGATGGAAGATGGATCGTAAGGTGGGTTTTCTCAGAGAAGATGAAAATCTTATTAAGCAAGTAAAGGACCAAAGACAAAGTCATATTAAGAGAATTTATGGGGTTCTAGTGGAATTGGATTCAGAAACAGAATTAATTAAAGATTGTATGATTAAATGGGCGCAGAATTTTGGTGAACCAGTTCTACTGGATACCTGGGAAATTATTTGGGTGAGAAATATTAAATTTACACAAGCACAGAATCTAAGGGAGAATTTTTATAAAATGTTTTATAGATGGCACCTTGATCCACAAAAAATGTCTCTTATGTACCCTGACCTACAGCCTAAATGTTGGAGATGTGGTTGTTTGGATGCCACCTACTATCATATTTGGTGGTCGTGCAGAAATATAAAAGCTTTCTGGATTAAGATATGGTGGAATATTCAGAGAATTTTCAGAAAGAGGGTAAAATTTACTCCACAATTATTTTTGTTAGGTATAGTTACTGATTGTGATGCAAAGGAGGTTATATTGATGTTGAATTTGATTACAGCCGCAAGGCTGTTAGTAGGACAATATTGGAAGAAGGAATCTTTGCCTACTTTGCAGGAATGGTTTCTTAAAGTATCTTATCTGGCGGAAATGGCAAAGATTTCGACTTTCTTAAAAGAACAATCGCAAGAGAAATTTCTTGCTGTTTGGGATAAATGGATAAAGTTTATACAATTTAAATTGGATATAAAAAAATATCATTTAGCCTTTTTATAACTCTTATTTATATATATATATATATATATATATATATATATATATATATATATATATATATATATATATATATATATATATTAGTGTTATATTCTTTTTTTATATAATCTGTTTAACTTTTTTTAATTAAGCCTATATTCTGCTCTGGGAAGCTCCAGGGGGGGGGGGAGGGAGTGGGTGTTTTGGGGAAGGGTTGTTTTGTTTTGTTTTGTTTTTCTTTTTTATGCTGTTGTTGTATTGTCATTTTTTTTTGTTTTTCTGTAAAAATTTATAAAAATTTTCAATTAAAAAAAAAAAAAAAAAAAGAAATGCCAACTCACCCTGGTGCTCTTCCTCTTCCGTAAACTGAAAATCCACGCACACCGAATTGAGTATGCCCACAAAGCCAGCTTTTTGGCTCCTCTTGATGATGACAAATGTATCGTCCACGTAGCGAGCCCAGAATTTAGGACAACACTGGGTCATCGCTACGTGCTCCAATTGCTGCAACACTGCTTCTGCTATGATGCTGGATATTGGTGACCCCATGGGGGTGCCCTTAACCTGCTCAAAGGTAGTGCCCTGGAATGTGAAGTATGTTTTTAAACATACTTCTAATAGATTTATGAGGTCCTGAGGCCGAAGGTGGTCCTGCTGGTGGAAAACAGGGGGAGGAGAAGAGAAATAGGGAGTACTAAGAAGGAGGATGAGGAGAATAAACAACATAAACACAGACAGTGCACATCTAATTATGTGGAATTAAGGAGTCCCCCCCGACTTACAGTTATGCAAAGAAGGGAGGAAGAGCTGCGGTACCAGCACAAGTAAGGAAAGTGAGGAAATTACAGCTTGCAACACAGAAACTACGATCAAAATGCAGGTGGATTGGCTGGGACCCATGATGAGGTCAAGAAGCCGGGCGCAAAGAACGCCACATTTATAAATAGCTTCTCCCATCGACTGGAGACTACCCTGATGATGCTGGCAGATGCCAGCGAAAGCTTGGTTTTATTCTGGTTTTATTAAAACGTTTTATAGTTTTATAACTTCCTGGTGTTCGTATATTTTATTGTTTAATATGAGTCTACCCAGGAATCACCGTTTTGCTTTTAATATTCTTAATAATATATATATATATATATATATATATATATATATATATATATATATATATATATATATATATATATATATGTTCAATGATGCAATCTTCGATCTCTGGGAAGAGTATACAGCAGCGTATCGAGTGATGAAAGAAGAGGTGGTGCCTATTGGATGCCAATTAGATTGGGCGCTGAAACAATCACCCCGGAGAATATCTGCCGCCCCGCTTAGCGGACGGCAGGAATCATGGACTGGTTCTCCGAAAGGAATAGGAACTATTACAAGAAGGAAGGAGATTGATGCTGTCAAGGATTACAGCAGGGGGGTGGTTAGAAAGAACGAGTGTGAAGGGAAGTCAGATAGTGCGAGTGCGTGCAGGATGTTTGTAATAGGATCCTGGAATAGAGAGCAGGAACATGATTGTGATGGAAGTCGAAAGGGTGGAGGGGGGAAGAGATCCATCTGTGCAGAAGGTTTTAAGGGAGAGGAGGGGGGGAAGCAACTTGGTGATGATGATCACACGCTGGATTGTAGAAAGACCATATGCCCTCTCAAGTCACAGATGGGGTGGGGGAGGGTGGGTTGGAGGTTAAATAGGTCAGATAAGTAGAAATAGTTTTATTGTATATAATATTGATGTTGTAATTTGGAGAGAGGAATTGCTCGGGCATTTTCCCTGGACTGCATCCGGAGTGGGATGAGAAGGTAGGAGGAAGGGGAGAAGCAAGTAGGAAGGTGGAGGAGAAAGAGGAGAGGAGGAGAGTGTTGAGGAAGAAGAGGGAGGAAGAGGGAAGTAAGGGAGGAAGTCAGAGGGAGGATGCGGTTTGGGGGGAAATGAGTGAGCAATACCGAAAGTTGTGTGTATAAATTTATTTTACTCTTTATCTGAAGTATTTTGTACGAGTGTAATGAAAAATGGAAAATAAAAACTTTAAAAAAAAAAGAAAAAGAAGAAGCCACGGGCTACAGAACGGAAGGGAAACTTTGTCCTTCAAACTGATTGGAGAACGTGATTTATGACTGCAAATTAGAGGAGGGAATTATGATTGAATATTATGTGCTCAGGGGAGGGGAATTCAGATCTTGGCATCCACCATGCTGTGCCAACACTTTGTTTCACGATTAAAGACTTTTTAGGATAGACAATGCCTGGAAGTTCTTTGAAGTGTTTTGTTAGTCAGAACCATGACACTGACATTGTCAATTTATAATTTCTTTCCCACAAGTTTTGCCATTTTTCTAAATCTATATTGTATCCAAAATTCTTTTCCCACGTTATCACTGTTTCTCTAACTTGTTCATTTTCCATTTTCAAATTCAATAAAAAAAATTATAGATTTTCTTAATTTCTCATCAGAGGTTAATAATGTCTGATCAAACAAGGTCTGCTCTTTATAAAATCTGTACAGTTTAACATTTTTATTATATCTAACTTGCATTTGTAAATATGCCCACCATGATATATCAATACCCTGATTTTCCATCTCTTGTTTAGATTTTAGGTTCCCTTCAGAATTTAGAATATCTCTATATGTCCATATTTTCTCGAAACTAACTAAGTTTGTATGTACTAATGCTTCCATTGTTGAAAGCCAGTCTGGCAAACCAAAACCTCCATTTTCCTTAGCTTCTTCTAGCATTTTCAGTTTGATTCTAGTGTTCTTTCTTTGCCAAATAAGTTTCAAAATTAGTGAATTTAAGTCTTCAAAAAAATTTCTCTCTAGTTTTATAGGTATCATTTAGAATAAAAACAATATTTTTGGTAATATATTCATTTTCACCATGGCAATTCTTCCTAACATCGACAATTGCAAGTTTTTCCATTTTTCCAGGTCCAGTTTTATTTGATTCAGTAATTTTATATAGTTATCTTCTTTTATTGTTGAACATCTTGCTGTTAGATGTATTCCCAAGTATTTAACCTTTTTGACTATTTGCAGTTCTATTTTTTCTGACATTTTTTTTTTGTTTATCTGAGATTTTTAACTACCACTTTAGTTTTTTCTCTGTTTATTTTCAGTCCTGCTATCTCTCCATACTGTTCTATCTTTTCCAATAATTTAGGAATCATCTCTAAAGGTTCCTCTAGGATGAATACCAAGTCATCTGCAAATGCTTGCAGTTTATAAGTTTCACCTTTTTATTTCTAGTCCTTTAATTTCTGTATTTTGCCTAATATTTCTGTTCAAAACTTCCAAAGTTAGGATAAATAACAATGGAGATAGTGGACATCCTTGTCTTGTACCTTTTCTTATCTCAAAGTTCTCTGTGTAATCTCCATTTACAATCACTTTTGCTGTTTGTTTGTGGTATATTGTTTCAATCATATTTATAAAGTTTTGTCCAAAGTCCATTGTTTTTAGTTGTTGAGTCATAAATTGCCAGGAAACATTATCAAATGCCTTTTGAGCATCTAAAAATACTAGTGCCAGTTGTTTCCCTGGATGCATTTCATAATATTCCAATATGTCCATTATAACTCTTAGGTTATTTTTGATTTGTCTCTTTGGTAGAAATCCATTTTCATCTGGATGTATAAATTCAGTTAGAAATCTTTTCAGTCTCTCTGCTATTATTGAAGTAAAGATTTTATAGTCCACATTTAATAATGATATTGGTCTGTAACTTTTTATCTGTGTCAAATCCGAGTCTTCTTTTGGTATTAAGTAATATTTGCTTCTGTCCATGTATTTGGGAGTTTAGCCTCCAACAAAAGTTCATTACACACATCTTTCAACAGTGCACTTAGTACATCTTGTAGGCATTTATACAACTCTGCTGGTAGCCCATCTGGTCCCGGTGTTTTTTCATTTTTTTGTCTTCTTATAGCCTCTGTCAATTCCATCATTGTTATTTTTTCATTTAAAATAATTTTAAAGTTTTCTGAAATTTTTGGTAAATTATTTTTTTCCATATATTGAATCGTTTTCTCCCATCACATTTCTTCGATATCATACAGTTTCTTATAGTATTCTTTAATTATCTTTTTTATTTCTTCATTTTTAAATTGTAAACAGCCTTTTTTGTTTACTAAATTATTTATCAGTTTTTTCTCCTTCTGTTTTTTAAGTTTATAGGCTAACCATCTTCCTGGTTTATTTGCATTTTCAAAAAAAAATTGTTTTGCTCTTTTAATTTGCTGTGCCAATTTTTCTGATTCCATTAAATTTAATTTATGTTTTATTATTTCCATTTGTTTTTTCAGTATTTTCTTTTGTGGATTTATTTGTACTTCTAATTTTTTAAATTCTTCCCTTAATAGTATATGTTGTTGTCTTTTTTCTTTGTTTTTTTTCCCCATATATGTTATAGCTACACCACTAAAATATGCTTTGGCTGTATCCCATACATTTTGTAATGTTGTATCTTCTTTTTTATTTTCTTTAAAGAAGAACTCCATTTCTTTTGTTGCTAGTTCTATAAATTCTTTTTCTTTTAATATGGATTGGTTCAAGGTCCATCTTGGGGTTGTTGTTTTTTTTTGTATTCATTTCCATATCATTTTTAAAGGGTTATGGTCTGCCCATGTGCCTAATTCTATCTCAATCTCCTGCATATTGGTCCTTAATTCAGGTGTCATCCAAATCATATCAATTCTGGACCAAGATTTATGACTATTCAAATAGAATATGTATTGTAGTTTTTCTGGATTAGTTTCTTTCCAAATATCTTGTACTCCAATTTCCTCTATCATCTAATATTTTTCTATGAAGATTTTGATAAAATTCTTCTTGTTTATTATTTGGTGCATATATTACTACTAAAAGTGGTTGTTTTTGATGTAAAGATACTTCTACCATCACAATTCTTCCTTCTTCATGTGAATAAATCATTTTAGAGTCTATTGTCTCTTTGACGTATACAGCTACTCTTTTTTTCTGTTGTGCTGATGCATAATAGAGTTTCCCAATTTTTGGGTATCCCAAAAGTTTGTAGTATTGTTTTTTATATGTGTCTCTTGCAAACAAATTATATCAATATTTAATTTCTGTAATTTTTTAAAGATTTTGTTTCTTTTTGATGGGGAGTTCAGTCCATTTATGTTCACTGAAAAAATTCCATTTTCTTTCTCCATTTTGTTTACTTATATTTAGGTCTTCTCGATCTCATGGTCCTCTGTTCTCTTGCCATTCCCTCACCCTCTTGGTCTGTCTTCTCTTTCTCTCCTTCTATTTGTATAGTTGTTTTCTCTGTTTTTTGTTCTGTTTGCTTCTGGTCTTTTTTATCCTCTTGTTAATGTTGTACTCTTTCATCCAGGAATGCTCTGTTTCTTTCATCAAAGTCTTCTGCTTTCCAAACTGAATCCAATCGATATCTTGTATTGTTCCAACTGATTAAGATCCCTTCTGGCATTAACCATCTAAAGTTTACTCCTTTGGCGATTAACTTTGTAGTCAAGAAGTGATATTGTCTTCAGGTGTCTCTTATTCTCTTAGGGATCTGCTTCAACACCACAATTTCTTTGTTTTTATATTGTAATGGATCATCTCAAACTCTACTCAGTATCTCATCTCTTATTGTTTTCTTTATAAATCTTACATGGGCTTCTCTGGGTAATTTGTATTTCCTCGTGTAGCTTGAATTCATTCGAAATATTTCATCTATTTCCACTTGTATCTCCGCTCTGTTTTTAGGGCCTCTGCCAATAGTTTAATGATCACTTCTGCTATATCTTCCTCCTTGTCTTCAGGTATATTTTGGAATCGTAGGTAGTGTACAGCTTTTTCCATTTCCAAGGCTGCAACTGCTCCTTCTAAGCTTTGATTTAGTTGTTCTAATCTTTCATTTTCTTCCATTAATGCCTCCATCTTTTTATCAGTTTCTTCTGATTTATTTTCCATTAAAAAAATGGCCCAGGAGTCTTTATTTGCTGCATGCACTGAGTGGGACGATTGATAGTTAATCGATTAACTACCCCCAACATGAAGCCCCTCCGTTGGTGCCCCAAGCCAACTGGCAGAGCCAGGTCTTTAAGCTCTTACAGAAGGTCAGGAGGGTTGCAGCTGACCTCACTTTGGGGGGTAAGATGTTCCAGAGGGCAGGCGCAATGGCAGAAAAGGCTCTTCTCCTGGATTCCACCAGCCGGAATACCCTGGCTGATGGAGCTTGCAGCATGCCTCCTCTGCTGGCATGGGTGGGATAAGACAGTCCTTCAAGTAGCCTGGACCCATACCTTGAAGTGCTTTAAAGGTAATTACCAACAAATAATAAAAATTAGCTTTTGACTTGGCCTCATCTTTTTTAAAAAAAATTGTGCCTCTCTGTATCTCTGGCTTGTTGTCAGAGTGCAGCCTGCAACAAACACAAAAACTATGCTCTCTGACCTAGATCCATATATGATCTGAGTTCTGGTGTTGCAGAACTGGTTTCAGTCCTACTTCACAGAAAAAAATGCCATGGGTTCCGAAGGCATTTTACTTTACAAGGTGCGGCTTGCAGGGAGAACTTTCAAATCCTATCCCGATTGAGAGCGGAGTTAGGCAGGGTTGTGTCCTGGCCCCTCTTCTGTTTAATTTATTCCTATCCGATCTGGCCTCTTACATTGCACGCATTGAGTCCCATGCCCCAAAGTTGCTAAATACGAAGATTCCGCTTCTTCTTTATGCTGACGATGCGGTCCTTCTATCACAATCAAGGCTCAGTCTAAAAAGATTACTTTCTGCATCTGGGTCCTACTGTGCTGAGAACCATTTGTCTATTAATTATGATAAATCCAAAGTATTGGTGTTCTCTAGAGCACGGAAATCATACAACTGGGCTATCAATGGTAATGTTGTTAGGCAGGTTTTCCATTTTAAGTATTTAGGTATTCAATTTCAGAATACTGGTGCTTGGACTAAACATTGAACCCAGGTGCTGAATTCGGCCTCCTGTAGCCATCAGCAGATTATAAGATTCTTTTTTACCCAAGGAGGCCAGTTTACTCCTTCTGCACTGCGTATATATAAAGCCAAAACCCTGGCCCAAACTCTTTATGGAATTCCCATATGGATACGAGGCTTCAAGGATTGTATTGAAAGAACCCAGGCTGTTTTTCTTAGGAAACTTCTGGGTCTTACTCCCTGTGTTGGATTTGCTTCGATGTACCTGGAACTGGGCATTCCTTCAGTCGAATGCATGGCGTGGATTAACACCTTTAAATGGTGGTTTCGGGTGCTCTTTTCGGCAGTCCCTGGTAGCTACCTCTCCCTGGTGTTTGCTGATTCTCATACTTCTCATTGGGAGAGGGAGCTGACGAAGAAACTCCACTTGCTAGGTTTTACGGGGGATGCTCTGGGAGATTATGGTCTCAAGGACGCCCAGTTTAGGGTAGTCCAATGGCTTGTGGACATAGATTTGCAATACTGAAGAGCCAGAGCCAACAAAACCTGCTCCCCTTTGTTCTTTAGCCATTCTAATAATTATGGATTGAGGATGGCTTCATATTTCTATATTTTAACCATCCCTAAGTATAGAAGAGTCTTTTCCCTAGCCCGTTTCAATATCTTGCCCTCAGCACTACTCGACAGGCGATTCAAGAGGCTTCTGTTTAGTGAGTTACTATGCCCCTGTGATAGGGCTGAAGTTGAAACTGTGGAGCATGTTTTATCATACTGCCCTATGTACTGTAAAACACAGCCAGAATTAAATTATTGTCTCTCCTTGGAATTGATCCCTCTGGTTCTAATGTTAGTAATTTGGTCTTATATTGTCTAGGGCACAGGTCGGCAACCTGCGGCTCCGGAGCCGCATGCGGCTCTTTGAGCCTTCCCCTGTGGCTCCCAGCCTCCTCTGCCTTTGCAGAGAGAGACAGAGACAGAGAGAGGCAATTGCACTTCCTTGCCTCTCTCTCTCTCTCTCTCTCTCTCTCTCTCTCTCTCTCTGTGTAAGAGAGAGTGCACTCACAGTGTTCTCCGAGCTGAAAAGCTTACTGGGCGGAGCTCCTCCCTTTGCTGCATCTCTGCAGGAAGCAGGAAGCAGGAAGGGCAGGAGAGAGCTAGCTAGCCCAGCTAGGCTGACTCAGGAATTCTGGGAGTTGAGGTCCATGAGTCATAAAAGAGACGAGGTTGCTTACCCCTGAGCTTGTTGGACAACAGCTTGAAGCTTGCCAGGTGAGCAGCAGATAGGAGGGGGGGGAGAAAGAGAGAGAGAGAAAGAGAGAGAGGGAGGGAGGGAGGGAGAGGGGGGGGAAGAGGAGTGGCAGACCAAGGGCAGATAGAGAGGGAGGGAGGGAGAGAGACAGAGAGAGAGAGAGACCCTTTTGACATCTAAAATGAAGATAACACTGCATATATCCTTTTTTTACCTCTGTGTATATGTAATTTTATTCTCTTAAAGCATTCTCTTGGTGATCATTGTTTTAATAGTATGGATATTCCCAAGAGTCATATTTTTACTTTTATTTTTAATGTGTGTGTGTGTGTGTATGTATACACACACACACACACACACACCCCTATAATAAAGGTAAAAAAGGATATATGCAGTGTTATCTTCATTTTAGATATCAAAAGGGTTTTGCGGCTCCCGGTGTTTTGTTTTTGGTGGGAAACGGGTCCAAGTGGCTCTTTGAGTGTTTTGGGTTGCCTACCCCTGGTCTAGGGGATGGCTCCTCCTATATTACTTCTCAGGTTTCTAAATTTCTTTTAAGAGCTTTAACCATTAGAGGAGAACGTTGTAATTCCCTTTAGCCAAGGCTTCTGGTGTTAATTGCTTGTGATTATATTTTTCTTGTGTTTTCTTTTGTTGCACTTGCATTTTGGTCTGTGACCGCAAAATAAAAATTATTATTATTAACTCACGTTTATGTAGAAGTTCATCCAGAATATAGACAGCAATATAGACTCATTTCACAGGTAAATGGACAATGGATTTCCCCTCTTCTGCATACAAATCACATGTTGGCACAGAGCTACCAGCCACGCGGCTGGCAGGAACCCATGCAAAAAGAGATCATCCCATGGCACAAAGCCAGGAAGTACAGTCATAAACTTTGAAACTCCTTCCACATAACATTAACTAACAGCTAGAACTACATTACCCATAAGCCATCTCTTAAGGAAACAGTGTTTAACCCTTTAGATGCTAAATGTTCTAACACAGGGCTTTTCAACCGGTGGTACGCGTACCACTTGTGGTACATTAATGAGTGGCAGGTGGTATACAGCCCTGCCTAGCCAAGTGTAGTGGGGGAGGGAAAGAGCCAGCACAGGCAAGGACTTACAGTGAGAGAGTCCTCTGGAGCTGCAAAGGCCCCAGGCTCACTTCTGGCTCACCCTCCCCCATGAGAAAGGAGGAGGGGGGGTGGAGACAGGAGAGGCTATAAAAGGAGGAAGTTTGGGCAGGAGAGGGAGAGAGAGAGAAAGCAGCAGCCTTGGGAGGAGGTGGAGTCAGCTGCACGGAGGAGGAGGTGGAGGAGGAGGAGGAGGAGGAGGAGGAGGAGGAGGAGGAGGAGGAGGAGGAGGAATCAAGCAGGCTGAGAAATCAAGCAGGCTGGCCATGAGTCGATCTACAACTGCTATGGCAGCCACCTGTGCTGGCAGCAGCAAACAAGCAAGAAATGCAGCGGGGGGGGGGTGTCAAGCCCCCAAGGGCTTGGCATACACATGGGGACGAGGGAACACGATGGGCACACCCCCAAAACGCGAAGACGCAGAGATACCAGCAGCCCCAACCAAGGACTACACCAGGCATGGACCCGGGGCTGTGCGTCTTCCCGACTCGCTGCCCGGTGCCGCCATGCCAGTCTGGACGGCTGCAAGCCCGCTTCCGGATTCCGCCCCCTCCGACCACCGTCCGCTGCCAGAGCACGCCTACCAGCTGCTACAGGGGCGCGCCGACTTCCAGCACGCCGAACTCCAGCTGACGTCGGCATGCTGGGGAAATGCCGGCACACGAACACAGCAGCCTAGCGAGACAGTGCGTGACGAAGGAGAACGAAGCGGGCAAAACCGGAGGACCCTACAGGCGTGCTCAGGATGGACTGGGGGTGGGGGATACTTACTGGACGGGTGGGATACCAGCTGGGGGAAGGTGGGTGGCGGAAACAACACACAGGGGCCGGGCGACCGAGCAGGGGAATGCGGAGGCGGGATAGCGTCGGTGAAAGGAAGGACACAGGGAGAGGGTGGGGCATTTATTGAATTTAGGCAGATGTCGGTTTGGGGCCGGGGGCGGGGAAACAGGGTGTGGCACACAGTTATAGAGCACCGGAGAACTACCACTCCCAGTGCTGACTTCATTTCATCCTCGGAAATAAAGTAGTTGATGAGTTCGTTGTATACCGGCGTTCCAGTGCATTCTTTCCTCTCGCGGACGACGGCGGATACTCCTGACAAGTAAGTCAGCACTCTCATCAATACCTACTGCTTCTGTTCCCCTTTCACGTGCTGTGAAGGGGAGACATGGCGGAAGGCACTCAGGGAGCGTCCCCGGTGGAGGGGGAGGCGGAGACCGGCGGCGTTGTGGATGTCGTCCCAGCGTCGGACCAGGCGGCGGAGCAACCCGTGGTGTGGCCGAAGCTGCTGCTGCCTGCCAAACAGGGGCCTGGAGTGGAAGAGACGGGGGTTGCAAGGCCACCGGAGGAGTGGTGGCAAAGCCCCGTGGTGACGGGGGCGCAGGCCAAGCAGGTTTTGACACCTAGGCCGAAACCCGCTCATACGGGGTGGCGAGAGAGGCGGGTTACGACCGAAGACGACGAGGACTGGAGCTATTCCACGGCTCCAGGCCAGGATACTATGGACGTCCTGCGGAATCGGTTTGGGGAGGCGAGTTACAGACATGGGTCTAGCACGTGGCAACAGGAGGAGGATTCCACGGTGCGCACCCCGTCGTCCCGGTTCCGGTTGAGCAGCCCAAGATTGCGGTTACCACCTCCAGCAGGTGGGTCCCTGCCCACGGGTCTCCCGACGGGTGGCCCGTCGGGTCACACACAACCATCACACCAAGCGGGCCCTAGGAATGTGGCTAGAGATCCTGCAGTACAAGGGGGTGTGGGACCCCAAGGTACTGCGCATGGACGTTTCAACATCATGCCAGGACAACCCCTGGGGCCGTGGGGTACAGGGAATTTCTGGGGGCCCCAGTAACGTTCGATGGCAACCCCGACCAGCTAGCATTGTTCTTGGGCCAGGCCATTAGCCATCTAGATCAGTACGCTCAGTTGTATGCCTCCCAATGGGCCATGGTGGGTGCTGTTACTGCTGCCCTGCGGGGAGAGGTGGCTGCGTGGGCAGCTGACTTGTACAGCGACCACGCCCGGGAGGTGGGGAATGCTGGATTATTCTTGGACGCCTTGCATGCAAGGTTCGAGGATCCCACCCGAGCGCAGAGGGCGGAAGCAGACCTCCTCGCATTACAGCAGGGGAAGCGGCCAGCCATTGACTATGTGCGGGACTTCCGTAGATTGGCTGGTCGACTGTATTCCTCATGGCCAGAGCGTCTACTCGTGCACCATTTCCGGGCTGGCCTCGACCACGAATTGCGTCAAGCCTGCGTGTATCGGGGAGTTCCGAATAGGCTTCGGGATTGGTTTAAGGTAGTGGTCGAGCTAGAGGTAGGCCTCAAGGAAGCGCAAAAAGGGGTGGGTGAGATCATCCGACCACGGCGTGCCAGCGATAGGCCTCGAGAGGGGACCCAGGAACCACCACGGCCATCACCCAAGCCTATTGCTGGGACTGGAGGAGTGGGTTTCCGGTGCTTTCGCTGCAATCAGCCCGGTCATCGTGCAGCCGGATGCCCAGTGCCTAGCCCGCGTAAGGCCACACCCATTGGCAGTTCCACCCCGATGAAGAAACTCACGGAGAGTTCGAGAGCTCCAATACAGCAAGTTAGCCCGGGAGCAAGAAAAGGATCCCCAGTGGCCACGGAGTCTGCAGCGGTGGCGCGGGTACCAACCCGAGGACGATGAGGACAGTCCGGATGACGGCTCCGCCGATCCGATGGTGAGTGACCCCATCAGCCCATTTGTACTACCAATCATTTTAACGAGTCCGGTAACGGGGGTGCGGGGAACGTACCAGGCCTTGATAGATACCGGCTGCACACGGTGTCTGATTAGCAGGAACGTGGCCGTAGGCAATGACATCCGCATATACAAGTTAAAACAGCCTATTCGGTTTGAACAGGTGGATGGGTCGCTATTGGGAGGGGCCCCGGCTACTCACGTTACTGAATGAGTTCGGATGGATTTGGGAGATCATTGGGAGGTCTTACACTTCATCGTTGTGCCTTGCATGATGGAAACTGTCATACTGGGGTTGGCTTGGTTGGATAAATGGACCCCCACGATATGGTGGGAGGGGGGGTATCGTAAAATACGTTTGGGGATAGGTCCATCGCCATTGGAGGAAGGTGCTGGAGCTCCGATCCCTAAGGTCCCCCGGATGGCGCAACTCCAGGAGAAAGGGGGGGAACAGGCATACCCCAAGGAATACGGGGATTTAGCAGAAGTCTTTAGCGAGAGGGAATGTAACCAACTGCCTCCCCATCGAGCGACGGACTGCGCTATCGAATTACTACCGGGGGTCAAGCTCCCAAAACCCCGGATGTACGCCATGACACCAATGGAAGTACAAGAGCTGCGCAGGTATATTGATCAGAATTTAGAGCGGGGGTTCATTCAACCAGCCCGTTCCCGGATAGCGGCCCCGGTGCTCTTTAAGGAGAAAAAGGATGGATCGTTGCGTCTATGTGTGGATTTTCGAGGTCTAAACGCAGTGTGCGTCGAGCATTTATATCCCCTTCCCCTTATGAAGGATTTGCTAGCGCATCTAGGGAAGGGTCGCATATTCACCAAGTTAGATCTCCGGGAAGCTTACTACAGGGTCCGAATTAAAGCAGGGGATGAATGGAAAACGGCGTTTAACTGCCCATAGGGCAGTTTCCAGTTTCGTGTTATGCCTTTCGGATTGCAAGGGGCCCCTGCAGTGTTTATGCAGCTGATAAATCAGGTGCTGCATGACCATCTATATTGAGGGGTCCTTGTGTACTTGGACGATATATTAATATACACCACAACAATGGGTGAACATGTTCAGCTAGTGAGACAAGTGTTACGCAAACTTCTTGACGCTCAACTATATGTTAAGCTGTTGAAGTGTGAGTTCCACCAAAAGCAATTAGACTACTTGGGGTATCACATATCGGAGAACGGGGTGGAGATGGACCCCGGTAAGGTACAAGCAGTATTGGAGTGGCAAGCCCCCAAAACGAGACGCCAGCTGCAAAGCTTCCTTGGGTTCGCAAATTTCTATCGCCACTTCATACCTTCATTTGCCGCCATAGTTCAGCCTCTCACTGACCTCCTGAGGACAAAACATCTCCCAGGAAAACCTCGTCCAAGTCAATCATTAGAATGGACCATGAACTGCCAGAAGGCATTTGAGGCTCTAAAAGCTATGTTTGCAAAAGAGCCGGTATTGCGCCATCCGGACCCGGGTATCCCGTTCATGGTACAAGTTGATGCCAGTGACGTGGCTGTGGGGGCGGTGCTCCTGCAAAGGAATAAGACTGGAATGTTACAGCCCTGCGCTTATACTTCCCGAAAGTTTACGGCAGCGGAACGAAATTGGGTGGTTTGGGAAAAAGAAGCCTTTGCTGTCCTATGGGCTCTGACATCATGGCGACATCTGCTAGAAGGGGCCGAGTCACCGTTCGAAGTATGGACAGACCATAAAAACCTAGAGGCATTCCAAACCCCGAGGCGCCTGGGACCTAAACATGTCCGTTGGGCTCAATATTTTGCTCGGTTCAAATTTGTGTTGAAGTATGTACCAGGGGGAAAGAACTTTCTGGTGGATGCATTATCGTGGATGCCACAATATCGCAGTAAACAGGAGGAGGTCATACAAGCATTGATACCCGATACTAGGCAGGAGATGGCTACTAGTATACATCAGAGGTCGAAAGACGATGAGTTAGAAGCTATGAGGGCTGCCATGCGGACAGATAAGTGGGCACAGGAGCATTCAGGGTGGTTGTCTAAGCGAGATGGGGTAGGTTGGAAAGGTGATAGAATGTACGTACCTGAGACCCTACGAAAAGTAGTCCTCCAAAGGGGTCATGATGCCAAGCAAGCAGGGCATTTTGGGTTCCTGAAAACCCTACATCTACTGCGATGACAGTTCTGGTGGCCTGGACTTAAAGGAGACGTAGAACGATATGTCCGTGACTGTCATGTGTGTGCCAGTGCGAAGCCCCGGACGGGGAAGCCCATGGGCTTGTTGCAGACGGTGGCCGACCCATCGCGGCCCTGGGAGGAAATCGCTATGGATTTCATCGTAGACTTGCCTGACAACCGAGGTTACAATACAATCTGGACAGTAGTAGACCTGTTTTCCAAACAGGCACATTTCCTCCCGTGTAAAGGGCTACCATCTGCACGGCGGTTATTCCGACTGTTCATCCAACATATCTATCGACTCCATGGAACCCCAAGACGAATTATATCAGACAGAGGGGTGCAATTTACCGAACGATTTTGGCGAGAGTTCGTCCGCCAGCTGGGCTCGTCGCAAGGGCTTAGCTCGGCATATCACCCCAGTACCAATGGGGCGGCGGAGAGAGCTAACGCGATGGTGGAGCGGTATCTTCGTAGTTATGTATCCTTCCAGCAGACCGATTGGGTAGATCTCCTGCCATTCGCAGAGGTAGCCTATAATAACACCGTCCATACCAGTACTGGGTATACCCCGTTCAAGGTGGTGCATGGTGTGGAATTTAATCCCATTCCAGAATGGTCACTGGAAACGGATAGGGGTCGGGACCCCCAGACATGGCTTTCGCAGGTAACGGGGTTATGGGAATGGGTCCGAGAAGCACGAAAAAAGGCTGAAGCAGCTGTCAAAATACAAGCAGATAAAAAAAGAGCGGAGCACGAGCCCTTTAAGGTGGGAGACTGGGTGTATCTAGCTACTAAGTATCTCCGGCTACGAATACCATGTAGGAAATTGGGGCCGAAATATGTGGGCCCATTCCAGATAACCAAAGTGATTAACCCTGTCACGGTCCAATTATGCTTACCAGCGTCTTTGGGGAAGGTCCATCCCATATTCCATTGTAGCCTCCTTAAACGAACACGGGGGAGCGCCTCGACCACCAGGGGCCCTGGGCCAGTCACGGGGTCCTTTCATGAAGTACAAGATATCCTAGACTCCCGGGTGAGGCGTGGAAAGCTCCAATACCTTCTGCAATGGAAGGGATACCCAATCTCGGAGGCCACGTGGGTGGGGGCGGGGGATATCAAGGCCCCGAAGCTACTTCGGAAGTTTCACCATAGGTGCCCAAACAAGCCAGGGCGGGACCGGTGTAACATGACAGACTCAACCTCTCCTGTTTTCTTTTCAGGGAGAGACATGGTAGAAGGGGCCGCATGTCAAGCCCCCAAGGGCTTGGCATACACATGGGGACGAGGGAACACGATGGGCACACCCCCAAAACGCGAAGACGCAGAGATACCAGCAGCCCCAACCAAGGACTACACCAGGCATGGACCCGGGGCTGTGCGTCCTCCCGACTCGCTGCCCGGTGCCGCCATGCCGGTCTGGACGGCTGCAAGCCCGCTTCCAGATTCCGCCCCCTCCGACCACCGTCCGCTGCCAGAGGGCACCTACCAGCTGCTACAGGGGCGCGCCGACTTCCAGCACGCCGAACTCCAGCTGACGCCGGCATGCTGGGGAAATGCCGGCGCGCGAACACAGCAGCCTAGCGAGACAGCGCGTGACGAAGGAGAACGAAGCGGGCAAAACCGGAGGACCCTACAGGAGTGCTCAGGATGGACTGGGGGTGGGGGATACTTACTGGACAGGTGGGATACCAGCTGGGGGAAGGTGGGTGGCGGAAACAACACACAGGGGCCGGGCGACCGAGCAGGGGAATGCGGAGGCGGGATAGCGTCGGTGAAAGGAAGGACACAGGGAGAGGGTGGGGCATTTATTAAATTTAGGCGGATGTTGGTTTGGGGCCGGGGGCGGGGAAACAGGGTGTGGCACACAGTTATAGAGCACCGGAGAACTACCACTCCCAGTGCTGACTTCATTTCATCCTCGGAAATAAAGTAGTTGATGAGTTCGTTGTATACCGGCGTTCCAGTGCATTCTTTCCTCTCACGGACGACGGCGGATACTCCTGACAAGGGGTCACCCTCCAAGAGGAATGAAAAAAGGCAGCAATGGCTGGAGGTGAGGCACGGAGGAGGGAAGAAGATGGAGAGTGGAAGGATTCTTATGTGCTTTTGTGACTTTGAAATTCTGGGATTTGTGCAATGTGGGTTTTGTGTTCTTAAGGAGTGTTTGGCAATTTCTATTTGGCTGATGCCTGATGTCTCCTGTTAGCTTCTATTGCTCTGCTGTTGTTAGCTGTAAGTTTTGCTGCAAGGGATTTTGAAGTATTTTTCTCCTGAATGGATTTTGCCTGTAGCATTCCTTTACTTATGAATGGAGCCATTTGGGGAGGCTGCCTTAGCCTGCAGCCAGTACTTACATTTTTTTTCTTCCTTAAGTTCCTGCTGCGCTCCTTACTTTCCTTTCTAGCCAGTAGCTAATTCTTAAAGGGGAATGTGCCTTTTTAAGCTAGTTCACTCAGCAGCTTGTCTTTTCTGTCTCTGGAGGCCTTTCCTTGTTTCATCAATATATGGAAGAGGGAAAATATGGGGGGGGGGGTTCAAATTCTTCCTTCAGAAGGAGATGGGAATGAGAAAAAGGGAGGCAGGGAAGGGAGGGAGGAAAGGAAGTCCTGCCTTAGCACTTGGCCACCAGCAGCTCTGCCATTGACTTTGCTTGTCAAAAAGTTGCAGAAGGGGATCACATGACCCTGGAACACTGTGACCATTATAAATATGAATCAGTTGCAAAGCATCCAAATATAAATCATATTACCCTGGGCATGCTGCAATGGTCATAAGTGTGAAAAATGGTCATAAGTCATTTCAATGCAATTGCAACTTTGAACAGGGTTTTTTTTTTTTTGGTCCTCATGTTTTTGACACCTTGCTAGGTGGTACTCAGATATTGCCATATCCTAAAAGTGATACAATCGGTAAAAAGGTTGAAAAGCCCTGGCCTACAGAATAGGGAGGGGAGATGGGGAGAGAGTGGAATCCACAAGTTGTTTATCATTGTGAGAAAGCTAGAGAAGTGAAAGTTCTGTTTTGGTGAACAGAGAATGCTTCTCATAACAATTATTGGGAATTCTATTGGACAATGCGGAGAGCTGTAGAAGCTGAGTTCTGGTCACATTGTCCTCAACCTGAATGGGAAGGAGGAGTTGAATGGTGGAAGCAGAGGGCTGCCGAGGGAATGGGACAGACAGGTCGATACTTGTCGCAGTGTGGCAGCCAGTCATTGGAGCAGCTGAGGCAGAAGTTCAGCAGACTGGACATCGTGGGGGGGGGGAGAACTGACCATACCACTAGACTCCAGGCCATGACTGGGATCGACCCCTAGCCTGACATTGGTGCCGATCCTCATGCCCCAGTATCCAATTGGGGCTGTGGCTACAGCGATGACAGGAGGAGTGGATCAGCCATCCGGATTGACACCCCTGCTGAGTCTTAGCCCAAACCAACCACTTTACCACATGCCAACTGCTCCTGGTACCCCGCTGGGGTGATTTAGGTGGCAGCCACCACTGTCAGCATTGGGCCCTTACCTTGGGATGCTGGGGGGACAGCTGCAGCCAGGACCCCAGCCTGGAGCTCAGATGGGGTGGTACCAAGCTGATGGAAGGGGATTACAGGCACCTCAGCCAGCACCGGCACCCCGACCACCTCAGCCACCCCCCCCCCATAAGAGCAACATTTGACGGAAGCCCTCAGAAGTTGGCGTTCTTCCTGAACCACATCTGGGCCCACCTTGATCGTTATGGGAATGACTACCCAGACAAGACAGTCTGAGTAGATGTCAACGTGGCTAATCTCGAAGCAGAAGCAGCGGAATGGGTGACCATCCTCCATGTTGACGATGCTCCCAAACTAGCAACACCAGATGCTCTACTGGGGGGTCTTCAGGCACGTTTTGGAGACCCCACACAGAATCAACAGGCAGAAATGGAAGTCAGGAGAATTAGACAAGGGGCCAGGCCAGTGATTGAGTACATCCACGACTTCTGAAGAATCGCAGGGAGGCTGAGGCAGTGGCCAGAACAGCTCCTAACTCAATTCTTTTGTGAGGGGTTGAGTCGTGAACTATTCCAACTGTGCCTGGCCAGAGGCATCCCGAATTGGCTTGACAACTGGTACCAGTTAGTCGCCACAGTGGAATTGGATTTAACTCTGTGCAGCTATGATGAGAACACCGGGTCCTGCCCCAAGAAGGCCCAGGAGAGATGGTCTCTGGGAAGGAAGCCACCAGCAGCCACGGCTGGTGCACCTGCAAAAAAAACCTATCCTGTGCTTCTGTTGTGGTCAGGATGTCCACCGAGCTGTGATGTGCCCGGCACCGGCACCCCGCAAAACCCCTGCAGCACCAGCTCCTGCAAAGCCGAAGAAGCCACCTAAGAAGGGAAAAGAAAAATCACACATGGCGATCAGGGTCGTTGAGGACTCCTCTCCAGGTAGTGGAGGGGATCGAACTCTGACAGAAGAGGAGCCTTGAATGGTCCTGTATGACAGTGAGAGTAAGGGAGAGGATGATCAGATGGTGAGTGGACCCGTAAATCACCTTAAAGTCAAAGTTAGCATCACGGCTCTCCAGTCGGGGGTGAAAGGAGTAGTGAAAGCCCTTGTAGACTCAGGTTGCTCCCATTGCCTAATAAAACGGTAATGCAAAGGTTGGGGCTATGTGTAAGGAAGTTAAAGAGGCCCATCAAGTTCGAGCAGGTAGATGGTTCACTGATTGGGGGAGGGGCTGCCTCTCTCCTGACCGAGCTAGTGCAGCTGGAGATGGGGGAGTACCATGAAACCATTCATTTTGTGGTTCCTCTGAAAATGGCTGAAGATATGATCCTAGGCTTGGCCTGGCTAGCTAAGTGGGGTCCCAGGATCTATTGGGAGAGAGCCGTAGAGTGAATGATCATGAAAAAACAGTCTCAGGAGAACCCCAGAGAGGAAGGGAAGCAGTCCAAGAAAGTAGAGCTGTTGAGAAAACCAGCTGAGTGTAGCAAGAGAACGTCGGTGTCATGGTTCCGATAGATGAAACCCTTCAAAAGAACTTCGAGGCATTGTTTACCTTAAATAAACTTTTTATTCAGGAAACAAAGTATCGGCACTACATAGTTGAACCCAAAAACTAAATTCCTTTCCCCCTGATACAAAGTAACAAAGTGCAATTCCCACTGTCAGACCCAGCGTGATACCTACCTTTACATTTGGTAAATCAACTATAAAGTCCATCCCAATGTCCTGCCACGGCCGAGTTGGATTGGATACTGATTTGGTGTAGTACCGGGTCTGCCTACGGCTGTTGGTGTGTTAGTTAACTCGGGAAATGTGCACTCCGCCGCACGGTGACCCGGGTGGTTACAACGAAAACACCGAAACACAGGTTTAGATCGTACATTGCTGATTGGCGTCTGATTGGTACTGTCCTTGGGTTGATCCTGGCTCCGACGGGGCGGCATCCGTTCCTCCCGTGCTCCGGGCAATTCCCTTAGCCCAACATCTAACTCCACCACTGCCTTGAACCATTCAGAAAGGCGCCCTGCAATCCCCCTCACCACACATGCCCGGCGTAAGTCAATATCTAGTCCCGTGCGAAAATGATGGACCAGCAGACGATCTGGCCATGATCTAAGCCTCCCTTTTTTGAAGTCCCGTATATAATCTTACACTGGCCTGCCCCTCTGTCGCAGACCCACTAACTGTGCCTCCGCCCGTTGTAGTCGGGTTGGATCCTCAAATCTAGTTTTCAAAGCGTCTAAGAATAGACCTATATCCGCCAACTCCCTGGCATGGTCGCTATACAGGTCAGCGGCCCAAGCAGCCGCTTCCCCTTGCAGGCTGGCTGTCACCGCAACCACCATCGCCCAGTTAGACGGATATAGGGTGGTAAAACGATCCAAATGGCTAAGCACATGACTTAAGAACACAGCCAAACGATCTGGATTGCCATCAAAAGTGAGTGTAATGGGGGGTGGAGTCCACATCACGGCTTGTGGCCAGGGGGCTGGTATCTGGCCGCCATACGGGACATTTTCCGGAAGTAACATGGGTTGGTCACCTGAGCCTACTGGGCCCGCCCCTTGCCTACTTGAATCCACCGGCGGAACTCCGGCCCCTCGCGCTTCCTGCCGGTATTGGGAACGCTCAGCTGTGCCCTGCCTCCCCATGGTATTCTGCAAGGAAACACGGCTACTTGGTTGTAGTTTGAGCTTCGGGCTCGCTAACTGGAAACGGGAGGACTCAGATGTTATACGCGCCCCTGGGGCAACCCTAGACTGTGGGAGGAGACTAGCGGGAACCGAATAACCCCGCTCTCCAAACTGGTCCCTAAGAACGTCCAATATGTATTGCCCCGGAGCCGTGGAATAGCTCCACTCATCTTCGTCGTCCCCAGTCACCCGACGTTCCCTCCATCCGCTCAAACTCGGCGGCAATCCCCGTTCTCCGCGCTCTTCCGGATGCTGCAATGCGGGACTCAGCCACCATTCTCCGTCCGCAGCTGTGGCTGTTCGCGGCTTCCCTCCAGGCTCCGTAGTCCCTGGAATCTGCAGCTTCTCCTTTGGTCGAACTACCATCTGAGGAGCCGCTGTGTCACTGGCTGCCGGTACCTCCACCGGCTCTTCTGACTCTAACTGCTCCTCCTCCAACGGATCCGCTCCCTGCGTTTGCGAATTTCTACCAACAATTCATCCCCTCCTTCTCCAAGATCACCCTGCCGATTACTGTATTGTTGAAAACTGGGAGAGGGGGAGAGAAGCCTGAGCCAAGCCAACCCTTGAACTGGACAATGGACTGTCAAGCTGCGTTTGAGAAATTAAAGGGACTATTTGCTGCGGAGCCAGTTTTAAAACACCTGGATCCTGAGGAGCCTTTCGTAATCCAGGCGGATGCCAGCAATGTGGTGGTGGGGGCTGTTCTCCTCCAACGCAACAAAGGGGAATCTGCAGCCGTGTGTGTACACATCTCACAAGCTGAGTGAGATAGTGCGGAGATGGGCAGTGTGGGAGAAAGAGGCTTTTGTAGTATGATGGGCACTACTAACCTGGAGACAGTTCCTGGAAGGGGAAGGTTCCCCTTCGAGGTATGGACTGATCATAAGAACTTCGAAGCCCTAAAAAAAACCCACAAGCTTTCTCCTAAGCAAGTCAGGTGGGCGCAATACTTCAAAAGATTTAACTTTGAACTGAAATATATCCCGGGGGGGGGACTTCCTAGCTGACACCAGCAGCACAAGCGAGAACCAGACGGCAGGAGAAAAGAAGGAGCTCAACCCCCACTGATGAATTTACCCAGCAACTGAAACAGGAACTACAGACTGATGCATGGTTGAAAGCCCACCAGGCAGAGTTAACTATGAGAGATGAATTGGTGTGGAAGGGGGACAAGTTGTATGTCCCAGACCGCCTTCAGTTGCAGGTCCTACAACACAGCCATGATGCCAAGCAAGCAGGCCACTTTGGTTTCTTGAAGACCCTACACCTTGTGAGTCGTCAATTCTGGTGGCCAAAGATGAAGAAGGACATTGAGGACTATGTAGGGAGTTGTGCAATGCGCGCAGCCAGTAAAAGGTTGCCAGGGAACAGTCCAGGACTGTTGCAGAGGGTAGCTAACCTGTCCAGACCTTGGGAGGAGATAGCCATGCTGCCCGAGAGTGGGGGGGAATACCGTAATTTGGACGGTGGTCGACCTGTTCTCTAAACAAGCTCATTTCATTGCTTGTGCTGGACTCCCCTCAGCTCAGAAACTGGCAAAGTTATTCTTGCAACACATCTACTGATTGCATGGGGTGCCTAAGCATATAATTTCAGATTGGGGGGGTTCAGTTCACTGCAAAATTCTGGAGGGAGTTTGTGAGGATGGTAGAGTCTTCTCAGGGTCTCTCTTCCACTTTTCATCTGAGCATTAATGGATCAGCAGAACAATCCAATGCAATAGTGGAACAGCACCTGCGTTGCTATGTTAACTATCAGCAAACAAACTGGGCAGAGTTACTGCCGTTTGCAGAAGTGGCTTATAACAATGCAGTACACAGTAGCACTGGATTCACTCAATTTAAGTTGGCCACTGGAGTGGAGTTCATGCCAATGCCAGAATGCCCCGAGGAGCCCCCATCTTCAAGCACCCTGAGCGATTGGGTGGGTTTGTTCCAACAAGTTTGGAGAGACATGAAGAAAGCTCTAACTAAAGCAGCTGAGCATCAGAAAAAACAAGCAGATAAGAGACGAGTTCCACAGGAGACATTCCAGGTGGGAGACCAAGTATATCTATCTAAAAAGTACCTTAATCTTAAACAAAGTTGCAAGAAGTTAGGGCCGAAGTACATAGGTACCTTTTCCATAGTGAAAGTTATAGATCCAATGACGGTGGAGTTGAAACTAATTATGTGGTTGGGAAAAGTGCATCCTGTATTTATTTATTTATTTTATTTATTTATTAAAATTTATAGACCGCCCCATTCCCGCAGGACTCCGGGCGGCTAACAATAAAAACACAATATAACTTAACAAGACAAACAATACAGTAACATTCATCCAGGGGTCAGATTTTATAAACCCCAAGCCTGCCGGAAAAGCCTGGTCTTAAGCAGCTTGCAGAAAACCAACAGGGTGGGAGCGGTCCTAATCTCCGGGGGGAGATGGTTCCAAGACGTGGGCACCATCACAGAGAAAGCCCTCCCCCGCGGCCCCGCCAAATGGCATTGCTTGGTCAACAGGACCTGAAGGAGGCCCAAGCTGTGGGATCTAACTGGACGAAGGGAACTATGAGGTAGTAGGCGGTCTCGCAAATAGCCTGGCCCTGAGCCATATAGAGCTTTAAAGGTAATAACCAACACCTTGAATTGGACCCGGAGACCAATAGGCAACCAGTGCAGCTCGCGGAGGATCGGTATTGTAGTCTGCTAAAGCCCTACAAAGGATCCACATTGAGGCTGGTCAGGATGGCAGCCCCCGCCCCAATAGTGATGGGAGGGTAAAACACATTACAAGGTTAAGCAGATTCTTGATTCTAGAGTCCACAGAGGAAAACTCATTGGGAGGGGTATCCCATGTTAGAATCCAGATGGGTGAAGGCACAGCATGTAAATAGAGATTGTTTACTGAAATTGTCTGGGACACAACCCATCCTCTTCACAACCTGTTTTCCTTGTTACCTTCTGGGAGAAGGCTCCATGGTATCCGAAGCAGAACATCCAGATTCAGCCACAGTTTCATTCCATACAGTATAAACCTTGTGAACTCTCAAGCTTCCTCCCTCCGTTATATATTCAAGATGGACAGTGTTTAATATTTATATGTTATGTATATGTAGGGGTGTAGGTCTATACATATGTTGTATATAGTATGTATATATTGTATATAGTATGTTTAGGTGTGTGTCATGTATGTGTTCACTTTGAGAGCGGGCAACTAAATTTCATTTTTGATGTGTGTCGTTATGTCCACAGTAAAAAATGACAATAAAGGTTATCTTATCTTAAACAATTCCATGCTAGATATCCCCAGAAACCAGAGCTGAATGAAAGAGAAAAGTAGCGAACTTTGATCTATGTTCTTTTATTTTCCAGGTTCCCTTTCCCCCGTAAGGAGGGCGACCTGTCAAGCTATGAACCTGGCTGCCTTTAGGACCACTGCATGCCTTTAGCTTGCCTACAGAGCGGGAAGGGGAGATGGGGAGAGAGTGGAATCCACAAGTGGTTTATCATCGTGAAAAAGCTAGAGAAGTGAAAGTTCTGTTTTGGTGAACCGAGAATGCTTCGCATAACAATTATTGGGAATTCTATTGGACAATGTGACCTGACCGGTCAGAGGAGAGAGGAGGAGAGTTACTCTTTTAATTAATCACTTCCTGCCTTTTCCTTAGAGCCAGCTTTCGCTTTCTAACTTGCCACTATGATTCAGCCCATTAAAGATAACATTAGAGTACTTTTTGACTCCGGTGTGTTTCTCGGTGGGGGTTTCAGGCGGAGGTTGACACACTCTGGGGGAGGAAGTGGCAGAGGCCAGACTACTGAAGCCTTTATCTGCCTTTTCCCAAAAGAATGCAATTAATCTGACAAGATTCTTGTAAATAGGAGAACAATAAAGAAGCTACTTTGACCTACTCATGGAGTCATTCTGGTTCCTTGCACCTCATACAATTTCAACCTCTGAACCCTTTCTTGCAGTCCTCATAGCCCAAAAGAAAAATTAGCATTTCCAACTATCTTGAGCCATGAAACATTTGAAAACTGTAATAGGATTAAAGCAATTTTTTAAAAAACAGAATCCCTTACTTCATACCCAGAAAAACAATCCCATTCACTCACCAAGCCTCATCTGCAACCCATTTTGTTCTATGATACTTTTGCAAAATGAATAATTAGCTTGAAAGTCTTCCAGCAGAATTGCTTCCTATTGTTCTGAACAGATCAGGGGCCAATGCAGTTTACTTTTGACATTTTGCATACATTAGAGCAGCGGTTCTCAACCTGTGGATCGCGACCCCATTTGGGGTCGAACGACCATTTCACGGGGGTCGCCAAACAACGCAGTCCGCCATTTTTTCCCCTTTTCCTTAGCTGTGCTACTCCCTTTTATTTTATTGGCTTTTGAAAGCCAATAGAATAGACTCTCTTGAATAGAGTCTAATTCTATTGGCTTTCAAAAGCCAATAGGAATTGTCCAGGCTGTCTCTGCCATGCTGAGCCCGCCAAAAGTCCCATTCTGCAAACGGTGCTACAAGTTGTCTGCAGCGAAGGCGAGCTGTCTGGAAGTTTCCACCCCTCCCTGCTGAGTAACTACTAAAAATGTAAGTAAAAGAGGTCCAGGGGTGGGAGGTGGGAGGCCGGCGGGCGCAGGGAGGGTTGCTGGCACACGTGGGGCCTGGCGGGTGCCTTACCTCCCATGGGCTGGGCCAGCTGGTGGCCCAGCTGGTGGTCAGCCTGCTCCATCTCTGCCGCTTGCCAGCTACGCCTCGGCCGGCGCAGGGGGCGGCACCATGCATGCATGGAGCTTCCGGGCAGGGAAAGTTCTCGACTTACGACCGGTTGGGTAGTCCTCGACTTATGACCGGTTGGGGGTCGCGGCATTAGAAAGGTTGAGAACCACTGCATTAGAGCTATACAAAAAACTGATTTTCCTGCTCTGCCTGGACAAGCTGGTTAATTCAAGGAGTAGGATGGAAAGCTCAGAACTTGTAAGATAGGACTGGACTTTGCATGCACGGACCAACACAGAACCCCGATAGGACCACCACTTGAATTGGGTGGAGGGAGGGAAGACTGTTGACCAAGAATCAGGAGAAAGCATAGATTGTGCATACGTGCAGATGGCCCCATTATCTCTGAATAGACTAGACTAGACTAGACTAGACTAGGATAGGATAGGATAGGATAGGATAGGATAGGATAGGATAGGATAGGATAGGATAGGATAGGATAGGATAGGATAGGATAGGATAGGATAGGATAGGATGGAATGGAATGGAATGGAATGGAATGGAATGGAATGGAATGGAATAGAATAGAATAGAATAGAATAGAATAGAATAGAATAGAATAGAATAGAATAGAATAGAATAGAATAGAATAGAATAGAATAGAATAGAATAGAATAGAATAGAATAGAATAGACTAACTTTATTGTCACTTTGTACACTAACTGGCATACATTAAAATGAAATTTCGTTGGAAACAGCTCTCAAAGGGTCACCACCTTCAATATACACTACATAAATATGACAAAAATAAATAAATAAATACAGAATTATGCATATACCCACATATATGACACAGAGAAACAACACAGTCTAGTTCAGGTTATGTATACATGTGCATGGCGAGAAAAACGAATTTTGTGAGTTTACCAGATGGATGGCATAGGTAACAAAGCTATTACAGAATCAGGTAGTCCTGCTAGAAATACTTCGAAACCTCCTCCCAGAGGGGAGCAACAGAAACAGACTGTAAAATGGGTGTGTGGGGTCTCTAATAATGCTTTGAGCTCTAAGCACATAGCGCTTATAAGCAGCATCCTGAATACCAGGAAGCGAGCTTCCTATGATCTTCTCAGCTGTCCTTACCATTCTCTTTATGGACTTTCTATCTGAGGCACTGCTGCCACCAAACCAGACAGTGATGCAGTTCGTTAAAATGCTCTCAATCGTGCCTCTGTAAAAAGTGGCCAGGACAGAAGGAGAAAGATGTTCTTTCCTCATCCGATGCAAGAAATGCAGATGCTGGTTTGCACGCTTCACTAAGGATGATGTGTGGAGAGACCAATTCAGATTGTTAGTTATCTGCACCCCTAGATACTTTATACTGTTGAGGGAAACAGTTCAAGGGAAAAGGATGTTTTAAAAATAAACAGGATGAGTGCACCAAACCAAAGAATAAACTGTGAATTTCTGCTGGAACGACAACATGCCCATATATGGTAGTATGTTGGATGTTGAGGAAACCTGAGCAGACAAGGACAGAGATAATGTATTCCAGTTAGGTGCTTCTGATAGATTGTGACCTCTGCGGGCCTTTCCAATGGGACCAAAGGGGAAGGGAAATGGGGCGTCGCAATAGGATGTATAAAAATGACTGCTCAACGTGGCTCATGTGTGGTCCGTTGCTTGAGAACTTCCTGCGTGAAGTCTTGACTCAGATCCACCACGCTTTGCAAACCGCTCTTTTTCTTTTCTTTGCTAGCAATAAATTTCATTTTCTTTGCAACTCAATTAGTGGATTAAATTTCTTTTTAAATTCATGTGCCACAGTTTTGGTGCGCAATGTGGGGCTAGAGGAACACTTGTTTCCAGATCCCAGAGAACCTGGAGACAATATCGGAAGGCATGCCCTGTTGAGTTTGACAGTCTGATCTCAAACTCCAGGGACCGAGGTCTGGAATTGACACTCAGCTTCCATGGACCCAAATAGAGGTTGCTAGGAAAACGATGGAAGGAAGGATCAGTGAATTACTGGCCTCAGTGACTGGGCAACTTTGTGCACGGACCTAGGTGAGTTATCTGGGGTAAACCAGAGGAAATAACTGCCTAGGTAGTCGGGTGGAGGACTGGGTAGGACTGTGTGAATCTGAGATATGTGAGAGGAGTGCTTGAGACACCCCAAGACCCACAGGGTTGCAAGGCGAAGTGAGTGCAGACTCTTGAGTACCTGATTTGGTGGGGGAAAAGAGAAAGCTGCTTGATAAAGCTAATCGTGGTCTCATTAGATTGGTAAGGATAAAAGAACAGTACGGTAAACCAGTATGGGTAATTCAGGAGGATCCCAAAAGAAGAAATGTGTAAAGAAAATAAGGGAAAAAAACCAAATTGAACATTGATCCGGGAAGTCCATTAGGAATCCTGCTGGCCAATTGGGAAAAAAACCCTATAATAAGATCATTATTAAGTTGAATTTGACCAAGGAAGATATGGTAAATTTGTGTTGTTTTATTTGGTGGGAAGATGAGAGAATAGAATGGCCGCGTATGGGAACTACTGACTATTTTGCGTGCCAACACTTGTATGAATATGTTAAACAAAAATCATGCAAGTCCTTAGACAATGAATTAGATTATGCCTTAATTTGGACCCCTGATAAGTGGGCAGGAATAGTGGAACCAGTGTATACCACTGTTTATTTGAACAAAGGGGAAGAGGAAGTTTTGGGAAAGAGAGGAGGACGACAGGATCGATATCCAAATGGAAGAGGTAGAGGAAGGTTTGGAATGGGATTCAGAGAAAGAACATGTTTTGAGTGTCGACAGAAAAGACACTTTAAGAAAGATTGTCCACAAGTGCAGAAGGATCAGCAAGTGTGCAAATTAATGGAGGAAGATGAAAGTCAATTTTAGGAGTGTCAGGGTCAATTTACGATGAGCCCTTGATAAATTTAGAAGCCCTCAGATGCAACTAAGTGAACAAACAATCAGAGTATCAGGGGTAAAAGAGGAAGGATTTCAAGTGCAAAAGTTAAAATCATTACAGATTAAGCAAAAAAATAAAGAGTGGGGAATTGAAATAGAAATGTTATATATACCAGAGGCAGGTGTGAATTTGTTAGGAAGAGATGCCTTAAATGATCTCGGCTTAAGCATAACATTTGGACAAGAGATTAAAATTAATGTGTTAACAGAGGAAGACGAAAAGAGAATACAACCCGAAGTATGGGTAAGAGAAGGAAACAGAGGAGGACTTAGAGTTCCCCCTTTGAAAATAGAACCTAAAACACCAGGAGAAGTAGTGCAACAAAAACAATACTCCATTTCAATGGAAGGGAGGAGAGGATTGCAACCTATCATTGATCAATTGATTGAAGACGGACTTTTAGAGCCAACTATGTCTCCCTTCAACACTCCCATTCTGCCAGTAAGAAAACCAGATGGAACCTTCAGAATGGTATAGGACCTTAGGCTCTTGAATAGAATTGTAAAGATTAGGCATCCAGTTGTCCCTAATCCATATACCTTAATGGGACATATTCCACCTAAACATAAGTGGTTCAGTGTGATAGATCTAAAAGATGCTTTGGGGGCATGTCCTCTGGATAAAGAGTCAAGGCCCCTTTTCGCCTTTGAATGGGAAAACCCATTTACTGGCAGAAAACAACAATAAATGGACAGTGTTACCTCAAGGATTTACTGAATCTCCCAATTTATTCGGACAAATATTGGAACAAGTGCTGGAAAAATTTGAAATCCCAAGGGGGATTTATTTGATTCAATATGTGGATGATTTACTGTTATCTGGAGAGAAGCAACAGGAGGTAACACTGGCCACTGATAAGCTGCTGAATTTCTTAGGAGAACAAGGACTAAGAGTATCTAAGAAGAAATTGCAATATGTAGAAAAGGAAGTAAAGTATTTAGGAAATTAATTAGTGAAGGAAGCAGAAAAATAACGGTGGAACGAATAGAAGTAATAGCTAAACAGCAGCTACCTAAAGAGGAGAAAGAATTGAGAATTTTTTTGGGATTAGTGGGCTATTGCCGATTATGGATAAATAATTATGCCAATTTAACTAAACCCTTGTATGCCAGATTAATTGATGATGAGCCATGGGAGATACAATGGGATGAGAAAGGGAAGAAAAGTGTTGAAGACCTCAAGCAGGCTTTAGTGCAAGCACCTGTTTTGAGTCTTCCCAATTTGGATAAACCATTTCACCTACTTGTGAATGCAGAAGATGGGGTGGCCCAAGGAGTATTGACTCAAAATTGGGCTGGACAAAGGAAACCCGTAGCCTTCCTTTCAAAAATAATGGATCCAGTAGTTAGAGGATGGCCTAGTTGCATACAGGCCATAGCAGCCACTGCCCTGTTGGTACAGGGAAGTCGGAAACTGACTTTTGGAGGGGCATTAGTGGTCAGTACTCCACACCAGGTACAAACTATACTACAACAAAAAGCCAGTCGGTGGTTAACAGATTCTCGCATTTTGAAATATGAGGGAATATTAATGAAAAAGGATGATTTGGTTTTAACCACAGACCATAACTTAAACCCCACCCAATTTTTAGCCAATAACCATCAAATGGATATGGAAGGATTGGAACATTACTGCACAGAAGTGATACAATTACAAAGAAAAATCCAACCTGACCTGGAAGAGCTCCCCTTAATAGAAGGAGAAGCATTGTTTATAGATGGTTCTTCTAGAGTGGAAATGGGTGAAAAGGAAAATGGATATGCAATAATAAATGGACATAACAAAGAATTATTGGAAGCAGGAAAACTCCCTAAGAATTGGTCTGCTCAAATTTGTGAATTGTATGCTTTGAATCAGGCACTAAAATTGTTAAAAGATAAGAAAGGGAGCATTTATACCAACTCCAAATATGCCTTCAGTATAGTCCACACATTCGGAAAAAATTGGGAAGAAAGAGGGATGATAAATAGTAAAGGGAAAGAGTTAATACATGAAGAATTAATTAAACAGATACTTAAATCATTGTTTGAACCCCGCCGGATTGCTGTAATACATGTGGGTGGGCAACTAAAGATAATGTACTAAGACAATATTACCTCTGAGCCAGTAGGAGGAACAAGACCAAAGAGGTCATCAACTGCGGATTTAGATGCAGTGTTCCAAAGGCTTCAAGTCATTAGAGATGGCAAAGTTTCTGACATAGAATGTTAATGGTTTGAATTCACCACAGAAAAGAAAGTATTTTACTATTTGAAACAACATAAGAATGATGTTCCCCTTTATGGATTACTGCCTTGTCGTGGCGAAGGGGCTTGTGTAACTCAATGAAGCTATAAGCTATGCCGTGCAGGGCCACCCAAGACGGACAGGTCATAGCAGAGAGTTCTGCCAAAATGTGATCCATTGCAGAAGGAAATGGCAAACCACTCCAGTATCTTTGCCATGAAAACCCCATGGACAGTACTAAAAGGCAAAAAGATATGACGCTGGAAGATGAGCCCCTCAGGTCGGAAGGTGTCCAATATGCTACTGGGGAAGAGCAGAGGGCTAGTACTAGTAGCGCCAGAAAGAATGAAGCGACTGGGCCAAAGCCGAAAGGACACTCAGCTGTGGATATATCTGGTGGTGAAAGGAAAGTCCGATGCTGTAAAGATTTTTTCTCCATAGGAACCTGGAATGTAAGATCCATGAATCAAGGCAAGCTAGACATAGTCAAAAAAGAGATGACAAGAATGAACATCGACATCTTAGGAATCAGCGAACTAAAATGGACAGGAATGGGTGAATTTAACTCAGATGACCATCAGGTATACTACTGTGGGCAAGAATCCCTCAGAAGAAATGGAGTAGCCTTCATAGTCAATAAAAGAATAGGAAAAGCAATACTGGGATACAATCCCCAAAATGACAGAATGATCTCAATTCGAATCCAAGGCAAACCATTCAATATCACAATAGTCCAAATCTATGCCCCAACCACTGGTGCTGAAGAGGATGAAATTGACCGGTTCTATGAAGCTCTACAGCACCTTATAGAATTAACACCAAAAAATGATGTCCTTATCATCATGGGGGATTGGAATGCTAAGGTAGGAAGCCAAAAGATAACCAGAATAACAGGCAAGTTTGGCCTTGTAGTACAAAATGAAGCAGGGCACAGGCTGATAGAATTTTGTCAAGAGAATACAATGGTCATAACAAACACTCTTTTCCAACAACCCAAGAGACGGCTCTACACATGGACATCACCAGACGGTCAACATAGAAATCAGATTGACTATGTGCTCTGCAGCCAAAGATGGAGAAGCTCTATACAGTCAGTAAAAACAAGACCAGGAGCTGACTGTGGCTCAGATCATGAGCTTCTCGTTGCAAAATTTAGGCTTAAATTGAAAAAAGTAAGGAAAAGCACTAGGCCACTCAGGTACGAACTAAATCATATTCCTGATGAATATACAGTAGAGGTGACAAATAGATTTAAGGAATTAGATCTGATAGACAGAGTGCCTGAAGAACTATGGATGGAAGTTCGCAACATTGTACAAGAGGTAGCAACTAAAACCATCCCAAAGAAAAAGAAATGCAAGAAAGCAAAATGGCTGTCTGAGGAAGCTTTGCAAATAGCTGAGGAAAGAAGGGAAGCGAAAGGCAAAGGAGAAAGAGAAAGATACACCCAATTGAATGCAGAATTCCAGAGAATAGCTAGAAGAGATAAGAATGCCTTTTTAAATGAACAGTGCAAAGAAATAGAAGAAAACAACAGAATAGGGAGGACCAGAGATCTCTTCAAGAAAATTGGAGATATGAAGGGAATGTTTCATGCAAAGATGGGCATGATAAAGGACCAAAATGGCAGGGACCTAACAGAGGCAGAAGAGATTAAGAAGAGATGGCAAAACTACACAGAAGAACTATACAAGAATGAGCTTAATGTCCCAGATAGCCACAATGAGATGGTCATTGACCTCGAACCAGACATCCTAGAATGTGAAGTGAAATGGGCCTTAGAAAATCTGAGCAACAACAAAGCTAGTGGAGGTGACAGTATTCCAGCTGAGCTATTCAAAATCTTAAAAGACAATGCAGTAAAAGTGCTACACTCAATTTGCCAGCAAATTTGGAAAACTCAACAGTGGGCACAGGATTGCAAAAGGTCAGTTTACATTCCAATGCCAAAGAAAGGCAATGCCAAAGAATGTTCAAACTATCGCACCATTGCACTCATTTCACATGCTAGTAAAGTTATGCTTAAAATCCTACAAGCTAGACTCCAGCAGTATGTGGATCGAGAACTACCAGAAGTACAGGCAGGATTTCGAAGAGGCAGAGGAACTAGAGATCAAATTGCCAACATACGCTGGATCATGGAGAAAGCTAGGGAGTTCCAGAAAAACATCTACTTCTGCTTCATTGACTATGCTAAAGCCTTTGATTGTGTGGGTCACAACAAATTGTGGCAAGTTCTTAAAGAGATGGGAATACCAGACCATCTTATTTGTCTCTTGAGAAACTTATATGTGGGTCAAGAAGCAACAGTGAGAACTGGACACGGAACCACTGATTGGTTCAAAATTGGAAAAGGAGTCCGGCAAGGCTGTATACTGTCGCCCTGCCTATTTAACTTATATGCAGAGCACATCATGAGAAAGGCAGAGCTAGATGAAACAAAAGTTGGAATTAAGATTGCCGGGAGAAATATCAACAACCTAAGATATGCAGATGATACCACTCTAATGGCAGAAAACGAAGAGGAACTAAAGAGCCTCTTGATGCGGGTGAAGAAGGAGAGTGCAAAAGTTGGCTTGAAACTCAACATTAAGAAAACCAAAATCATGGCATCCGGCCCTCTCAATTCCTGGCAAATAGATGGGGAAGAAATGGAGGTAGTGACAGATTTTATTTTTCTGGGCTCAAAGATCACCTCAGATGGGGACTGCAGCCAAGAAATTAAAAGACGCTCCTGGGGAGGAAAGCTATGGCAAATCTAGACAGCATACTAAAAAGCAGAGACATCACCCTGCCAACAAAAGTACGTATAGTCAAGGCCATGGTTTTCCCAGTTGCAATGTATGGCTGTGAAAGTTGGACCATAAGAAAGGCTGAGCGCCAAAGAATTGAGGCCTTTGAACTATGGTGCTGGAGAAGACTCCTGCGAGTCCCTTGGACTGCAAGGCGTTCAAACCGGTCAGTCCTAGAAGAGAACAACCCCGACTGCTCTTTAGAAGGCCAGATCCTGAAGTTGAAACTCAAATACTTTGGCCACCTAATGAGAAGGAAGGACTCATTGGAGAAGGGCCTAATGCTGGGAAAGATTGAGGGTAATAGAAGAAGGGGACGACAGAGAATGAGATGGCTGGATGGAGTCACTAAAGCAGTAGGTGTGAACTTAAATGGACTCCAGAAGATGGTAGAGGACAGGAAGACCTGGAGGAATGTTGTCCATGGGGTCGCGATGGGTCGGACATGACTTCGCAATTAACAACAACAAGAAGAATGATGTTATATGTTTGCAAGAGACTCATATTGCTTTAAAGGATGAAAGCTATTTGATTAATTCCCGGCTGGGAGCACATTTCACAGCCTCTGCTCTGCAGAAAAAAGCAGGAGTAGTTATTTATGTGAGGAAAGACTTATCACCGAAGTTAATTGATTCTGATCCACAAGGAAGATATGTTATTATTGATTTATTATTAAATGGCAAGAGAAGTCTTGTCATTGGACTATATGCTCCTAATCAGCAACAAAAATATTTTTATAAGATGATACATCAGAAAATAACTCAATTGGATTACAAATCAGTAATTATGATGGGAGATTGGAATGGTGTTTTGGACTCAATTAAAGATAAGAAGGGTTCTTTTAAATCTCCTAATCATGCAAAATTACCTAAAGTTTTTTTGACTTGAAGGATGATTTGGAACTTAGAGACATTTGGCGTGAACGGAATATGGAAGAAAGAGACTTTACCTTTTTTTCGGACAGGCATCAGTCGTACTCTAGAATAGACTTTTTTTTAATTACTAATGATCTCTTTCCTAGGGTGAAGAATGTCAAGATATTCCCAAGAATATTATCAGACCATAGTCCTGTATGGATGGAGTTATCTACTGAAGATGGGAATAGAAGGACTTGGAGATTGAATGAAAATTTATTTAGACATGAGGGGAATTTACAGAGATGTAGAGATTATTTAAAGGAATTTTTTTCTTTTGAATATGCATAAGGGTACTTCGATGCCAATGGTATGGGATGCTAGTAAAGCATATATGAGAGGGGTTTTGATTCATATGAACAATATGCATAGACATAAACAGATGCAGAAACATAAAGAGTTGGAAGCAGAGATTAAGTCTAAGGAAAAGGCTCTTATATTAAATCCATTGGACAATAATTTAAAGGCTTCTATTAGTTTGCTTAAGGAGCAATTTAATATGTTAATAGCTGATCAGATTGCAATTAATTTGAGGTATATGCAACATAATACATTTTGTAATGCAAACAAACCTGGTAGGTGGTTGGCTTACCAACTACGAAAGAAACAGAAATCAAGGATTATAGAAAAAATAAATTATAAAGGTAAAGAAGTTTATCAACAAAATTTGATTAAAAGGAGTTTTTTAGATTTTTATTCAAAGTTATATGCTAGTGAAAACATACAAGTTTCAGATATAGAAAAGTATTTACAGGAATTACATTTTCCTAAACTTACTACTGATCAAAGAGATGAGGTTAATGGTTTAATTACTTCTGATGAGATTATTTGGGCAATTAAACAATTGAAAGTTGGTAAGGCTCCAGGTACAGATGGATTAACAGCAATTTATTATAAAATGTTATCTGAAGAAATGGTAGAACCATTGAAGGAACTATTTAATAATATTCTGTTGGGAGCAGAGGTACCTCCATCATGGAGAAGGGCTTTTATATCATTGATTACGAAGGAGGATCAAGCCTTGACCCAGCCCAAAAATTATAGGCCTATATCTCTTTTGAACACAGATTATAAAATTTTTTCAAAAATATTGGCAAATAGATTAATGCAAGTTTTGAAGCAATTGATCCATAGTGATCAATCTGGATTTATAACTGGAAGATATATGAAATATAATGTTAGACAAATTGTTAATCTAATTGAGTATTTGGATAAGAACAATCAAATCCCTGCTGCTTTGATTTTTTTAGATGCTGAAAAAGCTTTTGATCAATTAGATTGGCAATTTTTATTCAGAGTAGTAGAGGAAATGAATTTTGGGGATAAATTTTTATTTGCCCTTAAGGCAATATATCAACAACAATCTGCACAAATCATAGTCAATGGGGGTTTAACAGAAGCATTTAAAATTGAGAAGGGTACAAGACAGGGATGTCCTTTATCCCCATTGTTATTTGTTTTAACAATGGAGATTTTACTTATTAAAATTTGGGAGTCACCTAGAATAAAGGGAATAAAAATAAACAAGAATGATTATAGGTTGAGAGCTTTTGCTGATGATTTGGTTGTGACATTATCCCAACCGACAGATTCGGTTAGGGACCTGGTTGAAATTTTAACCCAGTATGGTAAGGTTCCAGGTTTTAAGGTAAATAATAATAAGACTAAAATATTATCAAAAAATATGTCTATGAAGGAAAAAGATATCATGGTTAGATTAACAGGTTTTGAAATAGTGAGAAAGGTTAAATATTTAGGAGTTTATTTAACAGCTTCTAATGCTAAATTGTATAAAAATAATTATGAGACATTATGGGTAAAAGTGCAAAAACACTTAAATGATTGGAAAAAATTACAATTATCTTTGTTAGGGAGAATCTCGGCAGTTAAAATGAATATACTTCCAAAGTTTCTTTTTTTATTTCCGATGATACCTATCTTGAAAAAAGATGCTAATCTGGAGGAATGGCAGAAGGGGGTTAATAAATTTATTTGGGCAGGGAAAAAGCCGAGAGTTAAATTCAAAATTATGCAGGATACACGGGAAAGAGGAGGATTAAAGGCACCTAATTTGAAATTGTATTATGATGCGGTGGCTTTAACGTTGATTAGTGATTGGCTCAACTTGACAGATAAAAATATTCTTTCTCTTGAGGGATAGGATTTATTATATGGATGGCATGCGTATTTAATTTATGATAAAAAAGTTGATCAGGTTTTTAAAACCCATATTTTGAGAAGTGCCTTGTTGCATGTCTGGAAGAAATATTATTATAGGTTAAATTATAAAATCCCAAATTGGGGGGTTCCAGGACACGTGATAGAGCGAGTATCTAGGGGAGTAAATTTGGATAAGATTTCTTATAAGGAATTACTCAGTTTGGTTGGGCGGCATTGGCAATTAAAGCCTTTAACTGAGTTGAAGCAAGAAAATATTGTATATTCTTCGTTTTATTATAACCAATTGTTAGTGAGGTGGAGTATAGATCAAAAGGTTGGTATTACTTTAGAGGATGTGAATTTGGTAAAACAGATTAAAGATCAAAGTCGAGCTCATATAAAAAGAATTTATAATGCTCTAATAGAATTGGATTCTGAAACGGAGTTAGTTAAAGATTGTATGATTAAATGGGCGCAAAATATTCAAGAGCCGATTTTATTGGATACATGGGAGACAATTTGGGTTAGAAATGTAAAATTTACTCAAGCTCAAAATTTAAGAGAAAATTTTTATAAAATGTTTTATAGATGGCATTTGGATCCCCAAAAGTTGTCCCGCATGTATCCGAATTTACAGCCCAAATGTTGGAGATGTGGAAATTTAGATGCAACTTATTTTCATATTTGGTGGACTTGTAGAGATATTAAAGCTTTTTGGATTAAGATTTGGTGGAATATTCAAAAGATTTTTAAGAGAAAGATAAAGTTTACTCCGCAATTATTTTTGTTGGGTATTATTGTAGATTTTGATGTTAAAGAAACCAATTTGATGTTGAACTTTATAACAGCTGCAAGACTATTGGTGGGGCAATATTGGAAGAAAAACTTACTGCCTACTTTGGAAGAATGGATACTTAAAGTGTCTAATTTAGCAGAAATGGCGAAAATCTCTGCCTACTTGAAGGACCATTCACAAGAAAAATATATTATGGTTTGGAGAAGATGGATTGATTACATTCAGAAGAAATATGAAACTGAAAAGTATTATCTTGCTTTTGAGTAGATTTTAGATAATTATTAATAGTTTTAATTATATTATTATTTTTGTTTTAATTTGTTAATATTTGTTTTGAAATGGAGTTAAAGTGTTTGATGGTTTTGATTGATAGTATAGTTGGTTTATGTTAGTTAGACTATGTTTGTTTACTTTTTTTTTATCCTGTAATCAGCTCTGGGAAGTGGGGGTGGAGGGAAGGGGTGGGGGGGGTTTATATTGTAATAAATTTATAAAACTTTTAAATTAAAAAAAAAAAAGACAATATGTGCATAAACTGTCCCAGTATCTTGACCATTGCAGGAGGCAAGGATTGCTGGCTCAAACGCCGCCTCTGGAGTTTCCTGTACACAAATTCAAGATCGGAGATTGGGTCCTGATCCGGAGTTGGGAAGGGGAGAAATTGCAACCCAAGTGGGAAGGCCCGTTCCAGGTGTTGCTGGCCTCTGAAACCACTATCCAGACTGCTGAAAAAGGGTGGACCCATTATACAAGAACTAAGGGACCAGTGACTGAACCTCATGAGGACTGGACCGTTGTGACCTCTGACGGTCCTTTGAAACCGGTCCTGAAAAGGAGATAAGAACATACGTTGCCAGTGGACAAACCCTTCTGGATAGGGATAGGTTTAAACATTTTCCTTCTTATTTTAGGTACAGCTGTTGCTTACTGGGCAAGAGAGGAGTGGGTTCCTATCCTGTGTCCAAAAGGAAGGCAAACAGTGGATGAAACGGAATTACAGAATTTACCTGATGTGTTGGTATTGTGACTGCAAATGTATATGTGATTGTTGTTGTCAGCATTGTGTAGACTGTGGACCAGTGTTGGAGTTGTAGCCCCCTCCTCGCCCCATCCTTGCCCTTTCTTTGCCCTTTCTTGAGGAAACGTCTGCGGCAAAGCTCGCTAGCTTGTAACACAAATGGCAAACCGCATGACAGTTAAACAGGATGTTATGCAGAACTAAGCTCGAGAAGGCACTAACCACATGGTTTTGTTTTGTGTCACCAGGTGGGCAATATAGGTCAAACATGACATGTACTCTTGACATGCCCTGAGACTAAGTAATGGGAGTGGTTTGAAGCTTATGGCGCAGCAAGAAATTATATGTATGGCACAAATGTATCACATGTAATCAATGCTTATTTGCATACTGTAATCAATAAAGTAGTTCCCGGACTTCGGTTCGGGGCAGTCCCACCCCAAGAAAACCTCCGTGTCAGGAGTCTTCTTCAGTGTCCGTTCATGGGATCTGCCCCACGTATGGGGGGATAGCAAAAGTGGAATCCCCTCAGGTGGTGACCCCGACGTGATTCGACCCGCAAGTCGAGTACATGTCTTGTTGCAACTCAGGGCCGGTCGTCGCAGAACGAAGCACCCTCCCAGGCATCTCTTGAGTTGAGTCGAGTGCATGTCTTGTTGCAACTCAGGGCCGGTCGTCGCAGAACGAAGCACCCTCCCAGGCATCTCTTGAGTTGAGTCGAGTGCATGTCTTGTTGCAACTCAGGGCCGGTCGTCGCAGAACGAAGCGCCCTCCCAGACATCTCTTGAGTCGAGTCGAGTGCATGTCTTGTTGCAACTCAGGGCCGGTCGTCGCAGAATGAAGTACCCTCCCAGACATCTCTTGGTACCCTCATATTTCACTCGGCGGGACGCCTACTGCAATTCAGGGTCGGTCGTCGCAGAACGAAGCACCCTCCCAAAACTCGTGAGTATGGGGGCAGAATTCTCTAAGCCTCAGGTCAAGCACCTCCACGAACTTAGGGAATTGACCAAGACCCGACTTAATGGTGGGAAAAATCTGGCCGTTCCCACCAAGTCAGACCTGATCAGTCTGCTAAAATATATTTATCAACAATGCCCAGCCTACCCCGAAGAAGGGTCACTTAAAGAATCTGTATGGACTAAATTAGGAGCATATTTTCATGAGTCCCCTAGGGCTCCGCCGAAAATATTGATCACTTGGCGGATTGTCATGGAATACTTAAAAATACACAAGAATACCATGGTCGGGGCTTCAGACCCCCCGCCGCCATATCAATCTGGCATTCAGAACCCCCCCCAGATAGAACCTGTAACGGTAGCACAACTAGAAGCCACGGCCCCGGCTCAAACTGCTCCGAAAACACCAGAAACGCCTGCCGGCGCTATTGCTCAAGCACTGGCCAGAGCTAAACTCTCAGGCGATTTGGAACCGGATGAATATGAAATGTGCTACCCAGTAGAATTTGACACAAATGGGGCTCCATACATCGAACCAGTCCCTATGAAGTTGATTAGGGATATTAAACAAGCTGTTAATACGTATGGCATTCAAAACTCTTATGTCGTAGGGTTAATAAATAATCTAGCCAACTCCTTTTATATGTTGCCATCCGATTGGAAAAATTTGTGTCACATGATTTTGACAAGTTCACAGTTTGTGGTATGGGAATCAGAGTATAAGAGGGAAGCAGAAGCCATCGTTAGAAGAATCGGGGGAAATTTGCAATTGGAACAATTGATCGGTGAAGGGCGTTATGTTTCTCCTAATATCCAAAAGAACATGTCACGCTCTGCGTTTGCTCACTCTAGTCTAGCAGCGCAAAACGCTTTTTCAAAGATAGATGACCCAGGCTCTTCCGCCGCAGGGTCGTTTGCAAAAATTCATCAAGGGTCCAGCCAGTCCTATGGAGATTTCATTGATCAGTTGCAAAAGGCAGTTTTTAGAGAAATCCGGAATCCCATAGCACAAAGGGAACTTATTAAAAAACTTGCTTATGAAAATGCCAATGAAGATTGTAAACGTGTCATTCAGCCTCTTCTCAGCAAGCCTGATGCCGAACTGGCAGATTACATCCAAGCATGTCGAATCGTCGGCACCAATGTCCACAACATGGAAACCTTAGCAATGGCATTGCAAAACATCAAAGGGGGGACATCCAGAAATGACAACTGTTTTAACTGTGGCAAGCCCGGTCATTTTCGAGCACAGTGTCGTGCCCCTGGGGGCGGCGCAAACCAATCAAATTCAAATCAAATTAAGATGGTGTTTGGCAAACCCATCGCACTTATGGCCACAAGTCTGCCCAAAGGGCTGAAATGGCCGCTTCTGTATTGGCTTTCCCACCAATGTGCTACCTGCAGTCTGCAAGCGCATGCTATACCCATGGGAGTCAATCCACGCGGTTTGGCCACTTGCTCCCTATGGCAAATGGATGTCACTCAATATTCCCCTTTTTCCCCGTGGAAGTTTTTACGTGTTTCAATTGATACCTTCTCAAATTTTATTATGGCCTCCCCCCAAAGGGGCGAGGCTACCAAGCACGTAATTAATCATTGTCTCCGTACATTTGCAGTGATGGGGTGCCCCAAAGAATTAAAAACAGATAACGGCTCAGCGTATTGCAGTGCGCCGTTTTCCTCCTTTTGTCAGAAATGGGGAATTGTCCACAAGTTTGGGATTCCTTGGAATTCTACCGGTCAAGCGATCGTTGAACGTGCTAATCAGACCCTAAAAAATATGCTAAAACGATTCGAACAGGAGAAAAGAACTCCTGGCCTCCCCTCACTGCAAGATACCTTAAATCGAGCACTTTATTCTCTCAATTTTCTGAACCTCACAGGCACTCCGCCTCTGTCGGCAGGGCAACGCCACTTTGCCACGCCAGAGTCACCGACAACCAAAGATTTGCGCCCTCCAGTGTATTATCGCGAGTTGCCTGATCCTACTTGGAAAGGTCCGGCTGATCTCATCACCTGGGGGCGAGGCTACGCAGCAATCCAACTGCCTGATCGAGTACTGTGGGTGCCAGGGAAGCAAGTAAGACCCTACCTTTGCAAACCTACGGCCCCACCCATTGCATCGGAGCCTGATCCTCCCTCACATCATGATGCCTGAATCCATTCCTGACCTCGGAGGGGAACCAGACCCCTCGCTTTTCCCACCGCTTCCCGAGTATGGACCTCCGGATAGCCCCCCGATCTACCAGGAAAACGGTCGGGGGTCCTCCGAAGACTCCCCTCCTCCCTATAAGGATCCGCCACGATGTCCCTTTATTCGAGGTGGTCTGACATTTACCGATTTGCTAACCGCGCGCATGTCTTGCTCGCATTTTGTATATCATTTTATAATATTGACATTGTTTATGCTATGTATCTTTTTGGCTATGTGGGTGGCTTTTGCAGAGGGTGACAAGGCTAACAATACCTATCAGGAAAATCAAAACTGGAACCAGACTCCAACTCCTTCGCACAGAGTGCGCAGGGAGGTGGATGCCAGTTGTGACCGGTGCATCGTTGGGGTAAAACAAGGTCTGTCAACTGTTCTTACCCTGATTCATTCCAATATTGTACCGACTCCCTGTCCCCAGAAATCTTCTTGTATTCTCAACAAAACTCAATATGTGACCTGTACCAACGGGTTGTCATTCACGTGTCATAACCCGGCCCTGCCCACACGGTATAACATCTCCGTTTGGGCAGGCATTGGGGTCATCAAGGGACCACCTCAAGCAGCTCGGTTATGGTACGTGAATCACACAGTGGTCACTAAAGCCAAAACTTGGGCTATAACCTTTGATGTCTGCAGTGCCATGTCAAAAAAATCCTTCCGTGGCTGTGGGACACGACCTGCTGGTTATAATAACGATCACAAGTACTTGTGCACTAGATACCCACCCCTAGAGCCTTATCAGTTTCCACAGCCCTGCGTCGCTTGGGCCAACTACCAAAACACAGCCTGGCGGGCAATTTGTCTGCACACGAATGGGGGATACAGGGGCTGCTATAATCCACTCAATATTAAACAGCGCCTTGTTCGTTCCTTTGTCCGACAACCAAATAGCAACAAGGTAACCATAGAAATAGAAAAAAATCATCCCCCCATGGAAACCTATGGCATAGGCATTGATGGATCGGGATTAGACCCTTTGACACACATTACCATAAAGGTCCAGAACTTGGAGGATGTTCAAAGAATTGAATGGTCAGTTTATGATCATCTAGCCAAATTAGAAGCCAAAGCGTCTCCCTTAATATCTGACAAAGCACGAAACCTTTTCATGGAATTTGCAGAACAAATAGGCTCTGCATTGGGTGTAAAAAATTGTTTCGTATGCGGAGGCACCAACATGGGGGAACAATGGCCATGGGAGGTTCATGAAGCAGATCCTGAGTATTTAAACAATCAAACAAAATTTGCTAATTTTACTTTAAGAAACCTGAAAGACCCTACGGTGTGGACCTTGACTACAAACGTTATAGGAACTAATTGCTTTTTCAGGAATGGCTCCATCCCTGTTGGTACGCTTCTTTGCCGTGGACAATGGGAAGAAGGTCAGTGGGTGTCCCCCACCAACGAGTCCACCCCTGCACTATTAAATCATACCTTTTTCAATTATCTCCGCAGGTCTTCTCTCAATTGGACAGCACCGCAAGGCATGTATTGGGTATGCGGTTCCTTTGCGTACGAGTACTTACCTCCAGATTGGTTAGGGGCTTGTGTGTTAGGCTGGATCAAACCTTCCTTTTTCCTCCTTCCCCTGACTGCTAAACAGGTCCTGGGTGCCTCGGTGTATGACAATTGGGGTAGAAAAAAGAGGGATGTGCCCTCGGAAGGCTATGCAGGTATACGGGTGGGCAACTGGAAGGACGATGAATGGCCGCCCGAAAGAATCATTGCCTACTACGATCCTGCCACTTGGGCTGAGGATGGGTCCTGGGGTTATAGGACCCCCATATATATGCTTAATCGCATTATTCGTTTGCAGGCTGTGCTTGAGTTAGGCAGCCAACGCATTTCAGCCGCTTTAACCGTTCTTGCCACTGCTCAGGACAAACTGCGCACCGCTGTTTATCAAAATCGCTTGGCCTTGGATTATCTTCTTGCTAAGGAGGGAGGAGTGTGTGGAAAATTTAATTTGACCAACTGTTGTTTAGAAATTGATGAAACCGGAAAGGTAGTTGCAGATTTGACTAAGGAACTCCGTAAGCTGGTCCATGTCCCTGCGCAAAAATGGACTGGGATTTTGGATGAAGGAGGATTTTTGGGCGGGATTTTTAGGAACTGGAAGCAAGCAGTCTTCATGTTTGGTGTAATCTTGTTAGGTCTCCTTTTACTTCCCTGCCTGATTCCCCTTCTTCGAAACTTGATACAAAGCACTGTGGAGGGTATGGTGGACAAGAGGACCATACACCTGGTTAGGTACAAGACACTGCCAACCATGGACATACCGGACCCTTTAGCCATAACCCTTAGCAGTGAAGAAGATGATTTTTCCTTTAATTAGAAAAAGACAGGGGAAATGTTGGAGTTGTAGCCCCCTCCTCGCCCCATCCTTGCCCTTTCTTTGCCCTTTCTTGAGGAAACGTCTGCGGCAAAGCTCGCTAGCTTGTAACACAAATGGCAAACTGCATGACAGTTAAACAGGATGTTATGCAGAACAAAGCTCAAGAAGGCACTAACCACATGGTTTTGTTTTGTGTCACCAGGTGGGCAATATAGGTCAAACATGACATGTACTCTTGACATGCCCTGAGACTAAGTAATGGGAGTGGTTTGAAGCTTATGGCACAGCAAGAAATTATATGTATGGCACAAATGTATCACATGTAATCAATGCTTATTTGCATACTGTAATCAATAAAGTAGTTCCCGGACTTCGGTTCGGGGCAGTCCCACCCCAAGAAAACCTCCGTGTCAGGAGTCTTCTTCAGTGTCCGTTCATGGGATCTGCCCCACGTATGGGGGGATAGCAAAAGTGGAATCCCCTCAGACCAGCTCACAGTTATTGCAGACAAGAGTGTGACATTGTAATCATTGAAGATTTGGTACCAGAATATTTCAAGGTTCCAAAAGAGAAGAAGTAAAGAAAATTAAAAACAGGGGAGAGGATTAAAACATAGCAAGAATGGCAGAACTCTATGTGCTCTGCCTGTCCTTCATTACAATAATAGCTAGTATGAAAGTAGATCAATGGTGTGTATGGGATGAAAAAGGACAATGGGAATTTAATAATAAGGTCCTAGGGTTTTATGATAGAAATGCAACAGTGGAATGTATAAAAGAAGATCAAATAACCCAAAATTGTCAGTTTGTAAAAGCTATTAGAGAGGAAATAGGCACTCTTTGTGATAAAGACAAAACAAGGAACACACATATTTCTTGGACCCTTTATCACAATTGTTTAAAAATTAGCCCAGGGAGAAACACTAGTAAAAAAGCAAAGTATAAATAACTCTAACTCCAATGCTTGCATTAAAATCACCAAAATGGATAATTTAATTTTATTTTTAAAATGGTATAAAAAGAAAAGGAGGGAATTTGAGGGAAACAGTTCAAGGGAAAAGGATGCTTTAAAAATAAACAGGATGAGTGCACCAAACCAAAGAATAAACTGTGAATTTCTGCCGGAACGACAACATGCCCATATATGGTAGTATGTCAGATGTTGAGGAAACCTGAGCAGACAAGGACAGAGATAATGTATTCCGGTTAGGTGCTTCTGATAGATTGTGACCTCTGCGGGCCTTTCCCATGGGACCAAAGGGGAAGGGAAATGGGCCGTCGCGATAGGATGTATAAAAATGACTGCTCAACGTGGCTCATGTGTGGTCCATTGCTTGAGAACTTCCTGTGTGAAGTCTTGACTCGGATCCACCACGCTTTGCAAACCGCTCTTTTTCTTTTCTTTGCTAGCAATAAATTTTGTTTTCTTTGCAACCCAATTAGTGGATTTAATTTCTTTTTTTTTTAATTGAAAAGTTTTACAAAAAATTACAAAATATACCCCAGACCCACCCACCCTCCCCCCCTTCCCCACTTCCCAGAGCTGAATACAGGGTAACAAATATAATAATCATAATCTAACTAACATTAACCAACTATATAGATCAGTGGTTCTCAACCTTTTTAATGCCGCGACCCCCAACTGGTCGTATGTCGAGGACTACTCAACCGGTCGTAAGTCGAGGACTACTCAACTGGTGCAGCACCGTTTGCAGAATGGGACTTTTGGCGGGCTCAGCAGGGCAGAGACAGCCTGGACAATTCCTATTGGCTTTTGAAAGCCAATAGAATTAGACTGTATTCAAGAGAATCTATTCTATTGGCTTTCAAAAGCCAATAGAATAAAAGGGAGTAGCACAGCTAAGGAAAAGGGGGGAAAATGGCGGACTGCATTGTTTGGCGACCCCCGTGAAATGGTCGTTCGACCCCAAATGGGGTCCCGACCCACAGGTTAAGAACCACTGATATAGATAAACAAATATAATGCGCTTTAACTCTCTTTTAACACAAAGTAAACAATTTGCGAATAAACGTAATCATAGAAACAAATTAAAATCCCAATTTATAAACAACACAATATCATAAAATTTCCACTATACTAAACTATTAATAATAATAATAACAATAATAATATTCTAAAATTTATTCATAAAATAAATGGAACTTTTTAGTCCCATATTTATTCTGAATATAATCTATCCATTTTCTCCAAACCGAAATGTATCTTTCTTGTGAATAATCCTTCAAATAGGCAGAAATCTTAGTCATTTCTGCTAAATTTGACACTTTAAGCGTCCATTCTTCTATAGTAGGCAAACAATCTTTCTTCCAATATTGCCCTACCAACAGCCTTGCTGCTGTTATTAAATTCAACATCAAATTAATTTCCTTAACATCAAAGTCTACAATAATACCCAATAAAAATAGTTGAGGAGTAAACTTTATCTTTCTTTTAAAAATATTCTGAATGTTCCACCAAATTTTAATCCAAAAAGCTTTTACATTTCTACAAGTCCACCAAATATGAAAATAAGTTGCATCCAAACTACCACAACTCCAACATTTAGGCTGCAAGTTAGGATACATACAAGACAACTTTTGGGGATCCAAATGCCACCTATAAAATCTATTAGCCAATATTTTTGAGAAAATCTTATAATCTGTATTCAAAAGAGATATAGGTCTATAATTCTTAGGCTGGGTCAAATCTTGATCCTCCTTTGGGATCAACGATATGAAAGCCCTTCTCCAAGATGGAGGTACCTCTGCTCCCAACAAAATACTATTAAAAAGTTCCTTCAGTGGTTCTATCATTTCTTCAGATAACATTTTGTAATAAATTGCTGTTAGTCCATCTGTACCAGGAGCCTTACCAACCTTTAATTGTTTGATTGCCCAAATGATTTCCTCAGAAGTAATTAAACAATTCATCTCATCTCGTTGATCGTTAGAAAGTCTAGGAAAGTGTGCTACCTGTAAATACTTTTCTATATCTAAAACTTGTATACTTTCACTAGCATATAACTTTGAATAAAAATCTAAAAAACTCCTTTTAATCAGATTATGTTGATATACCTCTTTACCTTTATAATCTATTTTCTCTATAATCCTTGACTTCTGTTTCTTTCGTAATTGGTAAGCCAACCATCTACCAGGTTTATTTGCATTACAAAATGTATTATGTTTCATATACCGCAAATTAATTGCAATCTGGTCAGCCATTAACATATTAAATTGCTCCCTAAGCATAGTTATAGAAGCCCTTAAACTATTATCCAATGGATTTAAAATAAGAGCCTTCTCTTTAAGTTTAATCTCTTCTTCCAACTCTATACGTTTTTGCATCTGTTTTATTTGTTTGCTAGCATCCCAAACCATTGGCATCGAAGTACCCTTATACATATTCAGAAGAAAAAATTCCTTCAAATATTCTCTACATTTCTGTACATTCACCTCATATCTAAATAAATTTTCATTCAATCTCCAAGTCCTTCTATTCACATCTTCAACAGATAACTCCAACCATACAGGATTATGGTCAGACACTGTTCTAGGAAAAATCTTGACATTCTTGACCCTAGGAAAAAAGTCATTAGTAATTTAAAAAAAAATCAATTCTGGAATATGATTGATGCCTGTCTGAGAAAAAAGGTAAAGCCTCTTTCTTCAATATTCCGTTCTCGCCAAATGTCTCTAAATTCCAAATCATCCTTCAAGTCAAAAAATGCTTTAGGTAGCTTAGCATGATTAGGAAGTTTAAAAGAACCCTTCTTATCTTTACTTGAATCTAAAACACCATTCCAGTCACCCATCATAATAACAGATTTATAATCCAATTGAGTTAATTTCTGATGTATCAACTTATAAAACTGTTTCTGTTGTTGATTAGGGGCGTATAATCCAATAATAAGACATCTCTTACCATTTAATAATAAATCAATAATAACATATCTTCCTTGTGAGTCAGAATCAATTAATTTCGGCGATAAGTCTTTTCTCACATAGATGACTACTCCTCCTTTTTTCTATGGAGCAGAGGCTATAAAATGTAATCCCAGCCAGGAGTTAATCAAATACTTTTGGTCCTTTGAAGTAATATGAGTCTCTTGCAAGCATACAACATCATTCTTGTGTTGTTTCAAATAATGAAATACTTTCTTTTCTGTGGAGAATTCAAACCATTAACATTCCATGTCAGAAACTTTGCCATCTTTAGTGACATGAAGCCTCCGGAACACTGCTTGTAAATCTGCCATCGAAGATCTCTTCGGTCTTGTTTTTCCCACTGGCTCTGAGGTAGTTGAATGCATTGTAGATCCAACATCCACTTTCTGTTGTTCTTTTTCTTTATGTCTATGAGCTGCACGAGTCATCCTCTGCTCCTTTGGATCATCTTTTATCTCCAGACACTGTTGCATAGATTTAACCTGCAAATCTCCTAAAACTGATGACATTGCTCCTTCAGCCAGCTGTTCTTCAAGCTTTTCTTCAATTTTCTTAGATGGTGGAAATGGTGGTGTACCTGCCTTCAGAACGGAAGCATAAAAATCTCTTGCTTTAAAAATTGTATTGAGTCTATAACGTATCCCGGCATAGTTCACCACAATTCCAACAGGTAAATCCCATCTGAACTGAACCTGTCGTTTTTTAAGCTCCTCAGCCAAAAAAGCAAAGTCCTTTCTTCTAAGAATTTTTGGAGGTATTTCTTTTAAAACTATAACATCTTGAGCTGCAATTTGAAATCTCTGCTTATAAAAAGCCTGTATAATTTCATTACGAAGTAATCTTCTGGAAAAATAAATCACCACATCTCTTGGTAGATTTCTCTGTCTCGCAATCCACGAATTAACCCTAAAAAATTTTTCTATCTCTCTCAAAATTTCTTCAGGATGACATCCCAAAATAGGAGCTAATTCTGCTGCAATTTCTTCTTTCAAATTCTCTTGCAAATTCTCTTTCAGCCCTCTTATTCGCAAAGCATATTCCATATCCCTATATTGTGACATAATAATTTCATTCTGTGCTGTATCAACATTATTTTCTACTTTTTCCACTCTATCTTCTAACCTTTCAACATTTCCCACCACATCATCCACACACTCATCCAGCCATTCTACATGAGCTGCTATCCCTTGAAGAGCCAGCACTATATCTTCTCTCATCTCCCTATTTTTCTCCTCAAAAAGCTCTGCTGTCTCTCTTTTAATCTGTCGTGCTGTTTTCTCCAAAGCATCCTGTAAATCTTTGAGTGTGAATGCCGGTGGTGGGGGAGAGGGTGGTGGAGACTTAGGCTTGGATTGCTGTACAGTCTGAATTACAGGAGAGGAAATTGAGCTTTTAGGAAGAGCAGAAATTCCAGGACGTTTAGAAGCCATTTTCAAACCACTTAAAACCACTTCTCTTATAAATCCAGCAGTTACAAAAGATAAAAAGAGGAGAAAGTAAAAAGAAAAAAGAGAAAAAAGGGGCTTATTCTTTAAATGAATACCAAAATACGTTACTTTGTTAAAACTTTGTTGCCAAGTGAAAGTGAAAGTCTTTCTTAACAATGTCCTTTCAAAGAAAGAAACAGCATTCCTCCACCATTTTTTCACTTCCTCCCTTTGTTAGAATACTAGGTGTAAAAGATACTTCAATTATTTCCTGAGTTAAAGTCCCAACTTATCACAATTCTAATCCTCCTGGTCAGCTCCGTCTGCTTTTAATTTTACTCACAAATCTCTTTAAACAGCAGATGTGGAAGCAGCGTCTGGCTTTGTTCCTAAGAACAAAGGCATCCCGGGATGCGGAGAAGAACCCAGACTCCGAGGGAGTTCTCCCCCTTCGCCCTCCAAAAAATAAATTTATGGAGGACCTGGGGAACTCGACCTCTATCTGAGTAAGCTCACCTTCTCCCCTTCTCCCGGGGAGGAAGACTTGAAGCCGCGAAACAGCTATTGATTGCTGTCTCTGCCGGCTTTAACGCAATCCCAGGGTGGATGGCTAAAGAAAAGCCACCATCGGCGCAGCGATCGCCACCAGAAGTCCCCGATTTAATTTCTTTTTAAATTCATGCGCAACACTGTTGACCACCTCTACATCTGCATCCTTGACACTGAGTGGAGTATGATTATGCCGGCTCTTTCTAAAATCTACAATGATCTCCTTTGTTTTATCAACATTTAGAACCAGGTTACTTTTATTGCACCAGTCCACCAGAGCCTTCACCTCTTCCCTATAAGCATCTTCACTGTCATCCAGGATAAGACCCACCACTGCCGTGTTGTCTGCATACTTCACAATATGATTCGTAGCAGATTTGGCACAGCAGTCATGGGTCATCAAGGTGAACAGTAGCGGACTCGGAACACAGCCCTGTAGACAACCTGTACTCAAGGAGATGGAATTGGAAACTTTCCTTCCAACTTGCACAACCTGGGGTCTATCAATAAGGAAATCAAGTATCCAATTACATAAAGGAGTATTAAAACCTAATAGGCCCAGTTTGTTCACCAGATGCTGAGGGATGATTGTGTTGAATGCTGAACTGAAATCCACAAAAATCATTCACACATGAGTATTCTTTATGCTCCCTGCTGTTGACCAGGCCTAGGTGTGACACCGATCTCAGCTGCCTGTGGCCCCCTGCTAGGCTGTTGTGCTGTTGACCAGGGGTGTTCACATTGCAAGGGAGGTCAGTGGATCTCTTGTAGCCCAACAGGCTGTGCAAGGGATGTGAGTGACTTAGACACAGGGGCTCAGCCCAAGGGGAATCTGTTAAGATGCGTAAAAAGAAGGGATGTGTTCTCAGCCCTCTTGAGTGTGTTATAAGGAACTTTGATAAGCTTAAAACCCATCGGGATATGAAAATTGAAACTCTAGTTAAGTATGGCACCAGGACATGCCCACTGTTTGGCTGCCAGGGGGATCCATAGATTTAGGAGTTTTTGAAACCATGGGTGATAATGCTCAGAGATGCATGGATAAGGATCAGCAAGCTTACTATGCACTTTTTTGGACCCTACAAGGAAATAAGCAGATGCTTAAAGACTGTGGGTTGTGGCGACCTTCCACGTCACCATCCTTTTCTACTTAGGCTTCTGCTCCTCTGCCTTATAAAGGAATTTACCCCCTCACTGAGCAAGTGGCCGTTGGAAGGAGGGACACTAATAAAGTCCATGTCCATATCCCCTTCTCCATGTCCGACCTCTATGCATGGAAGAACAGACTGGGCTCCTACACGGAAGCCCCACACAAATATTCTGAATTAGTCCTGTCCATTATCTGTGCACTAGATACTAGGGGGGTCAGGGACAGGGAGACTTCTGTCTCCCTGCCCTCTCGGATGATTCTCCCTCTGTACCCCTGGTAAAGTTCAAGTTGGAGATGTATTGAGAAGGAGTTAAAGTGTGTTATGATTTTGATTGATAGTATAGTTGGTTTATGTTAGTTGGATTATATTTGTTTATCATTTTGTTTTACCCTGTAATCAGCTCTGGGACATGGGGGAGGGGGGGAGGGGGGGTTATATTGTAATAAATTTATAAAACTTTTAATTAAAAAAAAAGGTTCAAAGTTGGAGGGAAAACAATACCCTTTTTAATTGATACAGGGGCATCATGTTCAGTATTAAATAAGCCCCTTGGGAAACCTTCCTCACAAACATTCCAGGTCATTGGAGCCAGTGGACAATCTATATCAGCTGCTATACTCAATGCTCTGGAATACTCTGTAGGTGACACCCGTCTTACGTATCAGTTTCTCTATCTCCCAGACTGCCCGATGCCCCTTTTAGGGTGTGATTTGCTTACTAAGCTACAGGCAACCATCTCCTTTCAAGGAGACCGGGTTGAATTATCAGTTCCCCCTGAACAGGCCTGGTGCATCCTGAGGGCCATTAATCAGATCACTGTGACATTGCATCAAATGGTGCCTAACCTGTACACAATGATTTCTCAACTAGGTCCGCATCTCACCTGGTACACAGTCATTGATCTTAAAGATGCTTTATTTTGTGTCCCTTTGGCCCCTGCTAGCCAGCTACTCTTCGCTTTCCAGTGGCAACATAGGCAGCTTTGCTGGACTGTTCTGCCCCAGGGCTTCAAAAGCAGCCCTACTATCTTTGGCAACATACTGGCCACTGAACTAGCCACATGGCAGCCTGTGGAGGACACCACTGCTGTGGTGTTGCAATATGTTAATGACTTACTGGTAGCTGCCCCCACCGAAGGCGATTGCCTCTTGAATTCTGTCTCATTGTTAAATTCCCTTTGTCAATAGGGCTATAAAGCTTCCTGTGCTAAAGCCCAGCTTGTTCCACAAGAGGTCTGGTATTTGGGTTACATTCTGTCACAAGGGAATAGAAAGCTATCCCCAGAAAGGATCCAGGCTATGTGCCTCCTTAAACCACCAACCCCTAGGTGCCAGCTTTGGGGTTTCTTGGGAATGGCAGGTTTCTGCTGTATCTGGATTCCAAACTTTTCTTTAATGACTAAGCCTTTGTATCAGGTCACAACGGGCTCTGACAAAGAACCCTTTGAATGGACCAAGGATTGCCAGGTGGCATTTAACAACATTAAAACCATTTTAGTAAATGCCCCTGCCCTTGGCATTCCTGACATCACTAAACCATTCACCTTGTTCATGGCCTGAAAGCAAAGGCGCAGCTGCTGGTGTCCTTACTCCGACCCTGGGTACCTGGTCCCGCCCAGTAGACTATTTTTCCAAGCAACTTGATCCAGTTGCTTAAGGTTGGTCAGCAAGTCTTTGGGCTGCAGCAGCCACTGTTATTTTATTAAAAGCTGCTGAGCAACTAACCTTTGGCACCACTATCATGGTGGAAACTCCTCATTCCATCCAATATTTACTAGCATCCAAGGGGGGCCATTGGCTTACAGCCTCCTGTCTGGTAGGTAGCTGTCATGCATGTGAGGGCCCATGGCAGGGATGATACTAAACATGGAAATGGAAATGCCTTGGCTGACCATACCGCAAAGTCTGCCGATTCAGGTCCCCTGTCCCTTTGGTATGTTTGTGCACCCATACCTTCGTATTTGCCTGTACTGACTCTGACATACACCTCTCAGAATAGGCACAGAGCTTATAAAATGAATGCTGTTAAACAAGGAAATTGGTTGGAGAAGGATGGGAAACCTTCTCCCTGAGCATGAATTATGGACCCTCTTGAGAGAATTGCATGCCAGTACTCATTGGGGTTACAAGGCCATGGCTGAATTTCTTATAAAAGACTATATTTATACTGAAATCTATGACAAGGTGCAGAATGCAATAACACTCACTGCTGGGAACCCCCACAGAAGCCCCAGATGCGTAAGATACAACAAGCAGTTGATATGAGAAGTCACAGAGACCCTGGTCAAAGCCCACGCCCGAGCCAAGGGAAAACATACAGAGGGTAAATACGGGGCTGCTCCTAGGCATGTTATAATGGATGTTTGGTTGTGTACACATGCACATTGTCAAGACTATTCAGTTACGGTACTTGAAAGCATTAACCTAGATCTGGAAGTATCAGAGGGAAACATGATACTTCAGTTTGCTTACAAGTCCCTGCCAGCTTACTGGTCAGGAACATGTACCGTGGGGATCATCTTTCCCTCAGTCCACATCATCCAACACAGTGACTGGAACTTCCACATACAAAACCGACAGGATGGGGAGCACACCGAGCATGAGAAACATATCAAACACCATCCTATAGCTCATGGCCTGGGAAATGCCATTGCAAGAACAATAATCCCAGCTATAGGAGTTGGTTTAAATTATAAATCCACTATAGAATTAGGAGACTGGACTGAGGAAATGTTTAACCATACCATACAAGCATTTACAGAACTTAATAAAGAAGAGGGGGAAATAAGAGAAGTGGTGTTACAAAATCGCCAAGCCTTGGATATGGTCCTGGTGGAAAAAGGTGGAGTGTGTGCCTTAATTCACTCTCATTGTTGCACCTTTATTACTGATTATCAGGTCAATATCAGTCACACCATTTATCTTATGGAAGAAGGAATTAAAATAGGCCTAAAGATGCAGAAATTCCCACTGGTGCTACATGGGGCATTTTCAGTGGTATATTCTCTGGCATATTTTCATTGCTTACCAGTTGGCTCCCAGGATGGGGATGGCTTAAAGAAGTCTTCATTGGTCTTCTCTTTGTGCTTTTCCTGGTTATATTTTTCTGTTGCTTTATTCACTGCCTGCCCTTAATTACCTCCGCCTGTCCTAAATGTTGTGGCTCACATACTGCAGAGGCTTATCCTGTGTCTTTAATGATCATACTTCTGTGCACTGCTCAAAGTATGAAAGGGGGGATTATGTTGACCAGGAATCAGGAGAAAGCATAGATTGTGCATACGTGCAGATGGCCCCACTATCTCTGGGTACTTGCAGAGTCATGGATGCAGAGTCATGAAAGGTCACCCAGGGAAACACCCAATGTCCCAAGACACCGTGAAAACACTCAGTGTTCTTAGGCAAACACCCAAAAAGAACATCTTTAGCTATTTCTGTTCTCTCTTATCTTATCTATAGTGTGCCAGCCTTTCTGGGTGAATTCTTTATGTTATGTGTGCTAGCTTTGCTGGGTGGATTGCTTATGTAATCAAAAAGGATAAATACAAGGATTTATTGTCATTCAGGGCTTCCTCTCTTTTAGAGGGGCCTATCTTTGTTCAGCTGAATAAAAATGTAAAGCTCAAAGGCAACTTCTGGTCTCTTACATTTGTTACCAAGCCACACCTCAGATCCTGCACAACAAGATTGCCAATTTTTAAGATAAATCTTCCTCTAAGAACTCATACTTTCACTGTCTTCCTTCTACACAGATATAAACCTATTGTCAACTTCTGAAATGAACCTGGCTGAAGTCATCTTTGTCGTTCTGAGTTGCCACAAGTTGGGGGGAGAAGGGGGAAGGAAAACAACAGCTTTGCTAGACTAAACACAGAGCAGTCCCGTGGGAACCAAGGTCATTCCCACAGGAGCTGGAAGGTGGAGAGAAGAGGTTTCACGAAGTCTGCCAATTGCTTTTATTGGGTAGCATGATCTATAGCAGTGGTTCTCAACCTTCCTAATGCCGCGACCCCAACCATGTGGTCGTAAGTCGAGGACTACCTGTATTTCCCTGCGGGCGGGGCAGTAGGAGGCGTGCACGCTACGCCTCCTCTCCTGCAGCTGCACGCGGGCCGTCTCCCAGCAACTGCCTCGGCCCGGGAGCGCCGCGCATACGTGGTGCCGTCCCCTGCGCCGGCCGAGGTGTAGCTGGCAAGCGGCAGCAAGGGCGCAGGGTGACCACCAGCTGGGCCACCAGCTGGCCCAGCCCAAGGGAGGTAAGGCACCCGCCGGGCCCCACGCGCGCCAGCAACCCTCCCTGCGCCCACCGCTGCCCCGCTATCCTTACCTTGGCCACCGCACATTTGGTGCGGTGGCAGGCAGGCCCAGGCGCTCCTGGGCGGCCATGGCACGCGGCAGCAAGGGCGCAGGGTGACCACCGGCTGGGCCACCAGCTGGCCCAGCCCAAGGGAGGTAAGCCACCCGCCGGGCCCCACGCGCACCAGCAACCCTCCCTGCGCCTGCCGGCCTCCCACCTCCCATCCCTGGCCCTCTTTTACTTACATTTAGTAGTTGCTCAGCAGGGAGGGGTGGAAACGTCCAGAAAGCTCGCCTTAGCTGCAGTCAACTTGCAGCACCATTTGCAGACTGGGACTTTTGGCGGGCTCAGCAGGGCAGAGACAGCCTGGACAATTCCTATTGGCTTTTGAAAGCCAATAGAATTAGACTCTATTCAAGAGAGTCTATTCTATTGACTTTCGAAAGCCAATAGATTCTATTGGCTTTCGAACGCCAATAGAATAGAGTCTCTTGAATAGAGTCTATTCTATTGGTTTTCAAAAGCCAATAGAATAAGAGGGAGTAGCACTGCTAAGGAAAAGGGGGAAAAAATGGTGGACTGCATTGTTTGGCGACCCCCGTGAAATGGTCGTTCGACCCCAAATGGGGTCGTGACCCACAGGTTGAGAACCGCTGCCTCAGGACCTCACATTGCCTCCCGGAGGACTCAGCTGTTCGGTGGCCAGAAGTTGGAGCCACTCAGCTGTTGGTCAGGACGCCCACGGAGCTGACACCCACGCTGCCAGGTAGAACAGCACCGGTCACTGGTCTTCTTTGCCGCCCTGCACATTGTCCTCGACCCCTCCCCTGCCCGTTCATGTCGAACCCACGGGGGCTTGATAGGGAGAGAGGGAGGGAAGGAGGAAAAGACTCCTCCTCCTCCTCTCCTAAAGTTCAAAGCATGGTCAAGTTCCCAAGAGTGCCACAATCCCAATTCATGTGTTTCTGCCGTACCTCCTCGGCGCTCCCAGAAATGGGGTGGGCGGAAGAAAGGTTGGCTGGTCTAAGCAAAGAAAAGCCACAGAGCCGCGATCTAAGATCACAGGCAGGCCGGGGAAGGGAGTGAAGAAGAGGAAGGGGATTGGGAGAGAGGAAACACCAAGCTTGTCCTCGCCTTTCCCAAGGACCTCCTGCGCAACCTCACAGGAACACCTGGTTTCAGATTTACACCGCAAAAGTTTTTCTCGCACAGAGGAGAGAGGAAAAACAATTGCGGAACACTTGGGAATCCCTTGCAAGGCACCATGTACCTTGGTGCTTATTTCCAAATGCCTTCCCCCTGTGTATTCTGCTCCATCCCAAATTCGCCTCCCTTCCACTCTCCTTACGCAGCCATCTATGGTCTTAATACAGCCCTCAGTCTGTCTCCCTTTCAACACCCCCTAAAATTCTTCATTCAGGCAGGCTTCCAGAATTTGGCTGGCAGGATGCAGGTAACCCCTCCCCCCTGTCCTGCCACCTCCCATGGCACCGTGCCACTCTGCATCTCGCGCCTCAAGCCTCCATGGCACAGGACCGCTGGCATGGTCCCCAATGCCCGCTGACTCGCTCCCCGCCACCGGCGACCATGCAAGCCCTGGCAACTGCTCCAGCCTAAGAAGCAGGCAGCTGGGAGGCTGCCACAGTGCCGATCTCCTGCGCCTGTCAGCTGGCGACCCCCAAACTTGCGCTTGTCAGCTGGGAGGTCTGGCAAGGGAGCCTTGGACGGTTTGGCCCCCCCACCCCTTTATTTACTGATCTGCCACAAGCTCGTGCAAACAAGCTCCGAGGAGAAGCACAGGGCCAAGGTAAAAAAAAAAAAAAGCCTGGTGAAATACTCCCAAGGGGTAGCATCGATCTGTAGCGGGAGGTGAAGGGGGCGGGTGGGTGGGTGGGGATCGACCAGAAGGGAACCGGGTCTGATAAGGGCGAAAGTTGAGTGAGGTTTTCCCCCTTGCCCCTCTCTCCGCCTCCCTTTGTGCAGCGGCGTCTCTGGCTGCTGCCTTCCCAGTCACCAAGAAAGGGGAAAAAAAGAGCCATGAGCAAGTTCCCCTTTCTGCCTCGTTGCTTAAAGCTTTTTTTTAATGACCGCTTGTTCAGAACTCCTCGGCACTGGTTTGCACGAGCTTGTGGCAGATCAGTAAATAAAGGGGTGGGGGAGCCAAACCGTCCAAGATGTTTGCACCCTGAACATGTGGACGCTGCTTTCATGACTTGCCACCACCGCCCCCTCTCTTCCCGCCCTGCTCTAGCAACGCACTGCTGCTGCTGCTGCTGGCTGAGCTGAGCTGAGCTGCGGCGCTGAGCCGATCCCCATGCCTCCTGGTTGCCCAACCGAGCTCCACCCCCGGCCGCCCTCTGCGCCATGCCGGAGCCTCCCTCACACCACCCAGCCCGCCTCCCTCACCGTTGGAGGGCATCTGTGTGTCTCCAGACCTTACTGGACTACCATCCCCAGCAGCCCTAAAAAGCACTGTGGAAGAGTGGGGAATGCTGGGAGTTGCAGTTCATCACTATCTGGAAAAACATGACTCTCCAAAGATCAATCCTTCCTTCCTTCCTTCCATCCATCTCCTTCCCTCCCCCTTCAATCTCTCCTTGCTTGCTTGCTTGCTTGCTTCCTTCCTTTCCCCCTCAATCTCCTTCCTTCTCCATCTCCATCCCTTCCCTTTCAATCTCTCTCTCTCCTTCCTTCCTTCCTTCCTTCCTTCCTTCCTTCCTTCCTTCCTTTCCCCTTCAATCTTCCTTCCTTCCATCCATCTCCATCTCCATCCCTTCCCCTTCAATCTCTCTCCTTCCTTCCTTCCTTCCTTCCTTCCTTCCTTCCATCCATTTCCTTCCCTTCCCCTTCAATCTCTCCTTGCTTCCTTCCTTCCTTCCTTCCTTCCCCCTTCAATCTCCTTCCTTCTCCATCTCCTTCCTTTTCCCTTCAATCTTCCTTCCTTCCTTCCATCTCCATCCCTTCTCCTGCAATCTCTCTCTCCTTCCTTCCTTCTTTCCTTCCCCCTTCAATCTCCTTCCTTCTCCATCTCCTTCCTTTCCCCTTCAATCTCTCTCTCCTTTCCTCCTTCCCTCCTTCCTTCCTTCCTTCCCCCTTCAATCTCCTTCCTTCTCCATCTCCTTCCTTTTCCCTTCAATCTTCCTTCCTTCCTTCCATCTCCATCCCTTCTCCTGCAATCTCTCTCTCCTTCCTTCCTTCTTTCCTTCCCCCTTCAATCTCCTTCCTTCTCCATCTCCTTCCTTTCCCCTTCAATCTCTCTCTCCTTTCCTCCTTCCCTCCTTCCTTCCTTCCTTCCCCCTTCAATCTCCTTCCTTCTCCATCTCCTTCCTTTCCCCTTCAATCTTCCTTCACCTTCCCTCCCTCCCAACATTTTTGAGCAAGGAAGAGTAAGCTTCTCCATCGAGCATTGCTATATTGTTTTTGTGATTAATCACTATGCTTTAATTATGTTCAATTCATAACAATGAAAATACACCCTGCATATCAGATATTTACATTACGATTCATAACAGTAGCAAAATTACAGTTATGAAATAGCAACGAAAATAATTTTATGGTTGGGGGTCACCACAACATGAGGAACTGTATTAAGGGGCCGCGGCATTAGAAAGGTTGAGAACCACTGCCTTAGAGGGTCGAAAAGGCGCTCTGGAGGAGCGTCTACCATTGAGGAGGCTTCTCAGATAGTTGCAGAGGAGCGGCGGCGGCCTCTGTGCACCGAGTATCTCCTTTGGGCCGACAGGGTAAAGATCGGCCAGTAAAATGGCCGATCATTTAGCTGCACCAACTGCAAGCCATAAGATCAGCTAAGCAAACGGACCCACCGTGGAGAACTCGGTGAGATTTTCCTTTCACCTCTATTTTCTTTATGCCTGTGAAAAGTTTTTTTTTTCTTGGAATTATTCCCTTTTCTGGTGAAGTGGCTTTTTAAATGGGGGAAGAGAAGCACAAAGGATCAAATTTATTTTTGTTTTAATGGTTGATTTTATTTTGGGATATTGGGAGCCTCAAGAAAGTTTTTTATAATACTTGGAGAATATTGTTTACTTTTATCTTTATGGTGTCTGGAAGGATTGAACATTTGATTACTTTCTGGGGGACACTCTCTGATAAATTTATTCATTGTACTTGCTATCTTCGCTGAAAAGGCTTTCATTTTGTACAAAGGAAAAAGACGAGGAAACTGGGAGGAGATGGATATTGTGATCGTTTTTTAAATATAGTCTCCTTCAAAAGGAGAAGGATTTGAAATATAATAAAGATGGAGGAAACCGGTGTAGATTTTACTTATAAGTACATTTTGGACAAAATTTTGGAAAATACGGAGAAGATAATTGCTTGCTCAAAGGAGATTTCTTTGTATCGACAAGGCAAAAGACAAGGATTAAGTGAAACATCAGTTTATACACAAGAGGCTTGTGCTCTGCTTACCGAGGTAGAAGAAGTAAACTCACAGTTGGACAATCAATTGATTTTGGAAAAAAGACTTGATATCAACGGACAAAGGACTTATGATAAGGAACTGGACGATCGTGCTTCAGAAGGACAAGCTGGCCTGCAGACGCCATTTGATTTTGAGATAGAGAAAAAAACATGGGAAGAAGAGAAAAATGCAATCAAAGAGGACGATATAAAAGAAAGGATTTTAATTGAAATTTATTCAATGTTAAAAGAAAGGGGAAATGATGTTCTGGTATGAGTCATTCAGATTAACTATAACTTTTATACTAATTTAACAAAATGCACAATGGGAGCTTCCTTTTTGGAGTGTATAGTGTGGCAGGAGGGGGCCCAATTATGGAAACCTGTTTGGACTAGAAAGAAACCCAGAATAAGATATAAATATTAAATCTGATTATAGTAATGTGGTAAAGGTTTTATAGTGATCTGGACTGATTTGGATTTGGACTTTGTTAAAAGGGCTTTATATGTCTTTAATATTAGAGATGGTATGATGAGAAAAGAACTGAAACATGGGAAACGATGGAATTAATTATTGGAGATTTGGAGAAACAGTGAAAAACAATAGAATATTGGTGAGAAAGAGAAGAATTTATTTTTGGAGTTAATAATGTTTAAATAAAAAAACACTTGGGGCACCTGAATAGTAAATGAATATGTTAGTTTAAGATTAAATATTTGTAAAATTAAGAAAGCATGATACAGGATCTTTGGGATGGATAATGAGTTTCTAAATTTTTATTGATTAATGAAATTTATATAGAGTGATATATTCAATGAAAATTTGTTTTAGAAATGTTTTAATGAGCTTATAACAATATAAATAGATAATGTTAGTTTATTTTTAATTATATAACTTGGATGAAATGTTATATTAGTGAATGAATTGGTTTTAGAAAGATATTGATTTGATTATAATGTTTTTAAATAAATGGAGAGTTCATTAAGCTTAAGTTTAAATGTGTGAAGAAATATAGGTTTTTATAGATTAAAATTTTTTTATTGATTAATGCAGTTGATGGTTAGACATAGTAATGAATGAATTCATCTGAAAATGTATTAATTTGATTATAATATTCTATATAGATAGAGAGGGAAATTTTTAAGAAATAATGTGTATATATTTACTATGTTATTGTTTGTTTTTTAAAAAAATTGATCACCATGTTTCCACATGGGTTCTTAAGCTGTGTTGGTGTAAAATGGAAAACTAATAAAAATTGTTTTGGAAAAAAAAAATTAAAAGAATCTCTGGCCAATACATCAAGAAACTATAATGTATTAAAAGACAAAACATTCACTGTTCTAGGAGTCAAATGTGTGTGGGTGTGGGTGTGTTTCAATTCTATCATTTGGTAGCAGGCTTAAACCAGAGTTTTTTGCTGCAGTTTTTGTAGCAACTCTTTTTATTGTCTTAACTATGTATCAAAAATTCAACAGAACTACAAAAAACTTCTGTTCACTCTTCAAAACTTTGCATTATTTTGTTTGTATTTTATATTCTATGAATTGTTACATTGTATTTTATTACATTGCTCTACATTATACACTCTTCAGTATATCTGATTTACTAGTCATAACCTATCTCACCTTTTTCTCTGTAGTTTGCTGCTTAGTGAACACAGTAGGACTGTTATAAACTGAGCAAATAAAAATGATCCAAATTAAGAGAAATAATTTATATTTTAAGAAAGTAGGCAGAAGAACAAGAATGCAATTCCATCTTGAGTTCCTGGCTAACTTCAACCAGCCTTATCCAGTTATCAGATATTTTAAAATCCATTGTTACCACTCTGAACATTTAGAGAACAACCTACACTTCTGAAGGAAGATCCATCTATGGAGGCACAGATCTGCACATGTCTCACTGCATTGTACTGCATATACCATGTTGCTTAGTTTGTGTCTGGGTGTTTTATCCTTGGGGTGGACGAGCTTCTGTCTTAGTATATTCTTGGGTTTAAAGTGTGCACATATGTTGTATTGGCCGAAGATCCTCCTGAGCTTTTCAGATATTCCTGCAACATATGGAATGACAACATTGCTTTGTTTATTGTTCTCTTCTGTTATGGTGGAGCTCCTGCTGGGTCTTTTTTTGGGGATTTGATGAAGGCCCAGTTGGAATAGCCACACATTCTGAGGGCTTCCTTGATATGTTTTAGTTCTTTTTCCTTCCCATCTTTGCCGGTAGGCAGGCCTTCAGCTCAGTGGTGTAGGGTTCTGATAACTCTCATTTTGTGCTCCAGTGGGTGGTGAGAATCAAAATGTAAATATTGATCGGTGTGTGTGGGTTTTCTGTAAACTTCTATGTTAAGGCTTCTGTCTTCCTTAATGTGCATTGCACAGTCCGGGAAGGCTATTTTCCTTAACATCTTCCCACGTGAATTTGATATACGGGTCCATTGAGTTGATATGTTTGCTGAATGCTTCCAATTCCTGTGTTTTGATCTTGACCTAATGTATGTGCACACTTTAAACCCAAGAATACACTAAGGCAGAAGCTTGTCCACCCCAAGGATAAAACACCCAGACGTAAACTAAGCTACGTGGTATATGCAGTACAATGCAGTAAGCCATGTGCAGATCTGTACATTGGGGAAACAAAACAACCACTTCATAAACACATGGCACAACATAGAACAAACCCGTCAGGAAAAGCTTCAGCAGTCCATTTGCATTTAAAGGAGAAAGGTCACTCTTTTGAAGATGGCAAAGTCCACATTTTGGACAGAGAGGACCGCTGGTTTGAAAGAGGAGTCATCTATCATGTTTCCCCGAAAATAGGACCCAACCAGAAAATAAGCCCTAGGACGATTTTTACATTTGCACCTTATATAAGCAAAGTGCACCGATGCTGCAGCCACGAGTTGAAGCAAAGTAGGTGAGGAGGTGGAGCTGCCCCACAAGCCCTGCACCCACTTACCTCAGGGCCTCCACAGCCAGGCCACTCCCCGCTCAGTGACCCTAACCCTAACCCCCGCCCGTTCAATGATATGGCTGCCGGACTGCCTCTTCCCTTTCACTCCCCTCCAAAGCTGGACTGCCATTCTATGGAGCATGGGCGGGGGAGGTTCGGTCACCTCACCCAGTCCCCCTACAATGTTTCGGAGCCAGGGGGGAGTGATGGCCAAAGGCCTCCGGTGCTGCACAACAGCTGCATCCACTGCTGTAGGGGCTTTCTTTGGTCCCCACCGGACCCGCCCCACAGATTACCTGCCCATTGGCAGCCGCCTCCTCCTCCTCTGCCTGCCGCTTGGGTCCTGTGTCACTGCATTGCTCTGCCTGCTCCCCATTCGCTGCCTGTATTGTATGGTTTCAATGGCGGCAGCTCTGGAGGCTGGTTGTAGGCTCTCTGCCACGGCGCAAGCCACGGGAGAGTTGGTGGAGGACAAAGCAGATGCTGCCTGGCAGGTGATCTTTGGGGTGAAGCTGGGGGGCTGGGATTGAAGAAAGCCCCCCCCCATCAGCAGATGTGGCTATTGTGTAGCGGTGGTGGAGCCTTTCACCATCACTCACCCCTGGATCCAAAACACCAGAGGGGGATCGGGTAAGGGAACCAAGTCTCCCCTGCCCAACCTCTGTGTTATGGTTCCGGCTAATGAAACACTTCAAAGAACTTCCAGGCATTGATTTTCCTAAAAGTCTTTTATTGTTACAAAATGTCGGCACAGGTACAACGGAGGCTTTATGCTAAGATCTAAGTTCTCTTCCTCTGAGCAGTTAAATTATCAACATGTTCCCTCCCTAAATTAGCTGTCATATATCACATTATCCAATTAGTGTGAAGGTCAAAGGTTTCCTTCCTCTTTCTTTCCCCTGGCTTTGCCCCCACCCCCTTCTGCTCTGTATTAACCTCAAAAATACCAGATAGTTCTGCATATTGTCAAAGCAAGAATATACAATATTTGCAGCATTGACACTCTGTAGCGTGGCAGTCTGGCTCAGTAGGGGAGAGAACAGGCGGGCAGCCAGGTCATTGAACAGACAGGGGGAGGTCACTGAGTGGGGACTGGCCTGGCTGCAGGGGCCCTGAGGTAAGCAGGTACGGGGCACATGGGGCAGCTCCACCCGCTACCTGCCTCACCTCACATTATGGCGGCGGCACCGGTATGACCGCAAACCAGGCAAGTGGGCGGGCTCCTGGTATCAAGGTTCCAATACACAAGACCAAATAAATCAGAACTCTGAGGCTTGAGATTTCCTCAAGGAACATGTTTATTGGTTACATAGTATCGGCACGGTCAAAAGTGAAACCAAGTCTGAAATCCCCTTCAAAGAGAGACAATATTACAAAGTTGAACTTCCCACCCCAATGCTATGCAATCAGCTACGTTCCCTAATAGAACAGTTTGGCAGGCTTTCTAACCAGATGCTCATGCCCCCCCCCCCATCTAACTGACAGAAATGACCTTAGTTCCCAAGGGACAGTAAAATGTTTAGACTAGTAAAAATCCTCCACGCCCCCTCCCGTTCTTGTGGCAACCTAGAACGAGCAAAATGGCTGCATCCAGGTTCGTTGTAGAGTTGACAATCAGACCCCCAAGGAAGAAAGCAAGTCCTGCAAATGAAACAAAATGCAAGTTAAGAATCCTCCCTGGGTTTATGTGGATATTTATCATAAAACCTCTGAATCAATCTGTCTGCTTTCACGTCAGTACTTTTTACCCAGGTAGCCTCCGATAAAGGGTAGCCCTTCCACTGGACCAGATATTGTAATTTACCCTTATACAATGTGGAGTCAAGAATACATTATACCTCATAATGAGTCTCTCCCTCTACCAGAATGGGGCCGGGTGCTTTTTTGGGAATTGGCCGCAAGGACGATTCTGTGACCGGCTTTAACAAGCTGCAATGGAAAACAGGGTGAACTTTCCCTAATAGTCGTGGGAGTTGCAATTGGACTGTGACCGGATTTAATTAATTATTTTAATTAAAGATTAAAGATTAATTTTAATCTTAGATATTTTGTGGAAAGATAAACCTTCTCCCCCACATCAAATGGCTTCTGGGGAGATCGTTTTTTTTTTTACAAATTTTATTGTTTTTTTAATTAATACAAAGTGCTCGAGACACACTGTGGGGCTGGGGTAATCAAAAATCCAAAAACAAAACATATATAAGTAATTCAGTCAATGCATCAAATATTCCCTATTTCCCTCAAATAGCTTATATACAGTATTTAAACTAGTCTATTTCTACCTTAAATTTCTATTAATCCTAAACCTGCTTTAAATCTTTATGCAATTACAAGACCATAATCAAATTTAACTTCAAATACACACATTATCAGTTCAGGTATCTCTTTTAAATATGTCCTAATTCTTTAATTTCATCATAGATCTTGTTTATTTCTTCTTCCACAAATCTCTCCCAATTAAAATAAACATTAATCTATCCTATACATATCTAATCCATCAATCCATCAATTTTTTTTTCTTAACAAAATAATAACAACCTTAAATCATTTGAGTCCCTTAGACAAAGATCTATTTTCATCCAATTAATTATCAAACCTAATATCATCCATATTATCAAAGAGAACACATCATCTTATTGAAATCACATTCAATTAACTATTAATTCAATCCCGATCTAAAACATCTCTTCATTTTTCTTCATTCCATTATATAGTAATTTTCATACATTAATCATCCATTTTTTCTTATTTCTATTCAAAAACTTAATCCTTAACTCAGTCCATAGTTCTAAAATGCCTTATATCCAATATATATAATTTTAAATTTCTCTTTTCAGTCTTATTCTAGGCTTTTTTTTGCCAAGTAGGTTTCCACAAGAACGCTTCCCTTCCAACTGGTAAATCTCTCTTTGTTGCTTGTGGTGTTATTTGAGGCAGTAATAAGTTTCCTGTCATCTGGATTGGACCTCCATTTCTCTTATTCTTGAAGCCTCACTGCATTAAAGGTTCAAATCGGGGAGATCGCTTTTTATCAGCCTGTTCCTTGTATGTCTTTGCAGCTTTTTTCACATTGGCCCAAACCCCTTGCAAAGAGGTCACCCACTGATGGAAGGTTTACAAAGCAGGAGGTTCCTGGGGGTATTCGGGCATAGGGACAAAATCCTGACCAGTAGCCATTTTAAATGGTGTAAGTCCAGTGCTACTGTGTACAGTGTTGTTGTACGCCACCTCGGCAAAAGGCAGGAGGTCCGCCCAGTTAATCTGTTGGTAATTAACATAACATCTAAGGTATTGTTCCACCACTGTGTTCGAACGTTCAGCCGATCCATTCGTACTCGGATGAAAAACAGATGAAAGCCGCTGTGTAGACCCAATGAGTTTCACAAACTCCCTCCAGAATTTTGCAGTAAATTAAACCCCTCTATCTGATAAAATCCATTTCGGTGCCCCATGGAGTCGATAGATGTGTTTTAAAACCAACCTGGCTAGCTTTGGGGCAGACGGGAGTCCCGAACAAGCGATGAACTGAGCATGCTTCGAGAAAAGATCAATGACAGTCCAGATCACTGTGGTCCCCCTGCTTTCTGGCAATTCTACAATAAAGTCCATGGCTATTTCCTCCCAAGGCTGGGAAGGATCTGCCACTTGTTGCAACAGACCAAGAGGCTTGCCAGGATGCTTTTTCATAGCGTCACAGGTAGCATAGCTTTGTACATAACTTTCTTTTTTTATATAATATTTTATTAATTTTCTAATTTTACAATTAAGTATTTAAAAAGCAACATGGTAACTGGGTTAATCAATAGCTCAATAACATACATAAGTCTTTAGTATAAATCTCAAGTTACAACATCAGATATTTCCTCTCTTTTTCCCTTAATATCTACTATCTCATATTAGGCTAATACAGTTATTATTATTATTATCAACTAAGTAAAAACATCTTACTTAGTTGATAATAATAATAATAACTGTATCTTCTTTGGGAGCTTCCGGTGAAGATGCCACACTGATGGCAGCCTTCTTTTGGCTGCCAGCCCTGTGAGTGTGTAAAAGCGCACGGAGACAGCAAAAATCAGCTGTCCCGCGGCTTGAAAACCTTCCTCTTGGGAGAAGAGGGGGGGAGAGTTTTCCTCAGGTAGAGGTAGAGCTCCCCTGGACCTCCTTAACTATTTGGAGGTCGGAGGGTGAGAGCTCCCTCGGAGCCCGAGGCTTTTTCTCCGCACTCCAGGACGCCTTTGCTCTGAATTTAAGGAGCAAAGCAAGACGCCGCATCCACATCTGCATTTTAAAGTGACTTGTGAGTAATTTAAAAGCAGACAGAGCGGGAAGAATGGGTACTTAAAGTGTCTAATTTAGCAGAAATGGCGAAAATCTCCGCCTATTTGAAGGATCATTCACAAGAAAGATATATTATGGTTTGGAGAAGATGGATTGATTATATTCAGAAGAAGTATGAAACTGAAAAGTATTATCTTACTTTTGAATAGATTTTAGATAATTATTATTAATTTTTTTGTAAAAAAAAAATTATTTTCGATTTTTCATTACATTCATAAAGAGTACTTCAGATAAAGAATAGAATAAATTTATACACACAACTTTCGGTATTGCTCACCCATTTCCCCCCAAACCGCATCCACCCTCTAACCTCTTCTCTCACTTCCCTCTTTCCCTCTTCTTCCTCACTCTCCCCCTCTCCTCCTTCTCCTCAACCTTCCTACTTACTTCTCCCCTTCCTCCTATCTTCTCACTCCGGATGCAGTCCAGGGGAAATGCCCGAGCAATTCCTCTCTCCAAATTGAAACATCAATATTATATACAATAAAACTATTTCTACTTATCTGACCTATTTAACCTCCAACCCATCCTCCCCCCCCTCCCCCCACCCCCCCCCCCGACTTCCCAGAGCCAAGTACAGGGTTATACAAACATATTAAACATAATCTACTTAAGTTTACTAATTATACAATAACCAAAATCATACTAACCCTTAACTCTCTTCAAACTTTAACATCATAATTTTATAAACAAATCCATTACTCATAAAATAAATGAAACTTTGTAGTTCCATATTTCTTCTGAACATATTCTATCCATCTTCTCCACACAATAACATATCTCTCTTGTGAATGATCCTTTAAATAAGCAGAAATTTTAGCCATTTCTGCTAAATTAGAAACCTTAAATACCCACTCTTCTAAAGAAGGCAGAGAGTCTTTCTTCCAATATTGACCCACCAATAATCTTGCTGTTGTTATTAAATTCAACATTAAAATAGTTTCTTTAGCATCAAAATCCACAAAAATACCCAAAAGAAATAATTGGGGAGTAAACTTAATCTTCCTTTTAAAAACCTTTTGAATGTTCCACCAAATCATAATCCAAAAGGCTTTAATATTTTTACAGGTCCACCAAACATGAAAATAAGTTGCATCGAAGCTACCACATCTCCAACATTTAGGTTGCAGGTTCGGGTACATACAAGACAACTTTTTGGGATCCAGATGCCATCTATAAAACATTTTATAAAAATTTTCCCTCAAATTTTGAGCCTGCATAAATTTAACATTTCTAATCCAAATTAACTCCCATAAATCCAATAAAATCGGTTCCTGAATATTCTGAGCCCATTTAATCATACAATCTTTTACTAACTCTGTTTCCGAATCCAATTTTATTAACTCATTGTAAATTCTTTTAATATGAGCGTATTTCTGATCTTTAATCTGAATTACCAAATTTTCATCTACTAAAGTGATTCCCACTTTCTTATCTAAGGTCCACCTCTCCACTATTTGCAAATATTGAAACCATGATTGCAAAATATTTTTTTGCCTTAACAAATCTGAAGACTTTAGTTGCCAATCAGTACCCGACCAAATAAGTAATTCTTTATATGAAATATTATCAAAATTCACCCCCTTAGAAACCCCCTGAATTGCTTGTCCAGGAATCCCCCAAATAGGTATTTTATAATTTAACTTATAATAATACTTCTTCCAGACTCGAAGTAAAGCATTTCTTAAAATGTGTGACTTAAAAACCAGATCTACTTTCTTATCAAAAATTAAATATGCATGCCAACCATATAATAAATCCCAACCTTCAAGAGCAAGAATATTTTTATTTGTTAAATTAAGCCAATCACTTACTAAAGTTAAAGTGGCTGCATCATAATATAATTTCAAATTAGGTGCTTTAAGTCCACCTCTTTCTCGAGGGGGGCGGGGCCAGCTGCCATGAAGAACGGGTGTGTTGGATGATTCTCTGAAACATCTAACCCCGTTCCCGACTGTTTGACAGATCCTTTGGGGTCCCTAGTTCCCTGGAGGGGGACTGGGAACAACAAGGCGCCCTGGGGAGTGGATTCAGGCGGCAGCCAGGAGCCACGAACCCAGGAGAAGCTTTGACAAGTCAAGCGGAGAAGGGGAAACGGCCGACAATGGCGGCAGTGAAGAAATGACAGCAGTCAGCTGGCCGAAGCTTAGCGGTGGAAAAGCTGGACGGTGACATGACAGTTCCAGTCAAATTCATCTGAGCAGAGATTCTGGCTAGAAGGGATCCGGTGTGAGATCGTACTGGAGGATTTCGCTTGAAACTTACTGACTTTAGTAGCCTACAAGAGGGGAGGAGGGATTTCCCTCGCTCCTGGAAAAGCGGCGAAAAGGAAGGTTTGGCTAAAAAGGCTTGCCTGCTTACTTGCTACGTTGGCTGGATTTGTGGAGAAGAGAAAGGGGGCGTCCTCCTTCTTCCCTTACACCAGAGACTGAAATTTAGCCCTGGAAGGCTAGCTACTCTAAGGCACAAGGGAGATCGCTTGGAAGAAAAAAAACGGAGGTAGACATTTTGGAATGAATAGACAAATTTAATACCAGAGACAATATTAGAGTGACACCTGCTGGTTAAATCGAGAATTGCTGTAAGAGTGGGAAGGGAAAAACTACTAGGGAAAGAGACTGTGTAGCAAATTTGCCCTTGCCTTGTAATGTTAAGAACTTCTTGATTCTTAGTAACAACTTTGATACTCTGGAAAACATTTTAACAATTGTAAATAAGTGGGGAGGTTGGTTTGGAAAATTGAAAAAAATGTCTAGTACTCCAAATCTTACAAGGGCTGGAATAGGGAGAAAGCAGACACTTCAAACTACACTGCTGGAACCAGGTTCTGTTAGGCAAAGATCACTAGAAGAAATGGCTCAAAAAGATAGGGCAAACCCACTTAAAGACTTGCAACAAATGCTGCAATCAATGCAAGAGTTAATGTGTAAAAACCATGAAGATCTGAAAAAAGAAATAGGTGAAATAAGGAATGATACAGGTGAACTTAAAGATAAAATTAAATCTATGGATGGGAAATTTGAATCCTTCCACCACCAACTTATGAAAAATGAACAAAAACTAGTAGAAATGGAGGAAAGGATGGATAAAGAAGAGCAGAGAGTGGATGAAATGAATGAAAGGCTAGTTCAAGCCAATAAAGAATTAGAAACCACAGTTATTTCTTTGGAACTTGAGAAGGCTGCTCATTATCTACGGTTTCAAAATGTAGGAGAGATGAAAGGTGAAGACCTCCCAGCAATAATGTCAGATATTCTAGCAGGAGCGTTGGGGTCTACAAGAGAGGAGATGGCCAATGAGATAGATGAAACCTATAGAATACACACAAATTACGCAAGACGACACAATCTTCCCAGAGAAGTGCACATTAGGTTTATTAAGAAATCAGTTAGGGATGAAATTCTTTTCAGATTCAGAGATGATACACTGGAATATCGAGGTAAACAGCTGATTGTACTTAAACAAGTGCCCAAAAGAGTGAGAGACCTGCGAAGGCCTTACCAATACATAACTTCCAAACTGATAAGGAAAAATATCAATTTTAGATGGCTAACTCCGGAAGGAATTCTGGTAACATGGCACGAGAAAAAGTTTCGCCTAGATTCAATAGAAAAAGCAGAGGAATTCTACAGGGAAAACTTTGGTAGTAAGGAAGATTTAGTTGAAAGAGAAGCAAGAGAGGAAGGAGAGACACTGGTGCAAGCCATTGAAGCTAGAGGTAAAAGAGTTGAGCTTCGAGAGGACACTGATGAAGGGAAAAATGAAGAAAAGCAGGAGGAGAGTAGGTTTAAGGAAATTAAAGAGGCTAGACCGATAAGATCAACAGTGGAAAGAGGGAAGGATTTACAAACTCAAGAGTCTAGACCAGCAATAGTAACTAGATCTAAACATAGATAAGGAGGGGAAGAAATGTGTTGAATCTATATCTATCAACGTTAATGGCCTCAACTCTCCAACAAAAAGGAAGTTTTTCAATAGGCTCAATAAGATGAATTTAGATATAATAATGTTACAAGAAGTCCACATTAAAAAACAACATCAATATTTATTAAATTGTCCCAAACTGGGGAATATGTTTGCAGCACTTTCGCAATATAAGAAAGGAGGTGTGGTAGTATATATTAAACAAGAAATTGTGGCTAAGCAAATTTATAAGGACGAAGATGGCAGAATTCTAATTGTGGAAGTAATTTTGAATAAAACCAAAATTCTTTTGGTTGGAATTTATGCCCCGAATGAGGGGCAAAAACGTTTCTATAAAAAACTCTACAACATTATTAGCCAATTGGAACATGATAGCATTTGTATAATGGGTGACTATAATGCAATTGTGGATAATAATCTAGATTATAAATGTGGAAAGAATAGAAAAAGAATTAGAGGAACAATATCTGATATTTTCTTTAAAATGGTAGATGAGTTCAATATACAGGATATTTGGAGAGAAAGGAATCCTGGGAAAAAACAGTTTACTTTTTATTCTGGACGTCATCAATCTTGGTCCAGAATTGATATGGTGTGGATGTCAGCTGACTTAAATTTAGAAGTAGAGGAGATTATGATTGATACAAATACCTGGGCTGATCACAATCCGATTAGAATTAAATGGAAGGGGCAAAAAAATACGAGGAGATGGACTTTAAAAAGGGCAATCTTAAATCATAAAGAATTCAAATCAAAATTAGAAGAACAATTGGATCTGTTTTTTAAGTCAAACAAGAAGGAGGATGCAAACTGCCAAAATTTATGGGATACAACCAAAGCCTACATGAGAGGCGTTGTAATTTCTTATATGGCTAGGCAACACAAAATCAAAACACAACGCCAAAGACAACTGGAAGAAGAACTACATAAAGTTGAGGATAACCTGCAAAATGAACCACAAAGATGTGATTTGAAACAACAGATTGATTTAATTAAACATAAGATGGATATTATTACGAAGGAAGATCTAGGACAGCAGATAAAACGTACTAAACAAAATTTCTTTGAAAATGCCAATAAACCAGGGAGATGGTTGGCTTATAAAATCAAAAAACACAATAATAAGCAGAGAGTTACCAACCTTTATAACACCAAAGGTGATATGGTGTGCCAGAACAAAGGAAAAAAGCTAGTGGCATATGAGTTTTACAAGAATTTATATAAGGACGACGAAAAGAGAAATAACCATGACATAGTACAGTATTTACAACTAGTCGATTTACCCAAGGTGCCAGAAGAATTTAAAACTCTCTTAAATAAAGAGATAACACATTTAGAGCTCTCGGTCGCAATTAAGAAACAGAAGAATAATAAAACACCTGGGCCAGATGGTATACCTGCAGAAATGTATAAAATTGCACAAGAATCTTTAAGCCCAATGCTGTTGGACTTATTTAACGAGGTTTTAACCCAAGCTAAAATACCAGCTTCATGGGAAGAAGCCTTCCTCACGTTGATTCCTAAAGAAAACACCAACCTGACACAAATTAAGAACTATAGACCCATTTCTCTTTTGAATTCAGATTACAAAATTTTCATGGCAATAATGGCACAAAGATTGGAAAGGTTCTTAGTGGATTTTATACATATTGATCAAAACGGCTTTCTATCTAAAAGATATATAAGAAACAATATTAGGACTGTTTTGGACATATTGGAATATTATGAAGTACATAATGAAAAGCAAATGAGTTTAATTTTTCTTGATGCCCAAAAAGCATTCGACAATGTAAAATGGGATTTTATGTTTAATCAATTATTGTATATGGACTTTGGGGAAAATTTCTTAAATATGTTTAAATCAGTTTACTCTAAGCAGGTGGCCAAAGTAATAATCAATGGAGAACTGACTGAGAGTTTCCAAATGCAAAAAGGCACAAGGCAAGGCTGCCCACTATCACCATTGTTATTTATATTATCTCTTGAGGTATTAACTAGAGCAATCCGGCAAGATGAACAGATCCAAGGTCTAGAAATCAAGAAAGAGACATTTAAAATACAAGCCTTTGCAGATGATTTAGTTTTTATTATTGAAGAACCACTACAATCAGGGATTAGACTGATGGAAACATTGAATAGATACGGGGAAATAGCAGGTTTAAAAATAAATAAAGAAAAAACTAAAATGCTTGTCAAAAACATGACTAAAATACAGAAAAATGAATTGGTTGACAGAATTGGTGTTCAAATTACAAATAAAATTAGATATTTAGGGATACAACTGACTGCCAAATGCGCTACGCTTAAAAGGGATAACTATGATAAGTTAATAGAACAGATTCAAAAAGACTTTGATATTTGGACTAACCTACAGCTCTCTTTTATGGGCAGAATTGCGGTGATTAAAATGAATGTTGCCAAAAATCTTATTTTTGTTCCAATGTATACCTATAAAATTAGACAAGAAATTTTTTCAAAATTTGAACAAAATGATGTGTAAATTCATCTGGCAAGGAAAAAGAGCAAGGATTAAATTAAAATTACTACAGGACTCAAAGGAAAGGGGGGGATTTGGTCTTCCAGACTTGGAGAAATATTACCAGGCCGCAGCATTAGTATGGGTAAGAGATTGGATATTACTAAAAAATAGGAGACTATTGTGTTTGGAGGGCCATGACCTACAAATAGGATGGCATGCCATATTATGGGATCATAAATATAAAGTACATAAATATTTTCGAAGTCACTATATTAGGCAAGCTCTTATTGATGTATGGACAAAAATTTGGCAACCAAATTATACCCAAGTACCTAGTTGGATCTCACCGTTAGAAATATATGTACACCCAAAATTTACTCAATTAGACAAGATCATAACATATAAAAATATCTTAGATGAAAGAGGGGAATTGAAATCCAGGAAAACCATCCACGATGAAGGGATAGAATTAGAATGGTGGGCATACCTGCAACTGCAGGCAAGATATCGGAAAGACAAAAAAGAGTTAGGCATTAAATTAGAACCAATAGAATTGGATAAAATAATTTTGGGGTCGGAGGATAAAATGATTAAAAAATTATACTACTATTTGCTAGATCAGGCAACGTACGAGGAACAAGTAAAAGTGACTATGTTGAATTGGAGTAAGGATTTTGGTCTTAATTTTGATCTGCATATATGGCAAGAACTATGGGCAAGAAACAAGAAGCTTACTTTGGCCACCTCTTACAAAGAGAACCTTTACAAAATGTTTTATAGATGGTATCTCCCACCCACAAGATTGTCTAAAATGTATACCAATGTCTCCCCTAAATGTTGGAAATGTAATTTGAAAAGTGGAACTTACTATCATATGTGGTGGGAATGCACGCGAGCTTGTGATTTTTGGAACAGGATTAAAACATGGTTGGAAGAAATATTAGAGCAAGCGGTAGAACCAAAACCAGAACTCTTTCTATTAGGTTTAACTACGCAAAAACATGACAAAGGCGTATTTTATTTAATGCTACACATTTTAACAGCCTCCAGGCTGGTTTTTGCTCAAAATTGGAGGAACAAGGAAACCCCAACGGAAGAAGAGATCCTGCATAAAATTCTAATATGTGCTGAGATGGACAGGCTTACAATGATTATGAAAGACAAAACGGAACACGAATACTTCGAAATCTGGGGCAAATTTTACCGCTGGTATGAATTAAGAACTGCTCGGACTTCAAACTAATGGTAGAATTAAAAGATATACATAACTGTACATATAATTGTATATATAATTGTATTGTATAAAAGATGAGGTTTATATAGAGGTTAAGAACAATGTATAAATTTTTTGTACTATGATAGGAACTGATAGAAAAATTCACTCTGGAATGTCATGTTTGTCCATTGTTGTTTTAATTGTATTATGAATAAAAATATAAAAAAAAATAAAAAAAAAAGTCCACCTCTTTCTCGAGTGTCTTGTAAAATCTTAAACTTTACCCTTGATTTCTTCCCACCCCAGATAAATTTATTGATACCCTTCTGCCACTCATCCAAATTAGCATCCTTTTTTAAAATGGGTATCATCTGAAACAAAAAAAGAAACTTTGGTAGAACATTCATCTTTACTACTGAAATTCTCCCCAACAACGATAGTTGTAATTTTTGCCAATCATTTAAATCTTTTTGTACTTTTACCCATAAGTGTTCATAATTATTCTTATACAATTTTCCATTAGATGTTGTGATATATACTCCTATATACTTAACCTTATTAACTACTTCATAACCTGTTGCTTCAGCTATAATATCTTTTCCCTTCATAGACATATTTTTCAATAATATTTTAGTTTTGTTCTTATTCACCTTAAAACCAGAGACCTGTCCATACTGTGCTAAAATTTCAACCAAGTCTCTGACCAAATCTGTTGGGTGGGATAATGTCACAACCAAATCATCAGCAAAAGCTCTCAGCCTATAATCAATCTTACTTATTTTTATTCCTTTTAATCTAGATGAATCTCAAATTTTAATAAAATCTCCATTGTTAATACAAATAACAAGGGGGATAAGGGACAACCCTGTCTCGTACCTTTTTCTATTTTAAATACATCTGTTAATCCCCCATTAATTATAATTTGTACCGATTGTTGCTGATATATAGCCTTGAGAGCACACAAAAATTTGTCTCCAAAGTTCATTTCCTCTATGACTTTCAATAAAAATTTCCAATCTAACTGATCAAACGCTTTCTCAGCATCTATAAATATTAAAGCAGCAGGGATTTGGTTGTTCTTATCCAAATGCTCTATTAAATTAACAATTTGTCTTACATTATATTTCATATATGTTCCCATTATAAATCCAGATTGGTCAGCATGAATCAATTGTTTCAAAACCTGCATTAATCTATTTGCCAGTATCTTTGCAAAAATCTTATAATCTGTATTTAAAAGAGATATAGGCCTATAATTTCTAGGTTGGAACAGATCCTGGTCTTCCTTTGGAATCAATGATATAAAAGCCCTTCTCCAAGATGGAGGTAGCTCTGCTCCCAACAAAATATCATTGAAAAGTTCCTTTAATGGTTCTATCATTTCTTCAGATAGCATCTTATAATAAATTGCTGTTAGTCCATCAGTACCTGGAGTCTTGCCAACCTTCAGTTGTTTAATTGCAGAAATAATCTCTTCAGAAGTAATTAAACCATTAGTCCCATCACGTTGGTCAATCGTAAGTCTAAGAAAATGTGCTTCCTGTAAATATTTTTCTATGTCTGAAATTTGTATAGTTTCACTAGTGTATAACTTTGAATAAAAATCTAAAAAAGTCTTTTTAATCAAATTTTGTTGATACACTTCTTTACCTTTATAAATTATTTTATCTATAGTCCTTGATTTCTGTTTCTTACGTAATTGATAAGCCAACCACCTACCAGGTTTATTTGCATTACAAAATGTATTGTGTTTCATATACCTCAAATTAGTTGCCATCTGATCCGCTATTAACATATTAAATTGCTCCTTAAGCAAAGTTATAGAAACCTTTAAGTTATTATCCATTGGGTTTGATATTAAAATCTTTTCCTTACATTTAATCTCATCTTCCAACTCTTTACGTTTCTGAATCTGTTTACGTCTATGAACATTATTCATAGAAATCAAAATCCCTCTCATATATGCTTTACTAGAATCCCATACCATTGGCATCGAGGTACCCTTATTCATGTTCCAAGCAAAAAAATCCTTTAAATAACCTCTACATCTCTGTATATTCTCTTCATATCTAAATAAATTCTCGTTCAACCTCCAAGACCTTCTAGTCCCTTCTTCCAGCAAAATTTCCAACCATACAGGACTATGATCTGAAAATATTCTAGGAAATATCTTGATATTCTTCACCCTAGAAAAGAAATCATTAGTAACTAAAAAAAAGTCAATTCTAGAATAAGATTGGTGCCTATCTGAGAAAAAGGTAAAATCTTTTTCCTGAATGTTCTGTTCTCTCCAAATGTCTCTAAGTTCCAAATCATCCTTTAAATCAAAAAAAGCTTTAGGAAGTCTTGCATGATTAGAAACTTTAGAAGAACCCTTCCTATCTTTACTTGAATCTAAAACACCATTCCAATCTCCCATCATAATAACTGTGTCGGGCCGTAGTAGAGGCCGTCCGACTTACCCGCAGCAGCGAAGCCTCCACTCCCTGGAACGGCGTCCGGCCGGCCCGACATCCAGCTGATTGGCGCGCATGCGCTGGAGTCGCCCCAACGCTCAGATCGGCCGACAACCAGCTGGCTGGCGCGCATGCGCGGAGGCCGCTCCGACGACCAGATGATATAGCCGGAGTCGCACATGCGCAAAGGACACTCTAAACAGCCTAACGCATGCGCAGTTGGTAGATTCAACGGACTTTGCGAGGAGACTAACCTGAAGCTGCTAGTAGGCTGCCGAAGCATCGGGAAGCGGCCGAAACGTCGAGAAGCGGCCGAGGCGTCGGGAAGCGTTAGGCCATACTAATCGGATGCATCACCATTTAGGGGTATTGGGTGGTCCGGAAGAGGGTGGTGGCGCATGGGCGGTGGCAGGGGTGTGGGCTAGGCGGGGTCTTAGTAAACTGTATAAAGAGGCTATGAGTCCAATGGTTGCCAGTGCTGACTTTATTCCGTTTCTTATTCTGAATTAAACCGAATGTTCTCCGTTCCTGACGTGGTGGTTCTTGACTCTGTTGAGTGAGTGTCAAAGACGGGGTAACAGTAAGTCAGCACTCCCCAAACTCCTTTATTAGATTAACTGTGGAGCAGAACGAAGGCAGCATGGCCGAAGGGGTGCAAGATGCTGATTTGGCGGAAGATATCTTTGAGCAGACAGAGGATCCGGGCTCGTCTGTGGATCCAGGGGCAGTGATGGAGGGACCAGTGGTTCGCCCGAAGGAGAAGAGTATTCCACCGGTGGATGTGGATCCTGGGATTAAGCAGAAGCCGGTAGTAACCGAGGTGGCTGGATGGGGGCTGAGTTCCACTTTCCAACGTATGGACACCGAGCGTCGGTCTATGCCGGGTGCCAGAGACCCTGCTGTGGGCTGGAGGGAAAGGAGAGTGGTCAGCGACGAGGAGGGTGATTGGAGTTACTCCACCACCCCTGGACAGTACACCCTTGATGTATTAAAGGCTAGGTTTGGGGAACCAGGGTTCCTTCCCAGACAGGGGGTGGCCTCCCAACGTCCTATTGATTCACCTGGATTCCGTCTGGCTAGTCCACAGTTGAGGGGGTCAGCAGCACAGCTGGAGCAAGGGGGACATGGAGGTGTGAGAACGGGGTCCATACCTGCCACCCGGGCCACCCCTGGTTCCCTGCCTTTGGGACCTGGGGATCTTGACCGACATTCTGCCATCACGGGGGGACAGCATGGTGGCCAGCCAGCTTTAGCATGGCCCACAGGTATACCATGGACCCCTCCGGCGATTGGGATCACCTTTGACGGGGATCCGGACAAATTGGCCATGTTTTTAGGACATGTGTTAAACCACTTAGATCGCTTTGCAGCCCATTACTCCTCCCAATGGGCCATAGTGGTAGCGGTGACGGCCAGTCTGCAAGGTGAGGCGGCTTCCTGGGCAGCAGACCTGTTTGGAGATCACGCCAATGAGCTGGCCGACATAGGTTCTTTTCTGGAGGCCTTGAGGATCTGGTTCGAGGATCCTACCAGGGCTCAGAGAGCGGAAGCAGAGATAGTGACCCTGAGACAGGGAGGTAGGCCGGTGAGAGAGTTCATTAGGGAATTCCAGCGGGTGGCAGGCCGATTAAGATCCTGGCCTGAGAAGTTGCTGGTACATCACTTCAGGCATGGACTCGATGTGGAGCTCCGTCAGGCTTGTCTGGTGAGAGGGGTGCCGCCTCGTCTACCCGATTGGTACAGGACAGTGACTGAACTCTATGCTGGGTTGCAGGAGATAAGACCAGGGGCAACCGCCTCCCTTCCGGCATCCACTCAGCAATCAACCAGTAAGCCGAGGGCTTTGGGAGGCCCAGCACAACCAGCTCCACCCGGGGTGCCAAGAGGGATATTTCGTTGTTTCAGATGTAATAAACCGGGTCACAGGGTGGCCCAGTGTCCAATGTCACCTGGAAGGGGAGCGCCGTCGGGACCGTCCGGTCTGGCGACAAGACAGCAGGAGGCCATGCCGTTTCGAGGAAAGGATCAATTGAGGGCTTTGCAGGATGAAAGCAGCACACCCTATGGGTCTTCACCAGCAGTGGCGGTCTCAACCCCGGAGGTAGTGCCTGATAAGTACGAGCAGGAAGATCCGGAACAGGATCCCATGGTAAGTAGTCCGGTGGTACCGTTCACCATACCAGTCTGCCTGATGAATTGTAAATCTGGACAACGCATAGAGTGTAAAGCGTTGATAGATTCGGGTTGTACCCAGTGTTTGATCAGTAAGAAAACGGCGGATGCGTTGGGGCTTCAATTGATCAAATTGTCTCGACCGATCAATTTCGAACAGGTGGATGGATCCTTGCTAGGTGGGGCACCGGTATCTCATGTAACTGAACTGGTACGACTCGAGATGAGGGATCATTGGGAGCTGCTACGTTTTATTGTAATTCCCTCAATGACCGAAGACGTGATCTTGGGGTTGGCCTGGCTTGACAAATGGCAGCCGGTTATCTGGTGGGCAGGTGGATATCGCCGTATGAGATTAGTTGTAGGTCCCTGGCCTCCGGGCACTGAGAGGGAGAATCCACAGGCACAATTACCACCTGCTAAACCACGGGTTAAGGAAAGAATCAAAGTGGCGGTAGAAGCTAGTGAAAGCAAACGGTTATTTCCTGTGGAGTACGAAGATTTAAAGGACGTGTTTAGTGAGCGGGAGTGTGATGCGTTGCCGCCACACCGCTCTACCGACTGTGCGATAGATATCATACCGGGGGCAAAGCTGCCAAAACCCCGGATGTACCCCATGTCTCCTAAGGAGTTGGAGGAACTACGAAGGTATATTGATAAAAACTTGGAGCGTGGGTTTATACAGCCAGCCCGATCTCGGATTGCGGCTCCTGTGATATTTCAGGGGAAAAAGGATGGTGGATTACGGCTCTGCGTAGACTTTAGGGGGTTGAATGCAGTAAGCACGGAAAATATGTATCCATTACCCTTGTTGAAAGACATGCTATCTCATTTATCCCAAGGGAGGGTTTTTACTAAGCTTGATTTGAGGGAAGCATACTACCGCATCCGAATAAAACCAGGAGACGAGTGGAAGACCGCGTTTAATTGCCCTTTAGGGAGCTTCCAGTTCACTGTCATGCCGTTTGGGCTCAAGGGAGCGCCTGCAGTATTCATGCAGACCATTAATGCGGTGTTGCATGAACATTTATATCGCGGGGTGTTAGTCTACCTGGACGATATTTTGATATATTCTAAGACCATGGCAGAACATATACGATTGGTCAGAGAGGTATTACACAAACTCCTCCAGGCCCAGTTGTTCGTGAAGCTCTCAAAATGTGAGTTTCACAAAACCTGTATCGAATATTTGGGATACAAGATATCAGCCTCGGGAATAGAAATGGATCCGGAAAAGGTGAAAGCGGTACTTGGGTGGCAGGCGCCTAGGACGAGACGCCAGTTGCAGAGCTTCTTGGGGTTCGCGAATTTTTACAGGCAGTTCGTTCCTGATTTTGCACGGGTGGCTTTGCCACTTACGGAATTATTGAAAACACGGAACTCTCCTGTAAAGACGCGGCCTAGTCAGCCATTAGCGTGGTCCAGGGAAAGTCAAGCTGCGTTCGAACATCTAAAGACATTGTTTGCCAAGGAGCCCATTCTACTACATCCAGATCCCGATAAACAGTACATTGTCCAGACAGATGCGAGTGATGTGGCGGTGGGGGCTGTATTGTTGCAACGAAACACCAAAGGCGAGTTGCAGCCCTGCGCTTATACCTCACGCAAGTTATCAGAAACTGAGAGGAGATGGGCTATATGGGAGAAAGAGGCCTTTGCTATTAAATGGGCCTTGGTAACATGGCGGCACCTTCTGGAAGGGGCTAGACATGAAATTGAAATATGGACGGACCATAAAAATCTGGCTGTATTGCAATCGCCCCGACGTTTAGCCCCCAAACACGTGAGATGGGCGCAATACTTCCAACGGTTCACTTTCCAGCTTAAATATGTCCCTGGGGGCCGTAACTTCCTGGCGGACGCATTATCTAGGTTGCCTCAATATGAGAGTCAAAGGGAAGAAATAATACAGGCTATATTACCACCATATACCCAGGGAGTGGGTAGGGTAAGGTCCCGTCCCACTCTCGGAGATTTTGAATCAGAGTTGAGGGCGGCAATACCACAGGACTCGTGGTTTCAAAAACACCGTACCCTGTTCACCCAGAGAGAAGGATTGGTATGGTTCGGAGGAAAACTATATGTTCCACTTATATTACGACCTGGGGTCCTTCAGAGATGTCATGATGCACAGCTGGCGGGACATTTTGGTTTTGTCAAGACGTTACACCTGACTAGGCACCAATTCTGGTGGCCTACATTAAGAAAGGATGTCGAACGCTATGTAAAAGCATGTTCCGTGTGTGCTACATGTAAATCCCAGCCAGGAAGGCCGGTGGGGTATTTACAACCGGTGGCTGATCCTGAACATCCATGGCAAGATATCGCCATGGATTTTATCGTAGAATTGCCAAGTAGTAAGGGGCATACAGTTATTTGGACGGTAATCGATCTGTTCTCAAAACAGGCACATTTTGTTCCGTGTAGAAGGTTGCCGACTGCTCAAAAATTGGCCCACATGTTTCTGATCCATATATACCGGATCCATGGAGCCCCCCGGCGCATAATATCTGACCGGGGGGTTCAATTTACGGCAAAGTTTTGGAAAGGCTTCACAGCATTGCTGGGAACGTCACAGGGACTCAGCACTGCGTACCATCCCGCCACCAACGGAGCCGCTGAACGGGCAAATGCAGCAGTCGAGAGGTATTTGAGGAGTTATGTGTCCTATCAGCAGGCTAACTGGGCAGACCTCCTGGTGTTTGCAGAAGTTGCATATAATAACGCAGTGCATACCAGTACAGGGTTCGCACCTTTTAAGGTGGTTTCGGGGAAGGATTTCGTTCTCATACCTGAGTGTCGGGACTTGGAAGCACAACCATATCTTCCACGGGAGTGGGTCCAGTGGGTGTCCGGAGCATGGGCGGCTGTAAAAACGGCGCTAGTCGAATATGGACGAAAGATGAAGGAGCAAGCGGACAAGAAACGGCAGCCCTGTCAGCCGTTCATGGTAGGCCAACTAGTTTATCTGTCCACCAAATACCTGAAATTGGGAATCCCGTGCAAAAAACTGGGACCTAAGTATATTGGCCCATTTAAAATTGTAAAGATCATTAATCCGGTTACTGTACAACTGCAGTTACCCCGATTGCTGGGAAAGGTGCACCCAGTGTTTCATTGCAGTTTGATCAAACCAGTCTATATGTATCGAAAGGGAACTGAACCAGGCCCTGTCGATGATGGCCATTATGAAGTACAGGAAATACTCGACTCTCGTATTAGGAGAGGTGACTTGTATTATTTGATTAAGTGGAAGGGCTATTCGTTAGCCGACGCTACATGGGTACGGGTAGATAATATAAGGGCTCCTCGACTAATTCACCAATTCCATGTGGACAACCCTGGGAAGCCGAAACTGAGTAGGGCAACGGGGGTTGGAAAGGTGGGGGCAAAGGAACCGATATAACACATCTTCTCTTTTTCTCAGGGGGAGCCTTGGTAAAAGGGGGGCAGTATGTCGGGCCGTAGTAGAGGCCGTCCGACTTACCCGCAGCAGCGAAGCCTCCACTCCCTGGAACGGTGTCCGGCCGGCCCGACATCCAGCTGATTGGCGCGCATGCGCTGGAGTCGCCCCAACGCTCAGATCGGCCAACAACCAGCTGGCTGGCGCGCATGCGCGGAGGCCGCTCCGACGACCAGATGATATAGCCGGAGTCGCACATGCGCAAAGGACACTCTAAACAGCCTAACGCATGCGCAGTTGGTAGATTCAACGGACTTTGCGAGGAGACTAACCTGAAGCTGCTAGTAGGCTGCCGAAGCATCAGGAAGCGGCCGAAACGTCGAGAAGCGGCCGAGGCGTCGGGAAGCGTTAGGCCATACTAATCGGATGCATCACCATTTAGGGGTATTGGGTGGTCCGGAAGAGGGTGGTGGCGCATGGGCGGTGGCAGGGGTGTGGGCTAGGCGGGGTCTTAGTAAACTGTATAAAGAGGCTATGAGTCCAATGGTTGCCAGTGCTGACTTTATTCCGTTTCTTATTCTGAATTAAACCGAATGTTCTCCGTTCCTGACGTGGTGGTTCTTGACTCTGTTGAGTGAGTGTCAAAGACGGGGTAACAAACTGACTTGTAATCCAAAGAAATTAATTTCTGGTGAATCATCTTGTAGAAATATTTTTGTTGTTGATTGGGAGCATATAATCCAACAAGAAGAGTTCTCTTATCATTTTTTTATTATTATTATTGAAAATTTTTAAGTTTTACAGAACAATTCCCTTCCCCGAACCCTCCCAACCCTCCCCTACCCTCCCCCAACCTTCCCAGAGCTGGATACAGGCTTAATTAAATTTTTAAAAAAGATCCTAAAACACATATAAACCATAAGCAAATCTAAATACATTAATTAAACAAATTATAAAATAGTTAATAACAATATATATATATAAAAAGAAAAAAAATACAAGAAGGAAGGAAAAAACAAACAGAAAAAGAAGAAATCAGATAAAAAGAAAAATAAAAAGAAAATTAAAAAAAAGAAAAAAAATGTCTATAAAATATCTTAAATTTTAAATATAAATTATTCAAAAACTAATATTTTTTTATATCCAACTTATATTGTATGAAATCTATCCATTTTTTCCATACCAAAAAATACTTCTCTTGCGATTGATCTTTCAAGAAAGCCGAAATCTTTGCCATTTCCGCCAAATAAGAAACTTTAAGAAACCACTCCTGCAAGGTAGGCAAAGATTCCTTCTTCCAACATTGCCCTACTAACAACCTAGCCGCTGTAATTAAATTTAACATCAATATAGTCTCTTTACTATCACAATCAGAAACGATACCTAACAAAAACAATTGTGGGGTAAATTTTACCCTTCTTCTAAAAATTCTTTGGATATTCCACCATATCTTAATCCAAAAAGCTTTTATATTTTTACATGACCACCAGATATGATAATAAGTAGCATCCAAACATCCACATCTCCAACATTTAGGCTGCAAGTCAGGATACATACGAGACATTTTTTGTGGATCAAGGTGCCATCTATAAAACATTTTGTAAAAATTTTCCCTTAAATTTTGGGCTTGTGTAAATTTAACATTCCTCACCCAAATAATTTCCCAGGTATCTAATAAAACTGGTTCATCAAAATTTTGTGCCCATTTAACCATACATTCTTTAACTAATTCTGCTTCTGAATACAATTCTACTAACACCCCATAAATTCTCTTAATATGAGTTCGTCTTTGATCTTTTATTTGTTTTAACAAATTCTCATCTTCTCTAAGCAAACCCACATTACGATCTATCTTCCACCTCTCCACTATTTGTCTATAATGAAACCATGAATAAATAATATTTTCTTGTGTTAAATCTTCCAAAGGTTTTAATTGCCAGTTTTTACCATCCCATCTAAGTAATTGTGCATAAGAAACGCTATCCATCTTGACTCCTCTCCTTATCCCTTCTATCGCATGCCACGGCATGGCCCATAGTGGAATTTTAAAATCACTTCTATAATATTTCTTCCAAACCCGAAGTAAAGAAATCCTTATAATATGAGATTTAAAAACCCTATCAACCTTTTTATTAAAAATTAAATAGGCATGCCATCCAAAAAGTAAATCCCAACCCTCCAAGAGGAGTATTTCTACATTTGTTAAATTAACCCAAACACTAATTAATGTTAAAACCACAGCATCATAATACAATTTCAAATTCGGTACCTTGAGTCCACCTCTCTCATGAATATCTTGTATAATTTTAAGTTTTACTCTTGGTTTTTTCCCTGCCCAAATAAATTTATTGATACCTTTCTGCCATTCATTTAAATTAACCTCATTCTTTAAAATGGGTATCATTTGAAATAAGAAAAGAAACTTTGGCAGAACATTCATTTTAATCGCCGCAATTCTTCCCAAAAGAGATAATTGCAGCTTCTCCCAATTTTCCAAATCTCTTTGTATTTTGACCCACAGCCTTTCATAATTATTTTTATACAATTTTGCATTAGAAACAGATAAAATAACCCCCAAATATTTTACCTTATTGACAACCTCAAAATCTGTCAACTTAACCAAGGTCTCCTTATCCAAATTAGTCATGTTTTTAGGCAATATTTTAGTCTTATTATTATTAATTTTAAAACCCGAAACCTGTCCATACTGATATATCAATTGTAATAACTCTACTACAGAATAAGTAGGTTGAGATAAAGTAACAACTAAGTCATCTGCAAAAGCCCTTAATTTATATTCTTTTTTATTAACTTCTATTCCTTTTATTTGCTGTGATTCTCGAATTTTAATCAACAAAATTTCCAAAGTTAAGACAAACAGCAATGGTGACAATGGACAACCCTGTCTAGTCCCCTTCTCTATTAAAAACACCTCTGATAAACCCCCATTAACTATGAGTTGTGCCGTTTGCTTTTGATAAATAACACAAAGAGCTTGTAAAATTTTTTCTCCAAAATTCATTCTCTCAATTAATCTTAACATAAATTGCCAGTTCAACTGGTCAAAAGCTTTTTCAGCATCTAAGAATATCAATCCTGCGGAAACCTGATTATTTTTATCTAAATATTCTAATAAGTTGATAATTTGTCTAACATTATTCTTCATATACCTTCCAGTTATAAAACCCGTTTGATCCATATGTATTACATGATGCAAAACCCTCATAAGTCTATTAGCTAAAATTTTCGAAAAAATCTTATAATCTACATTTAAAAGAGATATAGGTCTATAATTCTTTGGTAAAGTAAGGTCTTGATCTTCTTTTGGAATCAAGGATATAAAAGCTCTACCCCATGACGGGGGAATCTCTGAACCCTGTAATATATTATTAAAAAGCTCCCTTAAAGGTTGAATCATCTCTTGTACCAAAGTTTTATAATAAATAGATGTCAATCCATCTGTACCCGGTGCTTTACCTAATTTTAATTCTTTAATTACTGTCTCAATTTCCTCACTAGTAATCAGACCATTAATTTCTTGTTTCTGATCTTCTGTTAGTTTAGGAAAATTAGCTTCTTTTAAATAATTATCTATATCTGAAACCTGTACTTTAGTACTCATGTATAATTTTTGATAATAATCTAAGAAAGATTTCTTAATCAACTCCTTCTGATATACCAATTTACCATTATAGTTTATTTTATCTATAGTTCTCTGTCTCTGCTTCTTTCTCAATTGATAAGCCAACCATCTCCCTGGTTTATTGGCATTACAAAATGTATTTTGTTTCATATACAATAAATTAGTTGCAGTTTGATCAGCCATCAACATATTAAATTGTGATTTAAGCAATTTTATAGATTCCTTAATCTTCTCATCTGTGGAATTTAAAATCAGAGCTTTTTCTTTTAGTTTAATCTCATCTTCCAACTCCTTACGTTTCTGCACCTGCTTCTGTCTATGGACCTTATTCATTTGTATCAAAATCCCCCGCATATAAGCTTTACCTGCATCCCAGACCATTGACATTGAAGTTCCCTTGTACATATTTAAAGCAAAATAATCCTTTAATTGTTCCTTTAATTTTTGAACATTCTTTTCTTTTCTAAATAAATTTTCATTCATCCTCCAAGATGTCCTCTCCTCTTTTTCATTAACCAATCCATCCAAACTGGACTATGATCCGTCAATGTCCTAGGAAAGATCTTAACATTCTTTACCCTAAAATATAAATCCGTTGTAATCAAGAAAAAGTCAATTCTTGAGAAAGATTGGTGTCTATCCGAAAAGAAGGTAAAGTCTCTCTCCTCCAAGTTATGTTCACGCCAATAATCTTGCAGCTCCCAGTCCTCTTTCAAATCAAAAAAGGCTTTAGGTAATTTAGCCTGTTTAAAAGAAATGGAGGGTCCTTTTTTATCTCTTTGTGTATCTAAAACACCATTCCAGTCTCCCATTAATATAACAGATCTATAATCCAACAAAATTAGTTTTTGATGTAACAATCTATAAAATTGTTCCTGTTGTTGATTTGGTGCATACAGTCCCACTATGAGTACTTTCTTACCATACAAACCCACTTCAATCATAACATATCTCCCTTGAGAATCGGATTCTACTAAGCAGGCTGATAAATTTTGCTTGACATAAATAACTACTCCCCCTTTTTTCCTGGGAGCAGAAGATACAAAATGAGATCCCAAACGAGCATTAACTAAATATTTTTGATCTTTAGATATAATGTGTGTTTCCTGTAGGCAAATAATATCATTGTTATGTTGCTTTAAATAATAAAAAAATTTCTTTCTCTTTTGAGGGGAATTAAGACCATTAGCATTCCATGTCAGGAGCTTTACCATCTCCCTTGACCAAAAGCCTGGAGAAGACTGCTTGAAGATCTGCCATTGAAGAATGTGCTGCAGAGCTCTTGGGTCTTGCTCCTCCCACAGGCACCGAAACAAATTCTTTTAGAACTTCTTTAACTTCTTTCTTCTGTTGTTCCTTTTCCTTACGTCTATGGGCTGCCCGAGTCATTCTTTGCTCTTTGATCTCTGCTTGTTGCAACCACTCAACCTGTGATTTTCCAACATCCATCAATACTACTTCTTCAGACTGCTGTTCCACCTCCTTGCCATCCAAGACTTTCTGCATCATAGGTGGTGATGAGCCTGCTCCCAGGACCGACTTATAAAACTCCTTTGCTTTAGAAACAGTGTTAAGTCTGTAACGCGTCCCCGCATGACTCACTACGATACCCATCGGGATCTCCCATCTGAATGGCATCAATCTTTTTTTAAGTTCATTAGCTAAGAAAGCAAATTCTTTTCTCTTTCTTAAAATTTTGGATGGAATCTCCTTTAAAATAATGACATCTTGAGCAGCAATCTGAAACCTCTTGTTATAAAAAGCTTGTATAATTTCATTACGCAGAGATCTCTTCCCAAAATAAATTACCACATCTCTTGGCAGGTTTCTTTGCTTTGCAACCCAAGAGTTAACTCTAAATATTTTTTCAATTTCTCTGAGTAAAATGGCGATCGGAAAGTGAGTGAAACGGAATGTAATGGACTAGATTGTTCCTTTTTTTAAACTTTTTCTTAAGGTGGATTTGTGTTTTGGGAAGATTTTTTGTGTGTGTGTGTGTTAAACTCTCCTTTGCCATTTTTTTTCATTTTAAAGGGATTTTTTTTGTATTTTTTACTTTTTTTTTTTTCAAAGAAGGAGGAAAGAAGAAACAAAACTTTTTCTTTTTAAAAAATGGCTTCAAAGCGGCAAGCAACATCTACAGTACCTAAGGTGGCTTCTTCTCCTGCAATTTTACCAGCACAACAACCTAAAGCTACACCACCACCCTCTCCCCCTTTGCCAGCAGTAACGGTAAAAGATATGCAAGACATAATGGGGAATGTTGTATCTCAAATCAGAGGGGAAGTGAAAGAGCTTTTAGTGGAGAATAATACTATTTTGAGGCAAGATATAGTTATGGCTTTAACAGGACTTGCTTCTGTGGTTGAGAAGTTGGACTCTAGAGTGGAAGAAGTGGCAGACAAGGTGGAGATTTTGGAAGATAAATTTGAAGGTATGGAAAAAAAGATGGAAATTTCACAAGATGATATTGTTATGTCTCAGTATAGAGAAATGGAATATGCTTTAAGAATCAGAGGCCTGAAAGAAGACATGCAACAAGATTTGAGAGAGATTGTAGTAAATGACTTTGCTGCTATTCTGGATAGAGTTCTCTTATCATTTATTAATAAATCAATAATGACATATCTGCTTTGTGGATCAAAATCAATTAGTTTCGGTGAAAGCTCCTTTCTCACATAAATAACTACACCTCCTTTTTTCTGCAAAGCAGGAGCTATGAAGGGTACCCCCAGCCGGGGGTTAAACAAGTATTTTTGATCTTTAGAAATAATATGAGTCTCTTGTAAACAAATAATATCATTTCTGTGTTGTTTCAAATAATGAAAGACTTTCTTTCTTTTCTGTGGTGAATTAAGACCATTAACATTCCAGGTTAGAAGCTTTGCCATTCTTGGCAGGTTGAAGCCTTTGGAACAAAACCTCTAAATTTGCAGTCGATGACCTCTTTGGCCTTGCTCCTCCCACTGACTCCGAAGTAGACTGTGGTGAAACTCCATCATCTACCTTTTGTTGTTGTTGTTGTTGTTGTTCTCTTTCTCTAAGTTTATGAGCAGCACATGTAATTCTCTGTTCCCTTGGGTCTTCCCTTATTTGCAAACTCTGTTGCATAGATTCAACCAATAATTCTTCTCCCAAAAGTGGCATTAGACCTACAGCCAACTGTGCTTCTGCCTTGCTCTCATCCTTTTTTGATCTTGGAGATGGTGGTAGACCTCCTTTTAAAACAGTAACATAGAAATCTCTTGCTTTTGAAATTGTATTAAGACAATATCGTGTGCCAACATAGGTCACCACTATCCCCACAGGTATATCCCATCTAAATTGAATTTGTCATTTCTTAAGTTCTTCAGCCAAAAAAGCAAAGTCTTTTCTTTTTCTACGAATTTTTGAAGGTATTTCCTTTAAAATTATCACATCTTGAGCTGCAATCTGAAATCTTTTCTTATAGAAAGCCTGTATAATTTCATTACAAAGTGATCTTCTAGCAAAATAAACAACCACATCTCTTGGTAATTTTCTCTGTTTTGCAACCCATGAATGGACTCTGAAGATCTTTTCTATATCTCTCAACATTCCTTCAGGATCACATTCCAAAATAGAAGCCAGTTCTGCTGCAATTTCTTCTTTCAAATTCTCCTGAACATTTTCCTTCAAGCCTCTTATTCTCAAAGCATACTCCATTTCTCTATATTGTGACATTATAATTTCATTCTGTGCAACATCCACATTATCTTCTATTTTTTTCAACTCTGTCTTGTAATATTTCAACATTACCAACCACCTCATCCACATGGTCATCAATCTTTTCTATTAGACTAGCAAGCCCCTGGACTGCAAACACAATATCTTCCCTCAACTCATTATTTTTTTGCACCAAGAGCTCTGCTGTTTTTTGTACAGTCTTATCCAAAGCATCTTGTAAATCCTTAAGTGTAATTGCCTGAGGTGGAGGAGAAGGTGGGGAAGGTTCAGGTTTAGGTTGTTGTACAGTCTGAGTTACTGGAGAAGAAATTGAAGTTTTAGGAAGAGAAAAAGGTCCAGGATGTTTCGAAGCCATTTTTTAAAATGGGGAAAAAAAAATTAAAAAATAATAAAATAGGAATAAAGGAGAAGAGATTTTAGATAATTATTAATAGTATTAATTGTATTATTATTGTTGTCTTAATTTGTTAATATTTGTTTTGAGAAGGAGTTAAAGTGTATTATGGTTTTGATTGATAGTTTAGTTGGTTTATGTTAGCTAGATTATGTTTGTTTATTTGTTACCCTGTAATCAGCTCTGGGAACTGGGGGGGGAGGGGATGGGTGGGTTTATATTGTAATTTGTAAAACTTTTAATTAAAAAAAAAAAGACAGAGCTGACCAGGAGAAGTTAAAATTACAAGTGCTGGAAACTTTAACTCATGGAGAAATAATCTTCTTCATATTCTAATTTGACTTAAAAGGAAAAAAAATGGCACTGGAATGTGGTTTCTTTGTTTGAAAGATTTGACTTAAAAGGAAAAAATGGTGTTGGAATGCTGTTTCTTTGTTTGAAAGGACAGTTTCAAGAAAGAGATATATTTGGCAACAAAGTTTTAACAACGTATTAAGGGGAAAGTGAAACTTACTTATACTGAAGATATTTGCTTTTTCTCTGCCTCTTTTGTTTTCAATTCTAATGAGATAAAGGCTTTTGAAGTGTAAAGAAGAGCTTTTTATAGTTATTGAGGACATCTGGTGGCGAAAATTACTCCAAGAATTAATAAGAAGAAAAGACAAAGGTTTGGAAATAGCTGTGGGTCAAGTGTGGAGGAGGATTCTTAATAAATATAGTTTTCACAAAAAGATTAAAAGACTTTTTTTACTATGGAAGTAGACCAACAGATTGACTATGAGCTGATATTGGAAAAAATATTGGAAATGGTAGAGGAGAAGTTATGGAGTAAAATTAAAGATTATTTTGCAGAACCACAAGCTGAGCCTCAAACTTTAAAAGATCAATTTATAGGCCAAGAAGAAGCTTATATGCAACAGTATACACAATCTGAGATGGAAGAAGAAGTTACTGATCAACTGAATTCTGGACTGGATTATGAGTTGATACTGGAAAAAATAGGGGAAACGGCAGAGGAGATGAAATCATGGAGAAAAACTAAAGACCTAGAATCACAAGCTGAGTCCCAAATTTTAAAAGATCAACTTACAGGCCAAGAAGAAGCTTATATGCAACAGGGTACTCAATTCGAGATGCAAGAACTTACTGACCAATTGAACTTTAGAAAAATTTTGGATCCAAAACCCCAGATTGAGACTTTAAATATTACAGAGGAGGATATTTCACAAGTTTATGTACAAATGGAGTACTTTGAAGATCAAAAAAATGATTATAAGTGAAGTTCTTCCATTACCAAAATTAATTGACAGCCAGACGCGACCGATTGAAAGTTATGATAACCTGGATAAACAAGCTGAAACTATAATATGGAATAAAATGGACTATATTGTTTATATGATACTGGAAGAGGGGAAAGAGAATTTTGATCAGATTGACTTGTTGACTCAAATACCGAGATTTGATGACATTAATGTGATATTACGAAAGCCAGCTTGGTATAAAAGAAAGGCCAGAGTTAGATTTAAGAATGTGATGTAAAATTTTAATTATTGGGTCAAAAAGGTTTTAGAAATTTGGACTGATTTGACAATCTAATTGAGTAAATGGAAGTACTAAGATAATAATTGGTGTAATAATGTTTGTTTTAGATATGATAGTTAATTTGGTTGATAGAGTATATTTAGAATAAATAAGGGGGTTTTTTGGGGGGATTAAGATTTGGTGGAACATTCAACTGATTCCACAATTATTTTTATTGGGTGTTATTATAGATTGTGATGCCAAAGAAATTAACTTGATGTTGAATTTGATAATAGCTGCAAGGTTATTAGTAGGGCAATATTGGAAGAAGGATTGTTTGTTTACTATAGAAGCATGGATGCTTAAAGTGTTAAATTTAGTAGAAATGGCTAAGATTTTTGTTTATTTGATGGATCACTTATAGGAAAGATACATTTCAGTTTGGAGAAGATGGATAGATTGTATTCAGAATAGATATGGGATTAAAAGGTTATATTTAGCTTATGAGTGAATTTTAGAGTATTATTATTAATAATAGTTTATTATAGTGGAACTTTTTCTTTATATTAACTTGCTTATGTTTTTATTATTATTATGTTTATTTTCAATTTGTTTACAATTATGTTATTAGTATTCTTTAACAATTTGGAGATTATATTGTTCAATAATTAGGATATCAACTTGTTTATGTTTTATTATTATTATGTTTATTTTCAATTTGTTTATATTTATGTTAAAGGGGAGTTAAAGTGCATTATGGACTTGGTTATTTATATAGTTGGTTAATGTTAGTTAGATTATGATTATCATATTTGTAACCCTGTACTCAGCTCTGGGAAGTGGGGGAGGGAGGGGGGGTTGGCTGGGTTGATTTTGGTTTATATTATAATTTTTATAAAAAATTTTAATAAAAAAATAACATCTTTGTTACATTTATCAATAATTTTTAGCTTATACATACCTTGTGTTTGCATTCAATCCTTGTGTTTGCATTCAAAACAGTCAATCATACATCTAACACCCTTTCTTAAGCTTGGCCACCTTGAATACAACCCAGTCACCATGTTGCTTTTTAAATACAATTAAGTATTTAAAAAGCAACATAGTGACTGGGTTAATCAATAGCTCAATAACATACATAAGTCTTTAGTATAAATCTCAAGTTACAACATCAGATATTTCCTCTCTTTTTCCCTTAATATCTACTATCTCATATTAGGCTAATACAGTTATTATTATTATCAACTAAGTAAAAACATCTTTGTTACATTTATCAATAATTTTTAGCTTATACATACCTTAATTGTGTTTGCATTCAATCCTTATATACAATCAATGTCCTGTTATTGCTTTTTCCCCAAGCTTTAATTTCCCATCAATATTCAAATTAACATTTAGTATTGATAATTTCCAAGCTTTAGGTAACCAAAGTTTCCCTTATCTCAACTTCTTCCTTTTTCCCTTTTCATAACAAAATCTAATATTCTAAACACACATCTTAGCTATTTGAATATAGTCTTGTTCTGTTTTCTAAACCATCTAATTAATAATACAGTATCCCCTCTAATAAATCAAAACCATTATATGTATTGTCTGGGTTAACCAATAAATCAATAATATACATAAATCTTTTAGTTTAGGTCTAATTTTTAGAAGCTCAAATACGCCCTCTCTTTTTCTAGTAATATCTATTATCTCATATTGGGCAAAGAGAATTCTTATTTTCAACTGAGTAAAAAAAAATTTTTTTTCTTACATTTATCAATACTTTTTAGCCTATACATAAACTTTAATTTCCCATCAATATTCAACAAAAGGGGAAAAAAAGAAAGAAAAAACACTGTTATTTACGATTTCCAAATATTTTATATTAGGTGACCAAAATTTCCATTATCCCAACTTCTCCCTTTTTCCCTTTTCATACCAAAGTCTATTAGTCTTGTTACACATCTTACCCATTCAATTATAATGTTACTTTATTTTCTAAAAACTATCTATTTTCCACCATATTCAACCCTCTAGATAGTAATATGGTATCCCCTCTAATAAATCAAAGCCATTATTTTCTTCAGCCTTACTCTGGCTTTCTTCCTTTGCCAACTAACCTTCCATGTCAGTGCCTTTGAATCATCAAATAGTTCTCCCTCTATTATTATATATATTATTTGGAATAAGAAAGGCCATTTGGTTGAAGTTTTTTTAAGAAGGACTAGCCCATTTGTATTCATTAGATCGCCTCCCTATTACTCCAATTTCCCACAATTGTCCTGATAGGTTTATCTTCCATTCAGTCTGTTCTTCTTCCTTTTCCTCAAATTTCTTCTGATTTTTGTAAAAAGTCCTTTCCATTTTCAGTGTTGTCACACCCTTTTCTGATTTTTCCGTTGGCTGGGTCTATAGGTCAATTGGGTCCTCTGTCTTAGTGTTTAGTTGTTCCACTTTTCTTGTTATTTTCTGTATTGTTAGTTTTTTGGTTGTAGTCAAGATCTGGGCTTGTATATATAAGCTGGCATCTTGTTCCTTTATGTTGCATCTTATTTTATCACAAGCTGAAAGAATGGTTTCGTGTGTTGATTTCAACATGGAAAGGATTTTTTCCTGATCTTCATCCATATTCTCTTGATAGTATGTTAAGTTGAAGACTTTAGAATCAAATGTTAAAAACATTATGCATGGCTGCATAAAGAACTCTCTGATCAATTGAAAGATAAAAAGGACAAGTATAGAAAGTGGAAAGAGGGACACATAACTAAGTCAGAATATCAGCAAATAGCCTGAGCCTGCAAAGACAAAGTGAGGAAAGCTAAGGCTCAAAATGAACTAAGGCTTACAACCAAAGTCAAAAATAACAACAACAAAAAAAGCTTCTTTCAACATGTAAAAAACAAGAAAAAAGTGAAGGAAACGATTGGTCCATTAGTGGGTGAAAGTGGCAAGAAGGTGACAAGCAACAGGGAGAAAGCAGAACTATTTAACTCATTTTTCACATCTGCCTTTACACAAAGGGAAAAAACAGACCAACCTATCAAAAATAGTGCCATAAAAAACAAAATAGAAATACAAGTTAAGATAGGCAAGAAAATGGTAAGTGAACACATGTCCAGCCTAGACGAGTTCAAATCACCAGGACCAGATGGATTATACCCCAAGGTTCTTAAGGAACTGGCAGATGTGATCTCAGAACCACTGAACTATATTTTTCAAAGATCCTGGAGCACTGGGGAACTGCCAGAGGACTGGAAAAGAGCTGATGTAGTTCCCATCTTCAAAAAAGGAAAAAAAGGACCCAGGAAATTACAGACCTATCAGCCTGACCTCAATACCTGGGAAGATTCTGGAAAAGATAATCAAACAACAAATCAGCGAACACCTACAGTCAAAAAATGTCATTACTAAAAGCCAACACGGGTTTGTCAAAAACAGATCATGCCAGACAAATCTTATTGCATTCTTTGACCAAGTGACAAAATTAGTGGACCAGAGGAATGCTGTGGATATAATTTACTTGGACCTCAGTAAGGCATTTGACTATTTTCCACCATATTCAACCCTCTAGATAGTAATATGGTATCTATTAGAGAATTTTAATTTCTCTGTTGGTAAAAATAAATCAGAAGCTCTCACAGTTGACTGCATTTAGCTGATTCAAATAACCTCTTTATATTCATATCAAAATATTTACAATACCATACATTCTTCTTTACAGCAACATAGCACAATGAAGACTTCTTACAGAGAGATACAGAGACAGACCTGAGACTGAATAAAAAAAATCCAGCTCCTAACTCAATAACTTTTTTGCACAGACTCAGTAGCACTTTTCTCACATTGGCTGACTGAGTTACCACATGACTCTTCCTGCTCATGAATATTCCAACACTCCTCCCTTCATGACAGGAAGAGACATCAGACCTATTGACTTAATACATTCTCCATAGTGAATACCACCCAATGGTTTAGTCATCATGTCTGCCAAATTATCCTCAGAAGAACAATGATGTAAACTAATCAATTCTCCTTTTACAGCTTCCCTGACATTACAATACTTAATGTGTACATGTTTACTTCTGTTCTTCACCCTGTCACCAGTTGCCAGTTTTATACAGGCAGCATTGTCTTCAAATACCTTTATAGATTCTTTTACATTAATATTTAAATCTTGCAACAACTGTACATACCATGTTACTTCAGAACACAATTCAGTTAATGCAATAAACTCTGCTTCTGCTGTTGAAATAGCAACAGTTGTTTGTTTTCTGGACTTCCATCCAATCAGAGTCCCTCCAAACAATATTATAATCCCAGAATTTGATTTCCTTGTGTTTATGTCATTTGCATAGTCACTATCGACATAAGCCTTTAATTTCAATTCCTCAGTAATCTGTATTTGAAGACCCAAATATATGGTTACCTTTAAATATCCGAGAACCCTTTTTACACCCATCCAATGTAACTTTGTAGGTGCAGCAGTAAAACGACTCAAAATGCTTACTATGCAAGCTATGTCTGGTCTGGACCACTGTGATAGATATAACAAACTCCCTATTGCTGAGTGATATATCTCTTGATCACAGGTTTCACCTTTGTCCGCACTTAAACTATTATAAAAATCCGTACTCATGGGTGTTGGAGCAGTATTGCTATCTTTCATATTATATTTTTCCAATAACTGCTCAATTTTTCTCCTTTGACTGAGAATATAACCACCTTTTTCATTTTTCCGTATCTCTACACCGAGATAATTTTTTATTTCTCCCAAATTCTTTAATTCAAATTTCTTTCCTAATTTATCAGCAAATTCCTTGACTTGGGATGCATCCTTTGCGATGAAGCAAAGATCATCCACAAATGATAACAGTAGACAATTCCCTCCTTGTAACTGTCCAGTATATATACAATTATCAACTTAACAACTTTTAAATCCAAGACTCTTTAAAGCAGTATCTAAACAGATATTCCAGTTTCTGGCTGACTGCTTCAGCCCATAAATAGCCTTGTTTAATTTACACACCATGTTAGGCTTTGCAATTTCATACCCTGGTGCTTGGATCATATAAATTTCTTCCTCTAACTCAGCATTGAGGAATGCAGTTGTGATATCAAAGTGCCAGATTTTATGCTTATATGCCACTGCCAACGCCAGTGCTAATCTTATACTCTCACTTTTCACAGTTGGCGCAAATACTTCATCGTAGTGCACATTCTTTAATTGTGAAAAACCTTGTGCCACTAACCTGGCCTTATACTGTACATCATTATTTGGCAATACCTTTTTCTTATATACCCACTTACAACCCACAGCTTTGGTTCCCTGTGGCAAAGTCACTGATTTAAATACTTCATGGTCTCCCATGGATTTCATCTCTTTATCCATGGCCTCCTTCCATCTTTCTTGTTCAGCCTTTGATAATGCCAACACCTCTTTATAACTTCTTGGCTCATACCACACATTGCAAACCTTTACCTTGCTGGCAGAATACCTGTCAGGCGGAATTCCTTTATTACATCGCTCTGACCTACATGGTATTAACTGCTCCTGTGTCTCAAGTCTTTCTGGCTTCATATCTTGTTCAGCCTCTCCTCCCTGAACATTGACATCTTCAATAATAATTTTTCCATCATTAGATGAGTTATTGTCGTTAAATAGATCACCGTCATTAAGTGAGACATACCCAGAATTTGCATTAATTCTGTCCCAATTTTGTTCTGCAAAATTAGCAGACCTTGAAATTACAATTCTTTTACTTCCATCGCTAAAGTGATATTCTTTTGACCCTGGCTCATAGCCCACAAACCTGAGCTTTCTTGCCTTTTGCTGTCCCTTTCTTCTGATTGCTTTCGGAATGTGTATCCATGCAGTACTTCCAAAAATTCTCAAATGTGCCAGTGATGGCTTTCTCCCATATAGAATGGCATATGGAGTATTATTAATGGAGGAACTCCACAGCCTGTTAACTATATAATTGGCAGTCAATATGGCTTCTCCCCAATATGACCTGCTCATACCAGAATCCTCTAATAATGAATCTTTCATTGTTTGCAAAATACCATTCCTTCTTTCAGCTACACCGTTCTCTGCTGCTGTGTAAGGATTTGTACGTCTGTGTCTTATCCCCAACTGCCCCAACCATTGTTGGAATTTAGTTGACATAAATTCAGTTTTTCACATCTGCCTTTACACAAAGGGAAAAAACGGACCAACCTATCAAAAATAGTGCCATAAAAAACAAAATAGAAATACAAGTTAAGATAGGCAAGAAAATGGTAAGTGAACACCTGTCCAGCCTAGACGAGTTCAAATCACCAGGACCAGATGGATTATACCCCAAGGTTCTTAAGGAACTGGCAGATGTGATCTCAGAACCACTAAACTATATTTTTCAAAGTTCCTGGAGCAACTGTGAGAGGGATCTCAGAGTCCTAGTGGACAATCACTTAAATATGAGCCAGCAGTGTGCTGCAGCTACCAAAAAAGCCAACACAGTGCTAGGATGCATTAACAGAATGATAGAATCAAGATCATGTGAAGTATTAATACCACTTTACAATGCCTTGGTAAGGCATCACTTGGAATACTGCATCCAGTTTTGGTCACCACGATGTAAAAAAGATGTGGAGACTCTAGAAGGAGTACAGAGAAGAGCAACAAAGATGATTAGAGGTCTGGAGGCTAAAACATATAAGGAATGGTTGCTGGAATTGGGTATGTCTAGTTTAATGAAGAGAAGGATGAGGGGGGAACATGATAGCAGTGTTCCAATATCTCAGGGGCTGCCACAAAGAAGAGGGAGTCAAGCTATTCTCCAAAGCGCCTGAAGGCAGGACAAGACGCAACGGATGGAAACTAATCAAGGAGAGAAGCAACCTAGAACTAAGGAGAAACTTCCTGACAGTTAGAACAATTAACCAGTGGAACAACCTGCCTCCAGAAGCAGTGAATGCTCCAACACTGGAAGTTTTTAAGAAGAGACTGGACAGCCATTTGTCTGAAATAGTATAGGGTTTCCTGCCTGAGCAGGGGGTTGGACTAGATGACCTACAAGATCCCTTCCAACTTTATTACTACTACTACTACTACTATTACTACTACTACTACTACAACTACATTATTATTATTATCGATCATCGCACAGTCAGCCAGATGTTCAGACTGGATTTGGCATTTTGTCTACCTATCGAGTCCTTACCCAGGACCTGGGATTGGCAGATGTGGATGTTTGATGGTATTACAGATATCATAGCAGCATGGAAGCAGTTCCTAGTAAGGCCACCTTTTGCAATTGACTAATAGCGAATTTGTCAATGCCAATGGTGTTCAAATGGTGCTCCAGTTGTTTTGGGATTGCACCCAAGAAGCCTATTACTATTGGTACTACCCTTGCTTGCTTTTGCCACAGTCTTTCAATTTATATTGGTAGGTCTTTGTATTTTGTTATCTTCTCCAGTTCTTTCTCGTCTATTCTGCTGTCTCCAGGCACTGCCACGTCCATTATCCAGAATTTTTTGTCTTTCTTATCGACAATTGTTAAGTCTGGGGTGTTATGTTGCAGGTGCTTGTCTGTTTGAATTCTTTTTTTTTTGAAAAAAAAAATTTATTTTTTTAAAACATACAATCATTTATAAAAATACAATAAAATTTTAAAGTAGAAAAAAAAAACCCTTACCCTCCCTCCCACCCCCAACCCCCCTCCCTTCACTTCCCAGAGCAGAATACAGGGTTAATAAAAAAAATTTTATAATAATTAAGAAAAAAGAAAAAAAGAAAGGAAGAGAAAAAAAAATACCATAATTAACCTTTAACTCCATAACCTATAAAACAATTCTCTATAATATTTAATATTCATTCATAAAATAAATGAAACTTTTTAATTCCATACTTTTTCTGAATATAATCTATCCACCTTCCCCATACAGTAATATATCTTTCTTGTGTATGATCCTTTAAATAAGCAGAAATTTTTGCCATTTCTGCAAAACTAGATACTTTAAATATCCATTCTTCTAAAGTAGGCAAGGAATCTTTCTTCCAATATAAACCTACTAGTAACCTTGCTGCAGTTAATAAATTCAACATCAAAGTAGTTTCTTTTTCATTTAAATCAACAAAAATACCAAGTAAAAATAGTTGAGGAGTAAACTTTATCTTTTTTCTAAAAATCTTTTGAATGTTCCACCAAATCATAATCCAAAAAGCCTTTACTTTTTTACAATTCCACCAAATACGAAAGTATGTCGCATCATTGTTGCCACATCTCCAACATTTGGGCTGTATATTGGAATACATACAAGATAATTTTTTAGGATCTAAGTGCCATCTATAAAACATTTTATAAAAATTTTCTCTCAAATTTTGAGCTTGTGTAAATTTAACATTTCTTATCCAAATTGTCTCCCATAAATCCAATAAGATCGGCTCCTGTATATTCTGAGCCCATTTAATCATACAGTCTTTAACCAATTCTGTTTCCGAATCTAACTCTAGTAAAACATTGTATATTCTTTTTATATGAGCCGGACTTTGGTTTTTAATCTGAATAACCAATTGTCTATCTTCTAGTATTATTCCCTCTTTCTTGTCTACAGTCCATCTATCCATTATTTGTAAATATTGAAACCATGACTGTAGAATATTTTGCTGCCTTAATACGTCTAGGGATTTCAAATGCCAATTCGAACCAGAGCAAATTAACAATTCTTTATACGAGATTTTATCAAAATTTGTCCCCTTAGAAGTTCCCTCAATTGCATGTCTGGGAATCCCCCAGATAGGTATTTTATAATTTAATCTATAATAATACTTCTTCCAAACACGAAGTAAGGCATTCCTCAAAATATGTGATTTAAAAGTCCGATCAACTTTCTTATTAAAAATTAAATATGCATGCCAACCATATATTAAATCCCAACCTTCCAAAAAAAGAATATCCATATTTTTTAAATTAAGCCAATCACTTAACCAAGTTAGGGCGGCTGCATCATAATATAATTTCAAATTAGGTGCCTTAAGTCCCCCTCTTTCTCGAGCATCCTGTAATATCTTAAATTTAACCCTTGGTTTCTTCCCGGCCCATATAAAATTATTGATACCCTTTTGCCATTCCTCCAAATTTGCCTCTTTTTTAAGAATAGGTATCATCTGAAACAAAAAAAGAAACTTTGGTAGAACATTCATTTTTACAGCTGAAATTCTCCCCAACAATGACAATTGCAATTTTTTCCAATCTCTTAAATCCTTTTGGACTTTTGCCCATAGTGGTTCGTAATTGTTCTTATACAATTTTCCATTTGAAGCAGTTAGATATACTCCCAAATATTTAACCTTTTTTACCATCTGAAAACCTGTGGCTTTAATCAAACTTTCCCTATCTTTAACTGACATATTCTTAGATAATATCTTAGTCTTATAATTATTAACTTTAAAACCAGAAACATTCCCATACTGTGTTATAAGTTCTAATAAACCATCAATCGCCTGATTCGGTTGTTCCAAAATTAAAACCAAATCATCCACAAATGCCCGCAATTTATACTCATTCTTCCTTATCTTTACACCCTTAATTAACTTTGATTCCCGAATCTGAATCAATAAAATTTCCAATGTTAAAACAAATAACAATGGGGATAATGGACATCCTTGTCTTGTCCCTTTTTGAATATTAAAATTCTCAGTCAATCCCCCATTTACAACAATTTGTGCAGATTGCTGCTGATATATAGCTTTAAGTGCATGTAAAAAATTATCTCCAAAATTCATTTTCTCTACCAAAGAAAATAAAAATTGCCAGTCCAATTGATCAAAAGCTTTTTCAGCGTCCAAAAAGATAAAAGCCACAGGAATCTGATTATTCTTATCCAAGTACTCACTTAAATTAATAATTTGTCTAACATTATGTTTCATATATCTCCCTGTTATAAATCCTGCTTGATCACTATGAATCAAGTCTTTCATAACCTGCATTAGTCTATTTGCCAAAATTTTTGTAAAGATCTTATAATCAACATTCAATAATGAAATTGGCCTATAATTCTTAGGCTCTGTAAGATCCTGATCTTCCTTTGGAATCAGTGATATAAAGGCTCTTTTCCAAGAAGGAGGAACTTGCATACCCAACAAAATACTATTAAAGAGTTCCTTTAATGGCTCTATCATTTCTTCAGATAAGATCTTATAATACCTAGAAGTCAGTCCATCTGTTCCAGGAGACTTTCCAACCTTTAACTGCTTAATAGCTAAACCAATTTCCTCCACAGTAATTAAACTATTCATCCCATTTTGTTGTTCCTCTGAAAGTCTAGGAAAATGTACTGATTGTAAATATTTATCTATATCCAAACCCCTTATATTATCACTTGAATATAATTTTGTGTAAAAGTCCAAAAAGCTTTTTCTAATCAAATCTTGCTGAAAAACCTCAGTACCTTTATATTTTACTTTCTCTATGATTCTAGCTTTCTGTTTCTTTCGTAACTGATAAGCCAACCACCTCCCAGGCTTATTCGCATTGCAAAAAGTATTATGTCTCATATACGACAGATTGGTAGCCACCTGATCTGCCATCAACATGTTAAATTGTTCCTTAAGCATCTTTATGGATACCTTTAAATTATTATCAGTAGGGTTAAGAACCAACTCTTGTTCTTTTGATTTGATCTCTTCTTCTATTTCTCTACGTCTTTGTAACCCTTTTTCCCTAAAAACTTTATTCAATTGAATCAGAATTCCCCTCATATATGCTTTACTAGCGTCCCACACCATAGACATCGATGTTCCCTTATTCATATTTATAGTAAAAAAAGTCCTTTAAATGTTCTTTACACTTTTGTACAAACTCCTCCCAATTAAATAAGTTCTCATTCAGTCTCCAGGATCTTCTATTCCCATCTTCCGAATATAACTCCATCCACACAGGACTATGATCTGACAATGTTCTGGGAAAAATTTTCACCTTCCTCACTCTAGGGAGGAAGTCACTAGTAATCAAAAAAAAATCAATCCTTGAAAATGACTGGTGTCTATCAGAATAAAAAGTAAAGTCTCTATCACTTGTGTTCCTTTCTCGCCAAATATCAATAAGCTCCAGTTCTTCCTTCAAATCAAAAAAAGTCATAGGTAGTTTAGTTTGAATAAAAGTTTTAGAGGAACTTCTTTTGTCTATAGTTGGATCTAAAACCCCATTCCAGTCACCCATCAAAATTACCGATTTATAATCCAACTGAGATATCCTGCCATGCAGCAACTTGTAAAATTGTTTCTGTTGTTGATTGGGAGCATATAGTCCAACAATAAGAACCTTTCGGCCTTGTAATAATAATTCCACAAAAAGATATCTTCCTTCAGAATCAGCCTCAATTAGTTTAGCTGAAAAAGTTTTCTTCACATAAATTACCACTCCCCCTTTTTTCCCAGGGGCTGGAGCAGTAAAATGTGAGCCCAGATGGGAATTCATCAAGAATTTAGAATCCTTTAAAGTTATATGAGTCTCCTGCAAACATATCAAATCATTATTATGTTGTTTCAAATAATGAAAATCTTTCTTCGTTTCTGTGGCACATTTAAGCCATTAACATTCCAGGTCAGGAACCTGACCATCTCCACCGGCCTGGAGCCTCTGGAGCATGGCCTGCAGATCTGCTGTCGAAGAGCTTTTTGGTCTTGCCCCTCCCACAGGCTCTGTAGCAACCAAACTTTCACCACTCTTCTGCAACTGCTCTTTTTCTTTACGTTTATGGGCAGCTCGTGTCATCCTTTGCTCTTTTATGTCAGAATTCTGTGCAGCTTGTTCCATAACCATCATTGATGAGGCTCCTGCCATAAGAGACTCTTCCATTATCCTTATTTGTGGAGGTGGTGACAATCTTACTTTTAAGATAGACTGATAAAAATCTCCTGCTTTGGAAACATTACTTAATCTGTGACGTATCCCTTCATAATTTACTATTATTCCTCTTGGAATCTCCCATCTGAACTGAATTTGACGATGTTTTAGCTCATCAGACAAGAAAGTAAAATCTTTTCTGGCTCTTAAAATTTTTGGAGGTATCTCTTTTAAAATTATCACATCTTGATCAGCAATTTGAAACTTTTGTTTGTAAAAAGCCTGTATAATTTCATTACGGATAGATCTTCTGGAAAAATAAATAACCACGTCTCTTGGTAGATTTCTCTGTCTAGCAAACCGTGAATTAACTCTAAAAAATTTTCTATCTCATTCTCAATTATTTCAGGCCGCCAGCCAATATTAGGAGCAATATCTTTCACAATAAGCATCTTTAAGTCCTCCTGAGAGTTCTCTCGCAGGCCTCTGATATGCAATGCGTGTTCCATTTCCCTATATTGTGAAATGATTTGTTCATCCTGTGTAATTTCTATCTTGTTCTCTACCTCCTGCATTCTAAATTCCATCCTTGATGCATTTTCAGTAATCTTTTCCATCTGGTCATCAATCCTCTCTATGTGCAGGGCTAAGCCCTGAAAGGCCAGAAGGATATGGTCTCTTACTTGTTTGTTCTTTTTCTCCAATAATTCTTCTGTATTAGCCCTCTCTGCAATTATAAGATCTTTTACCTCCTCCTTAATATCCAAGGCATGCTGTTTTAGAGCATCTTGTAAATCATTAAGAGAAATTGCAGGAGGAGGAGGAGAAGGTGGAGGTGATTTTGGTTTCTGAGATGCAGGCTGAGGCATTGGAAAAGAAATAGGAACCTTAGGGGCGGGAGGCAGACGTTTTGAAGCCATTTTCTTAAGTTCGAAGAAGAAAGATTCTTATTGAAAAAAAAAATAGAGAGAGAGAAAAAAAAAGGGCACAGTTCTTTTAAATATTCTTAGAAAAAAAAAATAGAGAGGAAAAAAGAGGAAAGAATAAAAGCCAAATTCTTACTTCTGTGTTTAAAGAGTTAATCTGTATCCAGGTTTTACTTTGTAATGCAAATCAGGCAAGAAAGACGATCGCCATTTTACTTTTCACTTTCCCTTTCTTCTAAAGGGAAAGTGAACAAAAGAAGAGGAAGAGGAAACTTGCTGAAGTTAAAGGCACCATCAAGCTTGAGCACAGTCTCTCCTGGTCTGCTCCGTCTGCTTTCAAATACTCACAAGCAGCTGGAAAAAAAAAGCAGATGTGGAAGCGGCAACTTGCTTCATCCCAAAAGCTTCGGAATGAAGTCTCCCTGGAACGCGGAGTTGCTCAGGCTCCGAGGGAGCTCTACCCTCCGATCCCCAAAATAACAGGGATCCAGGGGAGCTCTTACCTCTACCTGAGAGCTCTCCTCCTCCCTTTTTCCCAGGGAGGAGATTCAAGCCGCGGGACAGCTGATTGTCAAAGTCCCGCGGCTTTTACACGCACCAAGAACGGGCGGCTTTGTAAAACGCCGCCATTCGTCGTCGCTGGAACCACTGGAAGTGGGAACCACCGGAAGTCCCTGTTTGAATTCTGAAGTCCCAGAGCAGTTTAATTTTATCATTTTCTATGACTTTCTCTATTTTATGATCCCACCAGTTTTTGCTTACAGGCAAATGATATTTTTTGCAGATCTTCCAATGCACCATTGTTGCTACTTTGTCATGCCGCTGCTTGTAATCAGTTTGTGCAATCTTCTTGCAACAGCTTACCAAGTGGTCCACTGTTTCTTCAGCTTCTTTGCATAGGCGGCACTTACTGTCTGTTGCTGTCTTCTCAATTTTGACTTTGTATGCATTTGTTCTTAAGGCTTGGTCTTGTGCAGCCAGAATTAGTCCCTCGGTCTCTTTCTTCAATTTTCCTGCTCTTAGCCATTGCCAGGTTTTATTGTTATCTGCTTTCCCAGCTATTTTTTTCATGTATTGGCCATGTAGTGCTTTGTCTTCCCATGCCTCTATTCTGTTCTTCATTTGGTCTTTCTTGAAGGCCAGTTTGGTCTCTCCAGTATTTAGTAAGCCTTCCTGATATACTAATTTCAGTGCATCTTCATCATTGTTCTTCAGATATTCTTCCAAAGCCATTTTTTCTTCTTCAACCATCTGATGTACTTGTAGCATTCCACGCCCACCTATTTGCCTTGGTAGATAAAGTCTATCAATGTCACTGCGTGGATGAAGGGCATGATTCATTGTCATTATTTTTCTGGTCTGCCTATCCATTGCTTTTAGTTCTGCTTGAGTCCAGTCCACTATTCCAGCTGTGTACCTAATGACTGGGATTGCCCAGGTGTTGATTGCCTTTATGGTATTTCCTCCATTGAGTTTGGATTTTAAGATCTTCTTCACTCTCTTGATGTATTCACCTCTAATCTTTTTCTTGACTTCAGTGTGCTTGATGTTGTCAGCTTGAAGGATACCCAAGTATTTGTAGTACTCTTCCTCATCCAGACTCTTAATGTTATTTTCGTGGGGCATCTTGATTCCTTCAGTTTTCATTATTTTTCCTTGTTTGATAGTAAGTGTGGCACATTTGTCCAAGCCAAACTCCATTACAATATCTTGGCTATATATACGGACAGTGTTGAGCAGCGATTCTATTTCAGATGATGTTTTTCCATACAGCTTCAGATCATCCATATAAAGGAGGTGGGATAGTCTGGCAGATGTTTTTGATGTTTCATAGCCATGTCCTGAGTTATTCAGTATTGTTGACAGAGGAAACAGTGCAATAACAAATAGGAATGGTGATAATGAATCTCCTTGAAATATTCCTCTCTTGATATTAACCTCTCCCAGCCTCTCACCATTGATCTGCAACTGTGTCTTCCATTGTGCCATCGATCTTTGCACAAATTTTCTGATGTTTCTACTGACTCCTGTTATTTCTAGGCACTTTATTATCCAATCATGTGGCAGAGAGTCAAATGCCTTTTTGTAGTCAATCCATGCCACATTCAGGTTGGTCTTCCTTCTCTTGCAGTTTTCCAAGATCATTTTGTCTATTAGGAGTTGATCTTTTGTTCCTCTGCTGTTGGGGCGGTTTCCTTTCTGCTCAGGTGGAAAGAGATTGTTTTCAACTAGATGCTGTTGCACTGCATCAGCTACTACACCAGTTAGTAATTTGAAAGTTGTTGGTAAGCAGGTAATTGGCTTGTAGTTACCTGGTGTTGCCCCTTTTGCTGGATTTTTCATTATTAGGTAGGTTTTCCCAGTTGTTAGCCACTTTTCAATTTCTCCTCCTTGTAGTATATTGTTGAACTGTTTGGCAATGAGTGGGTGTATAACAGTTAGATGTTTCAACCAAAACCCATGCAGTTCATCTTCACCTGGTGCTGACCAATTTTTGATTTTCTTTGCTCTTTTTTCTACCATTTTTGTTGTTATTACTAGTTCTTTCATTTCAACTTCTGTTTTATTTGCATCCACCTCTTTTAACCAAGCCGCATCCTTGTTGTATTTCTTTGGGTTATCCCATATCTGCTTCCAGAACTGCACTGTTTCTTCCTTGTCAGGTACTGACTGATTCTTTGCAGTTTCTCCATTGATGGATTGGTAGAAACGTTTCTGATTGGATTGAAATTGGAGGTTCTGCCTATAGTTTGCAATTCGAGCTTCATATCTACTGATTTTCCTGGCTATAGCTGTTATTTGTTGCTTTATTATTTCCAGTGCTTCCTTGATCTTCCTTGTTTCTAAGTGGTATTTCTTGATTAGGTATTCTTTGGTCTTCTTGTTCTTCAGCTTCTTTTCTTTCATCTGTTCTAGCTTGCTTGCATGTGATCTTAACTTGCTGATCTTATTTTCTAGTCTAACCTTCCATTTTTGTGGTGCACTGTTTGTTTGTTTTTCTTCTTTGTTGATTTTGCATCCCAGGTATTCTGTTATAACTGCAGCTGTGCTGTACATAAGTTGGTTTGTTTCTTGCAATGAATTGGTGCTTATACTTGATATTGCAATATTTGCATCTTTTAATGCTTGTGCTAGCTGTTTCTTTGGAACAAGCTTCAATGCAGGTAGCCTTATTCTGTTGTTTTTGTGCTGTTCTAGATGCTCAGTTATTCTTTGTTTCAATTCTTTTATTTCTTTAGTTAGAGGGTTTTGTTCTTCCTGAGGTAGAGGTGCCTGGTTTCCAAATGAGAACAGTTGTATATCTCTGCTAGATTCCTTCATTGCCAACTCCTCCTGGTTTGCCTCTAGATTCTGAATTACTTCTGGTAAGGCTTTGATTTCTTTGCCCTGGGTAAACCTTTGCAATTCATCCAATTCTGTTTCTGTGAATATTTTATTTCGTGTTATAAATCGGCGTTGATCTGCTAGTCTCTGTTCTGTTATTTCTGATTCTGGATGTTGTTCTTTCCAGAACTGGTGCATTCGTTTTAGATATCCTCGTCTTGTTGGACTTGATCTGTAGTAACAGATCATTATTTCTTTGTTTTCCATCACTGTGTATCTGCGACGGGTAAACACCTTTTCTTCCAGTAGTTCTGCAGCTGCTGGCCCTGGTTGCTCAGCCAACAGTCCTGAGTCCTGTAACCCATTTTTCACCAGATATCCAGGAGCTCCAATATCTAGTGCGGACCTTGTTAACCCGGGTGACGTCCGAGCCGGTATGGCATTCTGAAATTTACGTCTCACCATATTTTTTATGGGAGAGACACTCTTTGTCTGACTCCTCTGATGAGACCTGTCCAGTATGGTTGAACCTCTGGCATAGCTCTCATCTTCCTCAGAGTACACAAGCCCCACAACCACGTCAAGGTAGTGCCTCACTGGGGGATTATTATTATTATTATTATTATTATTATTATTATTATTATTATTATTATTATTATTATTATTATTATTATTATTATTATTATTATTATTATCCTCCTGAATGCATTGTAATGTGGTTTGCATATCCTTCTGAAAAGTATTGGTTTTTTCTTGCTGTAGCATTGCATCAATTGATCTCTGATACAAAGGACTGGGGGTAGTAGAGCAGGGCTTTTCAACATTTTTACCAATTGTACCACTTTTAGGATATGGCAATATTCGAGTACCACCTAGCAAGGTGTCAAAAACTTGATGACAGAAAAAAAACCTGTTCAAAGTTGCAATTGCACTGAAATGACTTATGACCATTTTTCACACTTATGACCATTGCAGCATGCCCAGGCTCATGTGATTTATATTTGGATGCTTGGCAACTGATTCATATTTATAATGGTCACAGTGTTCCAGGGTCATGTGATCCCCTTCTGCAACCTTTTGACAAGCAAAGTCAATGGCAGAGCTGCTGGTGGCCAAGTGCTAAGGCAGGACTTCCTTTCCTCCCTCCCTTCCCTGCCTCCCTTTTTCTCATTCCCATCTCCTTCTGAAGGAAGAATTTGAAACCCCCCCCCCCATATTTTCCCTCTTCCATATATTGATCAAACAAGGAAAGGTCTCCAGAGACAGAAAAGACAAGCTGCTGAGTGAACTAGCTTAAAAAGGCACATTCCCCTTTAAGAATTAGCTACTGGCTAGAAAGGAAAGTAAGGAGCGCAGCAGGCACTTAAGGAAGAAAAAAAATGTAAGTACTGGCTGCAGGCTAAGGCAGCCTCCTCAAATGGCTCCATTCATAAGTAAAGGAATGCTACAGGCAAAACCCATTCAGGAGAAAAATACTTCAAAATCCCTTGCAGCAAAACTTACAGCTAACAACAGCAGAGCAATAGAAGCTAACACCATCGACTTCCGGTTCCGGTTCGCGACGTCATTAGTCGCACGGGGAGACTTCTCTCCTCGTCGACTAGGTTTTCCTCCATCGGTGGACCCTTATATGGGTCCAACGTCGCCCTGGAGGGTGCGACTTCCGTCGAGGCTGCTGTCCAGCTGCGGAGAAGTGGCGGCTCCTCCAGGTGTCCGGAGGAATCTCCGAGGTCTGACGGAGAAGAAGATCAGCTAGTAAAATGACCGATCGCCCTGCCGCTTCAGACCGTAAGTCAGACAACATCTAAGCTTTGAGTGCCCCCGTGGTGAATCTGGGTGAGAATTTTTTCTTATTTTTCTCTCTTTTCCACCTTTTTTGGTTTGTGTACCTGTAAGAGCTTTTGAAATTATTTCCTTGGCTTGGAAAGGTGGCTTCTGCTTTCTTTGGGAAGAAGGGCATTTTACAAACACTGAAAGACTATATTTTACTTTTATTTGGACACTAAAAAGGAAAAAAAGAAGGAAAATGTTTTCTCTCTCCCTTCTTTTTAAGAACTGTACTATTTATATATATATATATATATATATATATATATATATATATATATATATATATATATATATATATATATATATATATATATATATATATATATATATATATATATATATATATATATATATATATATATATATGTTTTCTGAGGTTTTCGCGGGTATTTGTATGTAGGTCTTTGGTTGTTCGGGTTTTCTCCCACGTAAAATTGGAAGTGTCTTGGCGACGTTTCGACGAAGTCCCATTCGTCATCTTCAGGCTGGTGCTTTCAGCTTCGTGCCTCGAGCAGCAGTGTGTGGTCTTGGCTGTTTCTTCCTTTTAACTGCCAGTGGAGGTATGAACTGATTGGGTGGGAGCTTGCCACATGAAGAGGAAGCACGACCACGAACACGAAGCCAAGGAATGGCAGGGCAGCCCAAAATCTTGAATCCCTCTGCAACTCAGACTAACCTGAGCACAACCAAACAGAACACTCCCCCAGCCAATCAGAGCACAGCCAACCCCCCAGCCAATCAGAGCACAGCCAACCCCCCAGCCAATCAGAGCACAGCCAAGCCCCTAACCAATCAGAACACACCTCCACCCAATCAGAACACAGCCAAGCTCCCACCCAATCAGTTCATACCTCCACTGGCAGTTAAAAGGAAGAAACAGCCAAGACCACACACTGCTGCTCGAGGCACGAAGCTGAAAGCACCAGCCTGAAGATGACGAATGGGACTTCGTCGAAACGTCGCCAAGACACTTCCAATTTTACGTGGGAGAAAACCCGAACAACCAAAGACCTATATATATATATATATATATATTAAACAATAAAATATACGAACACCAGGAAGTTATAAAACTATAAAAAGTTTTAATAAAACCAGAATAAAACCAAGCTTTCGCTGGCATCTGCCAGCATCATCAGGGTAGTCTCCAGTCGATGGGAGAAGCTATTTATAAGTGTGGCGTTCTTTGCGCCCGGCTTCTTGACCTCGTCATGGGTCCCAGCCAATCCACCTGCGTTTTGATCGTAGTTTCTGTGTTGCAAGCTGTAATTTCCTCACTTTCCTTAATTGTGCTGGTACCACAGCTCTTCCTCCCTTCTTTGCATAACTGTAAGTCGGGGGGACTCCTTAATTCCACGTAATTAGATGTGCACTGTCTGTGTTTATGTTGTTTATTCACCTCATCCTCCTTCTTGGTACTCTCTATTTCTCTTCTCCTCCCCCTGTTTCTCTGTTTACGATCCTCTTTCAAAACTATACCCTCATTGTTTGTCTCTGTAGCCCATGATTCCATTGTGTTTACATCATCCTGTTTCCCGATCCTTCGTATCACTTTATTAACTCCCCTTTCTATTTTCTCTTCAATGGGGGTGATTTTAACACCCTCTCCAGAATTCGTGGCACCCACAAATTGATTGCTGACCCCTTTTTCCGAGGGAGCTGTCCCTTCACTGTTGTTCGTGTATTCACTCATTACTTGGGGGTATGCAATCTTCCTTAAAAGGAGAGGGGCGGAATCCTTACAGTCGTGACTTGCATCTCCTTGTGCATTCCTACGGGGAGTCGTACCTCTCAAATGTCTGTAGGAGCGTGTGGAAGCTCTAAGATTATAGCGAACAGGCTTCTCATCTCCCCGTTGTTCTCCTGCGTTCCCAAGGCAATAACAATTCAAATGGGAAATGTCATTAATAAAGTTAGTTGCAGGATTGCCAGTGGAATTACACGTGGCACTCCAATCCTTCGAATCATGATTGTTTAATAACCCAAAGTCTATACCAGATTGCTTTTTTGTCAAACTCCTCGCTGTTCCCGGGGAGACCCTCAATTCATCGGCACTTGGCTCTTGGTTGTCAATCCACTCCTGTATCCATGAGGGAGGGGCATATGTTTCAGCAGGTGGAGAGTTACCCTGCTGCTGGTTATTCCCTGTCTGGGTGTTTCCAAGGCCCATCTCCTCTGTCAACCCTCTTTGTCGAAGGCACGTAATGTTACATCGTTTTTCTCCGGAGGGACGGTCACGCATTGCCCATGCTCTTAATATTACATGTGCTGGGCATAGGTCAACATGTCTGTTGATGGATTCTTCGTTAGAGAGCCACGCCTCTTTAAGGAGCCGGCCCCCCTTCGTGCTGTCACTGGCCATCACCTGCACGTTGCTAAAATCGAACCTATGCCCAGATTCTAGCATATGCGCCCCGATTTGGGAATACTGGTCGCCTCTCCTTACCGCCAACTTATGCTCATGAATTCTAGTTTTGACACGTTTGGAGGTCTCCCCCACGTAATTAGCAGAGCAACCTTCACAGTTGATCCTGTAAATGACATTGGACTTCTCTATGGTGGGGAATGGATCTTTCAATCTCATCACCTTAGATCGCAGCGTCTGGTTGGGGTTATGTGCCACCCTCACATCATAAGGTGCCAATATCCTAGCCGTGGCTTCTGAGATGGTGTTAATATACGGGAGAGTGATATGAAGTCTCTGTGATGTATGTTCTTCTGTATGGGACCTGATGGGGAGGGAGGGTCTGGATGATAGTCCATGGCGCCTGATGAACTTCATAGTTCAGAGACAAACAATGAGGGTATAGTTTTGAAAGAGGATCATAAACAGAGAAACAGGGGGAGGAGAAGAGAAATAGAGAGTACCAAGAAGGAGGATGAGGTGAATAAACAACATAAACACAGACAGTGCACATCTAATTACGTGGAATTAAGGAGTCCCCCCGACTTACAGTTATGCAAAGAAGGGAGGAAGAGCTGAGGTACCAGCACAATTAAGGAAAGTGAGGAAATTACAGCTTGCAACACAGAAACTACGATCAAAACGCAGGTGGATTGGCTGGGACCCATGACGAGGTCAAGAAGCCGGGCGCAAAGAACGCCACACTTATAAATAGCTTCTCCCATCGACTGGAGACTACCCTGATGATGCTGGCAGATGCCAGTGAAAGCTTGGTTTTATTCTGGTTTTATTAAAACTTTTTATAGTTTTATAACTTCCTGGTGTTCGTATATTTTATTGTTTAATATGAGTCTACCCAGGAATCACTGTTTTGTTTTTAATATTCTTAATAATATATATATATATTTGGTTATTCGGGTTTTCTCCCGCGTCAAATTGGAAGTGTCTGGTGGCGTTTCGATGAAGTCTCATTCGTCATCTTCAGGCTGGTGCTTTCGGCTTCATGCTTCTAGGAGCAATTTTTTGTCTTTTAGAGTATTTTGGAAAAGACTTTCTTAACTCACTGAGGGCATCTAGTGGAGAAAATTTAATATTGCACCTTTGCTTATTTTTCTATTGAATTTCAAAACACTAAAGATAAGCTTTACACCTGTGAAGTTGTGGGGGTGGATGTTTTTACATTAAACAAAGCCTCTACAAAAAAGAAAAAGATTTCCTTTTAAGCATTAATATTAAAATGGAGAAACCTCAGATACAACTGAACTGTGCACTTATATTGGAAAAGATTTATGAGGCCACTGCAGAAATTTGTGCTACATTTAAAAACTGTACTTTAGAATTAAGATTCAGAGATTCTACTACATTTGCTCAAACTGATGTCCAGGTTACAACTGATCATGGCATAAATCAAAATGTACCAGAAGAGAATTTACACAGATAAAAGTGGAATTTATTTCATCTGACAATCCTTTCTTCAGCAACTTAGAGAACCAGAAGAAGCAAAGACTAAGACCTCAAAATACAAAGCAACTACATTGCAAGGAGAACAGAAAAAGACATTTACTGCAGAGGAAGGGATTTATATTTTCTCAAAGATTACTGCAAGCAACAAGAATCGATCTATTGGTTGAAAGGGAAAAAAGACGTTTACTGCAGAGGAAGGGACGTACATTTTCTTAAAGATTACTACAAGCATCAAGAATGGATTTACTGGTTGAAAGGGAAGCGCTTTTATGGAAGCCCGTGTGGCATAGAAAGAAACCCAGAATTAGACTGAAAAAGAAATTTAAAAATGTTTAATGGAGTAAAAGGCAATGTTGATTTTATGGATTGTTTTAAGGATAATGATCTAGAGCCAGAACTAAGAAAAATGCAATTATATGCATGCGTGTTTAAATTAGTGCTTAAATTGATTAGGTGATTTTTGTGTATAATAATATGATCTGATACGGTATGATAAATAATTGGATTGAATTTGAAGTTTGTGTAATGAATTGAAAGGAATTAAGGTTTAACATTATTTTTTTTTCTTTTGTCTCTTAAGTCAGTTATAACTATATACATATGTGTTTAAATTAGATGCTTTTTTTGTTGTATGGAATGGTTTGGATAAAAGAACCTTGGCTCTGTGGATTGTATTAAGGATAAAAATATATAATCATATACATATATATGTGTGTGTGTGTGTGTGTGTGTGTGTGTGTTCTGGAGTTGAAAAAAAATGTTCAGTCATGAGAATGTAATTTTGAAGTGCTTAAATTGATTAGGTGATTTTTGCCTATAATAATATGATCTGATAAAGTATGATAACTAATTGGATATCTGAAGTTTGAGTAATGAATTGAAAGGAACTAAGGTTTAACATTGTGTTTTTTTTTTAATTAAGTTAGTTATCACTGGAAGAAGAAATGAATGAGATTGGTGATAAGTAGAAGGCTGAGAGAGATTAAAAACTTCAATATACATGGTAGAGATACTTGAAGTGGTAATTTGTTGATGTAAAACAATATTTGATTATGATAATTTTAAATTGATAAAGCTTTAAAACAGGTGGAATAGTAACAGAAATTTAAGCTAGAAATGGAATATATTAAATCTATTGTTATTTGTGAGAAATAGAGAGATGATAGTGAATGTATTAAGTTGAGCTGTTTATGTATGTTTTTTACCTTAAATTGTTTGTTTACCCAAACACCATGGTGTGTCTAAAGTACTCTTTGTTAAAATTTAAAAAAACAATAAAATATATATTTTTTTAAAAAAAAAGAAGCTAACACCATCAGCCAAATAGAAATTGCCAAACACTCCTTAAGAACACAAAGCCCTCATTGCACAAATCCCAGAACTTCAAAGTCACAAAAGCACATAATCCTTCCACTCTCCATCTCCTTCCGTCCTCCGTGCCTCACCTCCAGCCATTGCTGCCTTTTTTCATTGCTCTTGGAGGTTGACCCCTCCCCCACTGCATTTCTTGCCTGTTTGCTGCTGCCAGCACAGGTGGCTGCCATAGCAGTTGTAGATCGGCTCATGGCCAGCCTGCTTGATTTCTCAGCCTGCTTGATTCCTCCTCCTCCTCCTCCTCCGTGCAGCTGACTCTGCCTCCTCCCAAGGCTGCTGCTTTTTTTCTCTCTCCCTCTCCTGCCCAAACTGCCTCCTTTTATAGGCTCTCCTGTCTCCACCCCCCTGCTCCTTTCTCATGGGGGAGGGTGAGCCAGAAGTGAGCCTGGGGCCTTTGCAGCTCCAGAGGACTCTCTCACTGTAAGTCCTTGCCTGTGCTGGCTCTTTCCCTCCCCCACTACACTTGGCTAGGCAGGGCTGCGTACCACCTGCCACTCATTAATGTACCACAAGTGGTACGCGTACCACCGGTTGAAAAGCCCTGTAGTAGAGGACTGAGCTGACAATGGATTTTTGCTAGGTTTAGCTAAATTAGAGACACTAATTTTTGTTCCTACCCTCACAAGCTTTCTCAGTTCTAGTGTATACCCCTATTTTCAATTTTGTATAAACCCTCCAATCTTACAACCAATATTACCGTATGCCCTTTAAATTTGCCTCCAATAAGTCTTATATTCTTTGTGTGTAGTCTCTTATAATCCAATAGATTTCCCCGTACAGGGGGAAGTAGGAAGAAGGAAAACATTCTAGTCTGTTTCTATCTTTCAGTCCTGGCTTCAAGGAATTGTCCAAAGGTCCAAAGTTTTCACTCTTTCCAGATTTGTAATCCAAAAAGTCCTGAATATAGGGTTAGTAATCCATAAGGACTCCCCCAAATGGAGTCGCGACAAGTCAGATTTCCATCGTCTGAATAGTTGTTAAACATAGGGGTCTATTATCCAGTTCACTCCCCCCCCCCAAAGGGGAGGCAGTAGCAGGGAAAAAATTATAATCCTGTGATGACCCAGGGCCCCAAACGGAGGCAAAGCAATCAGCTGGCCAGAGCAATAGTCTTTTAATCACTGCCAATATTCACCAAACAGCCCCCACATGCTGGCACGAGTTCAAACAAAACAGCCAGGGAAGTTTACACTGTTCTTAAAGCAAGACAGATAACAAGCAAACGTATAATCCTTTTAACTCCCAGCTTGCCTGTGAACTGCAGACTGCAGACTGCAAGGCGAGATCAGCAGGAAGCAAACTGGTCCAGAATACAAAGTGTCCAGGTTACAAGAGCACACTATCTCAAGATTTCACATTTGTTCCTGGCAAATGCCCCACCCCACAGCGTCTCCTTAAATCTTACTCCCCAGGTGTGCCTTGTGGAGTGGGGCAGGACGCTCTCCTCCCGAGCAAGTGAGCCTGCCTCCATTGTTCCCTCCTTCTCTCTGATCTCCTTGCTCTAGGATCAGGCGGGGAGGGGCCTTGCTCCTCGCCTGAACTCTGCCTTCCCTGTTCCAAACCTGAAGGGCCCTGGCCTGCCTCAGCCTGCTCCTCCCCACAGTCCTCTGAAGCCACAGACACCCCCTCCTGGGCCTCAACAGGGAACGAACAAGGTACCTGCGGGAGCATAGGCTTGCAGGAGCACAGCCCCGATGGCTACATCCGATACATCTGTCTCCACCACGAATGGCCTTAAGGGATCAGGATGCTTGAGGATAGGCTCGGAGGTGAACGCGGCCTTAATGGCATCCAAGGTCCCTTGCTCCTCAGCGCCCCAACGGAACTTCACCCCTTTCCTTAACAGATTGGAAAGGGGAGTGGTCAGGGTCACGCAGTGAGCAATGAATGTGCTGTAATAATTCGCAAACCCCAACAGTCGCTGCACGTCTTTGACCCTCGGCAGAGGCTGCCATTCCTACAGCGACTTTACTTTCTCCGGATCCATCTCCACACCCTCGGGCGAGATGCGATGGTCCAGAAAATCGATCGTGGTTTGCGCAAACTGGCACTTCTCGCGCTTGGCAAAGAGATGATTATCCCGCAATCGTTGCAACACAAGCCGAACATGGTTCCAATGCTCTCGTGGGGAGGACGAGTAAATCAGGATGTCGTCAAGATAGATGACCACAAACCTATCCAGCAGGTCCCTGAACACGTCATGCATAAAGTGCATGAACACTCCCGGCGTGTTGGTCAAGCCAAAGGGCATAACCGTGTACTCAAAATGTCCATAATGCGTCCGGAAGGCCGTCTTCCACTCATCTCCATCTCGAACTCGGACTAAGTTATAAGCTCCCCGTAAGTCCAACTTAGTAAATATTTTGGCCTGGCGGAGCCTCTCAATGAGTTCGGGGATGAGCAGGAGTGGGTACCGATTACAGATGGTGATGGCATTCAATTTCTGGTAATCACAGCACAGTCTAAGCTCCCCTGACTTCTTCACGAAGAGCACTGGCGCAGCCAACGGGGAGGTGGAAAGCCGTATAAACCCCTTCCGGAGGTTCTTGTCGATGAAGTCCCTCAAGGCTGCCAACTCCGGTTCTGACAGAGAGTAAATCTGGCCAACTGGCAATTTGGCATTGGGCACTAAATCAACCGGGCAGTCATAAGACCAATGCGGGGGCAACTGATCTGCCTCTTTTTCCCCAAAGACATCGACATAATCCCCCAACTCTGCCGGTAGGTCCAGGTCCACATAGGTAGCCACATTCCCTGCGCAGACATGCAGGTGATGGGTAGCACACTTCTTGCTGGGGAACCGCACTGCCCCAGACCAAATAATGTGCAGATCATGAGCCCTTAACCACTTCAATCCAAACACCACTGGAAAGTGGGAAACGGTAGCCACATAGAACACAGCTTCTTCCACATGCGGCCCAATACGCATGTGAAGGGGTCTGGTTGCAGCAACCACTGGGCTGGAATGAAGGGGCTGCCCATCAATCGTCTCCACCAAGACTGGCAGTGACAACTGCTGCTGGGGAATGGACCACTGTGCGGCAAAAGCAGAGTCCATGAAATTAGCAGTAGCCCCTGAGTCCACCAAGGCCTGGACCTCCACCGCTCCTTGACCAGGCACGAACACAGTTGCTGGTAACACAAGGTGCTTAACAAGAGTCTGCTGAGGTGGAGGTACGGGACCCGTTTCAAAGCAAGCCCGGTCTACGGAACTGTCTAGGGCAGGCCCGGCCCGTTTCCCACTGCCACTTTGGGTGCCTTCACAGGACACTTGGCCGCCATATAGCCTGGACCGCCACAATACAGGCAAAGGCCTTTGCGGCGGCGGCAATCTTTTTCAGCTTGGGTCAGTCAGGGTCGCGCAGCTCCCTACTGCATTGGCTCATCCGGAGGTGGTGCCAACGGTGCAACTGTCTTAACAGGTGCGGGCAAGGCCTCCGTCCGTCGTCGCACCCGTCGCTGCTGGAGTCTTGCATCGATACAGAGACACAGGTGCATGAGCTTCTGCAAGGAGCGAGGGCATTCGGTGCGTGCCAGCTCATCCAGGAGTTCGGACAAAAGTCCTTCCTGAAACTGGTCCATAAGCGCCACCTCGTTCCACTGCAGTTCCTGACAAACCAACTGAAACGTAGCAATGTAGTCTGTCAGCGAACCATGCCCCTGCCACAACTCTCTCACCTGACGGTTTGCAGTCTGGGCCCTAACCGGGTCCTCAAACATGGCCTTGAGTTGCTGGCAAAACTGTCCATAATTGTCCAGCAGCTGATTGGGCTGGGTCAGCAGGGGTCAGCCCAACGTGCTGCTGTTCCTGTCAACAGGCTTATCACAAACCCCACCTTATCCTGGTCAGTGGGGAAGTCCTCAGGCCGAAGGCTCATGCACAACTTGCACTGCCCAAAGAACGATGGGAATTGTGCCTGTGAGCCATCAAACTTTTCTGGCACTGTAACAGGGCTTCGGCGTGGCCGAGCTGCTTGCATCTGCGCCATCTGTGCAGTCAGGAGGGCCACCTGCTGTTTTAACTGATCATTGTCCGCATGGAGCTGACCCATGGTCGCCCAACTTGGTCTGGAGGAGCAATTGGGAGTGGGCCGGGAACAAAATGTGATGACTCAGGGCCCCGAACGGAGGCAAAGCAATCAGCTGGCCAGAGCAATAGTCTTTTAATCACTGCCAATATTCACCCAACAGCCCCCACATATGCTGGCACGAGTTCAAACAAAACAGTCAGGGAAGTTTACACTGTTCTTAAAGCAAGACAGATAACAAGCAAACATATAATCTTTTTAACTCCCAGCTTGCCTGTGAATTGCAAACTGCAGACTGCAGACTAAAAGGCAAACTGGTCCAGAATACAAACTGTCCAGGTTACAAGAGCACACTATTCAAGATTTCACGTTTGTTCCCGGCAAACGCCCCACCCCACAGCGTCTCCTTAAATCCTACTCCCCAGGTGTGCCTTGTGGAGTGGGGCGGGACGCTCTCCTCCCGAGCAAATGAGCCTGCCTCCGTTGTTCCCTCCTCTCTGCTCTCCTTGCTCTAGGATTAGGTGGGGAGGGGCCTTGCTCTTCACCTGAACTCTGCCTTCCCTGTTCCAAACCTGAAGGGCCCTGGCCTGCCTCAGCCTGCTCCTCCCCACAGTCCTCTGAAGCCACAGACACCCCCTCCTGGGCCTCAACAGGGAACTCCATGTCTTCCTCAGAGTCAGGCTCAGACGGAGGCATGACAAATGCACTTTTAGCTTTGTCTTCCAACACCAACTCCACATAGTTGTCCAAAAACCCAAAACAGCCCAGGTTTGTACTCCTCAGGGTCTTGCTGTTCCAAATTAGTAATCCACAAGGCCTCTTCCAGAGAAAATACAAAAATCCAATTTCCTTTGTCTCTAGGTAATTTTTGACACTGCAGCACCAATAGTATTTATAATCCAGAAAAACCAGATGTCTTTAAGATAGTTTATAGTTATAATCCATCATACAGAAAAAACAGCCCAAAGAGTTTTTTCCTCTTTTTGCCAGCTGCAATCTGCAAGGTTGAGAAACTCAAGGGCTTCCGGTTTGCGATCGCGGCTCCAGCGGACGTGCGGAGAGAATGCTCTCTCTGCCGTCCAGTTTCCCTCCATCAGAAGACCCTGGAAAGGGTCGAAAGTCACCCTGGAGGGGCGACCACTGCTGAGGAGGACCCTTGATAGATCACGGAAGGGCAGTAGCCCTTCCGTTTGATCCAATGCAGCCCCTTTGGGCCGATGAAGAAAAGATCGGCCATTAACATGGCCGATCACCAAGCCGTTCCAGCCAAAAGCCAAAAGCACTACTAAGCACAATGAAAGCAATGTGGAGGAATTGGGTGAGACCTTACCTTACCTTTCTTGCTTCCCAACTACTTTCCTGTAAAAGCCTTTGGAAATTCTTCCCCCCCCCCCTCTTAATTATGCGGCTCCTGCCTACTCTGGGAATATAAAGCTAAGGGAAAAAAAAGAGAACAACCAAACTAAATGACTAAATATTTGGACTTGTAATTTTTGGATACCTGGGGTCCCAAAAGGTTTTTTATTCCTACAGAGACTTATTATTTTACCTATTTGCTAAGCTGGAAAAAAAAGAATATTTCTTTCTTCCTTTTTTAAACTGGATAAAAGCCTAACTTTACATGTTACTGGGGACATCTTGTGGCAAAATATGGTACAGCAAGTGAATTTTTTTTTCTGACTGGGAGACTTGTGAGACTAAGATTTGTCCTTGACATTATCAAAAAAGATAAGAACTTGAAACAGCTGGGTGGTGAAAATAACTCTATAGTGGAGGTGGACATTTACTGACTTTTATTAAAAATAGCCTCCACTGAAGGACTATCTGTAAACACCACAGAAATGGAGGAATACCACCCACAACTTAACTACAAACTTATACTTGAAAAAATCCTAGAGGCTACTGAGCTAATAAATTCCAGACTGAAAGATAAAGGCGCCACCTTATTAAAGCTACAAAATGCAGCCCAGACTTCAACCGATGAACTTACAACTCAAAAGGCAACAGAAGAAGAAGGAATTAACACTAAAGTGGACTTTAAAGAATACCAGCTACAACCTACGCAGAACTCTGATACCCAAACCTTGATTTCACCTAAAAAATCTGCAATTTTAACAGCAACAGAAACTGAAGAAAGCAACACTAAGACGGAAGGTGCTGAAGACTTACATACACAGTACACAGAGAATTTAGATAACCCAGACCAAACAACAACTACAACATTGAATATGACTTTTTATTTAAACAAGCTGAAACCAGAAGAAGAAGAAGACCAGCCTGAACTCACAACAAATATACTAAGCCAAATATGGAGACTCAAATTACTAGGCCAACAATCTAATGACTATGAAGGGACTAGCTTCCTTGAAAAGTTGATAACTGGATGGTCTCCCTTGATTCAAATGACAGATGCAGGAATGAAGGGAGATCCACCCGAGGCTTTAAAGGCGCTGCTATGGAAGCCTGTTTGGCACAAAAGGAAGGCCAGAGTTAGACTTAAAAAACGGGGTTTTTTTATGTGACCTTTAATGGAAGAGCCTAAAATTTCACTTAATGGGCTAAGGAGATTTTAAAAGACATTAATTAATATTTAGGATTTAGACCCATAAGGGAAATACAAATTAGTTACAAGAATAATAGTTTTGAATTATAATATAGAAGATGGATTCAGATGATAAAGGTTATTTTATTAGTAAGTGATGATATTAGGATGAGAAGTAGAATATGATTGTGAAATAAGGTAAGAATTTATCTGAATAAATAAGTGTATTTTAGATATGATAACTATTTTGTAATGAACTAAGGGAACCGTGGGCTATCCGAAATCTAAATACTATGGACATTAAGCCAAGTGGAATACTGTAACTGAAATCAGATAAAAGTTAAAAACAGGATATGGAGGCGTATAAGTCAAAAGATATTGATAAATGTTTCAATTGATTGAGTTATAACTAGCAGTGTATTAATCTGAATGTGATATAATAACCAAGGGAATCAGAGAGGAAATTTTTGATGATGTAACCTGACACATGTTTGGAAAAGCTTGTTACTGGATTATGGATTACCCAACCACCATCTTGCTTCCTTAATACCCGGAGCTCTGTGAAATTGGAAAATTAATAAAACTTGTTTAAAAAGGACTTCCGGTGGTGACATTGAGGTGGTGCAGGGGGAAGAGGACAGTCTCCGTCCTCTAACTCTGATTTTTTCAAGTTTGGAGACCCTTCGGGGGCACAGAAAGTCTGGAGGATGAAGAGTGAAACTTTGGGGAGTAGTGAGGTGAGAGGCAGGCACCCACTACGATGGAGGAAATCCCTTAAATCCAACTTGAAAACTTCTGCTTTCAACTGATGGCGGATCTGAAGCCTTGACTAACCACAAAGGATACGGAAGCAAGATATTCTTAATGGACTATGTCATAGAGTGAGTTAAAAGTTTATTAAAATATTCCAAAATATTAGACAGGTCTAAAAGATTTACCTATCTGTTGGTTCTGGTGTTGTAAGGAAGCTCAATAGAAGAGGGAATCCTCAGCATAAGCGGCGACCCGGCGAGAAGAGCTGTGATTAGCATTAAAATAGTTAGAGGATTAACAGGATTGAGATAAAAGAAAGAAACATTTTGTGGTGCTCTAGCACAGAATGAAGAAGGTGAAAGAGTGCGGAAGGAGAGGTCGGGAGATGAAAGACGGGATGGAGTGGAGGGTGGAGTGACTGTGAGGAGAGAAGACGATCGGCAAGTTGACAGTGAAAATGGCGATCTGAGAAGGACTGAAGAGCAGCGAGCTGTAGAAGATTGCAGAAAGTGAGGTTGGAGGAGAAAGGAGGAAATAAATGGTGAGAGGACGTGCTGCGGTGGTGAAAGTGAAAGTGAGAAGAAAGCTTAGAAGGAGAGAAGATCGATAGAGAGGCTGCGTGCCAAACGCTGACAAGCAGTATATTGGAGAGGATTGGAGGCTGGTGAAGTCGGAGCAGAGAGGAGGGGAAGGTCCAAAAAGTGAAGGAATTGGCGTGAGGACGCAATACGGAGGTGAAAGTGACGGGAATAGATCGAAATTTGGAACTTTAGACAGATCGGAGAAAGGACACGTTATAAGGATTGAAGAAATCGAGGTTGGAAGAGAACGGAGGAGGTGAACCAGGAAGTGTGGAGAGTTTGGAAAGTGAAGGAGACAGTGAGAGGACATGATCGGGTGGTGAGAGACAGGAACGGATGCATGGACTAATGGACTAAAGGTTGATGATATAAGTTGGGTGAAAAATTTTTGGGGAGTTTTAGAGAGATTGGGTGTTAAATAATAAAAAGAAAATGAAGAGGATTAGGGAAGGAGAAGAGAGGACTAAAGTTAGAAAGGTTGCTGACTAAATAAAGGGTTATAAAGAATAAAAAAGTATTGGATAAATAAGATATTAAGATGGCAACACTGAGAACGGGGAAAAAAACAATGTCAAGCTTAGTATTGACACCTTCATCTCCCCCTGGACAGAGAACAATAGAGGGAATGTTGGAGACAGAGAAGCAAAATGTACTATTAAATATGCAAAGCATGCAGACAACACTATTAACTATCCAAGAAATAATGTTAAAGATGCAGGAGACAATGTCAAAAAATCATATTGAAATGAGAGGGGATATGAATAAATTAGATAATAAGATTGAAACAATACAACAAACAATTGAGAAAAATGAGGAAAGAATATTGACAGTAGAGGTAGGATTGGATAAAATAGGAAAAAAGTCAACACAGATAAAAAACTGATGGAAACTAATAAAAAATTGGAAGAATCAATTACACATCTGGAGATGGATAGGGCGGTGTTTTATTTAAGGTTTCAAAACGTGGTGGAGGATAAGGAAGAGGATTTGGGCACCATTATGGTGGAGCTGATAGCAGAGGCTCTACAACAAGATAAACAAGATGACATGGTTCCGAAAGAAAGCAGATTTTCAAAGAATTTTGAGGCTTTTTCCTCTAAAAGAATCTTTTATTATTCTGCATAGCTTCGGCACTAACAAAGTTAAGCCAGAAACTGAATCCTCCCTCCCCCAAGCATCTGTAGCAAAGCATAACTCACTCCTTCATTTTACAGTCATCAATCACATTCTCCAATTAATGTGAACCGTGAGGTGCCCCTCCCGGTGCAGCTGAGCTGACCTTGGCCACACTGTGCCCAGACATTGTTATGGTTGACTTGCATACTTTCCCACCCCTTAACCTACTGCTATCTGTCTTAACTCTAGAAATGCTGCTCGGCTAAATAAAACAGGTTTGCTTCTTCATATATGGCAAGCAAGAACATACGATGTTAGCAGTCTTGACATCCGGCCCTCCTTACAAAAAGAACAGACCCTGGAATATAAACATAAGTATAGGTTAAGGGTTATTTTTCGGTTTGTTGGGGTGTTTAACATGAAACTTTTTGACCAATCTGTCAGCTTTCACTTCCCTGGACGTCACCCAGGTGGCTTCAGACAATGGGTATCCCTTCCATTGTACTAAGTACTGTAATTTCCCTCTAAAGATTCTGGAATCGAGTATACGTTTCACCTCATAGTGGGTCTGCCCTGCCACTACGAGGGGTCCAGGTGCCTTCTTTGGAGGAGGTCTTAAAGTAGAGCCCCGATAAGGCTTCAACAAACTACAATGGAAAACTGGGTGAATTTTCCCTAACAGCTTAGGGAGTTTTAGTTGTACTGTGACTGGGTTGATGACCTTTACTATGGGGAAAGGCCCCAAGAATTTAGGTCCCAATTTCTTGCTGGGCAATTTGAGGCGTAGATATTTAGTTGACAGATAGACCTTTTCCCCAACTTGGAATGTTCTTTGGGGAGCCCTCTTTTGATCAGCCTGCTTCTTATAGGTTTCAAAAGTCTTTTTTAAAGCAGTTTTTGTGTTTTTCCAAACTCCTTCCCACCCTCTCACCCATTGATCAAGTGTCGGTGAGGCGGAGGGCAACTGAGGATATTCAGGTATTGGGTTAAACTCCTTTCCTGTGGCTACTTTGAAAGGCGTGTAGCCGGTGCTGCTGTGCACGGAATTATTGTACGCCACCTCCGCAAAAGGGAGGAGATCAGTCCAGTTCGTCTGTTGGTAGGAAACGTAGCACCTAAGATATTGCTCCACCATTTTGTTAGCGGCTTCAGCGGCCCCATTGGTGGCTGGATGAAAAGCGGATGATAACCCTTGAGATGATCCAATCAAGGTAAGGAAATTTCTCCAAAACTTCGCTGTGAATTGCACCCCCCTGTCTGAGATTATTCGCTTAGGGGCACCATGCAGCCGGTAGATATGTTTCAGGAACAATTTGGCCAGGCGTTGGGCAGATGGGAGTCCTTTGCAAGCGATGAAATGAGCCTGTTTCGAGAACAGGTCTATCACAGTCCAGATGACAGTATTTCCACTACTTTCAGGTAGGTCCACTATAAAGTCCATAGCTATTTCTTCCCAGGGTTGAGAAGGGTCTGCCACAGGTTGCAGTAACCCAGGAGTTTTCCCCGGGATTCTTTTCATTGTGGCACATACAGTACAACTTTTTACATAGTTTTCCACATCCTTTTTCAGCCCCGGCCACCAGAATTGCCGGCGGGTGAGGTGTAGGGTTTTCAAATATCCAAAGTGTCCAGCCTGCTTTACATCGTGGCTGTGGTTGAGAGCATTAAGACGGAGCACTTTTGGCAAATATAACTTTCCCCCTTTATAAGCCAAGCCATCTCTGCATGTTAGGGACGCTTGATTATCTTTGAACCATTGGTCAGTGAGGAGCTCTCGTTTTATCTTCTTCACTCCAGGGTCATCAGGCCTGGGGACCCTGCGAGGCGTAAGTTGAGCGGCAGTTTGTGGATTGGGAATAATTGCCTCGTTAACCTGCTCTCGTTCGCTTTTGTACTGGGGTAACCGGGATAGCGCATCAGCTAGAAAGTTCTTTCCTCCTGGTATGTACTTTAGAGTGAAGTTGAAGCGGTTAAAGTACTGTGCCCACCGTACTTGCTTTGGTGACAATTTGCGAGGAGTTTTCAGTGCCTCTAGGTTCTTGTGATCCGTCCATACCTCAAATGGCACCTTGCTCCCTTCTAGATAGTGTCGCCAGTTCAATAGCGCCCACCTAATTGCGAAGGCCTCTTTCTCCCAGATTGCCCATCTTCGCTCGCTCTATAGATTGTTCAGCCATTCAGATGCTTCTCCCTCCAGGTTGGCCGCAATGACGTCAACCATGGCCCCTGGTTCCGGATAGAGATAGGCCCAGCGATTTAAATGAGAACGCACTTGGTTGAGGAAAAAAATCAGCTTCTCTGGGTCCCCATCGAACGTTGCTTTGAAAGGTGGTGCAAGTGCAGGCTGCTGCGGACCCCACCCGGGTTGCTGTTGGCCCCATCCGGCCTGTCGATCCCATTGCTGCTGGGCTCTCTGCTGTTGACGTGGTGCCCCCAGTTGCTGTAGGCCCCATCCGGCTTGTCGACCCCGTTGCTGCGGGGCTCTCTGCTGCTGGGCAGCGGGGGCTGGTGGTGCCCCCAGTTGCTGTTGACCCCATACCTGTGGGGCTCTCTGCTGTTGACGTGGTGGTGCCCCCAGTTGCAGTTGGCCCCACCCAGCCTGCTGATCCAACAGCTGCGGGGCTCTCAGTAGTCGGCGTGGCGCCCCCTGCTGCAGTTGGTTCCACCCTGCCTGCTGATCCAATGGTTGCTGGGCCCTCTGCTGCTGGGCAGTGGGGGCTGGGGGTGCCCCCTGCTGCTGCAGGCCTCCCAATGGTGGTTGTGCAAGCGGGGGTGGTGACGCCCTCTGCTGCTGTAGGCCCCTCAATGGCTGCTGGACATGTTGGGCCTCCCTCGTCTGCAAGCTCACTGGCTTTGGCACTAGCCCGAGCTGTTGCAAGGCCTCTATTATTTGGTGTAGGCTTGGAGACGGCTGATCACTTATCTGTGGAATTTGCTCAATTTCACCTTGCAGCAGGGGCCCCAGGCTGGAATCTCCTCTCTGTGTGGGGCTAGAGGCTCTGGCAGGGGTCCCCGGGGGTTGAAAAGCCAATTGATCTGCAAGGAAGGGGCTGGGGGCCTCTCTCAATGGGAGTTGCTCTTCGCTTTGCACTTCTAATTCTTCAAATCTTTCTGCTAGGTATTCTAATGACCCACTGCAAGCTGCAGGTGGGTATTTCCACTCACCCGAGTCTTCAGCAATAGATGGCCGGGCAGCTCTCCATTGTTGGGAGGAAGGTGATATGTAAGCATCCCTTCGCCGTGACTCACGCTCATCTGCTGGCAAGGCTGTGTGGAAACTTCCGGAGCCTTTGCTTGGCTTGTCCCAGTCTGACGACCAAATCAGCTCTCCTGATAGTTTTGGCCTTGCTCCCAGCTGTGGAGTTTGCCAGAGTTTCTTCTCCACTGTCTGGGTAGCTGGCCCCTCCCTTCCTGGAGAAGCTGCTGCTGCTGTTCCTCCTGGAGAAGCTGCGGCTGGGGGAGTGCCGGCCTCAGGCACTTTTTTCCCTTCCATGGCAAAATCTTCCCCTTCTCTTTGTCAGCTGTCCCCGTTAGCTTAGGGATAGTGACTGGGGTAAGGGACCCCTAAATGAATTTAAAAGTTTGTGGTTTCTGGCTTGATGACATGGTTCCGAAAGAAAGCAGATTTTCAAAGAATTTTGAGGCTTTTTCCTCTAAAAGAATCTTTTATTATTCTGCATAGCTTCGGCACTAACAAAGTTAAGCCAGAAACTGAATCCTCCCTCCCCCAAGCATCTGTAGCAAAGCATAACTCACTCCTTCATTTTACAGTCATCAATCACATTCTCCAATTAATGTGAACCGTGAGGTGCCCCTCCCGGTGCAGCTGAGCTGACCTTGGCCACACTGTGCCCAGACATTGTTATGGTTGACTTGCATACTTTCCCACCCCTTAACCTACTGCTATCTGTCTTAACTCTAGAAATGCTGCTCGGCTAAATAAAACAGGTTTGCTTCTTCATATATGGCAAGCAAGAACATACGATGTTAGCAGTCTTGACACAAGAAACATTGCCAGAAATAGATGAGGTGTACCGAATCCACACAAATTATGCTAGAAGGAATAAACTACCACGTGAGATACACATAAGATTCGCCAGAAAAAAAATTAGAGGCCTAATATACAGGATTACAAGGGAAGATCCAATAATTTACAAAGGCATAGAAATCCAAATACTAAAACAGGGAAAGTGAGGGAACAGAGAAGAGACTACAGATTTCTTAGTGCACATCTTATTAAAAAAAAACATCCCATTTAGATGGTTAATCCCTGAGGGGATGCTGATAACATGGCAGGAGAGAAGGATTAAAATTGATAGCTTGGATAAGGCAAGAGAATTTTATGAACAATTAGAAGGGGAAGAAGAAGAGAATAGCAGTAGGGAAGAATTAGAATTAGAATCCAAAAGTCAGGAAGATCAGCAACTAGAGTTAAAAGAAAGAGAGAAGGAGAGAGAAAGTAAGGAGGTAAGAAGACAAAGGAAAGAAAGAGGAATAGGTTTGAGAGCAAGACAAACCCAGAAGTAAAATAATGGATGGGAAGATTAGATTAGTATCAATCAATGTTAATGGCCTAAATGCACCAGTTAAAAGAAAACAAATATTAACTAAACTAGTTAAACAAGGCATAGACATAGTATGTTTACAAGAAGTACATATAAAGAAACTACACAGAAATTATTTGGAATTTCCGAAACTAGGAGAATTATATACGTCACTAATGGAACAAAAACAGAGAGGAATAGCAGTCTATATCAGAAAAGGAATTAGAGCCAATTTAAAATATCAAGATACAGAGGGAAGGGTATTAATACTAGAATTACAAATGGAACAGAAATCATGGTTACTGGTGACAATTTACGCTCCAAATGAAAACCAAAAAGAATTTTATAAAGCTCTGCATGAAAAACTTATTGAAATTGGACAAAGAAATATTTGTATAATAGGAGATTATAATGCAATAGTGGATGTAAAAATGGACTATATTAGCAGTATGAAAAATAAAAAGAAGTGAAAAACACTACCAAAAACATTTTTTGAGATGGTGCAGGAATTCAACTTATTCAACCCATGGAGGAAACAGAATCCTATGAAAAAGGAATATACCTTTTTTTCAAATCCACACAAATCGTGGTCTAGGTTGGATGAATGGGGAAATAGGGCAAGAAGTGGAGACAATAGAAATAATGCCAAACATATGGGCAGATCATAACCCCCTGAAGATAGTGTGGACAGGTCAGAAAAAAATAAAGAGAAGGTGGACACTTAATACCCAAATCTTAAAGGAAAGAGAATTCACTGCAAGGACTAAAAAAGAGATGGAATTATTTTTTAAAGAGAACACTAAACAACAAACATCACTACAAATTATATGGGACACTGCCAAAGCATATCTCAGAGGTATAGCAATAGCATATACAGCTAGGAAAAATAAGGTGAAAAGGCAGACACAAAATATATTTTTGGAAGAGATTAAAAAATTAGAATCCAAATTACAGCGGGAGCCACAAGATGAAAGGATTAAAGAGGAAATGACGACTTCCAGTTCCAGAACGCGGCGACGCCGGTCGTGCCTGGAAACTTCTCTCCAGGCCGTCAGGAGTTTCCTTCACCAGTAGACCCCCTAGGGGGTCGAAAGTCGCCCTGGAGGGGCGACCACCGAGGAGGAGGCCTGCTGGTAGATAGGGGAGGGCGGCAGCTTCCCCCGAGTCTCCAGCTTCTCCTTAGGGCCGACGGAGCAAAGATTGGCCTGCAAGATGGCCAATCACCCTGCTGCACCAGCCGAAAGTCACATCATCATCTAAGCGTTAAAGACCCACCATGGATGATCCGGGTGAGACCCCTTTTGTTCCTCTCCATACCCCTGCTGTTTTTGCCTGTAGAAGCTGTTTGTGGTATTATTTCCCCGTCTGCAGAAAGCGGCTTTAGTAATCGTGGGAACAAACGCGTTTTACAAAAAGGACAGAAAAAATAAATAAATATTCATTTAAAGACTATATTCTATTCCTACTTACATTGTGCTGTAGAAAAAACTGTTTTTTGGTGTTTTTGGGAGTGGTATTATATTGGCAGACTATTCCTTTTTCTATTCTCCCTTTAAAAGATAGAAAAAAGGAAAAAAATGGCGTTTGAAGAAGTCTTTTTAGCTCACTGAGGACACCTACTGGTCAAAAGTTAATATTGGATTGTTGTTTTTGGGAGATGAGAGAGCTTTGGCCTTCAAACTGTTTTTCAAGAAAAAAGATAATTTGAGCTAGCTGTGTGATCTGTGGGGGGGGGGGACAATGTTCAATTGTAACCTTCACTAAAAAGGAAAAGGATTTTTCTTCAACTATTGTTAAAATGGAGAAGCCTCAATCACATTTAAACTGTAAACTTATACTGGAAAAGATCTATGAGGCTAAAGAAGAAATATGTACTACAGTAAAAGAGGCTATGTGGAAGGGATATTTGAACTGAAAATGTTTTTATTTAAAGTTAATTTAATTATGGTAGAAATTGATGAAGCTTGAAAACAGGTTCAGGTTGAATAAATTTAAGCTAGAATTGGATATTCTAAATATACTATGCTATTTGAGGGAAAAAGAGAGGGAATATTCGACGTATTGATTATATTATGTATATATGTCTCGTTTTAAGATGTTTGACTACTCCAGCACCACGGTGTGTCCTGAATATGTTGCTTTAAGAATTTAAAAAACCAATAAAATTTGTTTAAAAAAAAAGAGGAAATGACTCTGGCCAAACATAAATATAGTAGAACAAGAGGAATTGGCAAGAGAACTGAAAACAACCAAACAAAATTTTTTCAAACATGCAAATAAATCTGGGAGGTGGCTTGCCTATAAATTAAAAAAAGAAAAGGAAAGAAGATTTATTCAGGAACTACAGGACAAAAATGGAGAGGTGCAATATAAAATAGATGAAAAGAAAAAAATAATTCAGAATTACTTTGAGTCTCTATATAAAAAAGAGGAAACAGGAGGAGAATATAAAACAATATTTAAAGGCCAATGGTCTCCCGGAATTAAAAGAAGGACAAAGAGAATTATTGAATAAAAAAATAACAGCAATGGAACTAAGAATGGCAGTACAAAAGCAAAAAAATAATAAAGCTCCGGGGCCAGATGGTCTACCTGGGGAAGTGTATAAGACTTTGTATGAAGACCTGGAAATGATATTACTAGATGTATATAATGATGTATTGGAGAGAGCCAAATTACCAGACTCTTGGACAGAAGCCAACATAACTCTTATTCCAAAAGAAGATACGGATCCTAAACAAATAAAAAATTATAGACCAATCTCGCTGTTGAATTCGGACTATAAAATTTTTACTACAATAATGGTGGAACGATTAAAAATAATATTAAATCAAACAATATATTCGGATCAAAACGGCTTTTTACCTACCAGGCAAATTAGGAACAATACGAGAACTGTGCTAAGTATCCTGGAATACTACGAAGCACACCCCGAAAAACAGGCTGCATTAGTATTTTTAGATGCTCAAAAGGCATTTGACAACCTTAATTGGCAATTTATGTTCCAACAAATAGAAAACATGAAATTTGGGGAGAAGTTTGAATAAATGATAAAGTCAATATATAGAACACAAAAGGCTAGAGTAATAATAAATGGGGAAAATACAGAGAAGTTAGAAATCAACAAAGGAGTAAGACAGGGATGTCCAATGTCACCTCTACGTTTTATTCTAACGTTAGAAGTGCTACTAACTCAAATCAGAAATAACAAAGAGATAAAAGGATTAAAGGTTAAAACAGAAGAATACAAGATACAGGCATTTGCAGACGACCTGGTGTTCTTTATAGAGGAACCATTAGAAAGAGGTAATATTTTAATGAATGAAATAGAAAAATATGGAATGGTGGCGGGACTAAAAATAAATAAAGAAAAGACTAAAATATTAGTTAAAAATTTAACTGAAAAACAAAAAAGGGGATTAGAAGAAAACTTGGGGTTGCAAATTGTAAAAAAGATTAAATATTTAGGAATTTGGCTCACCATAAGATGTTCCTCAATAAAAGAAGATAATTATAAAAAATTGATACTACAAATACAAAAAGATTTAGAGATTTGGGGGAAACTACAATTATCATTGTTAGGAAGGATTTCAGCGATTAAAATGAATGTTTTACCAAAATTATTATACCTCTTTCAAACAGTTCCAATAAAATTGGGGAAATTTTTTTCGATGAATTAAATAAAATGATTAATAAATTTATATGGTTAGGTAAAAAAGCATGAATAAATGTTAAAGCGTTACAGGATAGTAGAAGTAGAGGTGGCCTTGGGCTCCCAAAATGGGAAATCTACTACCAAGCAGCGGGATTGCTTTCGATCAGTGACTGGATAAATTTAGAAAATAAAAGGATCTTAACAATTGAAGGTCATGATCTACAGCAGTGGTTCTCAACCTTTTTAATGCCGCGACCCCCAACCGGTCGTAAGGCGAGGACTACTCAACCGGTCGTAAGTTGAGGACTACTCAACTGGTGCAGCACCGTTTGCAGAATGGGACTTTTGGCGGGCTCAGCAGGGCAGAGACAGCCTGGACAATTCCTATTGGCTTTTGAAAGCCAATAGAATTAGACTCTATTCAAGAGAGTCTATTCTATTGGCTTTCAAAAGCCAATAGAATAAAAGAGAGTAGCACAGCTAAGGAAAAGGGGGAAGAAAATGGCGGACTGCGTTGTTTGGCGACCCCCGTGAAATGGTCGTTCGACCCCAAATGGGGTCCCGACCCACAGGTTGAGAACCACTGATCTACAGGCTGGATGGCATGCTTTTCTATGGGGGAAAGATAAGAAAACTCACACATATTTCTTCCGACATCAGATAAGGGATGCATTAATTTGGATATGGGAAAAAGTTAAAAAAATACTACACGAAAATTCCAATTTGGATCTCACCAATGGAGGCGATGATTCATCCAAACACATTAGACAAAACAAAGATGATAAGGTATAAAGAACTATTAGACAACCAAGGGAAGCTAAGATCAAGAGATGAATTAAAAGAACAGGGAATAACTATTGATTGGTGACTATATACACAGATAAAATCAAAATATAATAAAGATATAGAAGAGTATGGGATAAATCAGACATCACAACAATTGGATAAAATATTGACAAATAAGGGAGAAATTTTTTTAACAAAAACCTATAAACTATTAGAAATTGAATTGGAAGAAGAAATAGTAAAGGGCCCAATGATAGCATGGGCCCGAAACATAGGCAGAAATATAGGATTAGATGAATGGGAAAGAATATGGAACAGAAATTACAAATTAACGTTGTCAACTGCATACAAAGAAAACCAATATAAAATGTTCTACAGATGGCATTTAGCACCGGCAAGATTGGTTAAAATATACAAAATTATGAATCTGGAATGTTGGAAATGTAAAAAGAAAGAAGGAACATTTTATCATATGTGGTGGCAATGCCCCAAAGCAAAGACCTATTGGGAGCAGATTAGGAGATGGTTACAGGAAATAACAAAACAAGAAATTGAACTCAAACCCGAAATATTTTTATTAGGCATAATCAACCCAAAAATCGAGAAACGACTCCAATACATCATTATACATATTATAACTGCAGCACGCATTGCATATGCGCAGTGTTGGAAAAGAGAGAACATACCAACAAATGCAATGATTATATGTAAGATATTAGATTGTGCTGAGATGAACAAACTTACCTTAGAACTAAAAGACAAAGAAGCTACAGAATTCTATGAGATATGGGACATGTTGTCAGACCCAGCGTGATACTTACCTTCCAAAGTCCAGAATGTTCCAGTTAACCCTGTGTTCCAGCCGAGTCCGGTAGCTTCGTGAGCTACATCGCCAACAGCGGCGGTCAAACGGGTCACATGAACATCCTATGTTGCCAGCACATAACCGGACGGAGGCTACATAGAAATGGAATATGGAGAAGCCGACTGCTGTTAAAACTGTTATGGCTTATGTTGCTGGAACCATGACTCTGTGAATGATGGGAACTGGGACGCTGGGTCTGACAACACTTGGATACCGGGAGGGGGTATTATAGGAAGAGGTTGAGTGGGACATTAGGGATGAGACTGGCGTGAATGGAACGCATGGACTCAATGCAAGGTTTGAACATAAGTACTAGCTGGATCGGGGCGTGGACTCAATGCAAGGTTTGAACATAAGTACTAGCTGGATCGGGGCGTGGACTCAATGTAAGGTTTGAACATAAGTACTAGCTGGATCGGGGCGTAGGTAGGGTGGAGGACTATCACAAGGCAGGTATGGGGAGGGGGATAAGTGGATTCCAGATGACCAATTAACCGTCAATTGGGGTGTGTACTCTGGGTGTGGTGGAGGAATGTATTTAGGGCAATGAATGGAGCTTCGTTCCAGTGCTAACTTAGTTTCAACATAGTGAATAAAGCTTGTTGAATACTGCAACATTCCTGTTTCCTGGCTTTTGCGAAGCGCGGTTAGGACGTTCTGTTAGTAAGTTAGCACTCACCCCAAAGCCATCTAGCTTACAGCATAATGGCGGAGGGGACACAGGGAGTGGAGCCGTTGGAGGAGGAGCAGTTAGAAGCTGCTGAGCAGATGGAGGTGCCAGTAGCCGGTGATACAGAGGCTCCTCAGATGGTGGTTCGACCAAAGGAGAAGCTGCAGGTTCCTGAGGCTACGGAGCATGCAGTGAAACTGCGAACAACCACAGCTTCAGACGGAGAGTGGTGGCTGAGTCCTGCATTGCGGCATCCGGAGGAGCGCGGAGACAGGGGATTGGCGCCGAGTTTGAGCGGATGGAGGGAACGGCGGGTCACTGGAGACGACGAAGATGAGTGGAGCTATTCCACGGCTCCAGGGCAATACACCTTGGACGTTCTTAGAGACCAGTTTGGGGAGCGGGGTTATTCAGTTCCCACTAGTATCCTTCCCCAGTCTAGGGCTGCCCCAGGGGCGCGTATAACATCCGAGTCATCCCGTTTCCAGTTAGCGAGTCCGAGGCTCAAATTACAGCCAAGTAGCCGCTTTACCTTGCAGAATACCATGGGGAGGCAGGGCACAGCTGAGCGTTCCCAATACCGGCAGGAGGCACGAGGGGCCGGAGTTCCGCCGGTGGATTCAGGTAGGCAAGGGGCGGGCCCAGTAGGCTCAGGTGACCGACCCATGTTACTTCCAGAAAATATCCCATATGGAGGCCAGATACCAGCTCCTTGGCCACAAGCCATGATGTGGAATCCACCTCCCATTATGCTTACTTTTGACGGCAATCCAGATCGTTTGGCTGTATTCTTAAGCCATGTGCTCAGCCACTTGGATCGTTTTACTACCCTATATCCGTCTAATTGGGCGATGGTGGTTGCAGTGACAGCCAGCCTACAAGGGGAAGCTGCTGCTTGGGCCGCTGACCTGTATAGCGACCATGCCAGAGAGCTGTCGGATATAGGACTATTCTTAGACGCCCTGAAAACGAGATTTGAGGATCCCACCCGACTACAACGGGCGGAAGCACAGTTAGTAGGTCTGCGACAGGGGGGCAGGCCAGTACAAGATTATATACGGGACTTCCAAAAAGTGGCAGGAAGGCTTAGATCGTGGCCAGATCGTTTACTGGTCCATCATTTCCACACGGGACTAGATATTGACCTACGCAGGGCATGTGTGGTTAGAGGGATCGTAGGACGCCTTTCCGAATGGTTCAAGGCGGCGGTGGAGTTAGATGTTGGGCTAAGGGAATTGCCTGGAGCACGTGAAGTACGGTTGCAGCCTCGTAAGGGCCAGGATCAATCCAAGGACAGTACCAATCAGATGCCAAGTAGTAATGCACGTCCTAAACCGGTGTTCCGGTGTTTCCATTGCAACCGGCCGGGTCACCATGCGGCGGAGTGCACATTCCCCGAATCAACTAACATACCAACAGGCGTGGGCAGACCCGGTACTACACCAAAGAAGATGACGGAGAAATCACGAGTCGCCCATCAAGTAGGACAAACAGCTCCAGGTGATATTTCTCCGGCATTGGAAGAATATGAAGAAGAAGGCCCGGTGGAGGATCCGATGGTGAGTGATCCCATAGTTCCGTTCACCATCCCCATAACATTAACGAGTCCGGTTACCGGGGAGTCAGGGTCATTTCAGGCATTGCTTGATACCGGGTGCACTAGGTGTCTGATTAGTAAGGAGGTGGTCCGGCAGATGAGTATTAGGGTGACCCGGTTAAAGTCTCCAATTCGTTTCGAACAAGTAGATGGCTCCCTCTTGGGGGGAGCTCCGACCAACTGGGTGACGGAGCCTGTGAGGATGGAGATAGGTATTCACTGGGAGGTAATACGGTTTATAGTAGTGCCTTCTATGTCCGAATCCATCATCCTTGGTCTAGCGTGGTTGGATAAATGGACCCCGAACATGTGGTGGGCAGATGGGTCCCGGCATTTAAGGCTTGCAGTAGGTCCCCAGCCACCCCATCCGGGTGTGCATAGTGAGGATAGGGCGGTTGAAGACTCAAAATCAGGGCTGGCTGGGAGTGATCCTGGATATCCGGCGGTGTATAGTGATCTGGCAGCAGTTTTTAGCGAGCAAGAATGTAATAGTTTACCACCCCATCGGTCAACGGATTGCGCAATAGAAATTGTTCCTGGTGCGAGGTTGCCGAAACCCAGGATGTATCCGATGACATCTTCGGAGCTACAGGAAATGAGGAAATACATAGATGAAAATTTGGCCAGAGGCTTTATAGAACCAGCACGTTCCCGGATAGCAGCCCTGGTATTATTCCAAGGGAAAAAGGATGGAGGATTAAGGTTATGTGTGGATTTTAGGGGTCTTAACGCTGTATGTATAGAACAGACATATCCCCTGCCATTGATGAAAGACCTCCTTGCCCATCTAGTTGCTGGGAAAATCTTCACGAAATTAGACCTTCGTGAAGCGTACTATAGGGTGAGAATTAAGAAAGGGGACGAGTGGAAGACAGCGTTTAATTGCCCGCTGGGCAGCTATCAATTTAAAGTGATGCCTTTCGGGTTGCAAGGGGCCCCAGCTGTATTCATGCAGCTTATTAACGAAATTTTGCACGAACATCTGTACCGGGGTGTGCTGGTATATCTGAACGATATACTCATCTATTCCCAAACATTGGAGGAGCATGTGAAGTTGGTGCGCACTGTGCTGAAAAAATTGTTAGACGCCCGGCTATATTGTAAGCTATCAAAGTGCGAATTTCACAAGGAGCACATTGAATACCTAGGATTCCGAGTTTCAGCAGCCGGTATAGAGATGGATCCCAGTAAAGTACGAACTGTATTAGAGTGGCAAGCCCCAAAGACCCGCCGTCAATTACAACGGTTCTTGGGGTTTGCTAATTTCTATCGGCAATTTATTCCCTCTTTTGCTGATGTGGCACTCCCATTGACCCAGCTATTGTGTACCAAGCATATTGCAGGGAAACCCCGCCCGGGACAATCCTTGAACTGGACTGTTGCTTGTCAAAGAGCATTCGAGTCCTTAAAGACATTATTCGCTCAAGAACCTGTATTAGTACATCCTGATCCGGGGCGGCCGTTTGTTGTACAGGCCGATGCGAGCGACGTGGCAGTCGGAGCGATATTATTGCAGCGTAATGACCAAGGTATTCTACAACCTTGCGCTTATACCTCCAAGAAGTTCACTGATACAGAAAGACGCTGGGCGGTATGGGAAAAGGAAGCGTTTGCCGTGAAATGGGCCCTGTCCACGTGGCGCCATTTGTTGGAGGGCGCACAGCATCCCTTTGAAGTGTGGACAGACCACAAGAATTTAACGGTCCTCCAGACACCGAGGAGATTAGCTCCCAAACATGTTCGTTGGGCGCAATATTTCCAACGATTTAGGTTTCATTTTAAAGTTGTTCCAGGAGGGAAGAATTTCTTAGTGGACGCACTCTCACGTTTGCCACAATACGACAGCAAAAAGGAAGAGGTGATCCAAGCTATCATGCCTTCTGGCAGTGTTGAAGTCATACGAGCAGATGCCTGCGAAAAAACGACAGCATTCGAGGATGAAGTAAAGTCTGCTTTGTTAAATGACTCTTGGTCACTAGCTAATCCTGGATTGTTGACCTACCGAGATGGTTTAGCCTGGCACGGTGATAGACTATACATTCCACAGCGGTTACGGGCCCGAGTGTACCACCGGTGCCATGACTCCAAATTAGCAGGCCATTTTGGGTTTTTGAAAACATTACATTTGGCGAGACGGCAGTTCTGGTGGCCGAGTTTGCGGAAGGACATTGAAAGCTATGTGAAAGGGTGTCACATTTGTGCACAGGCGAAGGTAATTCCTAAAAAACCAATGGGATTACTCCAGTCAGTGTCTAATCCAACTCGGCCATGGCAGGACATTGGGATGGACTTTATAGTAGATTTACCAAATGTAAAAGGATATACAGTTATATGGACGGTGGTCGATTTATTTTCAAAGCAGGCCCATTTCATACCGTGTAAGGGACTACCATCGGCGAGGAAATTGGCTAAAATGTTCGTACACCAAGTGTTCCGACTGCATGGGGCGCCTCGCCGGATTATTTCGGACCGAGGTGTCCAATTTACAGCTCATTTTTGGCGGCAATTTCTGAGGTTTATTGGTACCACACAAGGGCTGAGTTCTGCATATCACCCTTGTACTAATGGGGCGGCGGAGCGGGCCAATGCGGCTATAGAGAGATATCTCCAATGTTACGTGTCTTACCAACAGTCCAATTGGGTAGATTTGGTACCATTTGCGGAGATTGCGTATAACAATGCGGTACATAAAAGTACTGGCCTAACCCCATTCCAAGTGGTATATGGACATGATATTACTCCACTACCGGAAAGTAGAAACCGGGAAACCCAGGTCGGTCAACCAAATGAGTGGTTGTTGCGAGTAGGTAAGGTTTGGAGTACAGTAAGACACGCTCTGCAGCGGGCAGCTCAGACATCAAAGTATCAGGCAGATAAAGGTCGCAGAATGCCATTTCAATTACGGGTAGGCGACCTGGTATATTTGTCAACCAAGTATATTAAGTTGCAGGTGCCATGCAGAAAATTAGCACCAAAATACATCGGACCATTTCGTATACTCCAGATCCTCAATCCTGTGACGGTGAAGCTCCACTTACCGAAACTACTTGGTAAGATACACCCGGTTTTTCATGTAAGTTTGTTGAAACCCCATGGGAGGACCGTCCCATGAGACACCCCCAGGACCTGTTACGCCAGGACGATATGAAATACAGGACATAATTGATTCGCGAGTAAGGGGGGGTAGACTCTATTATCTGATAATGTGGAAGGGATACCCTCTGTCCGAAGCCTCTTGGGTGGAAAAACACGATATATCCGCCCCTGATCTAATCCGTCGGTATCACAGAGCACTACCACACAAACCAGGGGGTGACTAGAAAGGTTATTGTATGTGAACATTGGCATGATTAATCAATTTCCCATTTCTCACCTTCAGGGGGCCCTGTGGTGAGGGGGGCCGAATGTCAGACCCAGCGTGATACTTACCTTCCAAAGTCCAGAATGTTCCAGTTAACCCTGTGTTCCAGCCGAGTCCGGTAGCTTCGTGAGCTACATCGCCAACAGCGGTGGCCGAACGGGTCACATGAACATCCTATGTTGCCAGCACATAACCGGACGGAGGCTACATAGAAATGGAATATGGAGAAGCCGACTGCTGTTAAAACTGTTATGGCTTATGTTGCTGGAACCATGACTCTGTGAATGATGGGAACTGGGACGCTGGGTCTGACAACACTTGGATACCGGGAGGGGGTATTATAGGAAGAGGTTGAGTGGGACATTAGGGATGAGACTGGCGTGAACGGAACGCATGGACTCAATGCAAGGTTTGAACATAAGTACTAGCTGGATCGGGGCGTGGACTCAATGCAAGGTTTGAACATAAGTACTAGCTGGATCGGGGCATAGGTAGGGTGGAGGACTATCACAAGGCAGGTATGGGGAGGGGGACAGGTGGATTCCAGATGACCAATTAACCATCAATTGGGGTGTGTACTCTGGGTGTGGTGGAGGAATGTATTTAGGGCAATGAATGGAGCTTCATTCCAGTGCTAACTTAGTTTCAACATAGTGAATAAAGCTTGTTGAATACTGCAACATTCCTGTTTCCTGGCTTTTGCGAAGCGCGGTTAGGACGTTCTGTTACATGTACTATAACTGGTTAGAATTGAGAAATAAAAAAGTATGAGAAGTAATGTAAATAAATGTAAGAGATGTAGGACATAGTATTGTTAAGAAAAAAGAAAAAAATGTACCGTGTATTTTGTTTGTTTGTAAAGAGAAAAAGGAAAAATAAAAATTAAAAAAAAATTGTTTTAAAAAAAAAAGAAACTCAAGACACATCAAAGAGTCTAGTATGCTATCTCTGTCTGGGCTTCAAGCTAAGGTCCAGGCAGGATAAAAAACAAAATCTTGATGCTGTTCCTTTTTTCCACCACTAGATGTTATGAAAGGTCTATCTTCAACCAGGACTTATTTCTTAAAAGCTCTGTTTGGTATTTTTTCCCAAAAAGGGGAATAATAAAATTTTCAAAGTTTGTTAGATCACCCAAATTTTTCAGTCTTAAAAACTTTGAATTGTTTCCAAGTTAGTTTTGTGATCTACCTTCTTTTCTCCCAAAGGTTTTGAGCTGCCGCTACTTCTAGTGGGAGGGGTACCAGAAAAAAAATCACCCCCCACCTTCTTCTGGGAGCCTTGCTTTTGGGATATTTTTTTAAAAGGTTTTTACAATTATAGAGCAGGAAGGTTGGTCTCACCCAGTTCCAAACGCAATGCTTTTCTGCTTGGTCATGCTTTTTTTCCCGGCTGTCGGCAGCTTCTGACTGGCTGCTTGCTTGCAGCCAGTCTTTCGCCTGTTGGTTCAGAGGGCTTCCTCGGATCAAGCGGTTTGGCCACCGCCTCACCGCAATCAACGAGGGTCCCCTCCGTTGCCTCTCCGGGACGACTTTAGGCCCTTTTCAGACCCCCAGCAGGGTGAAATCGAATGTGGGAGGCAGAGCCCTGCTTCCCTGTGCCCGTCTTACTGCGACGCGGAACCTGAAGTCTGGAAGCATTTTACTTTTATGTGGCAGCATATTGTGAAAGAAACAAGGAAAATGGGCCACCTTTAATTCTGTAGAAAAAGGTTTCATTGTAATGAATAGTATATAAAGTGAAGATGTAATTTAAATCCGTTTGACAGTTTGTAGCCAGGAAGACCCTGTTTAGAATAGAATGGGAATAGGAATAGAATAGAATACTTCATTTGGCCAAGTGTGATTAGACACACAAGGAATTTGTTTCTGGTACAGAAGCTCTCAGTGTACATGCAAAGCAACAGAATAATAATTGTCATAATACCAATAAGAGGGGGGAGTAAAGAAGATAATAAGGATAAATGATAATACTACAACCATACTACATTGGTAGATAGACATTAGACAGCACTGTGAGAATTAGGTGTTTGGCAGATTGATGGCGTGAGGGAAAATTGTCCCTGTGTCTAGTTGTTGAATTGAATTGAATACTTTCTTTGGCCAAGTTTGATTATACACACAAGGAATTTGTCTCAGGTGCAGAAGCTCTCAGTGTACATGCAAAGCAACAGAATAATGATAGTCATAATACAGGTAATCCTCAAGTTATGATAGTTTGCTTAGTGTTGGTTCAAAGTTACGACACCCCCCAAAAGTACGTATGATACAGTCCCAAAGTTACGAATGTTGCATCGTTCACCCTTACGACCGACCGCAGAGGGGTTGTCCTCTCAGAAATGTGCCCAGCCGGGTTTAGGGTTTGGCAGCAGCTGAGACTCCAGGACAGGGGAGGAGGGGTAGCAGTTGTCATCCAGGAATCTGTAGTAGCCATCAGGGGCCCTGATCCACAAGTTGCCGGTTGTGAGACCCTGTTCCTGAAGTTAGGCCCATGATAGCAGTTGAGATTGTTGCTATTGTACCAGCCTCCCTGCTATGTAGTAACCTCCCTGCCTGAGCCGCTGGAGGCCACCTTAGGGTTGGCAGTGGAGTTCCCCAGAATCATGATTCTGGGAGACTTCATTTTGCTGTCCCTGAGGTGAACCTTCAAAGTGGCTTGGGAGTTCATGACCTCCATGACAGCCATGGGCCCCTCTCAGATCATTTTTGGCTCAACTCAGGACAGTGGCTGCATCGCAGACTTGGTTTTCTTGTTGGAGCAGTGGTAATGTGATCTGAGAGAGGAGCTTTCTTTAACTCCTCTGTCATGGGCAGATCACACCCTGGTGACTTTGAGATTCTTTTGTGCTACCACCCTCCTCAGGGAGGCTGGACTGATTTGATCGGTCCACCCCCCGGTGACTGATGTACTCAGTTGGGTTTCAAGGGGAGCTGGCGGAAATACCTGCCAATCCATGGTCCTGCAGTGGCCCTGGCGGCTGCCTGGAGCCTTAGGATCATGCCTATGGCACATCACTCCCCTTAACGCCCCGTGGTTCACAGAGGAGTTGAGGGAACTGAAAAGGGACAAGAAATGCCTAGAGCACCACTGGAGGAAAACGAACAAACTCAACCAAACATGAGTTAAGCCTCTATTAAGGTTTACCTCATGGTAAGAATGGCGAAGCATCAATACTTCTCAGCTTTTGTTGCATACACAAAATGCCATCCAGTTGCCCTATTTAGGGTCACCTGGATTCTTCTTGGAAAGGGAGGTCCAGTGGCCCACCTACAGGGCCATGCGGAGGAATTCTCCGGTCATCTTGAGGATAAAATCGCTCAGAATTCCCAGTTGGATACTGAGCATGGTACAAATCCTGTAGAGATGCCTGAGGAGTGGTGTTACCCAGTTATCTGGGAACAGTTTGATTCTGTTGGACCTGAGAAAATGGACAGGGACCTATGGAATGCTACCACCTGCACATTAGATCCATGCCCCTCTTGGTTGGTTAAGGCCACCCAGGAAGTAATAATAATAATAATAGTAATAATAATAATAATAAACTTTATTGTCATTGTATGTGTATACACAGTGTACACATACAACGAAATTTACTTGACACCCAAAGACCAGGTCCCACACACATAATCCCCAAACACACTCCCACCCACCACAATTCCCCACCCCTAAAACCACCCAAACATCCACACAACAGACCAAGTAATACTGTCCAACAGTTCACTGATGGTGGCCCTTTAGTTCATTGTTGAGTGCAATTATAGCTCTGGGATAAAAACTATTCAGAAAACGTGTGGTCCGAGTTTTAATTATTCTGTATCTTCTGCCAGAAGGCAACAGTCCAAAAAGATTATGTGTTACGTGTCCAAGCAATGGTGAATTCATCTTTGTTGGAGGGGTTGTTCCCGGCTCCTTTTAAAAAGGTGCTGGTGTGCTCCCTAGTCAAGAAGCCATTGTTGGGCCCTACCATTCTAGATGATTTTCGTCAAGTCTCCCACCTCCCTGTTTTAGGAAAGGTGGTTGAGAAGGTGTTGTTGTTGTAACTACAGAGGATCCTGGAGGAAACTGATTATCTGGACCCTTTGTAGTCAGGTTTCAGGCCCAGATGTGGGACCAAAATGGCATTGGTTGCGCTCAGGGGTGATCTCTGGCAGGAGCGGGATGGAGGTGGTGCATCCATCCTTGATTTTCTTGAACTCTTGGTGGCTTTTGACACCATTGACCATGGTATCTTTTTGGGCCAACTTAGGGAGTTGGAGATGGGTGACACAGTTTTGTGCTGGTTCACCTGCTTCCTCTGAGGCTGATCCCAGTCAGTGTTAGTAGGGAACAAGAGGTCCAGCTCACAGCCCCTGCTTTGTGGGGTGCCACAGGGCTCAGTGTTCTGTCCGCTCCTTTTTAACATCTACATGAAAGTGCTGGGTGAGATCATCTGTCATCTGTTCACCATGGAAAGACCACCATCACACTGATGATACCCACTTATATGTCTCCATCCTGGGTCAAGTGAATGATGTGGTGGACATTCTTTCTCGCAATGCCTGGAGGCTGTGGGGGGCTGGATGGGGAACTACAGACTTCAGCTGAAAACTGGTAAGATGGGGTGGCTATGGGTGGGCCCCTCTGTATCCAAGAGTTTATCATTCTTGGTCTTGGATGGGATGGCACTACCTCAGACAGACCTGGTGCATAACCTGGGTGGGGGGTCCTCTTGGACTCACGGCTCCTGCTAGAAGAGAAGGTGGAACCATGGGTAGTAGGGCCTTTGCTCAACTCTATGTTGTGCACCAGTTACGCTCTTTTCTGGAATTGAAGGCTCTCTACTCATTAATTCATGCCCTGGTCATATCCCATCTGGACTATTGCAACACGCTGTACATGTAGCAACCCTTGAAAAGTATCTGGAAGGTTTAGCTGGTGCAGGATGCAGCCATGTGAGCTACAGTGGATATACAGTGAGGGGGAAAAGTATTTGCTTCCCTGCTGATTTTGTACGTTTGCCCACTGACAAAGAAATGATCAGTCTATAATTTTAATGGTAGGTTTATTTTAACAGTGAGAGACAGAATAACAACAAAAATTCCAGAAAAACGCATTTCAAAAAAGTTATAAATTGATTTGCATTTTAATGAGTGAAATAAGTATTGGATCCCCTATCAATCAGCAAGATTTCTGGCTCCCAGGTGTCTTTTATACAGGTAATGAGCTGAGATTAGGAGCACTCTCTTAAAGGGAGTGCTCCTAATCTCATCTTGTTAACTGTATAAAAGACACCTATCCACAGAAGCAATCAGATTCCAAACTCCTCTCCACCATGGCCAAGACCCAAAGAGCTGTCCAAGGATGTCAGGGAAAAGATTGTAGGCCTACACAAAGCTGGAATGGGCTACAAGACTTATCGCCAAGCAGCTTGATGAGAAGGTGATAACAGTTGGTGCGATTATTCGCAAATGGAAGAAACATAAAATAGCTGTCAATCTCCCTCAGTCTGGGGCTCCATGCAAGATCTCACCTCGTGGAGTTTCAATGATCATGATAACAGTGAGGAATCAGCCCAGAACTACACGGGAGGATCTTGTCAATTATCTCAAGGCAGCTGGGACTATAGTCACCAAGAAAACAATTGGTCACACACTACTCCGTGAAGGACTGAAATCCTGCAACGCTCGCAAGGTCCCCCTGCTCAAGAAAGCACATGTGCAGGCCCGTCTGAAGTTTGCCAATGAACATCTGAATGATTCAGAGGAGAACTGGGTGAAAGTGTTGTGGTCAGATGAGACCAAAATCGAGCTCTTTGGCATCAACTCAACTCGCCGTGTTAGGAGGAGGAGGAATACTGCCTGTGACCCCAAGAACACCATCCCCACCATCAAACATGGAGGTGGAAACATTATGCTTTGGGGGTGTTTTTCTGCTAAGGGGACAAGACAACTTCACCGCATCAAAGGGGTGAAGGATGGGGCCATGTACCGTCGAATCTTGGGTGAGAACCTCCTTCCCTAAGCCAGGGCATTGAAAATGGGTCGTGGATGGGTATTCCAGCATGGCAATGACCCAAAACACACGGCCAAGTCAACAAAGGAGTGGCTCAAGAAGAAGCACATTAAGGTCCTAGAGTGGCCTAGCCAGTCTCCAGACCTTAATCCCATAGAAAATATGTGGAGGGAGCTGAAGGTTCGAGCTGCCAAATGTCAGCCTCGAAACCTTAATGACTTGGAGAGGATCTGCAAAGAGAAGTGGGACAAAATCCCTCCTGAGATGTGTGCAAACCTGGTGGCCAACTACAAGAAACATCTGTTCTCTATCATGACCGACGGAGAATCCACCATAGATGGGTTGTCCTTTGTCTTCCTGCCTAGAGACTAAGTCAATCAACTTTTGCCACGCCTCTTCCCCTGGCCCAGGAGCCCCTGTTTTCGACTTAGTCTTCGCCATAACGAGACGTGGTAAGATTGGCTCAGTCTTTAGACAGAGAGAGATCAGGTAGTATTCCCTTTTACTTATTTCCATCTATGGTGGATTTTTCTCCAGTCGCTTTGCCTTAATAGCGCAGCATTAAATCGCTCAGTTTAAGGGATTGAGGCTCCATACAGGAGCCTCCAACTCACCCTGGTAGGCAGCCTGTTTAGCGGGCACCGATGGATGCCTCGTGGAGGCGCGATCATTTCCCTTGTTCGCTTGCTTTTGTCGCATTGTTTGGGAGCGTGTGGAGGCCTGTCGTTGCAGGTTCTCAAGCGATTTCGGATCGTTCGTTGTTGGCTGCCCCCGGCCGTCGGCTAGAGTCACTTCTTTTGTTTTTGCCGGCAGCGGCCGCCATTTTGGGCCCCATGCGGTCACGCAGGGGAGGCAGTGATTGTGTTGTTTTCCTTGGAGATGCCTTCTTTCGTTTTCACCGGCAGCACGAGGTCATGCTGCAGGGGAGGCAGCGATTGTGTTGTTTTTTCTTGGAGGTGCTTTCGTTTTCATCGGCAGCGGTTGCCTAGTATTGCCTATTTACATCTAAAAGGGGACTAATTATTGCATCTAGTGCGGATTCAACATAGCTGCCACTTTAGTTCAATTCAATCTATATGCTAATTTCTATTCAGCCTCTGGGCGTTCAGGCCTGCAAGCAGAGGCAGCATAGGCAAAGCCGCCTTCTTGGAAGCAGGGTCTCACGACCACTCTGAATGTGAAGTGTGCTGGCTGTTACCCGCCACTAAGTGAAGCACATGCGACCTGACTGTTACCATTGAATTGGCCTTGCCATCACTAAGTGAACTACATGTGAACTGTCGGTTACCATTGAGTTGGTCTTGCCGTCACTAAGTGAAACACATGTAAGTTTGGCGGTTACTATTGAGTTGGTCTCGCCATCACTAAGTGAGACACACGTCACTAAGTGAACTATTTGTGAACTGGCTGTTACCATTCAGTTGGTCTTGCCACCACAGTTGAATTGACCAGAGCAGGACGCGCTCGTACTGGTCCTATTTGTCATCACTAAGTGAGACACACGTCACTAAGTGAACTACTTGTGAACTGGCTGTTACCATTCAGTTGGTCTTGTCATCACAGTTGAATTGACCAGAGCAGGACGCGCTCTTACTGGTCCTACTTGCTGTCGCTAAGTGAGACACACATCACTAAGTGAACTACTCATCAGGAGCATCGCATGGGTGAGGGCAGCACCATTAATTGGTTCTACAGTCACGTTGGAACCTTGAGTACACTGTTTCTTACATTGAGTGGCCCTGCCACTATCAGTACTCTGCTCCTTACTATTGAGATCCCTCTCAGCTCATCACTGGGATATCTCTGATTGCGATGGTAGACAACTTGGCATTTCAGACTTCAGAGGATGCCTCTCTACACTTCCATGGAAAGGAAGTTCCAGGTTCTCCAAACAGGAGGCGGCCGATAGACTTAAGACCAAGGCTATTTCTATCAAGAAATCTTCTAGGGCGGCTGAAAAGGAAGCCAGCAGGAGGCTCCAGGCCTTAGAGAAACAATTCTCTGAGACACAAAATGACAGTGTAGCTGCATCTGGGCTAAAGATTTCCTCCCTTTTACAACCTTGCTATTAAGGTGATCTTGCTGCCTCGAAAGGAAACAATTGGGCTGGCCACAACATTTAATTTGGCTTACCACCATTAAGTGGTTTTCACGTCTGCTGGCCGATACCATTAAGTTGGTCTTGCTGTCACTGAGTGGATCACACGGGACTGGCCGTGGCCATTGAGTTGGCCTTACAACCACTACTAGACTTCTGTGTACGGGCTATTTCCATTAGGTTGGTTCACAGCCACTATAAGGATCGTGAGTGCACCGGCTATTGCAGCCATCACCACTATCCAGCCTTTGGCCTCTTACTGTTGAGATCCCTCTCAGCTCACCACTGAGATATAGCGTATTTGCAATCTGGAAGCTCAAGGCCAAACTATTTTGGGCAAGAAGAGGCCCTCTGCGGCTGTTGGGAGGGAAGTCAACAGGCAGCAGGCCTTAGTGCAACAATTCTCCATGGCCCCTTCCAGCAAAGGGCCTGGTCTTCAGATGTCTGAGTCTGCGACGAGGGTCCGGCCTACTACAGAAACACAAATTGCTAGGCGTTTGAATACTGCTTAATGGTTACAGCAAGGGTCGGACTCCATTCAACTCAGCCCTCCTTGCCTCAAATCTGCCTAGCCTCCTTCCCTTCGTTGGGTCCTTCAGGCCTCAGGGCTTTGAACTTATATAAGGAGGCGAGCATAAATTCTGCTATCTTGAGCTTGCACAAGTTCCCGGTCTAGCGTGAACTACCTCCTTATCCTGACAGAAGGTATGGTGGACGTACAATTAGGTTCGTCCTATTGCCACTAGCTAGGACTAGTGTGCTGACCATGCCCATCAAGTTGGCCTTAACGTCACTAAGTGAATCACTTGTGAGCTGACCGTACTGTTGGACTTAGGTTTTACCACCACCACGACACTGACCAGAGCACGGGACGTGCTCTTACTGGTCCTGCTGCCATCAGGAGAATTACATGAGTGAGGGCAGTACCATTAATTTGGTCCCGCAGCCATGTTTAGCCCTTGAGTACAACTGTTCATTCCATCGAGTGGCCCTACCGCTATAAGTACTCTGCTCCTTACTGTTGAGACCCCTCTCAGCACACCACTGAGACGTCTCCTTGAGATCTCTCTCAGCCACCACCGAGATATCTCTGATTATGATGGCAGACAATGATACAAGGGCAGACAACAATGCAATGCAGACAACAATGCACCTCAATCCTCGAAGTTAAAGGGATTAAATACTCACTTGGCATACAGCAGGTTCAGGCATGAACGCCCCAATCCAACATTTCCTCAGCGCTGCTACGCACGCCAACACTTCATTGTAGGGCCCTACTCTTCGGCTTCTCATCGGCCCTCAGGGTGCTTACAGGGCCCTGGCAGTGCTGATTGTGCATTTAAGGACCGTCTAGGGCATATCTAGTACTATTTGGTCGATATCTTCGTTCCATCTTCCTTGGTTCAGTCGGCTCTGTCAGGCCTGCCATTGTCTGTCAGGACCCTTCAAGTCACAGGTTTTTCAGTACATTTCGGAAGAGCCAGACAGTTCCCTCCACTCGCCTCCTTCACCGGGGCGCGGTGAAGAGACACAGAAGGTGCGAGGTCTACCTATCTCGGGAACATCTGCACTGTATCCAATCCTTGGTCATCCAAGTATAAGGGGAGTGGGTAGCTGCCCTGGCTATGCTTCCCAATTATTTGGAAATCTGATTTCCTGCATAGCGATAGTGCCTGGGACCAGAATACATTCCAGGAACCTGCTATGATTCTGGTTTCCACTCCAGACGCCGGGCACGAGTCCCCCCAACCCAAGGGTACAGGTTCTGTCTCAGACCCTATGATCCTTCCAGTGGTGGATCTCCACAGCAATAGCCAAGCGGAACTTTGTTCAAGGACCCCACCCGGCTCATCCTGAGCTTGGATGCCAGCTTGTTGGCTGGAGAACGCACTTGCTAGCACAGCTGGCTCAGGGCTGGTGCTCCCAATCAGCCCTGAAGCACAACATAAACTGGTTGAAGCTTGGAACTATACACCTGGCTCTAAGCCACTGCCGCAGCGCAGTGGCAAGATAACACATTCTAGTCCTCACGGACAACGTGACGGTGAAAGACCATGGCAACCGACAAGGGGACAACTGTTCCAGGTCCCTTAGGGCTGAAGCCCAGTTATTTGGAACCTGAGCTGAGACCAACCTCTCCCCCCTAAGGCCGAGCGCCCTTCGAGAAAGGGCGAATCGGCAGGCGGATTTCTTGAGCAGGGCGACGGTGATTCACTGTGGCTCACAGAGCCTGCATCCAGATCTCTTCAGGGAGATATTGGAGAGTTTTGGATCTCCAGTACTGGTTTGTTTATTACTCCGGCAGATTCTCAGTTCCCGTGGTTCTCCCCCAGTTCCCATCTCCTGTGGTGGAAAGGGCAGATTCCTTCCACAGGCCGTGGCCGGAGGTCTGTTATTGGCTTTCCCTACGCTTCCTCTGAACCAGGCAGTTATCTGTAAGATACTGCAGGAACGAACAGGGTGATGACGGTTACTCCACATGGGTTGCCGAACTCGTGGGTCCTCCAATCTCTCCTCCGTGGAGGATACCCCCAGGTTGGATCTACTTCAGCCAGGGGATTCTACAACTCCTTGAGCCCAGTGGCTCCAATTGACAGCCTAGCATTTGATCGACAGCTCCTGACACGAGTCCTACTCATCAGAGGTCATTACTGTGATTCAGGCTTAAAGAAGGCCTTCATCTAACAGGATTATGATTCCACATGGGAAAATGTCTTACCCGGTGTGGGGAGCAACAGTTGAGCCTATCAATGATAACGATTCCAAGGATTTTGGATCATCTGTTGGAAGGGCTCAAGAGGGGCCTGTGGCCCAATACAATCTGCAGACAGGTGGTTGCTCCACCCACGGTGCTTACATAGGACAATTCTGAGCCCTTGGCTCAGCATCCCATGATGCGTTCTCTTGTCAAGGGAGCGACCAACACTGGACTGCCCGTGGTTCACAGATATCCCCTTTGAGTTCTGTCCAGGGTCCTACAGACCCTCACTTCACCTTCATTTGAACCATCAGGTCCTACACTCTGAGTTTCTCACGCTTGAGGTCACCCTCTTTGTGGCCGTTACATCAGCTTGGCGCAGTTCTGAACTGACAGCTCTGTCTCTTAGGGATGCCTCAGGCATTTTACATGTCAACAGGTTGGTCCTGCGATTGGATCCCTCCTTGTTCCCAAATCCACTTCTTTGTTCACAGGGCGCTGGAGCTTGTGCGGCCAGATTTTTGCCCTCAGCCATCTCACAAGTTGGAAAGTTAGTGGCACATGTTGGATGTTCCCTGAGTCTTAGGTCAGCACGTTGTGCGTACTGCACCTTTGTTCGCAAATCAGCAGCCCTCCTTGTTGCACTCCAGCCACTCCAACCCTCGTCAATGGGCCTGATGGCACCTGCCTCCACAATTGGTAGATGGCTTAAGGCTTGCATGGCAGGGGTGTACCTGGCGTTCTCCTTGCCAGTTCCCAGTCGGATCACCGCACACCTGACTAGCTGTGCTGCACCCCCAGCAGTGTGGGTGACACAGGCGTCGGTCGTGGAATCCTGTAGGGCAGCAACGCAGTCGGCGCCCTCTCCCCTTGTGAGACATTATAGCCGGGATAGATTCACTTCAGCTACCAGATAGTGGGACACAGGCCCAGATGGCTTCCCACCCATAGGGACAGTGAGGCTTTGGTATGTCTCATCTATGGTGGATTCTCCATCAGTCATGCTGGAGAAGGGGCGTTGTCTTACCTGAACGCCTTTTCTCAGCATGACGATGGAGAATCCACTCCCCCCCATTTAGGTCCGTCAGGTCCTGTGTCAGGGGTATTTGAGCCACCACATGGTAATGTCATCAATGGCTACGCCTTCATCAAAAACTGGGGCTCCTGGGCCAGGGGAAGAGGCGTGGCAAAAGTTGATTGACTTAGTCTCTAGGCAGGAAGACAAAGGACAACCCATCTGGTGGATTCTCCATCATCATGCTGAGAAAAGGCGTTCAGGTAAGACAACGCCCCACCTCTGTGATTGCCAGCAAGGGTTTTGCCACCAAGTACTAAGTCATGTTTTGCGAATGAATCAAATACTTATTTCACACATTAAAATGCAAATCAATTTATAACTTTTTTGAAATGTGTTTTTCTGGATTTTGTTGTTATTCTGTCTCTCACTGTTAAAATAAACCTACCATTAAAATTATAGACTGATCATTTCTTTGTCAGTGGGCAAACGTACAAAATCAGCAGGGGATCAAAAATCCCTCACTGTATAGAACAACTCCATTAATCTTCTTTAAGCCAGCAGATATAAATTCCTCCCCTAGTTGTTTATTTATTAAATATTTTTTATCCTGCTTCTTAATCTGTGTTTCTTGAAGGCAAATTATATCAACATTAAGTTTCCTCAAATAATGAAATAATTTTGTTACATTTGGATGGGGCATTCGCCCCGTTAATATTCCAGGTGATAGCCTTAATCTCCATCATTGCACAAAGTAGCAGATTCCTATACCACTATCTCAATACTACCCTCTTGGCATAGATTTCTTGTCTCCATCCAGTTCCTCAGCTAACTCTAAAATTAGTTTATGTCTAATCAGAAAATCTTTGGCTTTTTCTATAGAGTTCAATCTGAACCTTTGCTCCTGATAAGTAAATATCACTCTTTCGAATTTATCCCAAGGAAAGGGGATCTTTCTCTTCTTTAAGATATCGGTAAGAAAAGCATAAGTTTTCCCTTTTCTCAAAATTCTCAATGGGATTTCGTTCAGCACAATAATATCCACATTTTCCATTCTCAGTTTAGATTTAAAATGGCAATCCAAAACAAGATCTCTTGTTCTTCTGACAAAGTGAACTAACACATCCCTTGGTAATCTTCTCATAGTAACAAATCTGGAGTTTACTCTAAACACGTTATCTATCTCTAGATTCATATTTTTTTCTTACCAATTGGTCAGCGGAGTCAAGGCTTTAACCATCCTTAATCTAATGCAGAGGTGTCAAACTGCCAGCCCGCAGGCCGGATGCGTAATGGGGAAAAAGTTGCGAAATGTCGCGACACGTCACGTGGTGTTGCGAGTTTGACACCCCTGATCTAGTGTCTTCTCCAGGCTGTTCAGGAATAGCTCGAAATCTTAATTGGAACTGTTTTATCTGACATTCCAAAATTGCATTTTGGTCCAAATCAGCTTCCAGCAAATTATTTACTTTCTCCATCTCATGTTCCAAAAGGTCAATTCTCACTTCCACCTTCTTAATATCTCCAGTCAAGTGTTGCATTTCACCACACAGCTCTTTTGCCAAAGCATCAAATTTAGCCTCAATACTTCTTCCCATGTTCTGAATTAACTCATGTGTTTTGGCTGTGTATTCATCCAAAAATGGTTTTAAGAGTTTTAAATCTCCTGATAATCTTTCAGTCTTCTCCATTCTCTTCCTGGTTGCCATTTCTAATGTGTAAATAAAGCTTAAAATTTGAAATTAAACACTTTAAAGTTATAAATTATAACTTTAAATTATTGTAAGTCCAATGATTTGCAAAACTAGTAAAAAAAAGTAATGGTTAACCATATCATAGTCTTTTGGCTCCCTCTTGTGGTCAGCCAGTGTTACTGACTCCTCCCTCCATGCCATTTTTAAAGTTACATAGCTTCAGAAATGACGATAGAGAAGAGACAGAGAAGAAATGATAGAGGGGATTGACCTTGCAGGAACTTTAGGGGAGAGTGACCATGTCATATTAGAATTCAAAATAAAACAGACACAAGCAACAGAACATAACCAAACCAGTGTTTTAGACTTTAAAATAACTTATTTTAACAAACTCAGAGAGAGCTTGGGTAGGATCCCATGGATGAAAATCTTAAAGGGCAAATCAACTCAAGAAGCTTGGAAAACTCTGAAAAATACCATTATAAAAGCCCAGTCCAGTTTAATACCACTAAAAAAGAAAAACAAGAAAACCAAGAAAAAAACCAGCATGGTTACACAAAGAACTCTCAGACCAACTGAGAGAAAAAAAAGGACAAGTACAAAAAAATGGAAAGAGGGACACATAACCAAGGCAGAATACCAACAAATAGGTGGAACCTGCAAAGATGAAGTTAGGAAAGCTAAGGCTTTGAACGAAGTAAGATTTGCAAGAAATGTCAAAAACAATTTTTAAAAGCTTCAACTCATAAAAAACAAGAAAAAAGTCAAAGAAACAATCGGTCCAAAGATGGGAGAAGAAAGAAAGAACTGCTTAATTCATATTTCGCATCTGTCTTCACGCAAAAAGAAAACACTACTCAGCTTACCAAAAACAGAACTATAAATGAAAGGTTAACAATGCAAGTGTCAGAACCCATTCTTTTCCTAGGGGGGGATCTATCTCATTTCTTTCCTAATTCATTTCTTTCTGAGGGTTCTGTCATTCTCCTGAGGGGGAGGGGGCAAGGCTCTGTGGTATGCTATTCTGCTTTGCTACAATGTATCCTTTCCACTGTTCCTACATACTTACTCTTTGAACTGTCTCTCCTTTGATGTTACCTTGGGGTGAGAAAGGAATGTGCCTCCGGCCGTCTGGCTTATTTCTCGCTGCGGAAGGGAAGGTGCGAAGACCCAACAATATCTTCACACGCATGGGAAAGGACCCTGTTATCAGCTCCTTTCCCACAGCGGACTTAACACCTTGGGATTGGCCCATTCAAACTGACCGGATGAACTATTGGGGTGGGGTTATGCTTGGGACTCTTTTAACCCATTGATCTGAGCGGGAAACCCTCAGATCCTGCCTATCATGCCTGCTATCAGCTTCTCCTAATAAAAGTTCCTTTTGGAAAGAAACTGTTTCCAAGAGTCCTGCTTTCTTGGGATGAGGTTTTGAAGTGGGCCCTGACAGCAAGTTAAAATATGTAAAAATAAAGTAAGAGATCACCTGTCAGCTCTAGGCGGATTCAAATTACTGGGTCCTGACGGACTACATCCCAGAGTTCTGAAGGAACTGGCAGACATGATTTCAGAACTATTGAAACATATCTTTCAAAGTTCTTGGATCACCAGGTAACTACTTGACGACTGGAAAAGAGCTGATGTGGCCCCCATCTTCAAAATAGGGGAGGGAACACAGATCCAGGAAATTACAGACCATTCAGCCTGACATCAATACCTGGGAAGATCTTGGAAAAGATAATCAAGCAACAAATCTCTCAGCTCCTAGCAGCAAACAAGGTTATAGCCAGTAGTCAACATGGGTTCATCAAAAAAAGATCATGCCAAACAAAGGGGTGTTTTCAAGATGGCAGCAACAAAGGGGGTATGGTTACATCGTGGGGAGAAAAGTTGCTATTAAACTAAGACAAAACAGTAGGCGGAGAGGTGGAGAGGGAAAGATAAGTCATAGAAAAAGAAAAAAGACTGGAGAAGGGAAAAGGAGAGAAAAGATTGGAGAAATTAGGAGGAAAACACCAACAAGGGCAGCGGCCTGCAGTGAACTTGCCTACTGAGAGAAGCTCAGCTGCACCCGAGAGGCCTACCCAAGAAACCAGAGGCCCATTGAATTGAGGTGAACGGAGAGGCAGCAAAATGAACTGGCAGAGAACAAAGAGGCGAGCTGGTGAGTGACTGCAGAGTTGAGAGAAGAATCAGCTGTGGGGCAGAGAGGAGACCTGACTGAGGGCAAAGCAGAAAACAAAGAGGCAAGCTGGTGAGATAGCAGAGCAGGGAGGAGAGCCAACTGTGGAGAGGAGAGGTGAGCTTACTATGGCCAGTGACCTGCCCCAGGTGGAGGGCTTGTGGAAGACATGATCAGCATTCCCTCCCCAGCGAGATCAGCAGCCCCACTGCCTCCTGCTAGGACGGCAGCCCTTCCCAGCAGCCCGTCTGGTGGAGGACGGCCTGGAGCACCTCATCCAACGAAGGGTACCCGTGGCTGTGAGAAATTGGTGGTGGCAGAATCTGGAGGGGAAAAACGCAGCAGCAGAATTGGTGGAGGGGAGAAGCGCAGTAGCAGAGACAAGCAGCACAGCAGATCTCTAAAGCTGTGTGGCAGGCTGAGTGGAGCAGAGCAGACAGCGGAGGTGAGCCGACCAGTGGCAGGCCGAGAGAGCTGACCAGAGCAAGAGACGAGTCTGAAAAGACCTGAGCACAGAAAGACTGAACGGAGCTGGCAGAGAAAATGACAAGCCAAAGCAGCAAATGATGGAAATGAAAGCAACAATTAAGCTTGAGGTCCCAATAGGAAGGGAGAGAAGACCCCAATAGAGAATAAAAATAAATACAGGACAGAAAATAAAAGATAAATAAATAGGCAAATGATAAGGACAAGAGTGGAACATTAGAAATAAAGGAAGAATAAGATTAATAAAGAGGCAAATCTTTAATAATAATAATAATAATAATTTTTATTTTGCGGTCACAGACCAAAATGCAAGTGCAACAAAAGAAAACACAAGAAAAATATAATCACAAACAATTAACACCAGAAGCCTTGGCTAAAGGGAATTAACAACGTTCTCCTCTAATAGTTACAGCTCTTAAAAGAAATTTAGAAACCTGAAAAGTAATATAGGAGGAGCCATCCCCTAGACAATATAAGGCCAAATTACTAACATTAGAACCAGAGGGATCAATTCCAAGGAGAGACAATGATTTAATTCTGGCTGTGTTATACAGTACATAGGGCAGTATGATAAAACATGCTCCACAGTTTCGACTTCAGCCCTATCACAGGGGCATAGTGGCTCACTAAACAGGAGCCTCTTGAATTGCCCGTCGAGTAGTGCTGAGGGTAAGACATTGAAACGGGCTACGGAAAAGACTCTTCTATACTTGGGGATGGTTAGAGTATAGAATATGAAGCCATCCTCAATCCATAATTATTAGAATGGCTGAAGATCAAAGGGGAGCAGGTTTTGTTGGCTCTGGCTCTTCAGTACTGCAAATCTATGTCCACAAGCCATTGGACTACCCTAAACTGGGCGTCCTTGAGACCATAATCTCCCAGAGCATCCCCCGTAAAACCTAGCAAGTGGAGTTTCTTCGTCAGCTCCCTCTCCCAATGAGAAGTATGAGAATCAGCAAACACCAGGGAGAGGTAGCTACCAGGGACTGCCGAAAAGAGCACCCGAAACCACCATTTAAAGGTGTTAATCCACGCCATGCATTCGACTGAAGGAATGCCCAGTTCCAGGTACATCGAAGCAAATCCAACACAGGGAGGAAGACCCAGAAGTTTCCTAAGAAAAACAGCCTGGGTTCTTTCAATACAATCCTTGAAGCCTCGTATCCATATGGGATAAAGAGTTTGGGCCAGGGTTTTGGCTTTATACAGTATATACGCAGAGCAGAAGGAGTAAACTGGCCTCTTTGGGTAAAAAAGAATCTTATAATCTGCTGATGGCTACAGGAGGCCGAATTCAGCACCTGGGTTCGATGTTTAGTCCAAGCACCAGTATTCTGAAATTGAATACCTAAATACTTAAAATGGAAAACCTGCCTAACAACATTACCATTGATAGCCCAGTTGTATGATTTCCGTGCTCTAGAGAACACCAATACTTTGGATTTGTCATAATTAATAGACAAATGGTTCTCAGCACAGTAGGACCCAGATGCAGAAAGTAATCTTTTTAGACCGAGCCTTGATTGTGATAGAAGGACCGCATCGTCAGCATAAAGAAGAAGCGGAATCTTCGTATTTAGCAACTTTGGGGCATGGGACTCAATGCGTGCAATGTAAGAGGCCAGGTCGGGTAAGAATAAATTAAACAGAAGAGGGGCTAGGACACAACCCTGCCTAACTCCGCTCTCAATCGGGGTAGGATTTGAAAGTTCTCCCTGCAAGCCACACCTAACCTGGCTAGAGGTCTGATTATACAAAGATCTAGTTAGGAACAAAAGACGTCTGTCAATAGAACTTTTGTGCAATTTTGACCACAACAGTTCCCTAGGGACTGAGTCAAACGCTGCCTTTAAATCGATAAAAGCAGTAAAGAGTTTGCCACCTGGTGTAATAGCGTATTTGTCAACCAGGTGTGCTAAGACAAAACAGTGGTCCAATGTGGCACAGCCTGCTTTAAACCCAATCTGCTCTGCACCAATAATGTTAGACTCCTCAACCCAAATGAGGAGTCTACGTTGAAGATATTTAGCATACAATTTCCCAATAATGGAAAGCAGGCTTATAGGGCGATAATTGGCAGGGTTGTTCCTGTTTCCTCGTTTAAAAACTGGAATAATAATTGCTAGACTCCAAGAGATAGGAATCCTACCAGAGGAATTAATATGGGTGAAAAGTGTTGCCAAAAGAGGAATCCACCACTCAGGATTGGATTTTAACAAAATGGGAGGTATAGCATCGGGGCCAGGGGCTTTGCCTGACTTAAGTTCTGAAATAAGCTCAGCGATTTCAGCATGAGGCACGGGTTGCCATATAGGAATTGCAAGAGGCAGTTGTGATCCAAGCTCGGTCGAAATTATTGAAGCCTGAAAAATTGACAAAATATGATTTTCCCAATCTCTGTTAGAAATACAGCAGAGAGGGAGTTCTTGGTAACCAGGGAGAGAGCTGGCAACAATTTGCCAAAATAGTCGGGTGTTCTTCTGCTGGATAGAGAAGTAAATCCCACTTCTCTCTCTCTTTAGCCCTCTTTTTCTTAACAATTAGCCCTTTATACTCCCGCTTCAGGCGGTAATAGTCCTCTGGTGGGTGTTTGTCCCCTCGGTTACGGTAAAGCAAGTAAACCCGGTTAATCTGGTTCCTAAGCATCAGACAGTCTTTATCAAACCAGGAATTGTTTCTTAAGTGATATGGACCCCTTGGCCTACAATCAGCTCCTAACTCCCTTTGAACACTATTAATTAGTGATTCAAAGTCCAAGATTGTCTCTGAGCCACTACTTGTTAGAACCTGATTATAAAGGCTGAGACATTCCGGAGATGATAAAAAGGAGTGGAACTTTCTTTCAGTATTAGAAGACCATTTGATCCTCTTTATATAGAAGGCCGCATGGGGATCCAATATCTGGGGGCCTTTAGATAAGTGTATATTTGAGGAAAGCCCAATAATTGTAACCAGGGGGTAATGATCGCTCTCCATGCAGCAGTCCACATAGAAAGCATGGACTGCCTTTCTTAGTAACTGAGAAACCAGCACAAAGTCAATAATGCCACTCCCACGTGAGGAACAAAAAGTAAACTCACTGACTAGATCGCCTGGGGTACTCCCGTTAAGGATTATCTTGTCATGTTGGGATGCTAAAAGTGCTAACTGAATACCAGCAAAATTTGTTAGTTCATCCTTAGAATGTCTAGCTGAAATCTGATGACCCATTGCCTGAAGGATTTCTTGGGAGTAAAGTGCCTCAATCGATGGAGGAACTTGGACTCCCAGTCAGGCATTAAAGTCGCCCCCTATAAGGGTGTATAGCCCTGGAAATTTAGTTTCAATACAAGTAATATAGTTCTCCAGTTCATCCAACTGAGCCTTAATGTCGGCTTGCCTCACCGTCAGAGGAAGGTAGACGTTAAACACTAGCAATTTGCTGCGTCCTCTCTTAATTAGGAGTGCCATAGCTAAAGAACCACAGGGGGACAGCTCCACTGTCTCCACCTTTAAAGAGGTAGAGACCAAACAAGCCAAGCCACCCTTGGGTCTTCCCGTCGCCGATTGTTTGATGGCGGCCAAGGAAATGGCCATAAACCCTGTAAGGGGTATCTTATCACATGCCCAAGTCTCCTGAAGCAGAACCACAACAAATGCCTGAATATAGTTGGTAAATTCTATAGTACCACACCTTCTCCCCTAACCTGCTATGTTCCATGAAAGACATTTAAGAGTACAGAGGGGGGTTGCCAAATTTGATAGTCATTCTATATAATTGATTTTTTCAAGGGAGCCCTTCTGGTCCAAAAAGATACACCCGTTATTAAAAGGCAGTGTCACCCTCATGGGAGATAAAGGCAGGGAAGGGGGGAAGGGAGGCGAACCTTGTTCATGGGGCTGTAGAACTCTAAACGCACTCCAGTTCGTACTTGTAGCATTAGTTGGATGCTTGGCTGGCAAGCATTCAGTGGCATCAGCATACGGGGTCTGAGGGAGCCCAAGATCTTCATATTGACGAGTTAGACATCCTGGAAAAAGGGCCAGGGGAACTTCCACTGATGAATCGGTATGGGCTTCCTGGAATCCAGGGAAATCCTTATCAGGTAGTGAGAGACTCCAAAGCTTGGCTTTAACTGCAGTCAGACGCTTAATAATTTGGGCCCTTTCTGAATGTGGGAGCGCACGAAAGGAGTCAAAGAGCTGTATCTCCTCCTGGTTCCAGAAATTATCTTGAGATAAGTCAGTCACATGAATAGATGGAATCCCAGAGTCACTGGCCTGGGGCTTATTCGCTAAGAAGCCTTGAATACCCTGGGCTGATGTCACTTCCTCTGAGGCCATTTCTTCCCAGCTGATCAAGTCAAGGCAAGGATCCTGATGAGATGTTACTCGCTGAGGGGGGTTGGTTTGATTGACAGTGGGAAGATCAGTCAAAACCCCATCAGAGAGGGCACCATGAGGAGATTTTACAAGCATAGATGTATATTTAGTAGATGGACTAACATCAGAGGTGACGTTCAAGGTTGGCACATTAACATGTGATACTGAAGATCTTTTAGGGGCAGTAAATCTCCTAACACTCACAGGGGGTCGATTACTTAAAAGAGGCTTAGTCAACATATCTTTGAAGACTCTTCTTGGCAAAATGCCAAAAGACCTTAGTAGAGATCTTCTCCTGAAGAATAGTTTGGGGGTGTTAGAATTGTCAAAACCAAGTAACACTCGAGTGCAGTATATAGAAGAGGGTAAAAATTCAACCTTCTTCAAATCATCAGCTTCCAACCCCAATAGCTGTAGTATATGACCCCTTGCCAGCTGTATTGAGCCCCAGTGCGGCAAGTAGCCATTAATAGGATTGATATTTAGGGCCACCTGTTTTGGCTGTATAACCAGGTGACTGTTTGCATCTAGGGAAATAGAGTTCGAACTGTTGATAGGGTTACATTGAGCAGATCTTTTGCTGAGGCTTGACAAGGGAGGCCCTGCTACTGCATCGGGATGCCGAGCAGCCGGCCCAGCACTACCACTGGCAGCCCAAGAAACTAAATAATTTAGGGTACTTATTATTTTATCAAGCTGGAGCTGTATGCTCGCTGTTGTATCTGCAACCAGGAAACATTGCTGAGCCAGAAGTTCTGTAAGGGTGGGCTCGTTTAAAGATCGATTGGGGACTGTAGCTTTAGGGGAGCCTTTGTTCTCAACTTGAGGGGCGACACCCTCAACCATCGAAGGATCGCCATGACCGGCAGCAGCCAGAAAAAAAGGAGCTGGAGTTTTCAAACAAAGAGGCCGAGCCAAAACAAAGTCTTCCATCTTGGATTGCTTCAAAGAAGGTTGAGGGACCAGGTCAGTAAGGGATCTGCACCTTTTCTTTGACTTCATTGTGATAAATAACACAATACAGGAGGAGAAGTGTAATATAACAAGAGACTAATCCCCAAGACAAGTCCTGGATCCAAAAAAAAGAAGCCAAGGGCCAAGAGTCAAGAAAAAGCAAGTCCCGATGCAAACAATAACAAGGCTGCTCACAAGTAAGGCAAGAATCCTACCCTCCCGCCAAAGCAGGGAGTAGGGAGTGAATAAAAATCACAAAATAGTAAAATAGTAAAGAAAATAGTAAAAAGAAAAATGGTAAAAAGTAGTAGGTAAAAAAATAGATCAAATAGAAATCACTCAAAACTAGAGAATACTAGGTTTCCTGACAAAGCAGAAAAACCTATATAGCAACAACAAGAAGCAACAAAAAGCAGCAGCAAGGCATTCCCATAGCTGAGGCCCAGCTCGGGATATCAAAAATACAGCTAAAATATAGCTAACCCATAGCTGAAATATAGCTGAGAGTGGATTAAGTGGATTAGTGGCCACACTGCATAAAATTTCAAAAATGTAAGAGATTTAAAATTAAGAAAATTAAAACAGTAAGTTGGTTTAATCTAGGTTAAAAGCAGAGAGCCTACTTGCCTGCTGCTGCTGCCTAATCCCCCAATTTGAACTCATCTTAAATAATAAGGTAGGGAGGAATTGGAGCTCAAAAACTTTAAAAAAAATGTGCCTTGGTAAGGCCACACTTGGAATACTGCATCCAGTTTTGGTCACCACGATGTAAAAAAGATGTTGAGACTCTAGAAAGAGTACAGAGAAGAGCAACAAAGATGATTAGGGGACTGGAGGCTAAAACATATAAGGAACGGTTGCTAGAATTGGGTATGTCTACTTTAACGAAGAGAAGGACAAGGGGGGACATGATAGCAGTATTCCAATATCTCAGGGGCTGCCATAAAGAAGAGGGAATTAAGCTATTTTCCAAAGCACCTGAAGGCAGGACAAGAAGCAACGGATGGAAACTAATCAAGGAGAGAAGCAACCTAGAACTAAGGAGAAACTTCCTGACAGTTGGAACAATTAACCAGTGGAACAACCTGCCTCCAGAAGCAGTGAATGCTCCAATACTGGAAGTTTTTAAGAAGAGACTGGACAGCCATTTGTCTGAAATGGTATAGGGTTTCCTGCCTGAGCAGGGGGTTGGGCTAGATGACCTCCAAGGTCCCTTCCAACTTTACTACTATTACTATTACTAAATATAAGGAAGAAAAGGATAAATAAAACTAACATAATAGTAAGCAAGTTAAATAACAAGGTAGAAAAAAGCACAGGAAAAAAAGGCAGAAAAAAGGATAGAAAAAAATAGGCATAATTACCTAGAACAGTGATGGTGAACCTTTTAGAGACCGAGTGCCCAAACTGCAACCCAAAACCCACTTATGTATTGTCAGGTGCCGGGTACATGTGGCGCATTGGGTGGGGGTGGGCCCATTGGGTGGGCGTGGCTGCGGTGGTAATGGCAGACTGGGTGGGACAATCCCAACTTTGCGAGATCTTTTTTTTTCCGCAAGAAGTTGAAATTGATTGATTGAACCTTTTTTTTTTTTTGCACATGGGGGCGGAGGCCTAAAGTGAAAAGGTTTTATAAAACCCAGCGAAAGGCCTAGGACTGGGGTGACGGTGTGCGTGTCCACAGAGAGGGCTCTGCGTGCCACCTGTGGCACACGTGCCATAGGTTTGCCACCACGGACCTAGAACAGAGAAGGTAGAAACATGGCTAACAGCAAAGCACATCCACCAACCAAAAAAGGGATTTTCAAACAACAAACTCATGGAACAGGTGATTGATACTATTGTGGTATGCAATACATGTTCCATGTATGTGCTTATGCCCAAAGAACACTCAAATTGTTCATGTATTAAATGTAAACTATGTGGACTACTAGAGGAAAAAGGGAACTAGAGGCAACTCTAGCCAAACTCCAACCTATGCAAGAAAGCTATACCCATATCAAACAATGAACAAATGAGAGGATTTGACCCTGCTGATAAACCCTTGAAGGAAGACAAATGGAGGTATGTCACAATAATCAAAGAAAGAAGCAGCATACATTTAACAAACCCCTACTGCCCAATCTAACCCAACCAGAAGAATCTCCTGTCAAGGTTCCGACAGACAAGACCAAATAAATCAGAACTCCGAGGCTTGAGATTTCCTCAAAGAACATGTTTATTGGTTACATAGTATCAGCACAGTCAAAAGTGAAACCAAGTCTGAAATCCCGTTCAAAGAGAGACACTATTACAAAGCTGAACTTCCCACTCCAATGCAATGCAATCAGCTACGTTCCCTAATAGAACAGTTTGGCAGGCTTTCTAACCATATGCTCATGCCTCCCCCATCTAACTGACAGAAATGACCTTAGTTCCCAAGGGACAGTAAAATTTTTAGACTAGTAAAAATCCTGCACACCCCCTCCCATTCTTGTGGCAACCTAGAACGAGCAAAATGGCTGCAGCCAGGTTTGTTGTAGAGTTGACAGTCTGACCCCCTAGGAAGAAAGCAAGTCCAGCAAATGAAACAAAATGCAAGTTAAGAATCCTCCCTGGGTTTATGTGGATATTTATCATAAAACCTCTGAATCAATCTGTCTGCTTTCACGTCAGTACTTTTTACCCAGGTAGCCTCCGATAAAGGGTAGCCCTTCCACTGGACCAGATACTGTAATTTACCCTTATACAATGTGGAGTCAAGAATACATTATACCTCATAATGAGTCTCTCCCTCTACCAGAATGGGGCCGGGTGCTTTCTTGGGAATCGGCCGCAAGGACGATTCCGTGACTGGCTTTAACAAGCTGCAATGGAAAACAGGGTGAACTTTCCCTAATAGTCGTGGGAGTTGCAATTGGACTGTGACAGGATTTATAATTTTGATTATGGGAAAGGGGCCAAGGAACTTAGGTCCCAATTTACTCGGTAATTTTAATCTTAGATATTTTGTGGAAAGATAAACCTTCTCCCCCACATCAAATGGCTTCTGGGGAGATAGCTTTTTATCAGCCTGTTCCTTGTATGTCTTTGCAGCTTTTTTCACATTGGCCCAAACCCCTTGCAAAGAGGTCACCCACTGATGGAAGGTTTGCGAAGCAGGAGGTTCCTGGGGGTATTCGGGCAAAGGGACAAAATCCTGACCAGTAGCCATTTTAAATGGCGTAAGTCCAGTACTACTGTGTACAGCAGCGGTTCTCAACCTGTGGGTCGCGACCCAATTTGGGGTCGAACGACCATTTCACGGGGGTCACCAAACAACTCGATCCGCCATTTTTTCTGCCATTTTTCCCCCTTTTCTTTAGCTCTGCTACTACCTCTTATTCTATTGGCTTTCGAAAGCCAATAGAATAGACTCTCTTGAACAGAGTCTAATTCTATTGGCTTTCAAAAGCCAATAGGAATTGTCCAGGGCTGTCTCTGCCCTGCTGAGCCTGCCAAAAGCCCCAGTCTGAAAATGGTGCTGCAAGGGGAACAGTCTGCAGAGCTTCCCTCCCTGTTGAGCAACTAAAAAGTAAGTAAAAGAGGGCCGGGGGTGGGAGGTGGGAGGCCGGTGGGCGCAGGGAGGGTTGCTGGCATGCGTGGGGCCCGGCAGGTTCCTTACCTGCCTTGGACTGGGCCAGCTGGTGGCCCAGCCGGTGTTTGCCCTGCGCCATCGCTGCCGCGGCCGCCCGGGAGCACCTGGGCCTGCCTGCCACCACCCCGAACGGCCAGTGGCCAAGGTAAGCCTAGCGGGGCAGAGGCGGGCGCAAGGAGGGTTGCTGGCATGCGTGGGGCCCGGCAGGTTCCTTACCTACCTTGGATTGGTCCAGCTGGTGGCCCAGCCAGTGGTCGCCCTGCTTGCCGCGGCCACCTGGGAGCACCTGGGCCTGCCTGCCACCGCCCTGAACGGCCGGTGGCCAAGGTAAGCCTAGCGGGGCAGCGGCGGGCGCAAGGAGGGTTGCTGGCATGCGTGGGGCCTGGCAGGTTCCTTACCTGCCTTGGACTGGGCCAGCTCGTGCCCAGCCAGTGGTCGCCCTGCGCCGCCACTACCGCGGCCGCCCGGGAGCGCCTGGGCCTGCCTGCCACCACCCCGAACGGCCGGTGGCCAAGGTAAGCCTAGCGGGGCAGTGGCGGGCGCAAGGAGGGTTGCTGGCACGCGTGGGGCCCAGCAGGTGCCTTACCTGCCTTGGGCTGGGCCAGCTGGTGGCCCAGCCGGTGATCGCCCTGCCTGCCGTGGCCGCCCGGGAGCGTCCGGGCCTGCCTGCCGCCGCCCCTTGCTGGCTATGCCTCAGCCGGCGCAGGGGGCGGCACCACGCATGCGCGGCGCACCACACATGTGCGGCGCGTTCTTACGACTGGGGTCGCCAGTATAAAAAGGTTGAACTGATGTACAGTGTTGTTGTACGCCACCTCGGCAAAAGGCAGGAGGTCCGCCCCGTTAGTCTGTTGGTAATTAACATAACATCTAAGGTATTGTTCCACCACTGTGTTCGAACGTTCAGCCGATCCATTCATACTCGGATGAAAAGCAGATGAAAGCCCCTGTGTAGACCCAATGAGTTTCACAAACTCCCTCCAGAATTTTGCAGTAAATTAAACCCCTCTATTTGATATAATCCGTTTTGGTGCCCCATGGAGTCGATAGATGTGTTTTAAAACCAACCTGGCTAGCTTTGGGGCAGACGGGAGTCCCGAACAAGCGATGAAGTGAGCTTGCTTCGAGAAAAGATCAATGACAGTCCAGATCACTGTGCTCCCCCTGCTTTCTGGCTATTCTACAATAAGGTCCATGGCCGTTTCCTCCCAAGGCTGGGAAGGATCTGCCACTTGTTGCAACAGACCAGGAGGCTTGCCAGGATGCTTTTTCATAGCGTCACAGGTAGCACAGCTTTGTACATAACTTTCTTTTTTTATATAATATTTTATTAATTTTCTAATTTTACAATTAAGTATTTTAAAAGCAACATGGTGACTGGGTTAATCAATAGCTCAATAACATACATAAGTCTTTAGTATAAATCTCAAGTTACAACATCAGATATTTCCTCTCTTTTTCCCTTAATATCTACTATCTCATATTAGGCTAATACAGTTATTATTATTATCAACTAAGTAAAAACATCTTTGTTACATTTATCAATAATTTTTAGCTTATACATACCTTAATTGTGTTTGCATTTAATCCTTATATACAATCAATGTCCTGTTATTGCTTTTTCCCCAAGCTTTAATTTCCCATCAATATTCAAATTAACATTTGGTATTGATAATTTCCAAGCTTTAGGTAACCAAAGTTTCCCTTATCTCAACTTCTTCCTTTTTCCCTTTTCATAACAAAATCTAATATTCTAAACACACATCTTAGCTATTTGAATATAGTCTTGTTCTGTTTTCTAAACCATCTAATTAATAATACAGTATCCCCTCTAATAAATCAAAACCATTATATGTATTGTCTGGGTTAACCAATAAATCAATAATATACATAAATCTTTTAGTTTAGGTCTAATTTTTAGAAGCTCAAATACACTCTCTCTTTTTCTAGTAATATCTATTATCTCATATTGGGCAAAGAGAATTCTTATTTTCAACTGAGTAAAAAAAAATTTTTTTTCTTACATTTATCAATACTTTTTAGCCTATACATAAACTTTAATTTCCCATCAATATTCAACAAAAGGGGAAAAAAAGAAAGAAAAAACACTGTTATTTACGATTTCCAAATATTTTATATTAGGTGACCAAAATTTCCCTTATCCCAACTTCTCCGTTTTTCCCTTTTCATACCAAAGTCTATTAGTCTTGTTACACATCTTACCCATTCAATTATAATGTTACTTTATTTTCTAAAAACTATCTATTTTCCACCATATTCAACCCTCTAGATAGTAATATGGTATCCCCTCTAATAAATCAAAGCCATTATTTTCTTCAGCCTTACTCTGGCTTTCTTCCTTTGCCAAATAACCTTCCATGTCAGTGCCTTTGAATCATCAAATAGTTCTCCCTCTATTATTATATATATTATTTGGAATAAGAAAGGCCATTTGGTTGAAGTTTTTTTAAGAAGGACTAGCCCATTTGTATTCATTAGATCGCCTCCCTATTACTCCAATTTCCCACAATTGTCCTGATAGGTTTATCTTCCATTCAGTCTGTTCTTCTTCCTTTTCCTCAAATTTCTTCTGATTTTTGTAAAAAGTCCTTTCCATTTTAAGTGTTGTCACACCCTTTTCTGATTTTTCCGTTGGTTGGGTCTATTGGTCAATTGGGTCCTCTGTCTTAGTGTTTAGTTGTTCCACTTTTCCTGTTATTTTCTGCATTGTTAGTTCTTTGGTTGTAGTCAAGATCTGGGCTTTTATATTTAAGCTGCCATCTTGTTCCTTTATGTTGCATCTTATTTTGTCACAAGCTGAAAGAATGGTTTCGTGTGTTGGTTTCAACATGGAAAGGATTTTTTCCTGATCTTCAGCAATATTCTCTTGACAGTATGTTAAGTTGAAGACTTTAGAATCAAACATTAAAAATGTTATGCATGGCTGCATAAAGAACTCTCTGATCAATTGAAAGATAAAAAGGACAAGTATAGAAAGCGGAAAGAGGGGAACATAACTAAGTCAGAATATCAGCAAATAGCCCGAGCCTGCAAAGACGAAGTGAGGAAAGCTAAGGCTCAAAATGAACTAAGGCTTACAACCAAAGTCAAAAATAACCAAAAAAAAGCTTCTTTCAACATGTAAAAAACAAGAAAAAAGTGAAGGAAACGATTGGTCCATTAGTGGGTGAAAGTGGCAAGAAGGTGACAAGCAACAGGGAGAAAGCAGAACTATTTAACTCATTTTTCACATCTGCCTTTACACAAAGGGAAAAAACAGACCAACCTATCAAAAATAGTGCCATAAAAAACAAAATAGAAATACAAGTTAACATAGGCAAGAAAATGGTAAGTGAACACCTGTCCAGCCTAGATGAGTTCAAATCACCAGGACCAGATGGATTATACCCCAAGGTACTTAAGGAACTGGCAGATGTGATCTCAGAACCACTGAACTATATTTTTCAAAGATCCTGGAGCACTGGGGAACTACCAGAGGACTGGAAAAGAACTGATCTAGTTCCCATCTTCAAAAAAGGAAAAAAAAGGACCCAGGAAATTACAGACCTATCAGCCTGAGCTCAATACCTGGGAAGATTCTGGAAAAGATAATCAAACAACGAATCAGCGAACACCTACAGGCAAACAATGTCATTACTAAAAGCCAACACGGGTTTGTCAAAAACAGATCATGCCAGACAAATCTTATTGCATTCTTTGACCAAGTGACAAAATTAGTGGACCAGAGGAATGCTGTGGATATAATTTACTTGGACTTCAGTAAGGCATTTGACAAAGTAGACCACAACCTACTACTTGAGAAGATAGAAAAATGCAGGTTAGACAGCATCACCACCAGATGGATCCGTAGCTGGCTGACCGGCCGTACTCAGCATGCGGTCCTCAATGGAACCGCATCTACATGGAGGGAAGTGTGTAGTGGGGTGCCCCAGGGCTCTGTTCTGGGCCCAGTGCTCTTCAACATCATCAACGATCTGGACGAGGGGGTAGATGGGGAACTCATGAAATTTGCAGACGACACCAAGCTGACAGGAATAGCCAACACTCCAGAAGACAGGCTTAGGATACAGGAGGATCTGGACAGACGTGAACACTGGGTACTATCTAATAAAATGAAATTCAATGGTGAAAAAAGTAAGGTTCTACATTTAGGCAAGAAAAACCAAATGTACAGGTATAGTATAGGGAGTACCTTGCTCAATAGTAGTAACTGTGAGAGGGATCTCAGAGTCCTAGTGGACAATCATTTAAATATGAGCCAGCAGTGTGCTGCAGCTGCCAAAAAAGCCAACACAGTGCTAGGCTGCATTAACAGAGGGATAGAATCAAGATCATGTGAAGTATTAATACCACTTTACAATGCCTTGGTAAGGCCACACTTGGAATACTGCATCCAGTTTTGGTCACCGCAATGTAAAAAAGATGTTGAGACTCTAGAAAGAATACAGAGAAGAGCAACAAAGATGATTAGGGGACTGGAGGCTAAAACATATAAGGAACGGTTGCTGGAATTGGGTATTTCTAGTTTAACAAAGGGGACGAGGGGGGACATGATAGCAGTGTTCCAATATCTCAGGGGCTGCCACAAAGAAGAGGGAGTCAAGCTATTTTCCAAAGCGTCTGAAGGCAGGACAAGGAGCAACAGGTGGAAACTAACCAAAGAGAGAAGCAACCTAGAACTAAGAAGAAACTTCCTGACAGTTAGAACAATTAACCAGTGGAACAACCTGCCTCCAGAAGCGGTGAATGCGCCAACACTGGAAGTTTTTAAGAAGAAACTGGGTAGCCATTTGTCCAAAATGGTATAGGGCAGTGATGGCGAACCTATGGCATGTGTGCCAGAGGCGGCACTCAGAGCCCTCTCTGTGGGCACACCTGCCACCGCCGCTGCCAGCTTGCACAGGTCCATTAGGCCACCGCTGGCACCCAGAGTGGCAGCCCCACGTAGCACAAATGAGGCGAAGCAGCTGGCTAGCAAGCTCGAGTAGAGGTGATATTGCGCGCCCCCCTATGCTCGCTGGCCTCTGTCTGCAGGGGCTGATGGTGTCAGGCAGCAGCCGCCCCTGCCTCACCTTGCCCTGCAGCAATGGCACCCCCGTCCTACCCCCTGCCTCACCCCGCAGGATGAGCCTCCTGCCCACCGCCCCACCCACCAGAGACCCCCTGGACCTCCCCCAATCCTGCCCAGCCCCCACAAGCGTCCCCCCACGAGCAACATCAAGGAGGCCATGCCCACGCTGGCCACGCCCATCCAGTGGGCCATGCCCACCCTTACCCCCCTGAGGGCACCACAGTGCTGATGCGGCCCTGGCACTTTGCGATAAATAAGTGGGTTTTGGGTTGCAGTTTGGGCACTTGGTCTCTAAAAGGTTCGCCATCACTGGTATACGGTTTCCTGCCTTAGCAGGTGGTTGGACTAGATGACCTCCAAGGTCCCTTCCAACTTTATCATTATTATGATTATAAAAATAGTTTTGTTTTTTATACCTGGGTATGGGACATCTCTTTCACGTGTTATAGGTGGTCTTTATAGTAGAAATTGTCCATTAAGCAAGAGTTTTATAGTATTCCATCATCTCGTATAATAACATATGCTTCTCATGTAAAGAAATAGGAAAGCAATTCCCCAAGTATAACTCTGAAAGTCAGTAAAAGTTTACATTCATAGTTCAAACAGGCCAGGTATGCTGCCCAGAAGTTCCTTCTTTGCAGCTGGGGTTTTCACAGGTGGTAACTGTCAAGGTCAAGGAAATTTTTTTCTGGAGTCTGGGCTTCAAGCCAAGTCTCTTAGGCAATAACAAATTGTAACACCATACTTTGCCACAAGATGTCACCGATGCCGTTTAAAGCTTTTTAAGTCCAAATTATTTATGATAGTTTTTCAAGTTTTATTTCTTTTTTTAGATAAAAACAAACGTCTCCAGTAAGAAAAGGAACGTTTTTAGTCCCCAAGTTTCAAAAGCATATACATCCAATTAGATTAAAATTGTTCTTATAGTTGCTCTGTTTCCCCTGGGTAGTTAGTCACTGCTTTTCTTAGAGGGTGGGGTAGAAATTCCCTTCCCTCTCTCCTCACGGGGAAAAATACTTTGGGCAGCTTTTACAAGAAAAAATACTTAAAGTCTTAAAGAGAGGGTCAGGTCTCACCCAGTTTCATCCGTGTTGCTTTGAAGGTGCTTGGTGGTGATTTTGACTTTGGCTGTCAGCAGCTTAGTGACGGGCCATATTGCTATGGCCGGTCTTTCCCCCGCTGGTTTGGAGGGCTTCCCTGGATCAAATGGAAGGGCCGCCGCCCTCCCGCGATCAAGTGGGGGTCCCCTCCTTGCTCGTCGCCCCTACAGGGCCACTTTCTACCCTTTCCAGGGTCCCCCAGAAGAACAAATTCGACGTGAAAGACGGAGCTCGTCTTCCTGCATCTGTGGTGCCGCGATGGCAAACCAGAAGTCACTTTGTACGTAACTTTCAATGTCCTTTTTCATGCCTGGCCACCAAAACTGCTGCTGCACCAAATGCAAAGTTTTTAAAAATCCAAAATGACTGGCTTGTTTTGCATCATGACTACGTTGGAGGGCTTGAATTCTGAGGGAGGTTGGAAGGTACAGTTTAGAGCCCTTCCAGGGTAGATCATCTCGATAGGTCAATAGCGACCTATTGTCGTTGAACCAAGAGTCTGTTTTTAGTTCCTCTTTGAGCTTTCACGTTAATTGACTATCAGGTTTGTCGGATCTCCTCTGCGTTTGACCTCTTGTGGCTACCTGAGAGGCTGACTGGGGCAGAGGAATGATGCTATTAATGACCTCCTCATGGCGGCTCTTATATTGGGGCATTCTAGACAGAGCATCTGCCAGAAAGTTCTTCCCCCCCAAGGAGGTATTTGAGAGTGAAATTAAAACGGTTGAAGTACTGTGCCCACCTAACTTGCTTGGGGGATACCTTTCGAGGGGTTTTCAGTGCCTCTAAATTTTTATGATCAGTCCATACTTCAAAAGGCACTTTGCTCCCTTCCAAGAAATGGCGTCAAGTTAATAAAGCCCATCTCACCGTAAAAGCCTCCTTCTTCCAAACGGCCCATCGTCTCTGCACCCACAGCAACATCACTGGTATCGGTTTGGATGATGAAAGGTTCCTCAGGGTTAGGGTGTTTAAGAACTGGTTCTGCTGCAAATAGTCTCTTTAACTGCTCAAATGCCGCTTGGCATTCTATAGTCTATTGTAAAGGCTGATAAGGTTGGGGCTTCCCTCCCCTTCCCATTTTTTAACAGTTCAGTAATAGGCATGGCGATTTTTGCAAAGGAGGGGATGAAGTGCCGATAGAAATTTGCAAACCCCAAAAAGCTTTGAAGTTGCTTGCGGGTCCATGGAGGCTGCCATTCCAGCACTGCTTTGACTTTGGCAGGGTCCATTTCCACTCCCTCAGTAGAGATTCGGTAGCCCAAGTAGTCGAGGCGTGTTTGATGGAACTCGCATTTAGAAAGTTTGGCATAGAGACTAGCTTTTAACAATTTCTTAAGCACCTCTCAAACTAACTTGACGTGTTAGATAAGAAGATAAGATGATAAGATAAGATATAAGATAAGATAAGATAAGATAAGATGATAAGATAAGATAACCTTTATTGTCATTTTTTTACTGTGGGCACAACAGCACACATCAAAAATGAAATTTAGTTGCCCGCTCTCAAAGTGAAACACATACGTGACACACACCTAAACATACTATGTACAACATATGTATAGATCCACACCCCTACAAATACATAACAAATAAATATTAAATACTGTCCATCTTGAATATATAACGGAAGGAGGAAGCTTGCGAGTTCACAAGGTTAATGCTGTATGGAATGAAACTATGGCTGAATCTGGATGTTCTGCTACGGATACCACGAAGCCTCCTCCCAGAAGGTAACAAGGAAAACAGGTCGTGAAGAGGATGTGTAGTGTCCTAGATAATCGTACGGACCCTGCTCAAGCAACGCTTCTGTGCTATGTCCTGGATGGGAGGGAGGGAGCTGCCAATGAACTTTTCGGCCATCCTCACCACTCTCTGCACCACCTTCCTGTCTGAAGCAGTGATGCTTCCAAACCAGACTGTGATGCTGTATGACAGGATGCATACAGTGTTCCTCCATGGTTTCAGTATAGACGAGGATATCGTCAAGGTAAACCAAAATCCCCTTGTATAGGTTATCGTGCAGCACTTGATTTATCAGCAGGAGCTCCTTGGAGTCCGAAAGGCATCACCTTGAACTGGAAACTCCCTAAGGGGCAATTGAAAGCTGTCTTCCATTCATCCCCCTTCCTGATTCGCACTCGGTAATAGGCTTCCCTCAGGTCCAGTTTCATGAAAATTTTGCCTTTGGCTAGGTGGGCTAACATGTCTTTCATCAGGGGGAGGGGGTACATATTTTCTATGCTGACAGCGTTTAACCCCTTAAAATCCACGCAGAGCCTCAAAGACCCATCTTTCTTTTCTTTAAACAACACTGGGGCAGCTACACGCAATACAGCCCGATTTGGGGCTTTGGGAGCTTGGCTCCTGGCAGTATCTCAATTGCGCAGTCGGTAGCCCGATGATGAGGGTGTCACATTCCTTTTCACTAAAAACTTCCGTCAAATCGTGATACTCGATGGGGATAAGTTGGATCGCTGGCAATTGTTCCACGGCAGCTTTTAATGTCTTGATAGGCTCCCCCTGAGCTTCGATGGCAGCAGCCCCCTTTATTTCACTGAGGTCGGTTGGTGGGAGAGGTCCCGTGGCTAATCTCAGATTTTGCACACCGTTCTCCCACCAAATATTGGGACGCCACTTGTCAAGCCAAGCCAAGCCTAGAATCACAGTCTCTTTCATCTTAGGGACCACCACGAAGCGAATGATCTCCCAGTGCTGTCCCATTTCCAAATGCAACGGCCGTTAGGTGCGTTGCTAGGGGAACCTCTGATAAGCGACCCATCTGCCTGTTCAAACTTCATGGCTAGGGGCAACAATTTGACACGAATCCCCAACTTAAGAACTGTGGGCAAGTTAATTAAGCATCTGGTGCAGCCTGAGTCTATTAAAACATCTAAATTGGTTTGGGCCCGTCTTTGGCACTATAATCTTGGCGGGAATAGCGAAAGGTGTGGATGGGTCGACTTACCATTGGGTCATCTTCATCATCCTCATCGCTATCATAAGGTGCCGGTAGGGGCAGGTGTTCAGGTGGGGCTCCTGCTTCTCCCCGGGGCGGGGAGATTTGGACAGCTTGCTCCTGTTTGGCCCAATTAGACTTCTCCCGTCCTGGTCATGGCGGTGGTTTTCTTGGCTTAGCAGTTGTAACTCATGCGGATTTTGCTTGGGGGGGCAGGGGCTAAGCACTCAGCAGCACGATGACCCTGCTGCCCATATCGTAAGTATTTGATGGGAGTCCTGGTGGCCGCTCAAGGAGCGTCGGTGGTTGGTGTGGCTTGGGGTCACCGTCCAAACAGGCACTTCTCAGGATGTCTTGGCTTTGATTCGCTGGTAGTTGGTCTCTTGACACGATTCAGTTCGATGTCCAAGGTTACTGTCATGTTATACCACTCTTGCAGCTGGCTCGCGATCCCTCAGTAGATGCATGCTTGGAGCAGGTCGTGGTTCAGCCCTTGTTTCAAATAGTGGATCAGGGACTTCTCTGGCCACTGTCCCAGGCGACCAGTGACTCTCTGGAACTCTCAGACGTATTCTTTCACCGGGTGACCTCTGCCTCAAGCGATGGATCTCCTTTTCTGCTTGCAGGGCTTGGGATTCATCCTCAAATCTTGCCCTCAGCTGTTCCATGAATAAATTTGCATCCAGCAATTCCGGAGCCCCTTCATCATGAAGGTTGGTCACCCACTTCGCTGCTTCTCCTTCCAAGTTGGCTGTCACTGCGTTCACCATTGTGGCATCGTCAGGGTAGGTGTACGCATAACGATCCAGGTGGGCCCACACTTGGTTTAGGAAGAACGGCAACTTCTTGGGGTCTCTATCAATAAGTGGGCTTGATAGGTGGTGGCTCCAGGTGTTGTGGTGCCAGGTACACTGGTTGCTGAGCAGCTTGCTGATCTCGGGGCCGAGGCTGCACCACTCTCCGGAATCCTCTCTGTTGGGCACCCTGGCTCACAGAGCGAGGCTGCTGAAAAGGGCTTTGCTGAGATTGAGAGCTCAAGCCTGCAGCTGATGTAGGAGTGATCAAAGCGGCACAGGCACCAGCAACAGGACTGAGACTTTGGCGAGGGGGTGGAAGCGATGGATAAGTCTTTGCCTTCGACCGAAGGACTGTGAATTGCAGTCTGGTACTTCCAGTCAGTAGAGTTGTCCCATCCAGTCGATCCCTTCCCTTTCTTCTGCGCTGCGGAAGAAGGACCCTGGAGCATAATTAACAACAGCTCCTCTTCGGCAGGCTTAGGGGTGCTTCGGCGCTCAGGGATCGGTTCCGATTGATAGAGGTTCGCCAGGATGGTGGTTCCTTCTTGAGGTGGCCGGAGCAGCCGCGTGTGCTCTGATAGCTGAATCCCTGCTGCGACCATAGCAAGGTCTTCACTGAGTCTTCACTGTCCTCCCAAAGTGGTGGGTAGGCAGCCGGAGCTTAGCACCCCAGGAAAGATAGCATTTTGAATGAGACTATGTTTAATGTCAAGGTTCTAACAGACAAGACCAAATAAATCAGAATTCCGAGGCTTGAGATTTCCTCAAAGAACATGTTTATTGGTTACATAGTATCGGCAGGGTCAAAAGTGAAACGAAGTCTGAAATCCCCTTCAAAGAGAGACAATATTACAGAGTTGAACTTCCCACCCCAATGCTATGCAATCAGCTACGTTCCTCAATAGAAGAGTTTGTCGGGCTTTCTAACCAGATGCTCACGCCCCCCCCATCTGACAGAAATGACCTTGTTTCCTACGGGAAAGTAAAATGTTTAGACTAGTAAAAATCCTCCGCACCCTCTCCCATTCTTTTATTGAAAATTTTTAAAAGTTTTTACAAATAACAACACACACACCAAAAAAAAACAACCCTCACCCAACCCCTCCCCAACCACCCCCTCCATCCCCCCCCCCCCCCCGAGCTTCCCAGAACTGAATATAGGCTTAATTAAAATTTTAAGAAAACTAAACAAATTTTAACAATTTATAAAATAATTAATAATAGGATATATATAACGTAAACATTAAGAAAAAAAAATATTTAAAAAGAAAAAGAAAAAAAAGAAAAGGAAGAAAATGAAAAAGAAATAAGAAAAAGAAAAAAGAAAGAAAAAAAAGAGAAAACAATCTATAAAATATCAAAAATTACGTACAAGTTACAAAAAAGCTAAATAATATTTTTTTAAATCCAATTTATATTGTATAAAACTTATCCATTTTTCCCATACAGCAAAAAACTTCTCTTGCGATTGCTCCTTTAAAAAAGCCGAAATCTTTGCCATTTCTGCCAAATAAGAAACTTTAAAAAACCACTCTTGCAAAGTAGGCAAAGATTCCTTCTTCCAATATTGCCCTACTAACAGCGTTGCGGCTGTAATTAAATTTAACATTAAAATAACCTCCTTAGCATCACAATCAGTAACAATACCTAACAAAAATAACTGCGGAGTGAATTTTACCCTCCTTCTAAAAATTCTTTGAATATTCCACCATATCTTGATCCAAAAAGCTTTTATGTTTTTACACGTCCACCAAGTATGATAATAAGTGGCGTCCAAACAGCCACATCTCCAACACTTAGGCTGTAAATCAGGGTACATAATAGACATTTTTTGTGGATCAAGGTGCCATCTATAAAACATCTTATAAAAATTCTCCCTTAAATTCTGGGCTTGTGTAAATTTAACATTCCTCACCCAAATAATTTCCCAGGTATCCAGTGGGATTGGTTCACCAAAATTTTGTGCCCATTTAATCATACAATCTTTAATTAATTCAGATTCTGAATCCAATTCCACTAGGACCCCATAAACCCTCTTAATGTGAGTTTGTCTTTGGTCCTTTACTTGTTTGAAAAGATTTTCATCTTCTCTAAGCCAGCCCACATTACAATCCGTCTTCCATCTGTCCACTATTTGTCTATATTGAAACCATGAATAGGTAATATTTTCATGTGTTAAATCTTCCAAAGATTTTAATTGCCAACTCTGACCATCCCATCTAAGTAATTGTGTATAAGAAACCCTATCCATTTTAACTCCTCTCCTTATCCCCTCTATCGCATGCCAAGGTATGGCCCATAAGGGTATTTTAAAATCACTCTTGTAATACTTCCTCCAAACCCTAAGTAAGGAAATCCTTATAATATGTGATTTAAAAGCTCTATCCACTTTTTTATTAAAAATTAAATAGGCATGCCATCCAAAAAGTAAGTCCCAACCCTCCAGATGGAGTATGTCTACATTTGTTAAATTTACCCAATCACTAATCAAAGTTAAAACCACAGCGTCATAATATAATTTCAAATTCGGTACCTTGAGTCCACCTCTCTCACGGAAATCTTGCATAATTTTAAGCTTTACCCTTGGTTTTTTCCCTGCCGCACCCCCTCTCATTCTTGTGGCAACCTAGAACGAGCAAATGGCTGCAGCCAGGTTCGTTGTAGAGTTGACACTTGGTGGACGGGGTTGCTGCTGCTGCCACCGCCGCGAGGCGAGGCACGTGGCAGGGCGTGGGTGGCCTGAGGGTGCGGGGTGCAGGGGGCAGCTCCAGCCCCTCCTGCCTTGCCTCAACTCATCCCCAGAAAATAAGCCCTAATGCAGTGGTTCTCAACCTGTGGGTCGGGACCCCATTTGGGGTCGAATGACCATTTCACGGGGGTCGCCAAACCACGCTGTCCGCCATTTTTTTCCCTTTTCCCTAGCTGTCCTACTCCCTCTTATTGGTCGCCACACCCACTTGGGGGTCACCACAACATGGGGAACTGTATTATGGGGTCACGGCATTAGAAAGGTTGAGAACCACTGCCCTAATGGGTCCTTTGGCCCCCAAAAATATAAGACCCCATCTTATTTTGGGGGAAACACGGTACGTCAAAATTGAACGGCCCTCTCTCAATAGAGGGGGAGGGATACATCATCTATCTCCAGTCTACAACACAGTCCTTTCAGCAGTTCCAAGAAGGCTCCACACCCATTTGCACCACTCAGGTGACCTTGAGGACACAGATAAACCTCCAAGTGGCCTCAACGACTCTCTAAAAGAATACAAATGACCAGCTGTCTGCAAGGAAAATAAACCCTTCCATTCCCCACCATCCAGTCAGAGCTGAAGAAGCTTCTTGGATGAGAAGCAAAATGTCTTCAAAGAAAAACAAGTCCAGTTGCCTCTTGAAAATGCGCCTTTGTGATAGCCATGACCTGGATGACTGAGAATCTCCATAGACGCTGCATTAAAATACACTCTGTGATATTGCATATGGCTTGGATAGATAACATTTCTGGTTCTATCCTTGTCACTGTTAATTTTCTTTGAAAAGACATTACACTATAAGTCCTAACATATCCAGTCAGCTATATTGATAGCTGTGCTGGCTAGAGATGGTGGGAAATGAAATCTCAACTGCACCAGTCAATCAGGCCTGGTTATGTATAAACAAGCATACACATTCATAAGTGCACCGGCCCTGTATGTTTAAATAACACTGTTGGATCAAGCCAAGGATTCAGGATGCACATAGGCACAGTGATTTCATTAGACAGGGTGAACAGGTACAATAGGGCGTTTTGTATGACTGCAGCACAAAATGCAAGTATGATAATTAAGAGCTAACCAGAAGCTTCTGAATATCTTGAAGCAAGGTGGCGATGACAGCTGACCTTCCACATTGTCCTCTTGGCTCCTAGCATGTGCCATAAAGAAACATGCCTTATACTGTACCATCACAAAAGGCAACAAAAATGACAACTAAGAGAGGGAAAGAGTGGGGAGGAGACAGAAAAGTAGCATTTCTGTTTTACCGCCAGCAGTGTAAGCAGCATCTTGATAGGGCTTTATTATGGCCTTGGCCTATTAGCTAACAAGACATTCCAGGGCTGAATAGACAAGCATATTTTAGTCTCTAAATCATTTTTATAGGTTATAGGTTAGGAAAGCCTTTGCCTTTCTGCAATCCTGAATCCTGAACTATTCCCAGATTATGACACCTGTAGATTAGGTGAACAGAAAGTGCAAGTATGACTACCTCTATTAAAGCTGAAGTTTTAGGAGTTTGCTGGACTCCAGCATTGAGGTGTGTGTTAACACAATACCAAAGAGTAAAGACTTCAGCAATAATCTTAGAGAAGCAATTGTTGCTGCCCATCAATCTGGGAAGGGTTATCAGGCCATTTCCAAACAATTTAAAGTCAATCGTTCTACAGTAAGGAAGATTATTCACAAATGGAAAACATTCAAAAGACAGTTGCCAATCTTCCCAGGAGTGGACATCCCAACAAATTCATCCCAAGGTCAGACCATGCAATGCTCAGAGAAACTGCAAAAAATCCAAGAGTTACATCTCAGACTCTACAGGCCTCAGCATGTTAAATGTTAACGGCCATCTGTCCGACAGCTAAAGCTTGGCCAACATTGGGTCGTGCAACAGGACAACGAACCCAAGTACACTAGCAAATCTACAACAGGATGGCTGAAAAAGAATCAAGGAGTTTCAATGGCCCAGTCAAAGTCCAGACCTCAACCCAAATCAAATGCTGTGGCGGGAACTCAAGAGAGCTGTGCATAAACAAATGCCCACAAACCTCAGTGAACAGAAGCAATGTTGTAAAGAAGAGTGGGCCAAAATTCCTCCACGATGTGAGGGACTGATAATCATACCGAAAATGATTACTTCCAGTTATTGCTGCTAAAGGTGGTTCTACACGCTATTGAATCATAAGGCGACTTAGTTTTTCACACATGGCTTCTCCATTTTGGCTTTCTTTTTGTAAAATAGATGACATGGTGTAATATGTCATGTGTTGTTGTTCATCTGAGGTTGTATTTACCTACTTTTAACAACCGCTAAAGACCAGGTGATTTTTACTATGTCCTGATACGTAAAACCATAGAACTCACAGAGGGTGTACTTTTCCACGTGACTGTATATGCTTAGAACCAATAGGCAGTATCACTGTTAGGTAGGAAAGTGCATTTTTCTAGAGGGAGATTGTGAAAGGGATCTTGTCAGCAAAACAGGATATATATTATGGTGGAAGGCCAGTACCTTTGTTAGATCTTACCATAGAACAGTCATAAAGGCAGTTGTATTCAAAGGACTACACTGAGTTGTCGATATATGCATGAACAGTATTCTGTATCAGTTGTGACAATTGAACTTCTATTAATGGGAGAAATGTGTCCAACTAGTGTCTCAAAGTTATGAGTTTTTCTCAAAATGTTGTTTCCATCACCTCGGCACTCACCTCCAGTTCTTTCCATCTAGAAACCATCTCCAGTGACCATGCTATCTCCTGTGACCACAGTTCCAATCAGTACACATCACTTTCCCCTGCCCTCTCCACCCGTGCACCAACCAGGAAAGATGGAAACAGAAAATGAGAGGCAAAGGGCAAATTGGATGTGCTAATATTCCCATTTAATAACCCAACAAAGTAGAATTACAGTGGCTTTATATTGGCCAGACTCCCAGGAGTCACTGGAGAGGCAAAGTAGAGTTCATTGTTGGCCAGGCTCTCGTAGACAACAATGGGATCAGCAGTGTCCCTGTTACTTTTATTACTACCGTTAGCATTGGTGGGATTGGTGGTGTGAAAAGGGACAACTCGCTGCCAGCACCTCGCCGCGGGACAGAGATAAATGTCTCCAAGCTCAGAATGGTGTGGGTGTCTCTCTGTGTGTGTGTGGAACAATGATGCTTGCTCACCCGCCATTTGTGGAGTGTGCTGGAACGTGAGGCAAGGAAGCCTTCGGAGAAGGATTGCAGGCGGGCTACGAGGAGTCATTGTGCTGGGCTGGACGCTTCAGAGGGAAGACCCTTTGCAGCAATGACTGTTGGGAGCGAGTTGCCCTGTCACCCTCCCTGCTTGCCCCTCTCCCTGCCTGGGAGCCGTCAGGGTCCAACGCAGGACACCGAAGGAGAGCTCCCTCTCCCCAAGCCTGGGCATGATCGGCAGCTCGCCAGCTTGGGTGCAGATAAAAGTCCCCAAGCTCAGAATGGTGTGTCTGTGCGTGTAACAATGACTCCCACTTAGCCCTTTTGCGGGGTGTGTGTATGCCTGGAAAGCGAGGTGAGGAAGCCTTCGGAGAAGGAGTGCAGGCTGGCAGGAACTTTCGCCTCCCTTAAGCCGGGCCAGCTTTGGAAACCAGAGCGGAAGGCCCAGGCTCACAGTGATTTGTCCCTGAGGCATGTTGTCCGGGGCAAGTTGGTGGGGGCGAGTTATCATAGACCCTTGGTGTTAGTGGTGGCTTTATTAGCTTTTCCTTAAAAACCAGACATACAAGTCAGTTGATCCTAAAAGAAAAGGCCTGATCGAACCCCTCCCCCTTGAGTTGCACTGCTTGGGGCCTAGTGGAGGTAGCGGAGCATCTTGCTCCAGCCAAGTGCCTCCCACATTTAATAGTTGCAGTCAGAAACCTTGGTGCCCAGCGGGGAGGAAAGGAGAGGCAAGTGGCCTGCAGATCCCATGGCTGAATAACACTGCACTGCAATCAGGAAATGCCAGAGCACATAGGGAACCTTCTGTTCTTAGCTGCAAAACCACAGCTCTCAGAAAGACTGATGGGCACCAGGAATGGGGTCTCACACACACAGGAACAGGTAGTTAACCCAACACAGTGGGTGGGACAAAGAAGCAACAGTAACCTCACCCCTTCGCCCCACAGCAGCACAGAGAGAGAGCAGTGAAGGAGGTACAAGAATCTGGTGAGACAGTGGCTGCTGAAGACCCAGGCTGGCAGGGGGCAGTAGGGTGGGGGGGGGAGAGAAAGATGGAAGGGGGCCTCTGCCAATTCCTGACTCCTGTGCCCCCTTGATGGCTGACGAAAGCAGTGTTGGCAGAGTCCCTTAGAAAAACTAGAAGGGAGATGAGGGGAGGGGGAGCAAATTTGTGCCTGGAGCTGGTCAGTTCTATTTGAGGCAGCGCTCAAAGTAGATGGAACCAATGTAGCCGCCCCGCATCGAGCGCTGGACGTTCTGCTCAAACAGGCGTCTGTTGTTCTGGAGGACTTCAGCAGCCTCTTTATTCAAGGGGTCTTCAGGGTTTGGCTCCTAGAGAGGGAAGAGAATGCCATTAAATGCCAGGGTCTTGTAGCAGTTTAAGGATGAGGACCTTGGATCCTTGGATGAGGACAAGGAGTCCATTTTAATCAGGCTGTAAGAATAAGTGACAGCATCTTACTCCTTAGATTCTTTATCCCCTAAAAAGTCAATTTTCACCCACTATAATGTTGCCCTCTATTTGCCAACTAGCATAAACACTACTCTGAAAGGAGGGACCCTTCCCAAGTTATTGGGCTGTAAAAGTTAGGTCAGGAGAATTGTACATTGAGACTTGCAAGACTGATGTCAGCCTCACCCGGTAGATCAGACAGGAAGTAATGACACAAACTTGCTTTTATTTCATTTGCTATATCCTTCTAACCTAGAACACTAGATTCCTCAGGAGCACACTGTGCTTTGCTTTCTGTATCATTTCTCCCCCAATCTTACATTCATTTTTCCTGCTCAGACTGAGAAGGAAGATAGTGCTCCAGCCTTAATGCCATGGCTTTCCACATATACTTACCAAGAAGAGATACTGCAGGCCATAAATTATAGAGTTTATTGTTAGTACAGGCTTCCAGTCCTCTCTGTGGGCCAGAAAAATAATGAAAAAAATGAGCACAGGGTCAGGAAAGTTTAGCCAACTAAATAATAACAAAATAATCTTGTTTTAGATTCACATTGTTAAAAAAAGCTTTATGAATATTGATCCAAACTGAAATATGTTTAATATCCCAAATCCTTAAAAAAAATGAAGTCAACAGTTTTTAGACGTTTGAAATACCGTGTTTTCCCGAAAATAGGACCTACCACGAAAATAAGCCCTAGCTCGATTTTCACGCCTGTGCCAAATATAAGCCCTACCCTGAAAGTAAGCCCTACTTAAGGGCCTGTGCAGTCAACCACCTGCCCATTCTGTCTGCTTGCTGCTGAGATAAGATGGGGGGGCCGCAGCCACGAGGCGATGTGGGGGGGGGGGTTGAGGACAAAGCGAGGCAGGGGTGCGGAGCTGCCCCACCCGCCCAGCACGGGCTGACAGAAGGCCCCGCAGCCAGGCCATCAACGTGCCAACAACTGCCTGGCCTTGCAGCGGCGGCTCCAGCAGCCCCATGCAGGATCGCCAGCCTGCTTCTTCTCCTTACTCGCCGCCGCAAGGAAGCAGGAGGCTGAGCAATGTACCCGTGCCGTGACCACTAAGCGAGGCGGTGGGGGGGTGGAGGACGAAGCCCCAACAGTATCCTTGGCCACCCGGCCTGCAGAGTCCTGATGCTGGCAGAGTGAGGCGGCGGTGGCAGCCGGAGCAGCCCCTTTCCCATCTCCCCTCACTTCCCCAAAGAATCCCTTCACTAACCTGCTTTCCAGCTCGTTCTCCGCCACCGTGTGCAGGGCAACAAAAGAAGCCTGTGAGACTACCAGTAAAAAAAAAGTTCACTCAGACCTTCCAACTTTGCAAGGTATTTTTTGATTTGTGAGAAGTTGGAAGGTCGGATTGATCTTTTTTTTTAGTCTCACACACTTCTTTTGTTGCCCTACACAGGGAGAACAGAGCTGGAAACGAGGTTAGTGAAGGAATGTGGTTGCCCTGGGGTGGGGGTTAGGATTTGGCATTGTGGATGCCCTGGGGTGGGGTGAGGTTTAGGATCTTTATCCCCACCCCACCCTAGGGCATCCACAATGCCAAATCCTAACCCCCCACCCCACCCCAAGGCATCCACAATGTCAAATCCTAACCCCTACCACACCCCAGGGCATCCACAGGTGGCAAGGCAGGTGGCAGGACGTGGGTGGCCTGTCTGCGGGGGCCCTGAGGTAGCCCCACCTGCCTTGCCTCAATTTGTGGCGGTGGCACCGGTACGACGCATGCTTTCCTGCCCCGTTGCGGCGAGCAACTAGACGGTGGGATGGAGTGGGCAGGCTCTTTACTAGGGCTTATTTTGGGGGTAGAACATATATTAGGTGCACGGGTAAAAATCATCCTAGGGTTTATTTCTTGGTTGGGTCTTATTTTCGGGGAAACACAGTAATTAAATTGTGGTAAACTGTACAACTTACAGTAAAGTTTTATGTCTTTGCCTTAAGATGGTAAGAAACTGTGCCACCAATTTTCAGCAATGGTCAAAGGAGACTCTGGGGGCCAAAGAGAAAGAGTTCATAGGCAAAAGTTTGCCTGCTCCTTATTTCCTATGATCTGTGAATCATGCTTTATTCAGTAAATGTAGTTGAGCAGTCAGTGAATACATGTTTATACAAGCATTTCGCTCACTTCAAAATGAAAATATTTTATAAGTTGATACTTTAAGAACAATATTTGTTCTTAAAACTTGCTCTAATCCTGCAAGGAAGAAAATAATAGGAATGAAAAGAGAATGTACAGGTAGTCCTCGACTTACAGTTCATTTAGTGACCGTTCAAAGTTACAACGGCACTGAAAATAGTGACTTATAAACGTTTTTCACACTTACAACTGTTGCAGCATCCCCCTGGTCACATGATTAAAATTCAGATGCTTGGCAAGTGGTTCATATTTATGACGGTTGCAGTGTCCTGGGGTCACATGATCCCTTCTTGCAATCTTCTGACTAGCAAAGTCAATGGGGAATCCAGATTCACTTAACAACCATGTTACTAACTTAACAAATGCAATGATTCACTTTAATAACTGTGGCAAGAAAAGTCGTAAAATGGGGCAAATTCACTTAACAAATGTTTCACTTAGCAACATAAATTTTGGGCTCAATTATGGTCATAACTCAAGGGCTACCTGTATTAGAACAACAGAACATGCTTTGTACCTGAGGATATTTAGGCAAACATTGCCTTCTAAATCTATGTTTGGGTGATATACCATAGTCTCACATTTGACTTTTGGGGGGTCATGCGGGTAACCTTGCCCCACCTGCAAACAAAACACAAAACAGAAAGACACACTGTCAGTTTTTTCATGTTCATTATGGTCCATTCAATATTTCACCCAAAAATATGGGGCCATCCACATAGCGATCTAAGGCTCTCCCATTCTTCACTAATTTCCTGCCAGTAGATTTTGGGTTTTGCCATATCTCAATGGTTGTTAATAATAATAATAAAGTTGGAAGGGACCTTGGAGGTCATCAAGTCCAACCCCCTGCTCAGGCAGGTAACCCTATACCATTTCAGACAAATGGCTGTCCAGTTTCTTCTTTAAAACTTCCAGTGCTGGAGCATTCACCGCTTCTGGAGGCAGGTTGTTCCACTGGTTAATTGTTCTAACTGTCAGGAAGTTTCTCCTTAGTTCTAGGTTGCTTCTCTCCTTGATTAGTTTCCATCTGCTGCTTCTTGTCCTGCCTTCACGCGCTTTGGAAAATAGCTTGACTCCCTCTTCTTTGTGGCAGCCCCTGAGATATTGGAACACTGCTATCATGTCCCCCCTTGTCCTTATATATTTTAACCTCCAGTCCCCTAATCATCTTTGTTGCTCTTCTCTGTACTCTTTCTGGAGTCTCAACATCTTTTTTACATCGTGGTGACCAAAACTGGATGCAGTATTCCAAGTGTGGCCTTACCAAGGCATTGTAGAGTGGTATTAATACTTCGCGTGATCTTGATTCTATCCCTCTACTTTCTCTTGAGGGGTGGGATTTATTATATGGATGGCATGCATATCTAATTTATAATAAAAAAGTAGATCAGGCCTTTAAGTCGCATATTTTAAGAATTGCTTTACTCCGTGTCTGGAAGAAGTATTATTATCGGTTAAATTATAAAATACAAATTTGGGGGATTCCTGGACACGCGATAGAGGGGTTATCTAGGGGTGTGAATTTTGATAGGATACCTTATAAAGAATTACTTAGACCGTTAGGCAGCGATTGGCAATTAAAATCTTTAGTTGAGTTAAGGCAAGAAAATATTGTACAGTCTTGGTTCCAGTATAATCAATTAGTGGCTAGGTGGAGTATAGATCAAAAGGTTGGTATTACCTTAATGGATGAGATTTTGGTAATACAGATTAAAGATCAAAATCGAGTGCATATAAAGAGAATTTATAATGCTTTAATAGAATTGGATTCGGAAACGGATTTAGTTAAAGATTGTATGATAAAATGGGCTCAAAATATTCAGGAACCGATTCAGTTGGATACATGGGAGATAATTTGGGTTAGAAATGTAAAATTTACACAGGCTCAAAATTTAAGGGAAAATTTTTATAAAATGTTTTATAGGTGGCATTTGGACCCTAAAAAGCTGTCTTGTATGTATCCTAATCTACAGCCTAAATGTTGGAGATGTGGTGGTTTAGATGCAACTTATTTCCATATTTGGGGGACTTGTAGAAATATAAAAGCTTTTTGGATTATGATTTGGTGGAACATTCAAAAGATTTTTAAAAGAAAGATAAAGTTTACTCCTCAATTATTTTTGTTGGGTGTTATTGTAGATCTTGATGTTAAAGAAACTAACTTGATGTTGAATTTAATAACAGCAGCAAGGTTATTGGTAGGTCAATATTGGAAGAAAGATTCCTTGCCTACTATAGAAGAATGGACGCTTAAGGTTTCTAATCTAGCAGAAATGGCAAAAATTTCTGCTTATTTGAAGGATCATACACAAGAAAGGTATATTTCAGTATGGAGAAAATAGATTATTAGAGTATTTTTATTAACAGTATATTATAGTGAAATTATTATTAGTTTTATTATTGTTTTTAGTATTAGTATAGTTTAATAACTTGGATATTGTTTAATAATATGGAATTGTCTATATTATTATGTTTATTTTACTTGTCTGTATTTATGTTAAAGGGGAGTTAAAGTATACTATGAATTTGGTTATTTTATAGTTGGTTAATGTTATTTAGAGTTTGATTATTATATTTGTAATAACCCTGTATTCAGCTCTGGGAAGTGGGTGGGGGAGGGGGGTTAGGGTGGGGGTGGGGGTGTAATTCTTTATAAAACTTTTTAATAATAAATAAATAAATAAATAAATAGAAAAGGGGGGGGGGAGGAAAAGTAGGTGCAATTCAGTATCATTTGTGATGACAAATAAATAGAAAAAGGGGGGGGGAAGGAAAAGTAGGTGCAATTCAGTATCATTTGTGATTTGACATACAGCAGATATTATTTAAGAGGACAACACCAAATGCAGCCTCTCTGGGTTATATGCTTAGCTGATACTTTTGCACATGTTCTTTTCAGGAGAGAATGTTTTGTTTTCTGATCAAACTCATGCACTTTTCTGTAGCTTAGTCTATCATGTAGGAAAGAAGATAATGTGTTCCTATGCTGGCTTTTCTTTATATGTGGCAAAAAAAAAAACCAGAACAAAAATAATTTACATTGTTTTCCTTGTAAAATAAAGCAACTGTATTAAAAATATCTTTTCCTGATTGAGAAAAAAAATATATCCCTCTGTTAATGCAGCCTAGCACTGTGTTGGCTTTTTTGGCAGCTACAGCACACTGCTGGCTGTTATTGTTGTTCAGTCGCTAAGTCATGTCCGACTCTTCGCAACCCCATGGACCATAGCACACCAGACCCCCCTGTCCTCCACTGCCTCTGGGAGTTTGCCCAAATTCATGTTCATCTCAATGGTACAAAAGATAAATTATATTTTGAAGTATACAATGCCCCAAACTAGAATGGGGAAACAGGCGAGGAGTTCTGTCTTCTCCATCAATGTGTACAATGTAATGTGTCCAGATAATTGATGTCCACTATTCAATCTTGGGAAGATTTCAAAATGCGAAGTATTTGTTTGCATCGCTGTTTCAATTACATTGTTTTATTTTAAGAACTTGATTGTAAAGCAATATGAAAACAGTTGCTACAACTTGAGTTGCTGAGATTATGAGCTCCAAGTCCTTATGAGTACAAACACTGACAAGGATCCAAATGACAACCATAGAGTAAAATAATGAACCATGCATACTACTCTGAAAATTTGGAAGGATGCAATAAAAATGAAATGTTTCAAAGACAGTAGCTTTTTTGCATCACGCCTTAGTGCTAAAGGCAGGAATCTTAAATACAGGTAGTCTTCAAGTTACGAGTGTAATGGAGCCTGCATATTCCACTCGTAACTCAAAAACTTGTGAATCTCGTACCTCGAACGAGAAAACTCCCTGCTCATTAAAACGCACGTGGCTCGTTAAGTGCACATGAGCCATCTCAGGGTGGGGAAGGTCATGGGGGGGGGCTAGTAATGGAACAGGCCACCAAGGCCTCCCCGACCCACTAAGACACCTCATGCTTCCCCCTCCCTTCTTGCCACGCCAGAGTCACCTCACCTTGAAAAGATCTGTCTCCTTTCTGCTGAGGTTCCTGCTTTTGAAGGACAGGAGAGTCAATGGAAGCCCCTGGGTGCCGTAATATCACGCGAGTTCAGGCACCAATCCTCTTTTGCAGAGAATGGGTGCTTGAACTCACGCTGTTTGCGGTGCCTGCCTCCTGCTTCCCTCCAACTCCAAACCCATGCAGCCGCCGCCCCTGGAACGGAGATCAGGGGAGGCTTCTGTATGCCTCCGGAGGTTGGATCCAGGCATCAGGGGACTGCTCCAAGCTGCTGCTGCCCGGAACGGAGCTTCTGGAGGTAAGTTCCAGGCCTCAGAGGGGTCCTTCAAGCCGTTTGTGCCCAGAACGGAGATGGAGGGGCCTTCTGCATGCCTCCGGAGGTTGGATCCAGGCCTCAGAGGACTTCTCCAGGCTGCTGTCGCCCAGAACAGAGCCTCTGCACCTCCCCTGACCTCCATTCCAGGCGCAAACAGCTTGGAGGACCCCTCCGAGGCCTGGATCCAACCTCCGGAAACTCTGTTCCGGGCGGCGGCAGCAGCAGCTTGGAGGACCCGTCCGAGGCCTGGATCCAAAGTCTGGAAGCTCAGTTCCAGGCGGCAGCAGCTTGGAGCAGTCCTCCAATGCCTGGATCCAACCTTCGGAGGCATGCAGAAGCCTCCTCCAGCCTCCATTCTGGGCGGCTTGGAGGAGGCCTCCGAGGCTCCGGGGTCACTTTCTCCCCCAGCGCGGTGAGCTCTGGCGGGCTGGATGCAGGTGCGAGGGGCCTGGCCTTCTCCCTCAGTTGAAGGCTTCAGGCCTGCCCTCAGGCAGAAAGGAGTTGGGGGCAGGAGCAGGAGACAGGCACCTTTTGCATAGACAATGAAAGTTTCTGAGGTCTGTGATTTGGTGCAACTTCAAACACTCGTGCAAGATCACAGACTCCAGAAACTTCCATTGTCGGTGCGAAAAGCATTTCAAAGCTGACTCTCCTCTCCCTCAAAGGGAAAGAAACTGTGACAGAGAGGATTTTTGCAAGGTGAGTCCGGCACGGCAGGAAGGGAGGGGGAAGCAGTTGTGAGGATTAAGTGGGGGAATAGGGTGAATGTTGCAGTGCCACTGAAGTCGCTCGTAAGGGCGAACGACTGCCGTGGTGCTGGAATATTCGTAATTTTGGGATTTGCTCATAAACACTAGGGGGCGCTGATCGCGTAACTTCGAACAAGCGTTAAGTAAACGCTCTAACTCGGGGATTACCTGTACTTTCAATGAATTGAAAGTACTGGGTAGTTTTGAAAACTTTCCAACACCCTTCTCATAAGAATTTTTCCCTCTAATCACTTTATTTAAAACTTTTTTAATACTTCATTTTTGTCTCTTCTCAGGAAAGAGAGACTTCTCCATGAAATTCTCAGTAGAAACTTGAATATTAGACCTTTTCCTTTCTCTTCTGACAAACAGACCCCCCCCAAAAAAAATATCCTAATTTCTACTGATAGTTCTTACTCACTGAGCAGATTTTTAACAAAGTTAAGAACTGCCAAAGACAGAAATGGCAGACTTTGCCACAGCATGAGGTTTTTCTGCTTTCTTAATCTCCAGTTAAAGAGACAGATTTTCTAAAAACCTACACACTCCATTTTTTCTGCATTAGCATTATTTTAACCCAATTGTCTTGAGCAGGGGTCTTCAAACTTGGCCCTTTTATGAGTTGTGGACTTCAACTCCCAGAATGGAGTTGAAGTCCACAAGTCATAAAAGGGCCAAGTTTGAAGACCCCTGGTCTTGAGGTTTTCATAGAATCACTTTTTCCCTTACACAGTGTATACATATTTTAGCCTAAGCATTTTTATTAGAAAGAGTGGCAAAAGTTCCAAACAATTTTGGGCTGCCCTGCGCTTTGAGCAACCTGCGTATTCAGACATGTATTAATATTCATTACTACTGGATTTTCTTTAAATGAAATCTGAGGCTATTGGGATGTCAATACATATCTATGAATTATTGTATATACTGAGGATAGACTAACCTGTATGCAACCAAATCATTAGAAGGCTATGGGGTAACTAGCAAGCCAGCCAGCCTATATTTCAGCCATGCAATATATCAAGGAAGCAATTTCTTCAGGTATTTTTTAAGAAAAACATTATAATAATACAATCTGATTTCTAATCTCATAATTTGTGCAGAAAGTTGTGAAATCATACAGGTGGTTGTCACCAAGATGCATCTGCACCTCAGGCCATTTTGGGGACATGTCACTTGAAGCCCAATTATATTTTAATTGTAACAAACCACTATCGAATAATCCACAAGCCTTAAGTGTTACATATAGCTATATAATATTTATTTCAAACACAGAATGTCCATTTCTTTGATATCTAGTTAATTTACAATTAATTTTAAAACACAGTTCATTTCAAATTTCTGAAAATCCATACATAGCTGTTCCAATGAGCTCAGACAGTAACCATTAACAGTTGCTTTCTTCCATAATAGTTCAGTACTATTCATTATTACTCTTTTCAACATTTATTTCATTAACACCCTCTAATAGGCAAAATTTCTAGGACAAAGGTTGTTGACTCCTCCTCCCCATCTTTAATCATACTTCCAAGCATACTTGGGACTCTGCAAAATTTGCTCAGTGAGTAATCAAATCTACTGCTTGGAGTCCCAAAAACTTAAAGAGACTCTTCCTAGTTCAGGAGTAAAACCCAACTCAGCTCTAGGTAGAAAACAGTGAAGCACCCAAACACATTTGATTTTTGCAACCTACAGTTCCCAACCTTTGCCCTGAATTGTTCTTATATTGACTCTTATGTTGACACCATTCGTCCATATGTTGCTACCCAAATTACACAGGGAAGGCTGAAATACACTGAATGGTATTATCCATATCAAGTTACTGTGTGCACCAAGAAAAGCCAGATATATAGTATTGCCCCATTAGATGTCTTAGAGAACAGAGACAGATTGCTTACCTTAAAACTGAACACAAACTTCCCGCCTTTATAGAATCCCTGTAAGGCAAGCATTGTATTATTTATTTTATTAATAAAATTTATATGCCACCCAATCCCTAGGGACTCAGGGCGGCGTACAAAATTAAAACAATATAACAATAAAACAATAAATAAGTACATTCATACAGCATGTCCAATCGTATCCCGGCCCCCCCGGGGACATCAACCCCAGGCCTGCCGGAACAGGAGAGTTTTAATGGCTTTCTTAAAGGCCGGCAAGGTGGGAGTAGTTCAAATCTCGGGGGGAAGTTGATTCCACCAGGTCGGAGCCACCACTGAAAAGGCCCTTCCCCGAGGGCCCGCCAGCCGACATTGTCTGGCCGACGGGACCTGAAGGAGGCCCAATCTGTGGGACCTCACCGGTCTCTGGGAACTATGCGGCAGTATGCGGTCCTGTAAGTAACCTGGTCCTAAGCCATGAAGGGCTTTAAAGGTGATAACCAACACCTTGAATTGCATCCGGAGGCCCACAGGAAGCCAGTGCAGCTCACGGAGGATAGGTGACACGTGGGTGTACCCTGGTGCACCCACAATCGCTCTCGCGGCTGCATTCTGAACCAACTGCAGCCTCCGAACGCTCTTCAAGGGTAGCCCCATGTAGAGCTCATTACAGTAATCCAGTCTTGAGGTGACAAGGGCATGAGTGACCGTGAGTACAGCCTCCCGGTCCAAATAAGGCCGCAACTGGTGCACCAGACGAACCTGGGCAAAGGTCCCCCTGGCCACAGCCGATAGATGTTGTTCCAAATTTAGCTGTGAGTCCAGGAGAACACCCAAGTTGCGTGCCTGCACTGAGGGAGGTAAATTTACCCCCCCCCAGGGCTAATGATGGACCAACAGGATGACCCTTGGGGGGCAAGACCCAGAGCCACTCGGTCTTGTCAGGGTTGAGTCTAAGCCTGTTCACCCCCATCCAGACCCTCACATCTTCCAGGCACCAGCACATCACGTCGACTGCTTCACTGAAAGGACACGGGGTGGAGATATATAATTGGGTATCATCCGCGTACTGATGATACCTCACCCCGTGTCGCCGAATGATCTCACCCAGCGGTTTCATGTAGATGTTAAAAAGGAGGGGGGACAGGACCGAGCCCTGAGGCACCCCATAATCGAGGCGCCTAGGGGTCGATCTCTGTCCGCCCACCAACACCGACTGCGACCTGTCAGAGAGGTAGGAGAACCACCGCAATACGGTGCCGCCCACCCCCACCTCTCCGAGACGACGCAGAAGGATACCATGGTCGATGGTATCAAAAGCCGCTGAGAGGTCAAGAAGCACCAGGACAGAGGAATGACCCCTATCCCGGGCTCGCCAGAGGTCATCGGTCAGTGCGACCAAAGCAGTCTCAGTGCTGTAGCCGGGCCTGAAACCAGATTGAAAAGGGTCCAGATAATTCGTTTCATCCAAGGATCGCCAAGAGTTGGGACGCCACCACCTTCTCTACAACCTTCCCCACAAAGGGGAGGTTGGAGACAGGACGAAAGTTCTTCAAAACATCTGGGTCCAGGGAAGGCTTCTTGAGGAGGGGCCTCACCACCGCTGTACAGTTTAAGCAAGTATTGCTCCAAACAGAAGGAAAAAACTCTCAGAAATATCAGTTGTGGGAAAATGGGAGGTGGGCAGCATTAAAGTTATAACAAAGTAATTCACTTTCCAATCCATCAGCACAAACCATCAACTTCCCCACATTTGTCACTTCCACATACATCTACTTCACATTCCCAAATTCTGGAAATACAGTCAGCTACCCAAGCTAGAATAGGCTTAAAAGATACATAAAATGGGGAACTCTTAGCTGCTGGGTGCATCTGTGCAAACAGATGTAAAAATGGTAGCAGACAGACAGGACATCATGCTCAGAAGGAGAGTCTTTATTTGCTAATGTTCTGACAAACAAAAAACCCTGGGTATTTGGATCAGGAAAAGCTAAAGTTTTCATTGTGAGTCTTGAATGGGATTGCACTTCAATATTCTGGACTGGAGAGCAATTTGGGAGGGTTTCCTCCCAAGGAAAGCTGTCACACAGATCCATCCTCTGTACCTTTGGGACTGAGAAGTCCTCCAGACAATTATTCATGTTTGAATATTTCATGTGGATGTACAAAATGTGCTCAACATGACTGCTCTTGAAGACTACTCCATTTTGGACATGCCACGGGGTGCCCATGTAACACCTCAGCTCTGTGAGCTGCACTGGACACCAGTGGGCTTCCAGATGTTATTCAAGTATATAGGGCCTACCTATCTGAGGAATAACCCTATAGTGTCTTCAGTTCTGTTTGAGCTGAAAAAGTTGGCATGCTTTAGGTCCCATTGATTAAACAATGTCATCTGATGGGAACCCGGAAGGTTCCCATCTGTGTTGTAGCACCTACCCTCTGGCACAGCATCATCCCAGAGATTCATACTCCTCTTATCCTGGCCTCATTCAAATGAGCCCAAAGCCCTGGTTGCACAATGGAAGATGCCTGGGGGCACAGTGGCGGAATGGGACAATTTGGTGCAGGCAGCTCGCCATTGCCGAGTTGCCTCTGCCGACTCACCGCTGCCAAGTCGCCATAGAACTCAATACAGCCAACTCGCTCCAGGGATAACATGCTGTAGACAGACAGAGGGAGAGCTGGGTAGGCGAGTGGGTGGGCAGAGTGCTGGGTGGTGGCACTGGACAGGGGCTTCCCATTTTCACACCCCTCACTGCCACCAAGCTCCAGGCTGAAGAGGGTGGGGACGGCAGTGGTGGCAGAGCAGGTGGCAGTGGCGATGGACGGGGTGGGCGGTGGGGGCTTCCCATTTTCACACCCCCACCACCACTGCTGCCATGCCCCAAGCCCAAGAGGTGGCAGCAGGCAGGGCGGGTAGCCCCATTTTCACACAACCTTGCTGCCGCAGTAAGCTCTGGGCCGAAAAGGCCGGGGATAGCAGTGGCGGCAGTGTGTGAAAATGGGATGTCCCCAGCCATTGCCACCTCCCTGCCCACTGCCACCACCGCCGTCCCCGGCCTCTTCAGCCCACAGCTTGGCGGCAGTGGGTGTGAAAATAGAAAGCTCCCAGACGCTGCCACCATTCTGTGCTCTGCCCACCCGCTCTCTGCCTGACACACTTTCCGTCCAGCTGCCCACTGTGAGTTGTCCTGTGGTGACTTGGCGGCAGTGAGCTGGCTGTGCTGAGTTGTCCTAGACCCACGCAATGGTTAGAATGCAGTATTGCAGGCTAACTCTGCCCACAGTCTGGAGTTTGATCCTGATGGGGCTTGAGGTTGACTCAGCCTTCCATCCTTCTAAGGTCGGTAAAATGAGGGCCCAGATTGTTGGGGGCAATATGCTGACACTGTAAACCACTGAGAAGGTGCTGTAAAGCACTATGGAGTGGTATATAAGTCTAAGTGCTATTCCTATTGCTATTGCTAGCCCTTAAAGCTAGACTCTGCCCCAAGGCCTTGGGTTAGGTTGAGTGGCAGGTCCCTTATGGGTATGCGTTATGATTGAGAAGGTTCTGGTTTTATTTTCTCACGATATTTACTAGTTTTGTTTTATTGTTAATTTGTTTTTAATACTGTACTCTTCCCAGAGTCATCATTGAGTCAGGCAGCGTTACAAATGTTATAAATATTTCAAGTTTCTAAATTTTACACATGCAGCATGATCACTAAAAGGAAAACAATGAACTGGTGACTCATCAGGTCAATCTGAATGTACACAAGCCACTACAAGGCAACTTTCCTCCTATAATATTCAAATAACATGAATCACAATTTGCAGACCTTTTTGGCTCTTGCCTTGAATAAACAAAATAGCAAAAGCCACTTTATAATGAACATATGCCAACAGGTTTATGATTCATGTCACCAAGTGGAAACTGCAAACAGTCTGCTGAGCTTGATTAACCTACTATAAGTTCCTAGATAGTATAGGAACTAAATTAGATGTCAGATTCAGTGCTTTATAATTTTAATGGATCAAAAACTCACTTAACTCTCAAGTGGTAAGATGAAAGCTGCTCCCCCAAACATAGTGAATGCAGCAAGAAAAACTACTAAATTTAAGTTACATATAAATTAAATTTAGTTGATAATAATCACTCTCCTGTGTTGTATTTAATGGTGTCCATTTCTGCCACATTTAAAATTACAACATGGTAACCATTTTTGGAGATCTCAAGGTCTACAGCTAAGACTTTCAGAAGATACATATAACCTGATAAATTAGGTTTTGCATCTCTATTTAATGGTCCAAAGAGACCTATGCTGATTGACACTCTTCTTTTCCCCTTAACATCTCACACCTTTGAACCATGACAAGGTAGAATTAAGATACCAATTCACAAATTGATTAAAAATAGAATACCTTGAAGTTCTCCTTACCCTCTTCTAATGCCAACCATCTCCCCATTTTAGAATAAGTTATTTTGCAAAGACATTTTTGCCTACCTTCAGAGCTAACTTATGTAAAAAATGGACCACATTGCATTCAAAATGTGAATTTTCAGCAATAATGATGGACTTAAAGCACAAAAGTAAAAATATCAGACATACTATATACTGATATGTTAATATCACAGGAGACATTGGCCTGGTGAATCACCCCACTCATGAAGTTTCTCCAAAGTAACCAGCTATGGATAACATGCTACTTAAGACCATGCTTCTGAACAGGTGACACATTCATGTGGTGTGGCCATACCCATTTAGATAAAAAAAGCCACACTGACTTCTGAACAAGTAAATTCAAACACAGCAGCAAATAGATGATTTGGGGAAATCTTTTACTATAATTATCCTAAAAACAAAATATAAGAAAAGCTGAGCAGACAGGTTTAGTATTTATGGTGCAGTGACAAGCTAAGAAGGATACATAGAAGTAAATAAATATGGCAGGATGCAATGAACAACATCGAGGGAATATCCCAGGACACTGATCCCTTCAATGTACTACAGGTAGTCCTCGATTTACAACAGTTCATTTAGTGACCAAAGTTACGGCACTGAAAAAAGTGACTTAAGACCAGTTTTCACACTTATGACTGTTGCAACATCCCCCTGGTCACATGATCAAAATTCAGATGCTTGGCAAGTGGTTCGTATTTATGACGGTTGCAGTGTCCTGGGATCACATGACCCCCTCTTGCGATCTTCTGACGACCAAAGTCAATGGGGAATCCAGATTCACTTAACAACCATGTTACCAACTTAACAAATGCAATGATTCACTTTAATAACTGTGGCAAGAAAAGTCGTAAAATGGGGCAAATTTACTTAACAAATGTTTCACTTAGCAACATAAATTTTGGGCTCAATTGTGGTCGTAACTTGAGGACTACCTGTACTCTCTACAATTTCAACTACAAGAACCCTAATGATTAAAGCTATTTTCAATAAGTATTATTCCCCAAACCAAGTTCTATCACTCATCCCTTATACAGAGAAAAACACAAAAGGGGAGGTGGGAGAAACTCAGCCAGCACTGGGCACAGCCTACTAACGCACTGATTATGGGGCTCAGAGTATGCAATACCATGTTAAACAGTTAAACAGTTCCTTCCTATGTCCACATCACTCACCTCATCAGGGCAGATAACTAGCTTGAAGTTGAGAAGATTGTCCTGGTCTGAAAAGTCTATTTCACATGTTTTTGGCAAATTAAGTTCATTTATATCTGGCAGGAAAAGAATAAATTGTCAGTTTAGGGAAGGTAGCTGGTTACAAGCCTCTATTTCTAAACCAAAATATATAATTGCTCTTTATTTTGATCATTAGCTCAACACTGATCAACATTTCTTTGAAAAGTTTTGTTGTTAATTGCGAAGTCGTGTCCGACCCATCGCGACCCCATGGACAACGTTCCTCCAGGCCTTCCTGTCCTCTACCATCTTCTGGAGTCCATTTAAGCTCACGCCTACTGCTTCAGTGACTCCATCCAGCCACCTCATTCTCTGTCGTCCCCTTCTTCTATTGCCCTCAATCTTTCCCAGCATTAGGCTCTTCTCCAGTGAGTCCTTCCTTCTCATTAGGTGGCCAAAGTACTTGAGTTTCAACATCAGGATCTGGCCTTCTAAAGAGCAGTCGGGGTTGATCTCTTCTAGGACTGACCGGTTTGAACGCCTTGCAGTCCAAGGGACTCGCAGGAGTCTTCTCCAGCACCATAGTTCAAAGGCCTCAATTCTTTTACGCTCAGCCTTTCTTATGGTCCAACTTTCACAGCCATACATTGCAACTGGGAAAACCATGGCCTGGACTATACGCACTTTTGTTGGCAGGGTGATGTCTCTGCTTTTTAGTATGCTGTCTAGATTTGCCATAGCTTTCCTCCCCAGAAGCAAGCGTCTTTTAATTTCTTGGCTGCAGTCCCCATCTGCGGTGATCTTGGAGCCCAGGAAAATAAAATCTGTCACTACCTCCATTTCTTCCCCATCTATTTGCCAGGAATTGAGAGGGCCGGATGCCATGATCTTGGTTTTCTTAATGTTGAGTTTCAAGCCAACTTTTGCACTCTCCTTCTTCACCCGCATCAAGAGGCTCTTTAGTTCTTCTTCACTTTCTGCCATTAGAGTGGTATCATCTGCATATCTTAGGTTGTTGATATTTCTCCCGGCAATCTTAATTCCAACTTTTGATTCATCTAGCCCTGCCTTTCTCATGATGTGCTCTGCATATAAGTTAAATAGGCAGGGCGACAGTATACAGCCTTGCCGGACTCCTTTCCCAATTTTGAACCAATCAGTGGTTCCGTGTCCAGTTCTCACTGTTGCTTCTTGACCCGCATATAGGTTTCTCAAGAGACAAATAAGATGGTCTGGTACTCCCATCTCTTTAAGAACTTGCCACAATTTGTTGTGATCCACACAATCAAAGGCTTTAGCATAGTCAATGAAGCAGAAGTAGATGTTTTTCTGGAACTCCCTAGCTTTCTCCATGATCCAGCGTATGTTGGCAATTTGATCTCTAGTTCCTCTGCCTCTTCGAAATCCTGCCTGTACTTCTGGTAGTTCTCGATCCACATACTGCTGGAGTCTAGCTTGTAGGATTTTAAGCATAACTTTACTAGCATGTGAAATGAGTGCAATGGTGCGATAGTTTGAACATTCTTTGGCATTGCCTTTCTTTGGCATTGGAATGTAAACTGACCTTTTGCAATCCTGTGCCCACTGTTGAGTTTTCCAAATTTGCTGGCAAATTGAGTGTAGCACTTTTACTGCATCGTCTTTTAAGATTTTGAATAGCTCAGCTGGAATACTGTCACCTCCACTAGCTTTGTTGTTGCTCAGATTTCCTAAGGCCCATTTCACTTCACATTCTAGGATGTCTGGCTCAAGGTCAGTGACCACCCCATCGTGGTTATCTGGGACGTTAAGCTCACTCTTGTATAGTTCTTCTGTGTAGTTTTGCCACCTCTTCTTAATCTCTTCTGCCTCTGTTAGGTCCCTGCCATTTTGGTCCTTTATCATCCCCATCTTTGCATGAAACGTTCCCTTCATATCTCCAATTTTCTTGAAGAGATCTCTGGTCCTCCCCATTCTATTGTTTTCTTCTATTTCTTTGCACTGTTCATTTAAGAAGGTATTCTTATCTCTTCTAGCTATTCTCTGGAATTCTGCATCCAATTGGGTGTATCTTTCTCCTTTGCCTTTTGCTTCCCTTCTTTCCTCAGCTATTTGCAAAGCTTCCTCAGACAGCCATTTTGCTTTCTTGCATTTCTTTTTCTTTGGGATGGTTTTAGTTGCTACTTCTTGTACAATGTTGCGAACCTCCGTCCATAGTTTTTCAGGCACTGTCTATCAGATCTAATTCCTTAAATCTATTTGTCACCTCTACGTATATTCATCAGGAATATGATTTAGTTCATACCTGAGTGGGAATGAAAAGGGGAAAAAAACCTAAGTCAACAGTTTCTTGACTACAAGACAGGAAAATAAACTGGCAAATTTGATCCAATCTCATGATGTTCTAATCTTCCTAAAATGGCTCCAGGATAGCTTGTTGGAAATTTTGGTTCACTGTATATCCTACAAAAATGAAACAATATATGTGCAGGTGCACAAGAACTGACAAATATTAAGGGACAATCAAGTTACTGTAATATAATGAAAATGTAAATTATAGGCATGGATTATTCTGAATGAGGAGTTATTTGAAACAGGATATTTGAAATTACAAAAGACTGCATGTGTCCAAGATTAATAGAAAACACTTCATAGCCTAGTCCAGGGGTGTCAAACTGCCAGCCCACGGGCCATATGCATCATAGCAAAAACGTGCCCACCCTATTGCCAGCAATGGCAAAAAAGTCACGATACATCACAACACAACACGTGACGTTGTGAGTTTGACACCCCTGGCCTAGTCTAACTACAATTGTTTATAATAAAGCATAAAAAATGGAGTTGTACAATAGCCAAAACTTAGCAATATACACTTTGAGGTTTTCATGTATCCACAAGTTACTACCCTATTATAGTGTTTATAACTTCATCCTATGAAGAAAATCGGACTACCATACATAGCTTTGCGAGTTTGAAAAGCCAGACTCCTAATATCCAAGAGTTCTGGAAGTAAAAGAAATTAGGACCTGCCTAGTTCAATGATTTGCCATGAACTCATCAAGCAGCCACTAGCAGGAAGGGCTTTTCCAGTCACACTTACTAAAGCTTGGCTGCTATGATCATCACTAAATATATTGAGAAAAATCGAAGCACTAAGGCACCACCATACAAAAGTGGAAAAAAAAAAAACCGTGATGTTCATCAACGGGGGCAACTGAGACAGCAAGCCCTCGGTGGGCAAAGTCTTAATCCTGTCGTCGACAGGAGGTACCTACAATAATACTAGCTGATCCTTGCGGCACGGAAGAAAAAACAGGAGCACCACTGCCCTCACCGGCCTGGCTTTTCTTTCTTCCTAGAAATAAATGCAGCTACCCATCTGTCTCTCGACCTTCCCTCTAACCTTTCTGGATGCGGAGCTGCGCGGCAGACGCTTTCTTGCTGGAGCCTTTGGTACCGCCAGCCGATTCCTCCTCCTTCTTCTGCTGTTTCAGCGAGAATAGCTTGATCATATTGGCTGGCTCCTGATGGCTTGGCTAACTGTTCTTTGGCCCTTCCAGCCCCGACCTCGACCTCGACCTCTCCCAGTGGTTACCGCAGCCAGGCCCAACACAATACTGCCCGGCTCTTAAGAGAGGAAGCGAAGGGGGGGGGGACAGCGACTCCCGCGGCCTGGCCTCGCTTGGCCGGCCGAGAGAGACGGGACGATGACGGCGAGGAGGCCGAGCAAGGGAAAGGACCAAGCAACCGGGGAAGTCCCACCTCAGAGCTGCGCCGCCGCTTCTCCTATTGCTTACTCCGCGTGTAAGTCTGAATGCAACGCACAGCCTCCTTCGGCCCTTCCCGGAGGAACGTCGACAACTTCCGCCATACAAGCTCCGCCTACTTGCCAACTCTCCGAAAGGACTTGGCTGCTTTCGGTGGAGACAAGCGAGGCTTACTGAAACTCTCGGCCTTTCCAGTGCAGGGCTCGGTCCTCCTTGACGAGTCAAAGGAGCTCTAGGGCCTTTCCGATTCGGCTTTGTTTTCGGTTCCGGCTGACGGATCTGTGGCAGGAATTTCCGGCTCTCAAGTTAGAATTCTGGGACTCCCAAGAGTTATAGGCGTCATAGCACTTTTCCAAGATGTCAGCTTCCCAACTGAATATGGCAATATGCAGGGCAAGCAATGTGGAGAAAAAAAAATATCGAAGTTTCATTTCAGTGGTTGTTTAAAATCTTGTCTCAGTAAACGTCCTATGAATTCTGGAAGAGGAGTAAAGATACTTCTCTGAGCCCCCTTTCGCACTGGGCGTTTGCCCCCGCATAACAAAGGCGTCCACGTGCATAACTGAAATAAGGGCTTACGGGGAAACCTCTTGCTTTGTCTCTTTACATTCAATGTGCTCACGCCGCAGTTACCAGAAAATGTTTCTGTTTCAACCAAATAAGCATTTGGATCTGGGAGACGCAGCGGAAATAGTTTCCACAGAAATCCGTGCACAGGTTTCGCTTTTCTGCAAATCAGCTTCCCCAATTAAAACAATGTTATGGCGGGTACTTAAGTTATACTGTTGTAGAAATGAAAGACTTGAGTCAGCTCTTTCAAGGAAAGGGAAGTTTATTGCGCAGGTTCAGAGAGCCATCGTGGCTAAAGATTCTGAACAAAAGCCTGGGCATTGATGACCATTTTTATAACCCTTCAGGCAGAGTTATTTCCTGAGCAGGTCACATTCCTCACATGGTTACATTCTATAGGTCCTTATTCTAACATAGGAAAACTACTAGACAGATCTATAATTGATAGCTCCTCGTTTACATTGGAATGCTTTTAGCAATCAGCAATATATCAAGTGTTAAGCAGTTTAGTTACACCATGTGATAGGCAGTTAGTAATATATCATGTGCAGAGCTGGGAACAGGATGTCTGGCCATCCTAAATTTAAGAGCTGTCTTGTAAGTGTTAGGAATAAAATTTTAGAATAAAAAGTAAAGTTAAGTGACACGTACTCTGTAAAATTTCTACACGCAGACAGAAAGATTTCTACACAAAATTTCTACACGTAGACTGCAAGATTTCCACACAATTTCTACATGTACACGTACCTTGTAAGAGTTCTGCACGTAGGCTATAGGATTTCCACACTGAGCTATAGGATTTCATGATAAAATACATATAAGGGAATAGGTGAAGCAAAATAGTAAGGGGCATGGATAATGTATTTTGTTTAGGTGATCCTGATAAGATTGTAACCTCAGAGGAGGGGCCAAGGCGTCGGGATAGAATGTATATAATGTGTGTTTTCGCTGTGACTAGGTGTGGCTCAAATATTTATTTGGAGTCCACCACGCTTTGCAAACCGTTGTAGCCAATAAATCTCTGTCTAATTTCAACTTGCTGTTTGGTGTTATTCAGTGGGCTAGAATTTCTACCAACAGTTTTGGCGCCCAACGTGGGGCTCGAGACCGGGATCGTTTGTCTGCACCAGATCCAGAAGGTGATGTGGAAGGCATGCCCTGTCGATTTCGACAGTCTATCTCATCTTGTTGGTAAAGGAGCAGCAACGCTTTCCTCGGTGAACCAATAGAGTTGATATTAGACAGAGATACGAATTGAACCGGTGTGTGTGTTGCTGGCTTCCGGGAACTGGGCAACTCCGTGCATGGACCTAGGTAAGTGTTCTGGGGTGGCCAGTATACACTGCCTAGGCAGTCGGTGGGAAGACTGGGTAGGCCTGTGTGAATTTGAGACAGTGTGTGTGTGACATCCCAAGTATCCACTTAGCGAAAGTGGACCTCTGATATGCGAGTGCATATCTAGGGGGATCAGGGGGGAGCGAATTAAGGAATTTATGTGAAGTCTCAATTAGAATACACAGGACGGTAAACCAGTATGGGCAACACAGGGAGTACTCCAGGAAAGAAGTGTTTGAGAAAAATAAGAAGGAACCCCAAATTAAATATAGATAAAGAAAGTCCATTAGGGATTTTATTGAGTAATTGGGGAAAACCTCCGTATAATGAAATAGTTAATAAGCTAGACATAACCAAGGAAGATATGGTTAATTTGTGTTGTTTTGTCTGGTGGGAAGATGAAAAAGTAGAGTGGCCTAGATTAGGAACAAATGACTATTTTGCTTGTCAGAATTTATATGAGTATGTGTCAAGGAAAACATGTAAATCATTAGTCAATGAGTTAGACTATGCTTTAATTTGGAACTCAGGTAAATGGGTCACCTTGACTATGAGTGGCCCTAGCCCTCATAAAGTAACCTCAATATATTTACAAGAAGAAGAGAAGAATGAAATAGAGGAAGAAGAAGATGATGAAAAATCCATGAAATATTTACCCCCACTTTATAATCCTAATCTACCACAACCAACAAATGTACAAATACCTATTCCACCACCCCTACCAGCTCCTGTGACACAAGCCCAGGGAGCTGTGAGAGGTGGACCCTATAAGGTATTAGTAAAAGAATTGGAACAATTGAAGAAAGATATAAAGAATTTTCCCTTTAAGGATAAACCACTACAGGCTTTTCCTTTAAGGGAAGTACCCAATGGAGTAGATGGCCAAGGACAGGCTCGTATCAGTTTTGTACATGAGCCCTTAAAGGCATCTGAATTACGTGCCTTTAAGAAAGAAATGAAAAGCATGATAGAAGATCCAATAGGGGTAGCAGAGCAACTGGATCTGTTGTTAGGAGCAAACATATGCACATGGGATGAATTAGGAGTGATACAGAGCACGTTATTTACAGCAGAAGAAAGACAGTTAATTCAAAGAGCAGCTCATTTGGTCTGGACTAGGGAACATAATCCCCAAGCACAGGGGGCAATTTTGGCAGATGTAAAGTTTCCTGTAGTAAGACCAAATTGTGATAATAATGCTGCAGATAGACAAAACATGGAAGATATGAGAGTATTATTAATAAGAGGAATAAAAGAAGCTGTCCCAAAAGCACAGAACATGAGTAAAGCTTTAATGATAGAACAAGAAAAAGAAGAATCTCCAGCTACATTCCTCCAAAGACTGAAAGACGAAATGAGGAAGTATTCTGGAACTGATCCAGATGACCCAGCAAATACTCCTCTGGTTAAAATACAATTTGTGGTAAAATCCTGGCCAGATATAAGTAAGAAATTACAAAAATTGGAGGGATGGACAGGGAAAAGTATAGATGACTTGTTAAAGGTAGCACAAAAGGTATATGTGCAAAGGTATATGTAGAGAAATTTAGGCAACAGAATAAAATGATGGTTGCCACAATAAACCAAGTAATAAAACAAAAGGAAAAGAATACAGAAGGAAAATGGATATTACCTGATGGATAGCAGGTGTTGAATAAAGCCATAACACGTGAAGTAATCCAAACACTCCATGAGGGTTTTAGAAGACGTGTTCTGAAAGGTATGGCTACAGGAGAGTTTTCACTGTTGTGAAACAAATAACGGCTGGATGTCTCATTTTGCAAGAAAGTTAATAGGCAAGCTCTAAGAGCAAAGGAAATTGGGAGAGGAAAGGAGCTCATTGGCTTTTGAACAGTTCCTTAAAATTATAATAATAGTTATTTGTTTGCCAGGAGAAAGTATGAAATGAAATATCTGTATGTGAAAGTATTTATACAAGCAGTTTGAATGGAAGTAAATTTGTGGCTATGCTGATCCTCTGTGTGTGTGTGTGTGTGTGTGTGTTTGTGTGTGAGTTTCTCCCCCATCCCAGACTGTGAAAGAAACAGTAAACTGAAGATTTTTTTTGTTATTACTGTAAAACTGAAATGGAAAATGCATGTGAAGAGAAAACTATTTTGTTAGTGGTGAAATTGTTGCATAATTTCTTCTTCTTTTCCTGTCTCTTTCCCCCCACCCCCAGCCGGCTGTGTTGCTTTAAGAGCGAGAAAGACAGAAAAGAAAAGGGGGGTCTGATCTTTTTAACTTTTTTTTCTGCTTAGAATTCTAGTTTGAGGAAGGTGAGCTGGATGTGAAATTTAATACCCATTCTTGCAGTAAGAAATAAGGTTATTTTTTTTTTTAAATGAAATATGAGAAGAACTGGAATACACCTATTTAACCATTAACCAATAGAAATGACTTTGAATTGATTTGTTTAGATTTGTAAATGATTTAACCTATTTAATGGAAACTTGTTTTCATCTGAATGGAATCTGATTAAATTGGAATTTGACTAACTTTATATTAAAACCAAAGAGTTGATACTAGAGTTTGATACAAAACTATTTCAGTAACTCAGAATATTTTATTAAGCTTGTTTATTTATTTATTTTGTGGAGTTGCTTTTTGTTGTTTTATTTTTTTATGTTTTTATCTCTGTGCAGGACACACTGATAAAAATAAATAAATAATAATACCTAAGAGAATTGAAGGAATTATAATTCAACCCTTGTTTAAAACGAAGGAGTTGAGAAAAAAATTTTTGGGGGGGATTATAAATGAGCTATGTTGTTTTGAATAAAGATTTGTATGCAAACAAACTCAAGCAGAGTTTGGTGAGCGCTCCTTTATTGGCTCTTTACTAAGTAATCTGTTTGTAAATACATACGGACAAAGGAATGGCTAGGGGAGGGATAATTGATACTTTTCTATGGTTAATATATGGTTGGTTATACAATAAGTATGATATGTAGACAAATATATAAAATGTTCTATAACATCTAATGGTGAGGTTATTTCAATGTATTCAAGTTGATTTTAAATTACCTCAAGTGGGAAATTCCACAATATGAAACTCAAATGACTTGGATAAAATGTTTACCTTTAGTATTGTTGCAAATAAGAACACGACCACGGAAAGATTTAGGATTGTCTCCTTATGAGTTGTATGGTGTGTCATTTATGCCTGGAAACATTTCCATGGACTCTTTAGTAACAAGGGATAAAGTAATAAGACATTATGTGCATAAACTGTCGCAGTATCTTGATCATTGCAGGAAACAAGGCTTGCTGATCCAAACACCCCCTTTGGAATTTCCTGTCCACAAGTTTGAGATGGGACAGTGGATCCTGATCCGAATGTGGAAGGAGGAGAAATTGCAACCTAAGTGGGAAGAACCATTCCATGTGTTGCTGACCTCTGAAACTGCAGTTCGGATGAAAGAAAAAGGGTGGGCTCATTATACACGAGTGAAGGGACCAGTAGCTGAACCAAAAGGACAGTGGACCTGTGTTCCGGGTGATGACTCGTTTAAATTGATACTTTGTAAAATTCCTGTTTAAATGTGTTGGTACTGTGCTGTAAATGCCATGTTGATTGTTGTTGTTTCCATTGTATTGACTGTGTAAGATGTATTGGATGTGAAGAACATTTTGGACCATACGATATAGTACTCATTGAAAAGAAATTGAAACCTTTTGAGGAATATACTGAGACATTGACTGGAGTGGTAAGATATACTCTAAAAGATATTCCTTCAATCCAATTAGTCCAGGAAGAACAACGAGAAGCCTTTATAAAATATCACAGTTTAGAAGAAGATTAATATAAAATATAATTAATATAAATTAATATAAAATGTGAATATTTGTCCCTGGCTGTATATCTCTCCCTCTCTAGGGAGTGATATAGAAGAGCAACAGAAGCAGAAGGATGTGAAGCCTGCATTACCAATGCCACCAAAGGGGTGTATATTTCAATCTATATGTCAATTAAATAAAACACAATATTCAGTTTGTAAGGGAAGAGACAAAAAGATACAATGCTATGATCCATCGATGCCAACATATTTGAATTTTAGTATATATGTGGGTTTAGCTAAAGTAGGAGCAAGACAGAGCCCTGAAGGTGAAGGAAGATTAATATATGTCAATTCTACAAAAATATTAGAAAAGGGGACAGAAAAAGCTTTGATACAATTTGATGCATGCACAGTAATAAGTTTATCTTATCTCGCCACAAAGTGTGGAGACTCTAGTTGGATCTCAGCCTATAAACAAAATCATAAATATATATGTCCCACCAATTTGAACTTTGCAAATGGAAACCCCAATCAATGGTTACCCTGTGCAGGATCTATTAAATGTTCAGGGTGGAGTTGTGTGTGTGATTACACTGGAGGAGGTTATCCAGGATGTAATGGTATTACTAAATTTAAAAGAGTATATGGTACTAATATGATGGAGCTGGAAATCACTAAAAACCATCCTGATATAGTAAGTTATGGATTTGGGATAGATGGAACAGGAACAGATCCATCAACTTATATTACTATAAAGAAAGAAAAGATATATGCAGGAGAAGAAAAAACCATTGGATGGTCAGTTTATAATACTTTAAGACAATTGGAAAAGAAAATAGATATCAGTGAAAAAGCAAGTAACTTGTTTATGGATGTGGCCGAAGAGATAGCCAAAACCTTGACCATTAAAAATTGCTTTGTATATGGAGGAACTAATATGGGACAACAATGGCCTTGGGAAGCATTAGAAGCAGACCCAGTGATATTCAACAACATGACTAAACAAGGAAATATCACAGGGCGATCTGGAAATGACCAACAGATTATATGGACCCTAAGTACTAATTTAGTAGGGAAAAACTGTTTCAAACGAAGTGGAATAAAAAAGGTTGGAGATTTGATATGTTTAGGATACTGGAATGATAAATATGAGCAATGGACAAGTGTAGGGAATCAAAGTAAACCAGAAAAGTTTAACTTCACTGGATGGGGGACATATTTAAATAAAACAGATGACAGTACATGGATAGCCCCAAATAATATGTATTGGATTTGTGGTAACCAAGCCTATGAAAGTTTACCTAGTAATTGGGGTGGATCATGTGTTTTAGGATGGATCAAACCATCTTTCTTTTTATTACCCCTAAGAACTAAACAGACTTTGGGGATTCCTGTTTATGATCATTTAAATCGCTATAAAAGATCTATTGACTCAGATATACCATGTAATGTTGAAACAATGAGAGGAAATGAATGGACACCAGAGAAGATTGTATGTGTTTATGGGCCTGCTACATGGGCTGAAGATGGATCATGGGGATATAGAACCCCCATTTATATGTTAAACAGAATAATAAGATTGCAAGCTGTATTAGAACTAGCTGGAAGAAAAATAGATACTGCTTTAAATATTTTAGCAAAAACTACTGATAAGCTTAGAGTGGCTGTGTATCAAAATAGATTAGCATTAGATTATATATTAGCTAAAGAAAGAGGTGTGTGTGGGAAGTTCAACTTAACAAATTGTTGCCTACAAATAGATGAAACAGGTGCAGTGGTGAAGCAATTAACCACTGAAATGAGACAACTTGTACATGTTCCAGTCCAAACTTGGAATGGTCTTTTAGATGAAGGGGGATTTTTGGGAGGAATCTTTCGCAATTGGAAACAAGCATTATTCATGGTGGGCATAATACTATTAGGACTAATGTGTTTGCCCTGCCTAATTCCTATGATTAAAAATTTAGTCCACACAACTGTAACAAGTATAATGGATGGCATCAAACAGGAGGAAAAGATACAGGCACTGTTAGCCTTTAAGGAAATCAAAGACAAAGTAGACATAATAGAGAATAATCACAAAGAAGAGATTGAAATGAATTTAAGAAGATTCTAAAATTTTATTAAGTATGAAAAGAAAAAGGGTGGATCTGTTAGAAATAAAATTTTAGAATAAAAAGTAAAGTTAAGTGACACGTACTCTGTAAAATTTCTACACGCAGACAGAAAGATTTCTACACAAAATTTCTACACGTAGACTGCAAGATTTCCACACAATTTCTACATGTACACGTACCTTGTAAGAGTTCTGCACGTAGGCTATAGGATTTCCACACTGAGCTATAGGATTTCATGATAAAGTACATATAAGGGAATAGGTGAAGCAAAATAGTAAGGGGCATGGATAATGTATTTTGTTTAGGCGATCCTGATAAGATTGTAACCTCAGAGGAGGGGCCAAGGCGTCGGGATAGAATGTATATAATGTGTGTTTTCGCTGTGACTAGGTGTGGCTCAAATATTTATTTGGAGTCCACCACGCTTTGCAAACCGTTGTAGCCAATAAATCTCTGTCTAATTTCAACTTGCTGTTTGGTGTTATTCAGTGGGCTAGAATTTCTACCAACATAAGCAAAACAAACCTCCCTTTTATACACATTCTTTGGTGGGCCATCTGCTTTTTACCCACATTCGTTGTCAGACCATTAATATTTTTCCAGGTACCACTTTATTCCCCCCTGATGAGACTTATCTCATCCATGCAGATAAGTTTCATTCTGTAACACTGGGGTCTGAGGTATGTATGTTGGCAGGAATATAATTGAAAGTGTCTTTCCCACAAGTGAAGAACCACCCTTTAGGTAACCATATGTTTGCATACCCAAAAGACATTGTTTGGAAAGATGTGCAATTTAGCCTTTCTTGGCTCACTTTCAGGCAATGAGGTGAAGGTGTATTCTGCTCACACCCTGTGATATGTGCACATTGTAAGTCTTCTGGAATGGCTACGTTAGGAGTATGTAAAGCTAAAGCATCAGTGGGTAGAAACTTGGAAATGTGACCCCAGTTGTACATTGTTTCATAGCCTATATGTTCTTTAAACTCATATTGACTAAACTCCTTGGCTGCTGTGACAGGAACACATACGGGTATTAAACATGTGGACAGCAAATTTTCCATGTCATATGCTTCAGAAAGGCAAAAATCAGTTGTGCTGGCTAGTTTAGCCAATTGGACCCACAAATTATATTGCATCCTTGACTCCAATGGATGGGGCATATCCTTATTCTGATGGGACCTTCTACTTCGTTTTCTCTCTGGGCGCTTCCTCGGGGGTCTTTGGATAGTTACTCCAAATTCCACCGGGATAACATGTACGATGCAAGTCCCCTTCCATCCCGTCTTTAACTGCGAGACTAGGGTGACCCGCTCCCATCCCCAGAATAAAGGAGGCCCACACTCCAGAGTAACAGGAGGAGGAGGCTTCTTATATGGGGCCTTTACACATATGCCTTTCCTAAGAATATACCCAACATACTGACAGGCTTCGGGATTGACAGGTTGTCTTGTCATACAGACTTCTTTAACTATTCTGTCAAATGCTTGGGGAAATTGACAAGGATGAGGCAAGATACCATTCCAACATTCTGGGGAAAATCCAATAGGGGGTGACCTTCACAAGTGCCAGTGCCTATAGCATAAGATTGAATAATGCGTGGAGCTTCTTCTGGCTTGCTCCATTGGCCTAAATTAGAAAGACAAACATTATTACATGCAACAATAGTACTATATAAAAGCAGAAGGAAGCCTTTCATCCTTTCTTCTCCCGTGCGTAGAAAGCCAGCTTCCGGGTGTGGCTTAGCAGGGGGTTGAATTTCAGCCAGACAGCCGTAGATATATGTGCAGGATACACTTGTGCTAATACAATATCTGGTTTACAAACAATAAAATATTCATTAAACATACTAAACACGTTTAAGAGTGAGTTTGGTGGGAACCTCGGGGTCCCTGTTCACTGTCCACAGAGGTTCTGCAGCTGCTTTAACTCTGGTCCAGTGAATCCAAGATTTAGATTCTGCAATCTTTATTGCTAAAGGAGAGGCCATTATTACTTCATAAGGTCCTTTCCATCTCCCCTCCAGTTGTTCATGTTTCCAATGTTTCACCCACACCCTATCCCCTGGTTTAAAGGGATGACATCTTGTTATTAGTTTAGGAGGTGTTTGTTCAACCACATAATTCCTAAGTTTTTCCACTTGCTTATTCAATTCCTGCACCATTTTCAGAGTCCATACTCCCCCCTGATGGGCCAAATCAGGCCATCCAGCCAAACTTCTTCTCAGCAGCGTAGGAGGACGCCCAAACATCAGCTCATATGGGGATAGGTTGTATTGTCTACGTGGAGCACATCTCACAGCGTAGAGAGCTAAGGGCAATGCATCAGGCCATTTCAGGTGACTTTCAGCACAGATCTTAGTAATTTTCTCTTTCAGTGTGCGATTCATTCGTTCAGAATTCGAACCGGACTGAGGATGAAAAGCACAATGAAACCGCCATTTGGATCCCACAGCAGTAGCCACTGCTTGATTAACTTGATGAACAAACTCAGGACCATTATCAGAGGAAATAAAAGACGGGCAACCAAAACGAGGTATTAGTTCTTTTAACAATAGTCTTGCCACTTCCCTGGCTTGTTTAGTCTTTGTAGGGAAAGCCTCTGGCCAGCCAGTGTATTTATCCACAAATACCAATAAAGCTTTGTATAGTCCACATTTTGGCATGTCTGTAAAGTCAACCATGACAGAGTCCATAGGAAAGTAAGAAACAGGTATGGTCCCAGGTGGTAGAAGGGGCCCTTGTCGAGGATTGACCTTAGCACAGATGCCACATTGTGAAACCACTCGAGCAGCTATCCCAGCCGACCCATGTACATAATAATCCCTCCCAATAGCAGCATCCAATCCAGTTTTCCCCATGTGTGTTGTTTCATGTGCTGCCTGAAGTAAAGCCCATGCTGAAGATTGAGGGACAAAAATACGTCCATCAGGCAAAAGATACCACCCATCCCTAATAGTAGCTTTGAGATCATTCACTGCTTTCACACACTCCTGCTGAGAGTATGTTGGTTTAATGATAGGAGACAAGTCCCCTATGTCTATTGCCACCTATATTGACAAATCAGGAATGGGCCCTGTTTTCATTGCCACCTTCTTAGCTTCCAAGTCAGCTCTTCTATTCCCCTGAGCCACCCGATCCACCCCTTGCTGATGTCCTTTGCAATGCATCACAGAAACTTTTGCTGGTTTCTGCACAGCATCGAGAAGTCGCTTGATCAAATGTCCATGCAACACATGTTTGCCAGCAGAATCCCTGAATCCCCTTTCCTTATACACAGCACCATGAGCATGCAGAGTCAAAAAAGCATATTTACTATCTGTCCAGACATTTAAAGTTTCCCCTTCAGCTCTTTCCAATGCCCTAATTAATGCCCATAATTCTGCTACTTGAGCACTGCAGCTTGCTCCTAGCGGACTACTTTCCACCACTTCCTCATCATTCACAATCGCATATCCAGAAACCCTCCTCCCATCCTGCATGTAACTCGAGCCGTCTGTATACCAATTCAGGGCAGCATCCTGAAGAGGAATATCAGACAAATCTGGACGGCTTGAATATACAGTTTCCAAAACTTGCAAGCAGTTGTGTTCTGAATCCACTTCTGTGGGCAATAGGGTGGCAGGGTTTAGCCGGTTAGACACCACTAATTTCACTTGAGGATTTTCAATCATCATCGCCTGATACTTAAAAAGCCTTTGACTGCTGATCCACAAATGCCCTTTATTATCCAAGATAGAATGAACTGCATGAGGGGGGTGGACACTTATGGGACATGAGAAGGTCAATTTATTACAATCCTGTAAAAGGACTGCTATAGCAGCAAGAACCTTCAGACAATGTGGCCAGCCTTGGGCAACCCCATCTAATTGCTTAGATAAGTAAGCCACCGGGCGTTGCCACTGTCCTAATTGTTGAGTTAACACCCCCAAGGCAACATTCTTCCTGGTATCAACATACAAATTGAAAGGCTTTTCTAAGTTAGGCAAGGCTAAAGCTGGAGCTGATGTGAGGGCTTGTTTCACTTCCCTAAAGGCATTCTTTTGTTCTCCCTCCCATTCAAAAGGGTCTTTATCACCTCCTTTTGTAGCTGAATAAAGAGGTGCTGCTAACAGAGCAAAATTTGGTATCCATATTCTGCAAAAACCTGCCAGACCCAAAAAGCCCCTCAGTTGCCGCCTATTAAGGGGTTCAGCAATAGCTAGCACAGCTTGTTTCCTCTCCCAGCCTAAAGCCCTATGCCCTTCCGCAATCTCATATCCTAAATACTTCACCTTCCGTCTGACTAATTGTGCCTTCTTTTTGGAGACCCTATAGCCGCACTTCAACAGTAAGTGTAAAAGAGATTCTGTGTTCTCCCAGCATAGTTCTGCCTGTCACCAGCACATCGTCTACATATTGCAGAAGCGTGTCACCCCTCTGTCGGGGCACAAAATGCTGTAAATCTTCTGCTAAGGCTGTTCCAAACAGGGTAGGTGAATTTTTAAAGCCCTGTGGCAGCCTGGTCCAGGTATACTGTGCTTTTTGCCCAGTATTTGGATTTTCCCACTCAAAAGCAAACAACGGCTGGCTAGCCTTGTGAATAGGAATTGTGAAAAAAAAAAATCTTTCAAATCCACAACTGATCTTCCTGCTCCAGTATCCACCAAAAACGTTGTCTGTTTGCCCCCTGTATTTAAAATAACCAATGGCTCAGGGGGGGCTTCCTCCAAGCCAGGTCCCCGTCAATCTGACCAGTCAGTCCCTGCCAATCCAATTCCTTCAATCTCCCTGTCTCTATTCCAATCTCTCACATTCCTCAGACCATCTCTCACATTCCTCAAACCATCTCTCACATTCCTTGGAGCCCCTCTCTGCCCTCTACCCATGAAGGGGCAGTGCATGGGGGGCCTGCTGCCAACACTTCCACGTCCTCTGCCTTCTCTTCCTCTCCAACCTCTACCTCGCATCTACCTTCTTGGACATTCTCTTTGCCAATGACCTTCCTCCTTGCAATTAGCACACTGGTTGGGTCCCAGCATGATCCCTCCTTGCAATGCCACAGCCAACAACTCAGTTTTCTTATGCATTCTAGCATCTCTTTCCTGTTTTCCCACCTTATCCCTATTAACAAACACCTTCCTGGCCACCTCCAACAATTCTGTAGTGTTCTTTCCTAATGCTCCCTCCAACCTCTGCAACTTCTTTCTTATATCTTCATAACTCTGCGCTATGAATCTCTCATTCAACATTCGCACATCGTCTGCACTCCTTGGATCAACCTGTGTATAAAGCTCATAAGCCTCAATCAACCTCTGCAGGAAACTTTCCGGACTTTCATCTGCTTCCTGCATCACAAAAGACGGCTTTAACACATTCACTGAAGGCTTTCCAGCCTTGCAAAGAGCCTCCACCACTAAATTCTGATATTCCTTCAGCAATCTCATCTGTGCTGGATCCTGTGCATTCCATTCTGGATCCTTCTCTGGTGCCCTTGTTTCCAACTCTGGCTGTATATCCTGTACAGCTGGCAACCTATCTTTCAAGCACTGCCTAACAGCAGCCTTCCACTTCTCCCTTTCCTCGGGAGTCAACAAAGTATTCAACAATTGCTGTACATCCTGCCACGTCCTCTTTACTTACTTCTCCCCTCACATTTACAGAGAGATCTTCCAAATCCCCTTCCTCCTTGGGGGCTGACAGCCTCCCCCTTTCTGTTTTCGTCTCACAGCTGGCTGCCTTTCTTCGGACACAGCAGGGGCAATCAGCCCTTCCTCCGGCAGAGCGGCTGCTGCCACAGCCGGCACTGGGGGGAAGGGGAGAAAGGTGGAACGTAGGGAGGAGGTCTGAGAATCAACTCCTCTACCTCCATCCTTATCTCCTTCTTAGCATCTGACACCTTAGTTTCTGAAATCTTCACATCTTTCACTCTTTTAGTTTGTACTTGAAGCTTTTTTCCTTTGGGTCTAGCCACACACAAACGAACCATTTCAGTCTGACATTGCAATAACTCATCAGCTCGTCCTGCTACTGCATCCCCCCACTGATCTATATACTGAAATTGGTTAGGATAGTTTTCTTAAAAGTCCCCTCTGGGGGCCACCCCACATCCATACTACGCCCCCCCATCCTAACACACTGCCAATGACCTACAGCGCCGGCGGTCACTAGTAGGGAATGCACTGGCTTAACCACCCACACAACCTAACACGGACTTCATTAGGATCGCCGTCCCAAGTCCAGGGGAGTGATCAGGCCCCCTCTTCTATCTTCAAATGAGATAGGTACCATTACTTTAAACACATACTCGCCTGCCTTGTAGTTACACCCGTCCTGGCCAGGAGTTGGTTCAGACTTCCTTTCGTTTCCCAAAGGGTTCTTGGACTGGCCTTCAGTACTGTCGGCTCTGCTGAGAAGCCACAGCTGTCTCCTGGAGGAAACACACCCCCATGGCACCTGGAGAATTGTTCAGAGATGGCTTACCAGCAGGTCCGAAGGGTCAAGCCGTCCTCAGCGAAACATCGCCTCACTCAAGCTTTCCCGGCCAACGCACCAGAAAATGTTGTATAAATGAAAGACTTGAGTCAGCTCTTTCAAGGAAAGGGAAGTTTATTGCGCAGGTTCAGAGAGCCATCGTGGCTAAAGATTCTGAACAAAAGCCTGGGCATTGATGACCATTTTTATAACCCTTCAGGCAGAGTTATTTCCTGAGCAGGTCACATTCCTCACATGGTTACATTCTATAGGTCCTTATTCTAACATAGGAAAACTACTAGACAGATCTATAATTGATAGCTCCTCGTTTACATTGGAATGCTTTTAGCAATCAGCAATATATCAAGTGTTAAGCAGTTTAGTTACACCATGTGATAGGCAGTTAGTAATATATCATGTGCAGAGCTGGGAACAGGATGTCTGGCCATCCTAAATTTAAGAGCTGTCTTGTAAGCAAAACAAACCTCCCTTTTATACACATTCTTTGGTGGGCCATCTGCTTTTTACCCACATTCGTTGTCAGACCATTAATATTTTTCCAGGTACCACTTTAATACGGACGGCCATGAGCGTCCACTAGTTCAAATATATTTAAATAGCAGCTTTATTTTCAAGGCTTTTTCTGCTGCTTTCTTGCAATTTCTACATGTCTTCAACAGCTTTAATGAGCCTTCCACTATTAGTGTAAGCATTTCAGAACTACTGTACTTTATATACATACTTTTTGCGGTTGCATATTGCTTAGCTCAAACAGGGAATGAACTTTTGGAAACAACCACATGCAATGCCCTGCTTTCTTTTGCAGAAAGTTGCTGTTCTGAGGTGTTTCTTTCGTTTGTGTTCATTCGGTGCCTCAGCTACATGGCAGTATATAGCCAACCTTAACTGCTCTTGGCGCCAATCAAGTATAATTGATTAGTACCGTACCTTCCTTGAGAAATCACTACTGTGGGATCATCCCAGGATTGTAGGTTGGACTCTGAAGTGGCAAAAATATCCCAGAAGGCAATGGGAAACTAATTTTGTACACTTGCCAAGAAAACTACAGTACAAATCTCCTTTTGACTTGACCAAGAATTATTACTCATTCAGGGCTTAATTATTCTGATGACCCACTACAGGTAGTCCTTGATTTATGACAATTGGGACCAGAAATTATGTTGCTAAGTATGGCATTTGTAAAGTGAGGGGGTGCCTGATTTTATTACCTTTTTCACCAGGTGTCAGAATCAGAGACCAGTCATAGCAGGATGCCAATATATCTCTCACTGCCTTTCGCAGCGTTTATTGCTTTATACAGTTTTCCAAGCAGCAAAGGATAACATACTGAAGGAAATAAAAGTTATTCTTTTAGTAATTGTAGATTGTAAAAATGTAATGCCATTATATGAAACTGTCTCTTTAGTACAGATGTAACACTGTAACACAAATGTAACAATGCAATGCCAATATATGACCAAATGTTTACTATTTCCTGCCTAAAAATCCTCCGGACACAGGAACTTACACTTTGAGTAGAAATCCTACTATCAAAGAGGGGGATTTTGACCCAAGGTGAGAATTACAAATAAACAAGATAACAGCAGATGGACGGGAAGAGGTCAGGTGAACAAAGTACAACTTCAGAGTACATCTATAAAGATGAAAGAGCTGCTTAGATGTGACATGCATTGTAGGGGTATAAAATGCTGAAGGGATTTTATTGTGCTTATGATTTTAGTATGTTTAAGTTTGACATTAGCATTTATTTTATATATAGTAACCATTTTATATTGATACATATAGTGTTATCATGTAATCATTGTTTTGTTATTTTGTAATCATTATTTTGTAGTTAATTGCTTGATCAGATGCTTTATATATATATTGGAAAAGTAAGGGCTTCATGCTTTAGGTATAGGTGATTGCTTATCTGAAAAGAGCACAGTAAGGGGAGGGGGAAAGGAGTTACGGATGGAGCCTGGGTTGCTGTGTATGAGTCATCATCTAGGAATTGTTTTTTTGTGCCATCTTATGCCTAGTACCAAGACCTGATCTCTTTGTTCTGAAAAGGTATAAAAGGTGGAAGACATCTTTTCTGGTTGTTGCCTTCATCTCTCTACCAGCCACGAAGAGAGATGGGGTCACCCAACTCTGTTTTGATCAAAATAAAAGTTGTTTGCTTGCTGAAACCTCGGCTCAGGAGTTTCTTCGGCTCTTTTAAATTCCTGAGTAATGCTGGGGCAATTGTGAGGTTAAGTGGAAAACCTTACAATGCAAAACTTGAAACCAGGCCAGCGTGCTCCTGGAATCCAGTCCATAGGGAAGGATCCAGGGGGCCGCGTTTGCAAACGCTCCTCTCTTCTATTCTTTTTCTTTTCTCTTTTATTCTGTTTATGTTATTCTCCAATAAACCTTTGTTTTGTTAACCAGACTTGTCTTCGTATTGTATCAAAATTTGGGATTTTTACATCTCACAATAGCAACAGCATAGCAATGGCATTTTTATTGGTAAATTCTCCTTGTCAATCCTTAAGAATATATCAGCCAGGGGGACTTCCGGTTCCAGTTCACAGTGTCACTAGACGCACGGGGAGACGTCTCTCCTCGTCGGCTAACTTTCCCTCCATCGGTGGACCCTTATACGGGTCCAAAGTCGCCCTGGAGGGTGCGACTTCCATCGAGGAGGCTGCTGTTCGGCTACGGATGAGCGGCGGCTCCTCCAGCTGTCCGGACGATCTCTGAGGGCTGACGGAGAAGATCGGCCAGTAAAATGGCTGATCGCCCTGCCGCTTCAGACCGCAAGTCAGAGAACACCTAAGCTGTGAGTGCCCCTGTGGTGAACCCGGGTGAGAACTTTCTTTTGTAATACTCTCTATTCTACTTTTTTTTTGGGGGGGGGGTACCTGTAAGAGCTTTTTGGAACTATTTCCCTGGCTTGGAAGGGCAGCTTCTACTTTTTTGGGGGAAGAAAGGCGTTTTACAAATATGTAAAAAGACTATATTTCACTTCTATAGATATTTTTCTTTTGGATACAAAAAAGGAAAAAAAAACTGTACTATCATTCTATGTGGGAAGACTATTTCTTTTTTTTATATTATACATCAAAGATAGAAAAAAGGAATTGATCTTTGGAAAAGACTTTTCTTGACTGAGGACATCTAGTGGCGAAAATTTAATACTGCAGCTTCTGCTTATTCTCTTTAAAAGATGGAACACTGAACTTCAAAAGACTTTGGAGGGGGAAAGATAAGCTGTGCAGTTGTGGGAACTGTGGGGGTGGATATTGTTTACATCAAATATAGCCTCCACAAAAAGAAAAAAAGACCTTGCTTTAATTATTAGTATCAAAATGGAGAAACCTCATCTACAATTAAACTATGCGCTCATACTGGAAAAGATTTATGAGGCCACTGTAGAAATATGTGCCACAATTAAAAACTCTACTTTAGAATTAAGATTCAGAGATTCTACTACATATGTTCAAATGGAAGTCCAGGTTACATCTGACTATGGTATAAATCAAAACATACCAGAAGAGGAATCTACAGAGATAAAAGAAGAACCTATTTCACCTGACAACCCTCGCTTCTGCAATTTAGAGAAACAAAAGAAGCAAAAACTAAGATCTCAAACTACAAAGCAACGACGCTGCAAGGAGAAGAGAAAAAAATCTCTATTGCAGAGGAAAGGATTTATACTTTCTCAAAGGCTACTGCAAGCAATAAAAATGGATCCACTGGCTGAAAGGGAAGCGTCTTTATGGAAACCTGTTTGGCATAGAAAAAAAAGCCAGAATTAGATTTAAAAAGAAATTTAAAATTGTGTAATAGATTTAAAGGCAATGTTGGTTTTTTATGGATTGTTTTAAGGATTACGATTCAGAGTTAGAAATAAGAAAAATGCAATTATATACATGTATGTTGGCTTTATGAATTGTAGCAAGGATAATATATATCTTTGTTAGCAACCTAAAATATATATATATATATATATATATATATATATATATATATATATATATATATATATATATATATATATATATATATATATATATATATATATATATATATATATATATATATATATATATATATATATATATATATATATTTAATTAGATTAAGAATATATTTTTTGGAATAATAGATTGACTTTGATGGAAATCATGTACTGGAATCGAAAAAATGTTGAGTTTTTTAGAGGGATTTTGAAGTGTTTAAATTAATTAGATGATTTTTTTGTATATTAGTATAGACTTGATAAGGTGGAAGTTGAAGTTTGTGTAATGAATTGATAATTAAGGTTTAACATTGTTTCTTTTCTAACTAAGTTGATTAAGAGTTTGAATGTATCTGGAAGAGATAGACTAAGAATGCATTTTTTGGAATAATAGATTGACTTTGATGGAAATCATCTATTGGAATTGAAAAAATGTTGAGTTTTTTTTTCTTTTCTTTTTTTTCTTTTTTTTAGAGTGGGACTTTGAAGTCTTTAAATTAATTAGTTGTTTTTCTTCTATATTAGTATAGATTTGATAAGGTACGATAACTAATTGAATGGAGGTTGAAGTGTGTGTAATGAATTGATAATCAAGGTTTAATACTGTTTTTTTAACTAAGTTGATTAAGAGTTTGAATGTATCTGGAAGAGATATTCAGAGTGACAATTTGTTGATGTAAAACTATAGCTGATTATGGTAATTGTAAACTGACAAAGTTGTAAAACAGGTTTAGTAGTAATAGAAATTTAATTTAGAAATGGAATATATTAAATGTATTATGTTATTTGAAGGAGATAGAGAGATGACAGTGAATGTACTAACTTGAGCTGTTTATCTATGCTTGTATTTTGGAATGCTTGTTTACCCAAACACCACAGTGTGTTTTAAGTACTTTTCATTAAAATTAAAAAACCAATAAAATATATTTTTTTTTAAAAAAGAATATATCAGCCAGGGGCACCAACCAGGGGCAGTTTTCTGCTACATCCTGTTGGTGTGAACGATATGAGATCATGTTGTGGAGGAAATTTAAAAATAAAAATATATATGCTTTTAGTATTATCATGTAATCATATTTTATATTTTATAATTATCATTGTATAATCAATTGCCTGAGTAGATGCTTTGAGTATATAGGGAACATACAAGCCTCAGATGGAGGAAGGGGGGAGAACAGGAGTTACCATGGGGCCCAGTGTGAGTCACCATCTAGGAATTGTTTTTAAGTACCTTCTGGTGCCTGGTACCCTTACTTGATCTAACAGGTGTAGAGGATGGGAGACATCTCTCCTCTAGAATTGATATACTGTAGGATAGTAGGGAAGGGATCTTATTAGTATAATGTAAGCAAACAGGGGCGGAGATAATGTATTCTGTTTAGGCACTTCTGATAGATTGTAACCTCCAAAGCCTAAGCCAATGGGGCCATGGGGGAGGGAATGGGGCGTCGCGATAGGATGTATAATAATATGTGATTTTGGAATTTGGGGTGTGGTTCAGTGCTTGGCTACATTGCATTGCCTTCCTGAATCCACCACACTTTGCAAACCGTTATTTTTTTAGACTTTGTTGTGAAGTCTAATAAATTTCTTTTCTATTTGTAACTCAGAGTGGATTTCAATTTGTGACTATTTTTGTGTCTAACAATGTGAACCAGATGAAATCATGTACCAGCCTGGGGTAGTTTCCTACATCACCATGGCGGTATGAATGGGGTGAGATCATGTATTTGAGCCGAGGCAGTAAGCTGCACACAAACTTTACATGACCTCTATCCCTACATCTCACTCTTTTTTGTTTTGTTAGACGAAACATCGTTGTAAGAGGGGTTAGTAAAAGTTTGGGTGGGATGACAGCTGCTGTTGCCAAAGAGCAACTGTTAATAATCAAACAGAAGCAAATGATGGCTAAGGAATTTGCAGTTAAAACCGCAAAAATGGCAGCGCATAAGTTCTCGGGGGTTTGTTCTACTTGCTGCTGCTGCAGCATTGCCTGCACTTTGGCGGTCAGGTTTGTTATGTGCTTCTGGCTACTTTCCTTCGTGACCAGAGGCAAGCTCGCCTGACCAATAACCAGCCAAGACACAGTGAAGGCCTTTTGTTTCGTTTATTGCAATAAGCGGGGAGAGAAGCTATCAAAGCTTGGTTCTCTCCAAAGTTTTAACCCAAAATATCTCTTTCTTTTATTCATCCCTATCACTGGCCGCTACATCCCTCCTCTTTCCCCATTGGCTGAGGTACTATGAGGTTACACTCTTTCCGTCCACTTATACACATTTCCTGATAACATATTAAATCATATTCACATATACAATAATAATAAGAAAAAATAGACATTTAAATGGTTATTTGAAACTCTGTAGATATTTATGTCCCCATTTTAAACAGTAAGTTCTTTTCCTGCTTTTCAATTCAGTGTGCCTTTCCTCTTATCTTATTCAGCTTAGTTTCCTATTCTCCAATTCAACCTGTCTTTCCTGACTAGCCATTTCCTATATATTTTTATGGCTTCTCTTCTTCCTTTCTCAGACCCAGCTATTTTTGCCTATATGTTTATCTTACTTCCTTTATGTTATCTTTTCCTGACTCTTACCAATTGTACTTATTCTTCTATTCAATTAGTTTCCATTGTATTGTAGGTTTAACTGACTCTGAAGATTTATCATATTGATGCCTATTTATCAGGTTCTTCCCATCTCCCCACGTCACTGGCCGACTGGCACGATGGGATCGGATTAGTCGCTGTGCCGTCTGTAGAGTCACCCTTGCCATTTCTGGGACCGGATCCAGGGACTGGTGTCACGACATCCTTGGCTGGGTGGATGCAACGCACTGGAATCCACAAAGGTCCTGTAGGAGCAAGCACAGCAGCATAGCCTCGCCCCAAGTAATCAGAGGGACCGGTCCCAACCATGTTTTGTCTGGTAATGCCCGATAATATACCAGAGGTGGAGGCAAGCTTGTTTTCTGTTGAAAGTGTCTCTGATAAGCGGTGGAATTTTGAATGGAAACATTCAATTGGTTTAGTGTAAATAATACTTTTTTAACCTGTTGTGTTACCCACAACAAATTGGGTACCCTAGAGCCCTCCTTTTTTATTTGTTTGTGGAGGCAATCCTTAAAGGACCGATTAGCACGTTCCACGATGGCTTGACCCATGGAATTATAGGGGAGACCATGAGTAAGAACAATATTCCAGGTTGTACAAAATTGCAAAAAGGCCATTGAAGAATAGGCTGGCCCATTATCAGTTGTTAAAGAAGAGGGCTTACCCAAGGCTGTAATGGCGGAAAAAAGATGAGAAATAACATGATTAGCTGTTTCCCCTCATTGAGGTGTGGCCCACATTGCTCCTGAATAGGTATCAATAGATAAATGAATATACTTCCAAGGAGCCAAAGAGGGAACATGGGTAACATCCATTTGCCATAGTTGATTGGAGGTGAAACCACAGGGATTAACTCCCGTGTCCCCTGAAGGAGATGCTCCAGAACATTGGGGACAGGATGAAACAATCTGCTTGGCTTGGTCGAGTGGAATATGACAAGATTGTGTCAGCCCCCTAGCATTTTGATGAAAAAAAAGAGTGACTGAAAAAAGGGTCTGAAAACTAAGTGGGTAAGACGTGAACTGCAGCGTCAGCATGACTATTGCCTTCAGAAAGAGGCCCAGGAAGGGAGGAGTGACTGCGTATATGAGAAACAAAGTATAAGTGCTTTCGATCTTGTAGCAGCTGCTACAAGCCATGAGATTGGGGTCAATGCTAAGTGTGATGTAAGCACCTGGAAGATTAAAAATAAGTTGACACACATAATGAGAGTCAGAGATTAAATTAAAAGGCTGTTGAGAAAAGGTGTGAAAGGCTAAAATAGCAGCAGATAATTCTGAGCGTTGCAGTGAAGATTGCACTGCAGTGTAGGACACTTTCCAGGTATCATCATGAGAATCCTTATAAGCAATTGCTCCTCTCATTCGCCTTCCATCAGAAAAAAACAGTAGGAGCTTGCGACAATGGAGAAGGAGAAAGCAGTGGGCAGATAGGAAAGGAAGAAGTCATTAAACAAGCAAGCCGAGGATCCTTAGGCAAATGATATGAAATACAACCAACATAATAGTCAGTTAAAGCACACTGAAGAGATAAGTTATTCTGAAAATCAGATTTAGGGAGAGGAAGAACAATATTCATTAAATCAGTCCCATTTCTACGGCAAGCTCGAGTGCATCCTAAAGTCATTATTTCAGCAACAGCCTGGATATATGGTAAAACATTTTGGGATGGGGTATGGGGTAAATAAAGTCATTCAATACAATATACTTTTTGCACTTCTAATACAACTAATACTCCTGTAGGTAGTTTACTAGTAGGAAATATCAAAAGGGTTAACTGACAATTTTTATGTGGAATTCGGTCCACAAATTGAGTACTCAAGATGCCATTAATTTGCTCCATCATGGCAAGTGCTGCAGGTGGAACTAAAATGAGATCTCCAGGTTGTTTCGGAAAGCCAATTAGGTTGTATCTTTGGTGCTCCAATTAAAATATCATCCATATAATGATATACCAAAGCCAATGGATGACGTTTACGAAAAGGGGCTAATGCTGTAGCGACATAAAGCTGACATAATGTGGGACTGTTCAGCATTCCCTGTGGCAAAACTGTCAGTGATAACGTTTATTAGGTTCTGAATGGTTCACTGCAGGTACAGTAAATGCAAACTTTTCCTGATCGGGGGGCATAGAGGAATAAAAAAAAACCAATCCTTTAAGTCAATTACCATTACTTCATGATCTTGAGGAATCAAATTAGGGTTAGGCGTCCCACACTGCAAAGGACCCATAGGTTGAATACAGGCATTAATGGCCCTAAGGTCGCACAATAAGCGCCACCTGCCACTTTTCTTTTTTATGACAAAAACGGGTATTCCACGGACTAGTGGAAGGCACAACATGACCAACAAGCAGCTGATCGTTAACAAGCTGTTGGAGAGCCGTCAATTTTTCATGTGACATGGGCCATTGATCAATCCACACCGGCTCTTTAACCAGCCAAGTCAAAGGGAAGGCAGTAATCTCAGTCTTCCAAAGTGAGGGTGGCACCCAATTTAGTGAGTAGGTCACGTCCCCAAAGGCTGACATGAATATCCAATATAAATGGGCGGACCTGAATAACCAAATCTGAGTTAGACAAATGGGCTGAAAGAAATCGTGCACTTTGACGTGCACTTTGACGACCCCCCCCAACACCCCACACACCTGGACAGGGCTCAGTTGGCCAGGCGTCAGGCCACTGCTTGGTAGAGATCACTGAAACATCCACTCCAGTGTCCAAAATTCCCTCAATGGGCTTACCCTGCAGCACAATGATCTGACGGGGCCATTGAAATGTGATCGGGGTAGTGATGGCAGCTATAACGGAAGTGGTCGGGTTAGTAGAACCGAAGCCTCCTTCCCCTCTCTCCTTTAACTCTCCCCCTGCCAGGACAAAATAAGGCAAATGCAAGAGCTCAGCAGGACTAATGTAAATGGGCAAAATTTGAGGCACGTTGGTCCACAATTGAACATAAATAATTCCAGTATAGTCCAAATCTATCACCCCAGGGATAACAAAAATACCTTTTTTACCCATGCTTGACCGTGGAAGGACAAGCCCTACATAATTTTGTGGTAGGGGGCCTGATAAATGGGGTGGAACTACTTCAACCTCCCCAGGAAATTTAAATTTAACTTCCTCCTGCAGTATCAAAGCAATTCCGGCACTACCTCTGGTAGCTGCAGGAGTATTTCCTATTGTTGGTCTGTTGTCTCTGTTTGGACTGGGGCCAGAGACCGGCCCGGTTGGCAGTTTCCCGACCGACACTCACTTGCCCAATGATAACCTTTCTGACACTTTGGGCATTTTGTTTTTGGCTTCGATCCCGGATGGAAAGAGGAGCAATGGAAAGAGGAGCGAGATGCTGCAGACATACACCCCCCCCCCCGGCTTTCTACATTCCTTTTTAAAATGACTGGGTTTGCCACAGTTGTAACACTTTCCTTGAGGCTTGCTGCCTTGAGATAAAGCAGCTGCCAATAAATTGGTTTGATAAGAGGCAGTTCCTATATCTTGACACGCTCTAATCATATCTGCCAAATCATGATCTTTCCCCAGACCAATAATTGCCCTTTGATATTCAGAAGGGCGTTGTCTTTTGCCAGCCTCATCAGCAACTCCTGCTGAGCTTCAGGATTGTCTATCTGCCGCCGTAAAGCATCCTGTAGTCTATTAATAAAATCAGGATACGGCTCAGTAGCCTTCTGCCTGATATTAGATGAGGCTTGCCAGAAACAGGCACTTTTCCGAAGGCTCTATAGGCACATTCAGAAGAAATCTGTAAAGTGGCAGCCGGTAGAACAACCTGGGCATCAACTGGGGCAAAGGGGCCAGAACCATACAATTGATCAGGAATAATGACCCCCCCCCCCCCCCGAGTTAAGAGCACGTACAGCACATTGATGTTTAAACTCGCTGTCCCAAACTACATATTGCGCTGGAGTAAGCAACATGCGAAAGGTAGTTTTCCAATCTTCAGGTACTAAGATATGATTTCTCATAGTGACTTCCAACATTCCCTGCACATAAGTACTTCCCAACCCTATATCTCTAATTCCTTTTCTAAGTTCTGTTAAAATTGCATAGGACAAAGGGCAATATCCCACTATTTGAGCTCCATTCTGATTTACTTGTCCCGTGGCATGTACTGGACAGACAGAAAGCATATTAGCAATTTCTTCTATATTCCCCCCCCCTTTTTTTCTAATTGTTCCTCTAATATTTTCCTTATGGGGGTGTACAATGGCTGGGAAAAAGCAAAAGAATTAGCCTCTTCAGAAGGAACTGAAGATCCAATTAAAGATGCTTTAGGAGGGATAGGTTTTACTTGGTCGTAATCAGGCGGGGGGCTGGTAGTTAATTGCTGCCCTGCCAAAGCATCAGAGCCAAATTTTTCTACTGCTTGACGGCACTGATACCATCGATGTAAGATCTTTACTGGAGCCCGGGGTTCAAGATGTAAAGTATGCCCTATCTACCCAATCTCGTAAACGAAGCGTCCCGTGCTCAGGATACCAGGGGCAATGTTTCCCTACCTCCTCCACCAGCTTCCTTATGTCTGCCTCAGGTAATGTCACACCTGATTTTTGTAGCAGGAATCAAAGTTCCTGTACATGTTTCTGCTGGTGCTGAGATAGATTGCAACCCATACTTACCACTGAGGGGTCTCAGAGGACGAAGGTGGACCTAGGGTTCCAGACACTGGTAAGTATGTTGGCTGTTGCTCCCATGGGGGGGTGATCTCGCTGGGGCCTCCAGCTGTCGGAATCAGAGACCAATCATAACAGGATGCCAATATATCTCTCACTGCCTTTCGCAGCATTTATTGCTTTATACAGTTTTCCAAGAAGCAAAAGATAACAGCAACAGCATAGTAATGGCATTTTTATTGGTAGATTCTCCTTGTCATTCCTTAAGAATATATCAGCCAGGGGCACCAACCAGGGGCAGTTTTCTGCTACATCCTGTTGATGTGAACGAGATGAGATCATGTGAACCAGGTGAAATCATGTACCAGCCTGGGGTAGTTTCCTACATCACCATGGCGATATGAATAGGGTGAGATCATGTATTTGAGCAGAGGCAGTATGCTGCACACGAACTTTACATGACCTCTATCCCTACAACCAGGGTTGTAAAGCAAATCACTGCAGTTAAGTGGTTCATGTGGTTAAGTGAATGTGGCTTGCCCCATGGACTTTGATTGTAGAAAGCCATCTAGGAAGGTCACAAATGGCAATGACATGACCCTGGGATGCTGCAACTGTTGTAAATGCCTACCTGTTGGCCTAAATTTTGATCAAGTGACTGGGCATGCTACAATGATCCTAAGTACAAAGTCACTTTTTTCAGTGCTGTTTGAGGACTACCTGTACAGAAGTCTTCCCACGGATACTGCAATCTCCATCTTGTATAGTATTATTCTGCCAATATTCATCATTGTTTAAAAGTACAACACCCCCCCCCCAGCTATTTGCATAATGAACAGATTTCTCCATACAATGCATTTTCCTGCATGCCAGACCTTTTAGCTTCTGTTTGAATTGCTGCCAAACTGTAAGGCAAAAAGCCCTCTATACTTACAAACATATGAAGGAAACAACTGCTTATTGACTTCTAAATGTACCAATAATCCCTAGTTTCTATGATAGCTGGAATCAGTATTTTCAATTTTGGAAATAATAATAATAAAGTTGGAAGGGGCCTTGGAGGTCATCTAGTCCAACCCCCTGCTCAGGCAGGAAACCCTATACCATTTCAGACAAATGGCTGTCCAGTCTCTTCTTAAAAACGTCCAGTGTTGGAGCATTCACAACTTCTCAAGGCAGGTTGTTCCACTGGTTAATTGTTCTAACGGTCAGGAAGTTTCTCCTTAGTTCTAGGTTGCTTCTCTCCTTGATTAGTTTCCATCTGTTGCTTCTTGTCCTGCCTTCAGGTGCTTTGGAGAATAGCTTGACTCCCTCTTCTTTGTGGCAGCCCCTGAGATATTGGAACACTGCTATCATGTCCCCCCTCATCCTTCTCTTCATTAAACTAGACATACCCAATTCCAGCAACCATTCCTTATATGTCAGAACCTATGGCACGGGTGCACTCAGAGCCCTATAAAGAAAGAAAGAAAGGAAACAGGCATACTGGAGGGTAATGGAGTTGCCGGGGAGGTGCCTACTGTACTCTGCTGCCTCGCAGGGCACGACAAGAACAATCATCAATAACATTTCATCTGTATAAATCCAAATCCTGTTTTTAAGCTTTACTATTTACAATTACCACATTCCAATTTGGCTTTTAAATAAACATATTATTAACACTTCAGTTGTCTCTCATTTCCTTTTTTCCTTAGCATAATCTTTATCTATAAAATACACATATTATTTCAACCATAACTTTCTTATATTTTCTACAAGTATTCTATTTTTTAATCTAGTAACTCATTTATTAATACCATTTCTTCTTTTATCAGAAATCCCTCTTATTCTCCTTCCATTACCAAATAGCTATCCTTCCTAGAAATAAGAATATTACTCCAAAAAATACATTTCTACTCTATTTTAAATCTATAATCTATCAATCAATCTATATCTATGAAAAACTCTTTTAACCCACTCAATAAAGTTTAAATCCGATCCAAATAATTGTTATATCCACAACAAGCATATTAATACAGAAAAGCATCTTCTTACTAAGTTCACATATTTGATTAATCTTTATTCAATCAAGATCTCTAAAGCTTTATTTACCCGTCAAATAAAATTTTAAATCACATTTTTAAATCTAACTCTAGCTTTCTTTCTGTGCCAGTCCAGTTTCCATAATAGAGCTTCTATATCAGTGGTGGCGAACCTATGGCACGGGTGCCAGAGGCGGCACTCAGAGCCCTCTCTGTGGGCACGCGTGCCGTCGCCCCAGTCCTAAGCCTTCAGCTGGGTTTTATAAAACCTTTTCACTTTAGGCCTCTGCCGCCGTGTACAAAAAAAAAGGTTCAATCAATCAGTCAATTTCAACTTCTCAGGGAAAACAAAGATCTCGCAAAGTTGGAATTGATTGATTGATTGAACTTTTTAGTCCCACCCAGTCTGCTGTTACCACCGCAGCCACGCCCACCCAATGGGCCACACCAACCCGGCACCTGACAATGCATAAGTGGGTTTTGGGTTGCAGTTTGGGCACTCGGTCTCTAAAAGTTTCACCATCACTGTTATATGTTTTAGCCTCCAGACCTCTAATCAACTTTGTTGCTCTTCTCTGTACTCTTTCTAGAACAGGGGTCGGCAACCTTAAACACTCAAAGAGCCATTTGGACCCGTTTCCCGCAGAAAAGAAAACACTGGGAGCCACAAAACCCTTTTGACATCTAAAGTGAAGATAACACTGCATATATCGTTTTTACCTTTATGCTATGTATAAAAAAACTATAATGTGTTGCATTTATGAAATCAATGAACTGCTACAAAGAAAACAAATTTTTATTTCTGCATGCAACAAAAACATTTTGAACTCCAAAAAAAAGATGCTGGGTCGATGGTTACTTTCAACTAAAATACTCAATGTCTATTTGAGTCCTCATATTTATGAAATAAAAAGCTGGTGCAAACTATAAAAGCTACAAATACGAAAATAGAAAAGAAAGAAATTGGGGGGGGGGGGAGAGAGAAGGACAGGAGAAAGAGGGGAAAAAAGCCTTTCTCCTTCATCCCAACAGGTAAAAACAATTTTCGTAGCTTATCTACCATCTTTAAATACAGCATAATTATCCCCATACCTCATCTCTTAATTTAAAAAAAATCAAAATATTTCATTAAACATTCTTTACTAAAAGTCCAGTAAGGACAACCACATATATTCATATTCTCTCCCTCCCTCCCTCCCCCTCTCTCTCTCTCCAGCCTCATGCTCTTCTCCAACAAGCTGACACACCGCGGAAATTCTTATTGGGCTGGCTTTACACCTCCTCTCCTGCCCTTGCTGCGTCTCCGCAGCCAGCCATTAGCATGGATGATGTTACCTAGTTGGGTCATGAAATGTCATGCAAACCATGCTGGCTGAGGAATTCTGAGAGTTGAAGTCCACAGGTCTTAAAGTTGCCAAGGCTGGGCAACACTGGTTTACACAGTGCATTTCCATGTATCTGCAGTGCAAGTCAGAACAGTAGCCATGTTTCTTGCTCCTGGCATGGAGCGTTGGCAGCCCACGTGGCCTCTCAGCAGCAGGGAGGATTGGAGCCTCCCTCACAGAGCAAAGTTTGCAAGTTTCCTTGTGGTCTAACTTGGCACAAAGTCCTTGCACTCTAGAAGCCAGGAGGCAGCAAAGGAAGCTGCTCTGTGCCTGGGACCCTCCTTTTCTGCACCGAGTGTGTCACCACCCAAAGGGGAGCCCACCAATGTAAGCCCTGCCCTGGATTCTGCATGCAGGGAAAACCCAGCGCTGGGGACTAATTGTTTACCTCTTCCTGATTCCAGGTTGATTTTTTCTTCATCCTGGGATGCCAAGCAGTTCCTGACCGCTCATCCTTCATCCCACATTCCATGTGTCTGTTCTCCATCCCCTTTGTAAATAAAAAGATTTCTTAAAATGTCTGTCCATCCTCATGCCTTGAGGGAAGGCCACATAGGTCCATTCAGGCTCCCTGGCTCTTACAGCTTTTTTCTCTCACTGTTCCCCTCCCTCTTTTCGCTCCTGAGCCTGCCAGAGCTCCCTGCTGGGTTTGGCCAATTGATTGTGAGCCACTGGCAGCATGTTTGACCAAAGGCTGCAGGGCAGGAAAGTTGCAGCCAAGCCAGCCCCTAAGATGGGGGTCGCCCCCCCCAAGTCATTTCTCCTCTTCCAGTAGGCAGCCCTTGGGAAATTGACAGATGCCTATCACTGGGGGGGCCCGTCACCTGCATTTCAAAGCTGTAGGCCCAAGCAAATAGAAATGCAGCGCATTTGCCCAGAGCCGCTTGGCCAAGGGCACCGGTTGGAAATCACTGGGGGTTGCAGGCGGCGGCCCAGGGATCGATTTGGAGGTGCGGAGGGGAGGGGAGTGGCCAAGGGCTGCCCATGTGACCTTGAAGCGGCCACCTTTGGAAGTACCGATGCTGCTCCAGACAGGCTCGAGCCGGGTAGAGTGGGTGATGGGAGAGTAGCGGGCCGATCGCCTTCCCAGCAGTTGGGACTCTGGTGCACCTTCCCAGCCAGTGGTGCCAATGGTAGCACCGGCTGGGGATTGCAGGGGCTGTGCTCCCTCGGGGCTGTGGCTTGTGGGAGGGCTGGCCCGCTCAGTGGAGGCTCCAGCGGGCTGCTCCCAGGGAGGATCCCAGGGCTGCCCCGCACAGCTCCCCAGCCACATGCGCCTCAGACGGGGCCAGCTCAGGAAAGGGACTTCCTGGCCGCGCTTCTCCAAGGGGGCAGGGCACCCAGGCACAGGGCCAATCAGGAGCCCTGTGAGGGGGCAAGCCCATATGAAGAGCCACACCCTTTCTGTGGGGGAGGGACACGTTGAGGGAGCCAACCAATCGTGGGACGTAGATTCTGACGGGAGAGGAGCACTGGTGTAAAGCCAGCCCAATAAGAATATCCGCGGTGTGTCAGCTTGTTGGAGAAGAGTGTGAGGCCAGCTGGCCAGGTGAGCAGAAGATCGGAGAGAGAGAGAGAGAGAGAGAGAGAGAGAGAGAGAGAGAGAGAGAGAGAGAGAGAGAGGGGAAGCACAAGTGCCTCTCTGGGAAAACTATGGCCTTGACTATACGTACTTTTGTTGGCAGGGTGATGTCTCTGCTTTTTAGTATGCTGTCTAGATTTGCCATAGCTTTCCTCCCCAGGAGCAAGCATCTTTTAATTTCTTGGCTGCAGTCCCCATCTGTGGTGATCTTGGAGCCCAGGAAGATAAAATCTGTTACTACCTCCATTTCTTCCCCATCTATTTGCCAGGAATTGAGAGGGGCGGATGCCATGATCTTGGTTTTCTTAATGATGTGCTCTGCATATAAGTTAAATAAGCAGGGCGACAGTATACAGCCTTGCCGGACTCCTTTCCCAATTTTGAACCAATCAGTGGTTCCATGTCCAGTTCTCACTGTTGCTTCTTGACCTGCATATAGGTTTCTCAAGAGACAAATAAGATGGTCTGGTACTCCCATCTCTTTAAGAACTTGCCGCAATTTGTTGTGATCCACACAATCAAAGGCTTTAGCATAGTCAATGAAGCAGAAGTAGATGTTTTTCTGGAACTCCCTAGCTTTCTCCATGTTCCAGCGTATGTTGGCAATTTGATCTCTAGTTCCTCTGCCTCTTCGAAATCCTACTTGTACTTCTGGTAGTTCTCGATCCACATACTGCTGGAGTCTAGCTTGTAGGATTTTAAGCATAACTGTACTAGCATGTGAAATGAGTGCAATGGTGCGATAGTTTGAACATTCTTTGGCATTGCCTTTCTTTGGAATTGGAATGTAAACTGACCTTTTGCAATCCTGTGCCCACTGTTGAGTTTTCCAAATTTGCTGGCAAATTGAGTGTAGCACTTTTACTGCATCGTCTTTTAAGATTTTGAATAGCTCAGCTGGAATACTGTCACCTCCACTAGCTTTGTTGTTGCTCAGATTTCCTAAGGCCCATTTCACTTCACATTCTAGGATGTCTGGCTCGAGATCAGTGACCACCCCATCGTGGTTATCTGGGAGTTAAGCTCACTCTTGTATAGTTCTTCTGTGTAGTTTTGCCACCTCTTCTTAATCTCTTCTGCCTCTGTTAGGTCCCAGCCATTTTGTTCCTTTATCATGCTCATCTTTGCATGAAACGTTCCCTTCATATCTCCAATTTTCTTGAAGAGATCTCTGGTCCTCCCTATTCTGTTGTTTTCTTCTATTTCTTTGCACTGTTCATTTAAGAAGGCATTCTTATCTCTTCTAGCTACTCTCTGGAATTCTGTATTCAACTGGGTGTATCTTTCTCTTTCTCCTTTGCCTTTCGCTTCCCTTCTTTCCTCAGCTATTTGCAGAGCTTCCTCAGACAGCCATTTTGCTTTCTTGCATTTCTTTTTCTTTGGGATGGTTTTATGCAGAGCACATGGTCAATCTGATTTCTGTGTTGACCGTCTGGTGATGTCCATGTGTAAAGCCGTCTCTTGGGTTGTTGGAAAAGAGTGTTTGCTATGACCATCGTATTCTCTTGACAAAATTCTATCAGCCTGTGCCCTGCTTCATTTTGTACTCCAAGGCCAAACTTGCCTGTTATTCCAGTTATCTTTTGGCTTCGTATTTTAGCATTCCAATCCCCCATGATGATAAGGACATCATTTTTTGGTGTTGATTCTATAAGGTGCTGTAGGGCTTCATAGAACCGGTCAATTTTATCCTCTTCAGCACCAGTGGTTGGGGCATAGACTTGGACTACTGTGATATTGAATGGTTTGCCTTGGCTTTGCACTGAGATCATTCTGTCATTTGGGGATTGTATCCCAGTATTGCTTTTTCTACTCTTTTATTGACTATGAAGGCTACTCCATTTCTTCTGAGGTATTCTTGCCCACAGTAGTATACCTGATGGTCCTCTGAATTAAATTCACCCATTCCTGTCCATTTTAGTTCGCTGATTCCTAAAATGTCGATGTTCAGTCTTGTCATCTCTTGTTTGACCACGTCCAGTTTGCCTTGATTCATGGATCTTACATTCCAGGTTCCTATGGAGAAAAGATCTTTACAGCATCGGACTTTCCTTTCACCACCAGATGCATCCACAGCTGAGCGTCCTTTCAGCTTTGGCCCAGTCGCTTCACTCTTTCTGGCGCTACTAGTACTAGCTCTCTGCTCTTCCCCAGTAGCATATTGGACACCTTCCAACCTGAGGGGCTCATCTTCCAACGTCATATCTTTTTGCCTTTTGGTACTATCCATAGGGATTTCATGGCAAAGATAATGGAGTGGGTTGCCATTTCCTTCTCCAGTGGATCACATTTTGTCAGAACTCTTTGCTATGACCTGTCCATCTTGGGTGGCCCTGCACAGCATAGCTCATAGCTTCATTGAGTTACGCAAGCCCCTTCGCCACGACAAGGCAGTAATCCATGAAGGAGATCTTTTTTTTTTTTTTTTTTATTGAAAATTTTTATAAATTTTTACAGAAAGACAAAAAAAATAACAATACAACAACAGCATAAAAGAAGAAAAACAAAACAAAACAAAACAAAGCAAAACAAAACAACCCTTCCCCAAAACACCCACTCCCTCCCCCCCCTGGAGCTTCCCAGAGCAGAATATAGGCTTAATTAAAAAAGTTAAAAAGATTATATTAAAAAAAGAATGTAACAGTAAAATATATATATATATATATAAAAATAAGAGTTATAAAAAAGCTAAATGATATTTTTTTATATCCAATTTAAATTGTATAAACTTTATCCATTTATCCCAAACAGCAAGAAATTTCTCTTGCGATTGTTCTTTTAGGAAAGTCGAAATCTTTGCCATTTCCACCAGATAAGATACTTTAAGAAACCATTCCTGCAAAGTAGGCAAAGATTCCTTCTTCCAATATTGTCCTACTAACAGCCTTGCGGCTGTAATCAAGTTCAACATCAATATAACCTCCTTTGCATCACAATCGGTAATTATACCTAACAAAAATAATTGTGGAGTAAATTTTACCCTCTTTCTGAAAATTCTCTGAATATTCCACCATATCTTAATCCAAAAAGCTTTTATATTTCTGCACGACCACCAAATATGATAGTAGGTGGCATCCAAACAACCACATCTCCAACATTTAGGCTGTAGGTCAGGGTACATAAGAGACATTTTTTGTGGATCAAGGTGCCATCTATAAAACATTTTATAAAAATTCTCCCTTAGATTCTGTGCTTGTGTAAATTTAACATTTCTCACCCAAATAGTTTCCCAGGTATCCAGTAGAACTGGTTCACCAAAATTCTGCGCCCATTTAATCATACAATCTTTGATTAATTCTGTTTCTGAATCCAATTCCACTAGAACCCCATAAATTCTCTTAATATGACTTTGTCTTTGGTCCTTTACTTGCTTAATAAGATTTTCATCTTCTCTGAGAAAACCCACCTTACGATCCATCTTCCATCTATCTGCTATTTGTCTATATTGAAACCAAGAGTAAGTAATATTTTCATATACTAACTCTTCCAATAGTTTTAGCTGCCAGTTTTGTCCATCCCATCTGAGCAACTGTGTATAAGACACCGTATCCATTCTGACACCTCTTTTTATCCCCTCTATCGCATGCCAAGGTATAGCCCATAATGGTATTTTAAAGTCACTCTTATAATATTTTCTCCAAACCCTAAGTAAAGAGATTCTTATAATATGAGATTTAAAAACCCGATCCACCTTCTTATTAAATATTAAATAGGCATGCCAACCAAAAAGTAAATCCCATCCCTCCAGATGGAGTATCTCCAAATTTGTTAAATTTACCCAATCGCTAATTAATGTTAAGACCACCGCATCATAGTATAATTTCAAATTCGGTACCTTGAGTCCACCTCTCTCACGGGAGTCTTGCATGATTTTAAACTTTACCCTTGGCTTTTTCCCTGCCCAAATAAATTTATTAATACCTTTCTGCCATTCCCTTAAATTAATCTCATTCTTCAAAATCGGTAACATTTGAAACAGAAAAAGAAACTTGGGTAGAACATTCATTTTAATCACTGCAATTCTTCCCATGAGAGATAACTGCAACTTCTCCCAATTCCTCAAGTCTTTCTGTACTCTAACCCACAACCTTTCATAATTATTCTTAAACAATTTTGCATTAGAAACAGATAGAATCACCCCCAAATATTTTACCTTATTAACAATTTCAAAACCAGTCAAGTTAACCAAAATCTGCTTTTCCCGAATAGTCATATTTTTAGGTAGGATTTTAGTCTTATTAACATTAATCTTAAAACCCGAAACCAAACCATATTGATAAATCAACTGTAATAACTTTACTACAGAATAAGTAAGTTGCGACAAAGTAACCACCAAGTCATCTGCAAAAGCTCTTAACTTATATTCTTTTTTGTTAACTTCTATTCCGTTTATTTCCTGCGACTCTCGAATTTTAGTCAACAAAATTTCCAATGTTAAAACAAACAACAACGGTGATAATGGACATCCCTGTCTAGTCCCTTTCTCTATTGTAAAAACCTCTGACAAACCTCCATTAACAATAAGTTGTGCCGTTTGTTTTTGGTATATTGTTGTAAAAGCTTGTAATATCTTTTCACCAAAATTCATCTCTTCAATTACTCTTAACATAAAATACCAATTCAATTGATCAAAAGCTTTTTCAGCATCTAAAAATATCAGCCCTGCAGAAACTTGGTTATTCTTATCTAAATATTCTAATAAATTAATAATTTGTCTAACATTGTTTTTCATATACCTACCAGTTATAAAACCAGATTGGTCCTTATGTACCAAATGATGCACCACCCTCATGAGCCTATTAGCTAAAATTTTTGCAAATATCTTATAGTCAACATTTAAGAGAGATATAGGTCTATAATTCTTTGGTAAAGTAAGGTCTTGATCCTCTTTTGGAATCAAGGATATAAAAGCACTGCGCCATGAAGGAGGAATCTCTGAACCCTGTAAAATATTATTAAAAAGATCACCTAATGGTTGAATCATCTCTTCCATTAAAGTTTTGGAATAAACAGATGTCAACCCATCCGTACCCGGTGCTTTCCCTGATTTCAATTGTTTAATTGCTATCGCAATTTCCTCCTTGGTAATTAAGCCATTAATTTCATGTTTCTGGTCCTCTGTCAATTTGGGGAAGTTGGCCTCACTTAGATATTTATTTATATCTAGAGTTTGCACATTAGTAGATTTATATAATTTTTGATAATAATCTAAAAAAGATTTCTTAATCAATTCTTTCTGATACACTAGTTTACCCTTATAGTTTATTTTATCTATTATTCTCTGTCTCTGTTTCTTTCTTAATTGATAAGCCAACCATCTCCCCGGTTTATTAGCATTACAAAATGTATTTTGTTTCATAAACAATAAGTTAGTTGCGGATTGATCCGCCATCAACATATTAAATTGTGTTCTTAGCAACTTTATAGATTCTTTAATCCTTTCATCTGAAGGAGTTAAAATCAAAGACTTTTCTTTTAATTTAATCTCGTCTTCCAATTCTTTACGTTTCTGAGTCTGCTTTTGTCTATGAAAGTTATTCATTTTTATCAAGATCCCACGCATAAATGCTTTACCTGCATCCCATACCATTGACATTGAGGTCCCCTTATACATATTCAAAGCAAAATAATCCTTTAAGCACTCCTTTAACTTTTGAACATTCTTTTCTTGTCTAAATAAGTTCTCATTCACTCTCCAGGATCTTCTCTCCTCTTTTTCTTGAATCAACTCCATCCAAACTGGACTATGATCCGTCAGCGACCTAGGAAAAATCTTTACATTCTTTACTCTATTATATAAATCCGTTGTAATCAAAAAGAAATCAATTCTTGAAAAAGATTGATGTCTATCTGAGAAGAAAGTAAAGTCTCTCTCCTCTTGGTTACGTTCCCGCCAATAGTCCCTTAATTCCCAGTCCTCTTTCATATCAAAAAAGGCTTTAGGTAATTTGGCCTGTTTAAAAAGAGGAGAAGAACCTTTCTTGTCCCTTTGTATATCTAAGACACCATTCCAGTCACCCATTAATATCACGGATCTATAATCCAGCGAAGTTATTTTCTGATGTAACAATCTGTAAAATTGTTCCTGTTGCTGGTTTGGCGCATAAAGTCCCACTATAAGTATTTTCTTACCATATAAACCAAGTTCAATCATTACATATCTTCCTTGGGGATCTGATTCTACCAGACAAGCTGGTAAATTTTGCTTAACATAAATAACCACTCCCCGCTTTTTCCCAGGAGCAGGAGATACAAAATGAGATCCCAAACGGGCGTTAACTAGATATTTTTGATCTTTGAGTAAAATATGAGTTTCCTGTAAGCAGATAACATCATTATTGTGTTGCTTTAAATAGTGAAAGATTTTCTTTCTTTTCTGAGGGGAATTAAGACCGTTAGCATTCCAGGTCAGAAACTTTGCCATCTCCCTTGACCAGGAGCCTGGAGAAGACTGCCTGGAGATCTGCCATTGCTGTATATGTTGCAGAACTCTTGGGTCTTGCTCCTCCCACCGGCAATGAGGTGCTTTCCGAAGAAGATTCTTTAATTTCTTTCTTTTGTTGCTCCTTTTCTTTGCGTCTATGTGCTGCACGGGTCATCCTCTGCTCTTTAACCTCTATTTGACGTTGCCATTCAACTTGGGACTTCCCAGCAGAGATCAGACCTAATGCTTCAGATTGCTGTTCCAACTCTTTACCACTCGAGGGTTTCTGAACAAATGAAGCTGAGCCTGCACCCAGGACCGTGTTATAAAACTCTTTAGCTTTAGCAACCGTATTCAACCTGTAACGCATCCCCGCATGGCTCAGAGCGATACCCATCGGGATCTCCCATCTGAATGGCATCAATCTAGCTTTAAGCTCATTGGTTAAGAAAGCGAAATCTTTCCTGCTTCTTAAAATTTTAGATGGGATTTCCTTTAAGATAATAACATCTTGGGCCGCAATCTGGAATCTCTTATTATAAAAAGCTTGTATGATTTCATTACGCAGAGACTTCTTTGTAAAATAAATCACCACATCTCTAGGCAAATCCTTCTGCTTCGCAATCCAAGAATTAACTCTGTAAATTTTTTCCACTTCTCTGCGTAATTCCTCTTTATCCATATTCAGAGCAACAGCTAAGTCACTAAGCACCATCTCTGTCAGATCTTGATTCAAGTCCTCCTTCAGACCCCTAATTCTCAGGGCGTGTTCCATTTCTCTATACTGGGACATAAGGATATCCTCTTGTGAAATCTCCATCTTCCTTTCCATATCTTGAAATTTATCCTCAAAAAAATCAACTTTATCTGCGACTTCCTCCACTCTCGAGTCCAGCTTCGCCACCACAGAAGCCAGACCTGATAAGGCTGTAACTATGTCTTGCCTCAAAATAGTATTATTGTCCTCTAATAACTCCCTCATTTCCTTCATTTCCTCTTTACTTTCAGATTTAATCTGTACAACAAGCTGCTTCATTTCATCTCTAATTTGGGATACAGCATTTCCCATTATGTCTTTAATCTCTTGTGCAGACAGGCCTGGCAAAGGAGGGGAGGGTGGAGGCTGTGTCGGTGGTACAGGTTTAAGTTGTTGTTGTTGTTGTACAGTTAAAGTTGTGGGAGAGGAAACCACCTTAGATAATATAGAAGGCGGTTGTCTCTTTGAAGCCATTTTTTAAAAGCAAAGTTCTCTCTTCCCTTCTTCCCAAAAAAAGGGAAAAGGGAAATAAGAATTAAAAAAAAACAAAGATATTATAATCCTTAGAATTCCAAAAGAGAAAAAAAAAATCAAAGTAAAAGTCCAAAACTTAAAAAAAAAGAAAGTCAAAACCAATCATTTAAGTCCAATACCTTCCAAAAAAATAAGAACAAAGAGACAAAGGAAAGAAAAAAGAAAAAAAAGCTGAACACTTTCAAAACACCATCTTAATTTCTTTCTCCGTGCCAGCAAAAAAAAACAAAGGAGAAACAACCAAAACTAACTAGAAAAGGAAAGTAAAATACTAAACTATAAAAAGAAATCCTTTAAACCGCTCTGTCCGCTTCAAAAGTTACTCACCGAGACTCTTTAACCGCGGAGATAGAAGCGGCGATTCCTTTTGCTTCCGAAGAAGCAAAAACAGCTGGGAGGCGGAGATAGGCAGGAGCTCCGAGGGAACGCTCCTTCCACCCCCTCAAGGAAAAAATCCAGAGGGGGTTCAGAGGTTCTACCTCTACTCCTGTGTTCTCTACCCCTTCCCTTTGCCCGGGAAGGGGATTCCGAACCGCGGGCCAGCTGATACGCGCTGTGCTCCGCGGATCTGACACCTTCCCAGCTGGATGGCTACAAAGTAGCTGCCATCACGCCGCTGCGTACCGGAAGCTCCCATGAAGGAGATCTTGATTCTATCCCTCTGTTAATGCAGCCTAACACTGTGTTGGCTTTTTTGGCAGCTGCAGCACACTGCTGGCTCATATCTAAGTGATTGTCCACTAGGACTCTGAGATCCCTCTCACAGTTACTACTATTGAGCAAGGTACCACCTATACTATACCTGTACATTTGGTTTTTCTTGCCTAAATGTAGAACTTTACTTTTTTCACCATTGAATTTCAATTTGTTAGATAGTGCTCAGTGTTGCAGTTTGTCCAGATCCTCCTGTATCTTTTTTTTAATAAACAATTTTTATTATTTTTCCATTTTACACCAACAGAAGCTTAAGAGCCAGCGTGGAGATATGGTGGTCAATTACAAAAGAAACAATAACATTATATATATATATATATATATATATATATATATATATATATATATATATATATATATATATATACACAATTCACACAATGTTTCTTAAAATTTCCCTCTCTATCTATGTAGAATATTATAATCAAGTAGATTCAAATAAATTCATTCATTAATATATCTAAATATAAGTTTCCTTAATCAATAAAAACTTTCAACTGCTCAATATCAATATAATAATCAAATTAGTACAATCCTATAACCAATTCATTCATTAATATATCGCTGTATATAAATTAAATGCTTAAATCAAAACTAATGCTCTCTATCTGTTTAAATTATTGTAATCTTATTAGTGCATTTCTAACACAAATTTTCATTAAATATATCGCTGGATATGAATTTCATTAATCAATAAACATTTACAAAAGCTCCTTATCTATCCCAAAGATCCTGTTTTAGACTTTATTAATTTTTCATATATTTAAATTTAAACTAACCTATTTATTTTACTATTCAGGGACCCCAAGTTTCTCTTATTTAAACATATTAGCTCCAAAACTATTTCTCAGCTATATTGCTATTCTTTTTCAATAATTCTCCAATTATTAATTCCATCTCGTTCAAAAAAAAACAACACAAAAAAGAAAAGACAAACATACACACAAAAAAACCACATATTCTTGCTATACTTCAATATTAAATTCTAAATCATTTCATAATAGCCTCCCTTTTTAACAAAAACCAAATCCAAGACAGTCCGAATCGCTATAAAATCTTTACCATCCATAATTATCATCTCAAATTTAATATTTATATCTTATTCTGGGTTTCTTTCTATTCCAAATAGGTTTCCATAGTTGAGTCTCTAGTTCCGCAAATAGTTCTCCCATTGTCTCCTGCCACACTATACACAGCAACAAGAGGTCTCCCATTATCCATTTTATTAGGCTGATATAAGTTATAGTCATTCTGAAAAGCTCATGCCAAAATGTCATTTCCCATCTTTTTAAAAGTTGCATAAACTTTAGTTGAAATCATTTTTTAGCATAGTCCTCTTTAGTCAAGTTTTGCTCTTCTTCCAATAGTTTTTCCTCTATCAGAAAGTCAAATGGTATCTGCAAATCAACTTGTCCTTCTGAAGTAAACTCCTCCATTTCCTTATTATAGGTCGTCTGTCCATTTGTATCAAGGCTTTTTCCCAGTATCAATTGATAATCCAACTGTACATTTGCTTCTTCTGTCTCAGTGGACTGAGAGCAAGTCTCTTGAATATAAACTGCAGTTTCACTTAAACCTTGTGCTTGACTTTGTCGATATAAAGAAATCTCCTTTTTGCAGGCAATTACTGTATCATCTCCGTGTTTTCTAAGATTTTGTCCAAAATATATTTATAAATAGAATCTGAACGGGTTTCCTCCATTTTTATCATATTTGAAGACATTATCTTTTTGGGGGAGACTGTGTTTAAAAGCAATCAATCAATATCCATCTCCTCCCAAGTTTCTTAGTCTTTTTCCTTTGTACAAATTCCAAGAGAAAAAAAATAGCAAGAACAGTACGTAGTTTCAACAGAAGATGTCCCCCGACGAATAATCAAAGTTAATCAAATAATCAGTCTTTTTGGATACCATAAAAAAATAAAAGAAAACAATACTCTCCAGATACATAACATCTTAAATCTCTCTAAAAAAATTTCTTGGGGCTACCAAGTATCCAAAAATAAAATCAGCCATTAAAACAAAAATAGATTTCGTCCTTTTCTTAAGCTTCTCTTCCCCCATTTAAAACGCCGCTTCAACAAAAAGGGAAATAATTTAAAAAAAAAAAAACTTTTCACAGGAAAAAAAAAAGAAAGTAGAGGTAAAAAGAAGTCTCACCGAATCTTCCATGGTGGGTCTGCTTGCTTAAATGATCTTATGGCTTACAGTCGGCGCAGCTAAATGATCGGCCATTTTACTGGCCGATCTTTACCCTGTCGGCCCAAAGGAGATACTCAGTGCACGGAGGACGCTGCCACTCCTCTGTAACTATCTGAGAAGCCTCCTCAACAGTAGACGCTCCTCCAGAGCGTCTTTTCAACCCTCTAAGGGGTCTACTGACAGGGCAAACTCGATCGGCAAAGGGACGACTCCCTTCGCTCGACCACACCGCCACGAACTGGAAGCCCAGATCCTCCTGTATCTTACGCTTATCTTCTGGAGTGTTGGCTATTCCTGCCAGCTTGGTGTTGTCTGCAAATTTGATGAGTTCCCCATCTATCCCCTCATCCAAATCGTTGATGATGTTGAAGAGCACTGGGCCTAGAACAGAGCCCTGGGGCACCCCACTACACACTTCCCTCCATGTAGATGCAGTTCCATTGAGGACCACATGCTGAGTACGGCCGGTCAGTCAGCTACAAATCCATCTGGTGGTGATGCTGTCTAACCCACTTTTTTCTATCTTATCAAGTAGTAGGTTGTGGTCTACTTTATCAAATGCCTTACTGAAGTCCAAGTAAATTATATCCACAGCATTCCTCTGCTCCACTGATTTTGTCACTTGGTCAAAGAATGCAATAAGATTTGTCTGGCATGATCTGTTTTTGACAAACCCGTGTTGGCTTTTAGTAATGACATTGTTTGACTGTAGGTGTTCGCTGATTTGTTGTTTGGTTATCTTTTCCAGAATCTTCCCAGGTATTGAGGTCAGGCTGATAGGTCTGTAGTTTCCTGGGTCTATTTTTCCCCCTTTTTTGAAGATGGGAACTACATCAGCTCTTTTCCAGTCCTCTGGTAGTTCCCTAGTGCTCCAGGATCTTTGAAAAAATATAGTTCAGTGGTTCTGAGATCACATCTGCCAGTTCCTTGAGAACCTTGGGGGGTAATCCATCTTGTCCTCGTGATCTGAACTCGTCTAGGCTGGATAGGTGCTCACTTACCATTTTCTTGCCTATCTTAACTTGTGTTTCTAATCTATTTTTTATGGTACTGTTTTTGATAGGTTGGACTGTTTTTTCCCTTTGTGTAAAGAAAGATGCAAAAAATGAGTTAAATAGTTCTGCTTTCTCCCTGTTGCTTGTCACCTTCTTACCACTTTCCCCCACTAATGGACCAATCATTTCCTTAACTTTTTTCTTGTTTTTTACATGTTGAAAGAAGCTTTTTTTGTTATTTTTGACTTTGGTCGCAAGCCTTAGTTCATTTTGAGCCTTAGCTTTCCTCACTTCATCTTTGCAGGCTTGGGCTATTTGCTGATATTCTGACTTAGTTATGTTCCCCTCTTTCCGCTTTCTATACTTGTCCTTTTTATCTTTCAATTGATCAGAGAGTTCTTTATGCAGCCATGCTGGTTTCTTTTGAGAGCTGTTATTTTTCTTCTTTCTTTGCTCTCCACATTTGCAAGCAGTCCCTCACTGACGTATTCATAACTCTGGGACTACTAGTTCCCACGGCAATTCATATAAGGCAGGCATGTCAAACTCGCAACGTCATGTGATGTTGCGTGACGTATCAGGACTTTTTCCCCATTGCCGGTAATGGGTTGTGCGCAGTTTCAGCATGATGCATCTGGCCTGCGGGCCGGCAGTTTGACAGGCCTGATATAAAGTAACATATATTTTTAAGACTTCAGGATTTAATAAATGTAATAATATCCTATTACGATCACCCAATGTCTTCTGTTCTCAGAAAGTACTGCTTCCATTTCCAACACTACTTCCATGTGGTCTATTAAATAAAATAAAAACCTTTACACTATAAGCATTTTATTTCTTGGCAGTGCCTTTGCCACCCATGAATTTGCACATTTGCCCATACCAAATGCTTGTGTCCTAAAGCCAGTTTTACCCTCAGCCTCTCATATCCCTTTATATATTATGCACAATCCTTCTTATAGCTTAATTGTATAGAAATTACATTGGTGGTTCTATATCAGTGATGGCGAACCTTTTAGAGACCGAGTGCCCAAAACCGCCCCCGCCCGCCCCTGCTCCGCCCCACCCCCATCCCGCTCCGTCCCCATCCTGCCTGCCTGCAGGGCCACTCACTGCCTCCATGGCCCGCCAATGCCCAGGTGGCCCAGCAGCACCATGGTGGCCACTCCCTCCACCCACACCCCACAGCATCAACTGCATGCAATGGGGCATAAGGGCAGAGTCTTGTCCCCACTGCCTGGCTGCCATGTCATTGGCTATGTTGCTCTGCATGGGCCGCACTTGGGGGCGACTCTCCTCCAGGAGGGCTGCTGGGGAGGAGGGGGCCGCGGGGGGAGGCAGGGCTGGGGCAATGGCACACGTGCCCACAGAGAGGGCTTTGAGTGCCACCTCTGGCACGCGTGCCATAGGTTCGCCACCAATGTTCTATATGCTTTTCATTCATCAGGTATGGAGTCAATTATATCTGCAAGGCACAAAGTTGGGAAGGTTCCAAGTGATTATCCCAGTACCCCGGCATGCTGCAACCACTGTAAATACATGCCAGTTGCCAAGCACCTGAAGTTTGATCATGTGATTGTGGGGATGCTGCAACGGTCATAAGTGGATGCCCCCCTTACGTATGGTTCAAAACAATAAAGCCATCAACTGACAGCAGAGACCGCTTACCCACTGCCCTTGATTTCAGATCTTTTGGATAGGCTGCAGAAAGCAGACATTTTTACTAGGTTGGACCTTTGCAATGCCTACAGTCTCATTAGAAGCAAAGAGGGCCATACTTAACTGCTTTTGACAAAAGGTACTGCAAGTTTGAATACACTGTGACCCCGTTTGGGTTACTAAACGTGGGGGCAGTATTTTCCAGATTTATGAATCAAGTTTTTTTTTCTGATTTCATTGATAAATTTGTAGTCCTTTATCTGGACGACATCCTGATCTACTCTGAGGATGAATCTCAGCACAAAGAACGTGTGAGAAGTCCTGAGTAGACTGAGAGAAAACCACTTTGCTAAGCCAGAAGTGTCCCTTTGACCCGAAACAGATTTCTTGGGGTACCGTATCTCCACAAACAGTATCCAGGTGGATCCCCAGAAAGTCTGGACAGTGCTGGAATGGCAAGCTCCACACATGGTGAAGGATATTTGTCACTGTGTAAGAAATTTTATGAACTGGAATAGCCATAGCAACAAACCAGCCAATGAGAACTGTTTTTGATTAAGACACAGTATTGGATGTGTGAGGCATGTGATCCAGCCTACGTCTGGGCATGTCTTAGTCTTCTGTTTTTTTCTTCTGATCTCCAAGTTAAGAGTTGTTGATGTTCCCCAGAGCTGAATGAAACTGTATGTATCATGTTTATATATATTTTATAGATAACGTTTTTCTAAACTATGCCTCCTGCTCATTTTGAATGTGTGCTTATTTTTGGGGCTTATTTTTGCGCTGGGTGAGCTGTAAACTCTAACAATATTTCCTGAGCTTTGGCAACTTGTACAGGAAATTTATCCCAGGCTTTGTCCATGAAGTCAAGCTACTTACCCAACTGACAAAGGAGTTAAATTTGCTTAGACTCACACCCAACAGACAGCATTTGTAGACTTAAAGCAACTTTTTGCCCACCAACCCCTACTTCAGCATCCAGACCCATCAAAGAGCCTTTGACTGCCGCACAAGAGAACTGACATTTTTAACAAGGAGCTTGTGGTGGTTAAATCCACATTCTAACAATGGAGGCAGTTTCTAGAAGGTGCACATTTTCCCATAGAGGCCAACATCGTAAGAACCTATAAATCTTGTAATACACCAAGCTGCTTTCATCCAGAGAAATCAGATGGAGCCAATTCTACTCATGCTTTGATTTTTACATTTAATATGTCCCACGGTCAAAGAACCTGATGCCAGATGCTCTTTCTTGCAACCAAGAGTATTCTCAAGTTCAACATACTACAAGAGGCAATGATATAGGAGATGAGCAGGCTGAACCCAAGGGTGGGGTCAAATGCACCATCAGTTTGGAGTCGCTACACTCCCACAACAGACCCAAGTCCACTCCCCATGAATTCCACTGACCCTTATCTAGTGTCAATTTGGCTTGACTGTCAGATCAGATTCTGATGTATAGGTTGCATGTAATAAACTTTTAATGCTTTGAACTCTTGTTCCTGGTTACTTGCACCTGACATAAATAATAGTGCCCCCCTCACCATTAATGGTTGTTAAATATTTCCAAACAAGACACAGAAGTTGCAAACATCTTTTATTTTTTTAACATGAAAGAAGCCATGTCTAAAATATACATAAGCAAAAAAGCACATCTCCATGAAGATACAGTGAGGGGAAAAATTATTTGATCCCCTGCTGATTTTGTACATTTGCCCACTGACAAAGAAATGATCAGTCTATAATTTTAATGGTAGGTTTATTTTAACAGTGAGAGACAGAACAAAAAAAATCCAGAAAAACACATTTCAAAAAAGTTATAAATTGATTTGCATTTTAATGTGTGAAATAAGTATTTGATCCATTCACAAAACATGACTTAGTACTTGGTGGCAAAACCCTTGTTGGCAATCACAGAAGCCAGATGTTTCCTGTAGTTGGCCACCAGGTTTGCACACATCTCAGGAGGGATTTTGTCCCACTCCTCTTTGCAGATCCTCTCCAAGTCATTAAGGTTTCGAGGCTGACATTTGGCAGCTCGAACCTTCAGCTCCCTCCACATATTTTCTATGGGATTAAGGTCTGGAGACTGGCTAGGCCACTCCAGGACCTTAATGTGCTTCTTCTTGAGCAACTCCTTTGTTGCCTTGGCCGTGTGTTTTGGGTCATTGCCATGCTGGAATACCCATCCACGACCCATTTTCAATGCCCTGGCTTAGGGAAGGAGGTTCTCACCCAAGATTCGATGGTACATGGCCCCATCCTTCACCCGTTTGATGCGGTGAAGTTGCCTTGTCCCCTTAGCAGAAAAACACCCCCAAAGCATAATGTTTCCACCTCCATGTTTGATGGTGGGGATGGTGTTCTTGGGGTCACAGGCAGTATTCCTCCTCCTCCTCCTCCTAACATGGCGAGTTGAGTTGATGCCAAAGAGCTCGATTTTGGTCTCATCTGACCACAACACTTTCACCCAGTTCTCTGAATCATTCAGATGTTCATTGGCAAACTTCGGACGGGCCTGTACATGTGCTTTCTTGAGCAGGGGGACCTTGCGAGCGTTGCAGGATTTCAGTCCTTCACAGAGTAGTGTGTTACCAATTGTTTTCTTGGTGACTATGGTCCCAGCTGCCTTGAGATAATTGACAAGATCCTCCCGTGTAGTTCTGGGCTGATTCCTCACTGTTATCATGATCATTGAAACTCCACGAGGTGAGATCTTGCATGGAGCCCAGACCGAGAGAGAGTGACAAGTTATTTTATGTTTCTTCCATTTGCAAATAATCACACCAACTGTTGTCACCTTCTCACCAAGCTGCTTGGCGATAAGTCTTGTAGCCCATTCCAGCCTTGTGTAGGCCTACAATCTTTTCCCTGACATCCTTGGACAGCTCTTTGGGTCTTGGCCATGATGGAGAGTTTGGAATCTGATTGATTGCTTCTGTGGACAGGTGTCTTTTATACAGTTAACAAGATGAGATTAGGAGCACTCCCTTTAAGAGAGTGCTCCTAATCTCAGCTCATTACCTGTATAAAAGACACCTGGGAGCCAGAAATCTTGCTGATTGATAGGGGATCAAATACTTATTTCACTCATTAAAATGCAAATCAATTTATAACTGTTTTGAAATGTGTTTTTCTGGATTTTTTTTTGTTATTCTGTCTCTCACTGTTAAAATAAACTTACCATTAAAATTATAGACTGATCATTTCTTTGTCAGTGGGCAAACGTACAAAATCAGCAGGGGATCAAATATTTTTTTCCCTCACTTTATAACTACTGGGCCAGAAAACATTTGAAGAAACGTAGAGCCAGAAAGGATGGCTACACAGATGTAACATGTGGGTTTAAATATCTACAACTACCTTGACCTATGGAAGCAGATGCAACTCCTCTTGAACAAACAGAACCAAAAGCGAGAAGTCCCATTCAGACACAAGAGCATTTTCAGATAAAGCAATCACTACTTTAGAAGAAAGCTGCCATGAAGGCCCAACTGCTGCTTTTGTCAGCTGTCCATCTAGGATGGCACAAAGATTAGGAAGAAATTCACAAATTATGCCGAAACATGCTCTTTATCTTCTCATGAAACAGATGAAGCAGAGGCAAGATTGACCTTGATTCTCAAAGCAATTCATATCTAAAACCTCACCAAGAGTAGTCCAGTATATTTGAAGGGGCAGCAATTCCTTACTGGGGGATTCAATAACAGCTTCTCCCTCATTAGTTTTAAAAAATGTATGTCTATATTGTTCCCACTAGGAGCAGAAAAGGAGTCAAACTGGAGAGCGTGATTAGCTCAATTTTATTAATTCCATTTCCATATCAAAACAAAAACAAAGTACTGTATCAATAAGAACAAGGGCATGAAATCCGTCAACCATAAAAATGGGGGTGGGGGGCGCTGTTCAAATCTCTATAACCTAAGCAGTCATTTTAGGTAGAAGCAACTTTAAAATGGGGATATTCAACACCAGTTTCTTACTTGGTGAAAATTTGGGAAAGAGGTGTTAAAAAGGGAACCTCTATACAGTTCCCATTAGGGGGGGGGGGGGGGAGAAAATCCAACAGGAGAACATGGTTTATAGGCTTCTAGATTAGCTCAGATTCTTTCAATACAAAAAAAAAGAAAACAACAAAGTATCTATGAGAGGAAAAAGGGATAAAATTTGTCAAGCAAAAAAGAAAAAAAGGGAAAAATTGTTCAGACCATTTATAACATTATCTAAAAGCAGGTATTTCTCAACCTCAGCAACTTTCAGAGGTGTGGACTTCAACTCCCAGAATTCCCCAGCATCATGCTGGCTGGGGAATTCTGAGAGCTGAAGCCCACACCTCTGAAAGTTGCTGAGGTTGAAAAACACTGATCTAAGCAGTCAAGATCTACAATAACTCTCCCAAAAAAGCAGAGGGGTGCAGAAGGATATAAAGGGGGACCAGAAGAGTGGAGGGGGATGGGTGAGGGTAGCTTCAAGTTGGCAACTCCCTCATGTCCTTTCCGTGGAATGCTGGTCCACCGAAACAGGAAGTAACCCTTTAGATTGCCATTCCCTCATCCTCCCTGCTACTATCAGGTTTAGAAGACATGGTCTCACCCGGATCAGTGACCGGGGAACCATAGGAAGCAAGAGTGTTTTCTTTTTGTGGTTCATCAATGTTGATTGGCTCACGCACCACTGAAAATTTCCGGTCACCAAAGGCAGCACTCAGTTTGGCCTCAAAGAAACACTGTAGAACAATGATGGACTGGACATCCTCCTTATCCTAAAGAGGAAAAGAGGAGAAACACAGTAAGACATTTGGAATCTTGCCCAACTGATATCACCAGCCAAGCTCAGTGCAAGCAGAATATGCCACATGTTCCCAGATTTCATAAATACTCAAATATGTGACACTGCCAAATATTACATCAAGATCAGCAACTATGCCTGCTGCCAGAAATAACTGATGCACCCCCTTGCAAATAGATGCAGTGATATATTTGATATTTTCTTTCAGGTTATATTCAACTGAATATTCAAAGTGGCCAACAGATAAAAAGATACATTACAAAATACAAAAAGGGATTTTAAAATGATTGGGAAGGAACTGGATCTACTTTCCTTCTCTAAAGGACAGTATGTTTGGGGGAGGCGGGGTGTATGCAGTTCTCAGGAGAGTGCATTATACTTACAAGTAAATGTGTGCCTAATTCATGGGCCAGTATTACTGCCCCTAAAAATTCACAAGGGCCTTACCTAACATCCAGACAAGTTCATAATATTAACAGGCTATCCTTCAGATAATTTCAACACACCTTAAATTATGTTTGGAAAACAACTGGCAGCCATACACACCTTTCAAAACAGGAATAATGCAATCTCATTATGATGCACTAAGTTACTTACTGCCTAGCTGTTCTACCTTGCACCATCTGAAGTTTCCAGATTCCTTTCAAGGAGAGCTGGTGTACAGCCTGCCAGTCTATCTCTATTTAATGTCACAATGTAATACCTCTATCCCTGCTCTTCCTAGCAAAAGAAAACCTCACCTCAGTCAGCTTGTTAAACTGCCTGAACATCTTCCAAACATCATCTGCAAATTCATCAGGAGATGCATAGGGTGGTGACAGCTTCTGCTGTAGCTTTGCTCTAATCAAGGTCAAGTCAATTGTGTTTTGCCCCTCCTTAAAAATAAAGTAGAAAGGAAAACTTTATGGTTTTATGCTAAATTTTCTATCAAGAGGTATGTCAATCACATGCTATTTAGAAGCCCAACTTTTCTCACAAAATTTGTGAAGGTTGTAAATGTTCTTTAAAAACAAAAGCATTTTATTAAAAAAACTCTTAAAGACATTTTTAATAGGCATTTCTAAAATATCCCCATATTGTTTATAGTATTATAAACTTTAACATACATACAAAGCAACAGCATATATTTTAATTAGTTATGGGCTGACCAAAATGACAGAACTAATGAGTCAAAGCTTAAAGCCCAGATTTACAGTATATTCCCTCATTAAGAACTGCTTGGACACAAAGGAAAAGAATTAACACTTGCCAAGCATCTGCTATTTTTTTTCAACTACATAAAATGTGCTACAATCCAGGGTATTTAAATATACCCTTCCAGCTCATAAAACTCAATGTGACAAACTCACTGGAGCATTGGAAAGCCGGTGAAGAGGTCTGCATGGTTCATAACAAAGTAGTTCAAGGAGAACTCGTTCACATCTCTGTAGAAGACAAGGTGCAAAACTAGATTACCAATGAATGGAGATCATTTGTTACATTACACACACCTTCCTTATAATCAGACATAATTGCCAGCTGAATTAAACAAACCAAAAGGATAAAAAAAAATCAAAACAAGCCTCCACCCTAACCTATTTTGAAAGACATGATTTGTTTGATTTTTACACTCTTTCTACCTAAGAAGCACTATAGTGAAACCTACAGATTTTTTCTTTTCACCTTCATGGCTTTTGTGTTAAACATAGTATATTATAATTAACATTTTAGCTAACAAATTATAGGCAATATATTGGCCAGTATTTAATCACAGAATTGTACACACCTCCCTTCTGTATGATGTACAAATCCTATGCTCACATTTGCTCCCTGGTGTTTAGAATAGTTTGGGGGTGGGGGCTCATGGCAGCATATTTAAGTCATTCTTGACTTCTGGCAATTTCCTGGACTGTCCCTGCAGTTCTTTTGGCAAGATTTTCAGAAACAGTTTGTACTGCAGGATCCAATCTGGGTCAGTCACCAGGATCAGAGGTTTTATCTTCCTAGCTTTCAGACTCATGCTGGAGCCCATGTTGAGGGAACTTTTCTCCAGCAGTGTGTGTGCTGTTCTGTGTGTGATATTTATAGTGCTTGTTGTTAAGTGGCTTTTTAGATGTTGATTGGGGTGTGTTGATGGCTGGCTTTTAAGTCATTAGCTGTCATTTGCTTGTGCTGCCCAGCCCTTGCCTTCTAAGTACTTGATAGCCTGGTGGTAAATCAGCACTCGACTGACGAGCAGCCTTCAATCACTTGAAGTGATTAAAGCCTGGGAAACAGGCCCGTCAGTCAACAGGAGTGCTGATTTACCACCAGGCTATCAAGTACTTGAAAGGTGAGGGCTGGGCAGCACAAGCAAATGACAGCTAATGACTTAAAAGCCAGCCATCAACACACCCCAATCAACATCTAAAAAGCCACTTACAAGCACTATAAATACCACAGAACAGCACACACTGCTAGAGAGAAATTCTCTCAACATGGGCTCCAGCATGAGTCTGAAAGCTACTGTGTTTCCCCAAAAATATGACCTAGCCATAAGACCTAGATTATTTTGGGGGGTTTGGGCTAATATAAGCCCTACCCCCAAAAGTAAGCCCTACTTAACCTCACCCACTCCATCCCACTGTATTGTTTTGGCAGGCTGGCTCCCCCCACCTTACCTGCTGCTGGTGCCGCTACTGTGAGTTCAATTTTGCAGCTCAGCTAAACTGTTCAGCTATGGCGGGCCGCAGGTCCCATCAGCTTTAGGAAGCCTGGGCGATGGAAACCTTAGGCCAGGCTCCTTGCAGCTGAAGCAATCCGGCTCGTCCTGGTTCAGGTTGGCTGTTGTGGGAGGTGTGGCCTGTCCTCCAGCTCCACTGCACATGCAGGACGAGCCTCCCGCGATGGCCAACCTGACCCTGGGCGAGCTGGATTGCTTACAGGGAGAGGCTGCGCGTTGCAGGAGGACGACTGCAAAGGGTGCGCACGGATCCATGCAGCTCCTGGAGGCTCTGAGTGCTGCTTTTCGTGCTGGTTTCCCACCCCACCCCCACCAGGCTGATCTGGTGGGTGGGATTGCCTTCTGTCTTCCCCCACCTTTCCAATCCACCGCCGCTGCGTGCAGGGAAACAAAAGTTTGGGGGGAATGGGGAAAAATGTCAAGGTTCCGACTAACGAAACACTTCAAAGAACTTTTAGGCATTGTTTATCCTAAAAAGTCTTTAATCGTGAAACAAAGTGTCAGCACAGCATGGTGGATGCCAAGATCTGAATTCCCCTCCCCTGAGCACATAATATTCAAGCATAATTCCCTCCACCAATTAGCAGTCATAATTCACGTTCTCCAATCAGTTTGAAGGGCAAAGTTTCCCTTCCGTTCTGTAGCCTGCGGTTTCTTATCTTAACTAATCCCCACACACATTCTTTCTCCTCCCCACCCAGCATCATCTAATTTAACTCTAAAAGTACCACACAGCTTATACAGAGAGTGGCTGCCTCTTCATATTTTGTCAAAGCAAGAACATCCAATGTTAGCAGCATTGACATTCGCCCCCCCTTACAAAAAGGATAGATCCTGTATGTAAACAAAGCATATGTTGAAGTAGAATTAGTTAAAGAATGTATGGTTAAATGGGCACAAAATTTTGATGAACCGGTTCTATTAGATACTTGGGGAATTATTTGGGTGAGGAATGTTAAATTTACACAAGCCCAAAATTTAAGGGAAAATTTTTACAAAATGTTTTATAGATGGCACCTTGATCCACAAAAAATGTCTCGTATGTATCCTGACTTACAGCCTAAATGTTGAAGATGTGGATGTTTGGATGCTACTTATTATCATATCTGGTGGTCATGTAAAAATATAAAAGCTTTTTGGATTAAGATATGGTGGAATATTCAAAGAATTTTTAGAAGAAGGGTAAAATTTACTCCACAACTGTTTTTGTTAGGTGTTGTTTCTGATTGTGATACTAAAGAGACTATATTGATGTTAAATTTAATCACAGCGGCAAGGTTGTTAGTAGGGCAATGTTGGAAGAAGGAATCCTTGCCTACCTTGCAAGAGTGGTTTTTTAAAGTTTCTTATTTGGCGGAAATGGCAAAGATTTCGGCTTTCTTGAAAGACCAATCGCAAGAGAAGTATTTTTTGGTATGGAAAAAATGGATAGACTTTATACAATATAAGTTGGATATAAAAAAATATTATTTAGCTTTTCAATAACTTATACTTAAAATTTAAGATATTTTATAGACTTTTTTCCTTTTTCTTTCTTCCTATTTTCTCGTATTTCCTTGTATTTTTGTTTTTTTTATACATATATTATTGTTAACTAGTTTACAATTTTTTTAATTAATGTATTTAGATTTGTTTATGGTTTATATTTGTTTTAAGACTTTTTGAAAAAATATTAATTAAGCCTGTATTCAGCTCTGGGAAGGTCGGGGGAGGGCATGGGAGGGTTTGGGGGGTTTGGGGAAGGGAACCGTATTGTTTTGTAAAATTTAAAAATTTTCAATAAAAAAAAAAAGCATATGTTAGGGACCATCTCTCGGTTTGTTGGGGTGTTTCTTGTAAAACCTTTTAATGAGTCTGTCAGCTTTCACATCGCTAGACTTCACCCAACTGGCTTCGGACAACAAGTACCCCTTCCATTGTACTAGGTACTGCAATTTACCTTTAAAAATTCTAGAGTCAAGAATACGTTTCACTTCATAGTGGGTCTGTCCCGCAACTACGAGGGGCCCAGGTGCCTTCTTCAGGGGAGGTCTTAAAGTGGAGCCCCGACATTTTCACAAGCTGCAATGGAAGACAGGGTGAATCCTTCCTAAAAGCCTAGGGAGTTTTAATTCTACGGTGACCGGGTTGATGATCCTCACAATGGGGAAAGGCCCCAAGAATTTCGGTCCTAATTTCTTACTGGGTAATTTAAGGCGTAAATATTTAGTCGACAGATAAACCTTTTCCCCAACTTGGAATGTTCTTTGGGGAGCCCTCTGTTTATCAGCCTGCTTTTTATAGGTCTCGGAAGTCTTTTTTAAAGCAGTCTTCATGTTTCTCCAAACTTCTTCCCACCTCCTCACCCACTGATCAAGTGTCTGGGAGGCAGAGGGCACCTGAGGGTATTCAGGTACCGGGTTGAATTCTTTTCCTGTGGCTACTCTGAAAGGCATGTAGCCGTTGCTGCTGTGAACAGAATTATTGTAAGCCACCTCCACGAAAGGGAGGAGGTCAGTCCAGTTTGTTTGCTGGTATGAAACATAACATCTGAGATATTGCTCCACCATCTTGTTAGCGGCTTCCACGGCCCCATTAGTAGACAGATGGAAAGCAGACTATAGGCCTTGAGATGATCCAATTAATTTGAGAAAGTATCTCAAAAACTTCGCCATGAACTGAACCCCCCTGTCCAAAATTATCTGCTTAGGGGCGCCATGGAGTCGCTAGGTATGTTTCAGGTAACAATTTAGTCAGTTGTTGGGCAGATGGGAGTCCTTTGCAGGCATTGAAATGTGCCTGCTTCGAAAACAGGTCTATCACAGTCCAGATGACAGTATTTCCTCTACTTTCAGGTAGGTCTACTATAAAGTCCATAGCTATTTCTTCCCATGGTTGAGAAGGGTCTGCCACTGGCTGCAGCAACCCAGGGGCTTTCCCTGGAATTCTTTTCATGGTGGCGCATACAGCACAACTCTTGACATAGTTTTCCACATCCCATTTCAGCCCCGGCCACCAAAAGTGCCGGCAAATGAGATGTAGAGTTTTTAGATATCCAAAGTGTCCAGCCTGTTTTACGTCATGGCTGTGTTTTAGAGCCTTGAGACAGTGGGCTTCAGGCAAATACAGTTTACTCCCCTTGTAAGCCAAACCATCCATACATGTCAGGGAGGTTTGATTGTCTTTGAACCATTGATCGGTGAGGAGCTCTTGTTTTAACTTCTTTGCCCCAGGGTCATCAGGATTAGGGGCCCTGCGAGGCGTGAGTTGAGCAGCAGTTTGTGGACTGGAGATAATTGCCTCATTAACCTCTTCGCGTTCGTTTTTGTACTGGGGCAATCTCGATAGTGCATCAGCTAGGAAGTTTTTTCCTCCTGGTATGTATTTTAGAGTGAAGTTGAAATGGTTAAAGTACTGTGCCCACCGCACTTGCTTTGGGGACAATTTGCGGGGAGTTTTCAGTGCTTCTAGATCAGTGGTTCTCAACCTTCCTAATGCCGCGACCCTTTAATACAGTTCCTCATGTTGTGGTGACCCCCAACCCCCCATCCAACTGGCCGGGGGGGGGGGGGATCAAAAACTTGACTAAAAAAAAAAAAAGGAAAAAATGGGAAAGTATAGGTAGTCCTCGACTTACAACAATTCGCTTAGTGACTGTTAGAAGTTACAACAGCACTGGAAAAGCGAATTAATGATCATTTTTCACACTTATGATTGTTGCAGCATCCCCAGGGTCATGTGATTTACATTCGGATGCTTGACAACTGATTCATACTTATGACATTCACAGTGTCCCAGGGTCACGTGATCAATGGCCAGGGGGCATGGCCAGCTGATCACTCAGGTTGCAAAGTGCCTGTGGGGGGGAATCTGTTGGTCTCTGGGATGGGACTGGGGTGGGTGCCTGCCTTCCTTCCCTCCCTTGTCCCTTCCTTCCTTCTTTTCTTCCTTCCTTCACCTCCCTTAGTCTCCTCCTCCTTCCTACCCTCTCTCCCATTGTCCCTACCTTCCTTCTTTCCTTCACCTTAGTCTCTTCCTCCTTCCCACCCTCTCCCATTGTCCCTTCCTTCCTTCCTTCCTTCCCTTCCCCTCCCTTAGTCTCTTCCTCCTTCCCTCCCTCTCTCCCATTGTCCCTTCCTTCCTTCCCTTCACCTCCTGCTTAGTCTTTTCCTCCTTCCCTCCCTCTCCCATTGTCCCTTCCTTCCTTCTTTCCTTCCCCTCCCTTAGTCTCTTCCTCCTTCCCTCCCTCTCTCCCATTGTCCCTTCCTTCCTTCATCTCCTGCTTAGTCTCTTCCTCCTTCCCTCCCTCTCTCCCATTGTCCCTTCCTTCCTTCCTTCCTCTCCCTTAGTCTCTTTCTCCTTCCCTCCCTCTCCCGTTGTCCCTTCCTTCCTTCCTTTCCTTCACCTCCTGCTTAGTCTCTTCCTCCTTCCCTCCCTCTCTCCCATTGTCCCTTCCTTCTTTCCTTCACCTCCTTCTTAGTCTCTTCCTCCTTCCCTCCCTCTCCCATTGTCCCTTCCTTCCTTCTTTCCTTCCTCTCCCTTAGTCTCTTCCTCCTTCCCTCCCTCTCCCATTGTCCCTTCCTTCCTTCCTTTCCTTCACCTCCTGCTTAGTCTCTTCCTCCTTCCCTCCCTCTCTCCCATTGTCCCTTCCTTCCTTCCTTCCTTCCTTCCCTTCACCTCCTTCTTAGTCACTTCATCCTTCCCTCCCTCTCCCATTGTCCCTTCCTTCCTTCCCCTCCCTTAGTCTCTTCCTCCTTCCCTCCCTCTCTCCCCTTGTCCCTTCCTTCCTTCCCTTTGTCCCTTCCTTCATTCCCTCCCTTCCATTGTTCCTTCCTTCCTTCCCTCTCTCATTGTTCCTTACTTCCATCCCTCTTCGTTCCTTCCTTCCTCCTCCCCCCCCCCCGTGCCCAGGAAGGGACAAGGGGAGGCGGATAGGTTGCCAGTGTGGCTGGGGGCTTTGCTGCCGACAAACCTGCCTGTGCACAAGCAGAGACAGGAAAGCTCCGCCAAGCAGCATATTTTCCAGAAACAAGTGAGGTGGAGCAGAGGGGGGGAGGGAGAGAAGGCGGTTGACAAGCCCTGCCTAAGACCATCGGAAATATGTGTTTTCCGATGGTCTTAGGCGACCCCTGTGAAAGGCTCATGCGACCCCCAAAAGGGTCGCGACCCACAGGTTGAGAACCGCTGTTCTAGATTTTTGTGATCTGTCCATACTTCAAAAGGCACCTTGCTCCCTTCTAGATAGTGTTGCCAGTTTATTAGAGCCCACCTAATTTCGAAGGCCTCCTTCTCCCACATTGCCCACCTCCTTTCGCTTTCAGTAAATTTTTTGGAGGTGTAGGCGCAGGGTTGCAGGACCCCACTTTTGTTCCTTTGCAGTAATACAGCTCTGACTGCCACGTCGCTAGCGTCAGCTTGAATTACAAAGGGCTCCCCCTGGGCAGGGGTGCTTTAGGACCGGTTCAGCAGCAAATAGTCTTTTTAAGTTCTCAAAAGCTGTTTGACATCCCATCGTCCATGCTAGTGGTTGGCCCGGTCGCGGCTTCCTCCTCCTTTGCCTGTTCTCCCCCCCCCAGTGTATGTCACACAATCAGTTGCTCGGTGAGGCGGTAGGACATTGCATTCCTTCTCGCTGAACACCTCAGCGAGATCATTGTATGCAGCTGGGAAGGGACCCTCTTCCCTGGTGACTTTTTGTACTGCCTTCCCTTCCTTACATTCCGCCCCCTGCTCTCCAGGATCTTGGCTAGGCGGCCGGGGACCAACTCCAAGGCGTAACTTCTGGTACCCCCCTTCCCACCATATAGTAGGGCCCCATTTATCCAACCATGCCAGGCCCACAATTACTGCCTCAGTCATGGACTGGACTATAAACCGGAGGATTTCCCAATGAGTACCCATCTCCAGTCTGACGGGCTCCGTTACAAGGGTGGCTGGAGCCGCCCCCCCCAAGAGACCCGTCCACCTGCTCGAACTGAATTGGGTGAGCCAGCTGCCATACCGATTCCGCTTTCTGCCGCCACGCCCTTGCTCATCAAACACCGGGTGCAACCGGAGTCAATGAGGGCCCGGTATTCCCTCCATTGCCCTGTCTGGGGGTTTGTCAGAGTGACAGGTAGGACAAAAGGGCTTATGGGTTCACTCACCATGGGATCCTCAGCTACGTCGTCCTCGCTGTCATCGGCCACTAGATGGTACCTCGTAGCCGCTGTTGCCTCCTCCTCCTCCACCGGGAACAACTGCCGGGAAACGACCCCCTCCGGCTGCTGCTCTCAACTTCTCCGGGGTCTTTTTGGAGCTGGGAGTAGCTTTTCCGGGCGTCGAGGAAGGACTTTACATAGACCTCCCCCCCCTGCAGTCCTGCCCCAAGCAGCAAGCCAGCATCCGGTCCCCGTAGTCCAACCTCCGGCCTCCCTCCTGCCAGTCCACGCGTGAATGTTTCCGGATTGTTCCAGCCTCCCACACACCAGGTGAGTGCTCCAGGCCACAGAGTCTCTGTGGGTGGCTCCGCCCCACGTCCCACGCTGCCAGGGAATCCTCCCTGCTGCCGCTGACGCCCTGCTGCTGCTGGCCGCTGCCCCCAACCGTTGCCGCTCAGCCGGCGCACCAGAATGCTCCCCACCGCGCAGTAAGCCAATGTGCAGACCGGGACAGCTGCTCCCCCCCCGGCATGGCAATTCTGACGGCCGGCTGCTTGCGCTGGCAGGCCGCAGTGTTCAGCGGTGTCTCCAGTGACCGGCTGCTGGGTCTGGTGGCTAGCTGTGATTCCGAAGGCCACCTGTTTGCGCTGGTGGTCCGCAGTGTTCAGCAGCGTCTCCGGCGACCGGCTGCTGGGTCTGGCGGCTGGCTGTTATTCCGACGGCCAGCTGCTTGCGCTGGTGGTCCGCAGCGTTCAGCGGCATCTCCGGTGACCGGCTGCTGGGTCTGGCGGCTGGCTGTGTTCCCGGAAGCCGGCTGCTCGCATTGGTTGCTTGGGGTTCTCCCCCCCCCAGTTATGTCGAGCCCATGGCCTTGACAACGGCAACAGTTTGAATGAGCAATCATTGGGTCTGTGAGGGGGCAGGGTATCACATTCTTTCTCACTGAATGCTTCCGGCAGGTCCTGGTACTTGCTGGGGATGATTGGCCCGTCTAGTGACAGTGAGGCAGCCATGTGCGCTCGGTCATTTGGTGGTCTAAAGTGTCCTGCAATGTTGGTTGAATCAGTGGGAGGTTTAGGCCCTATAGGTAGTCTCACAGTTCTCATTCCTTTCTCCCACCAGATAAACGGTTTCCATTTGTCCAACCAAGCTAGCCCTAGGATCACCGCCTCAGACATATTTGGAGCCACCAGGAAGCGAATAAACTCCCAGTACTCACCTATTTCTAGCCGTAGGGGCTCAGTTAATTGCGTGACAAGAGTCCCTCCCTTCAGGGAGCCATCGGCTTGCTCAAACCTCATGGGCTTGCATAGCAGTTTTGCTTGTATACCCAATTTCATGGCAAATGGCAAGCTAATGATGCATCGGCAGCATCCAGAATTGATTAGCACGTTTAAGTCTATTTGTGCTCCCGACTTAGGGATTATAAGTTTGGCGGGCAGTGAAAAAGGCGGCACGTGTTGACTCACCATCAGGTTGTTCTCTCCTTCATCATCTCTGTCAAAAGAGGATAGAGCAAGGGCAGGTCCACCTGCAGTCCCGGCGTCCTCCTGTGTGGGGGATGTGACCTGGGCAACAGGTTCCTGCGTGATCCGGTTGGATTTCTCTCTCTTTAGCCACTGGGCAGGTTTCTTTCTCACTGCTGGTCCCAGTCTGCTCTGTTGTTGGGGGTAGGGGACTGGACACTTTGCTGCAGGTGGCCTGGGTCTTTCAGCCATCGCAGTAGTTGGAGGTTTTAGTGGGGGTGATTGCCGTTCGGGTTGCTCTGGCTTCGGCTCGGATTCAGGTGGGGGAGGCTTCTTATAGCGGGCAAGCTGAATGTCTAGCCTCACCGCTGTCTGGTACCATTCTTGCAGCTGATCAGGTACTGCTCAATAGATACAGGCTTGAGAGAGGTGGTCGTCTAATCCCTCAATGAAGTGATGGATTAGGGATTGCTCAGGCCACTTCTCTATCCAACCTGCTATCTTGCGAAACTCTCATACGTACTCCAGGGCAGGCCTGCCACCTTGTTTTATTTTCTGGATTTGTTGTCTTGCTCTGAGGCCAATGGATGGGTCCTCAAATCTTGCAGCCCTAGGAGGAAGAGGTGGGGGTCCTCCAATTCGGGGGCTTGCTCATTATATAAATTGTTCAGCCATTCGGATGCTTCTCCCTCTAGGCCAGATGCAATCACATCGACCATAGCGCCTGGGTCTGGGTAGAGATAGGCCCAGCGGTTCAAATGAGAGCACACTTGCTTGAGGAAGAAAATCAGCTTTTCTGGGTCCCCATCGAAGGTTGCTCTGAAAGGTGGAGCAATCAATGGCTGCTGGGCCCCCCACTGTGGCTGTTGCACCCCCAGTTGCTGCTGGTCCCATCCTGACTGCTACTGCATGCCCAGGGGTTGCACGTTCAGGGGCTGTGGCCATACCCTCTGCTGCTGTAGGCCCCTGAGCGGTTGCTGTACGCTCAGGGGCGGTGACTAATCTCCTTGCTGTGGTCGTCCTCCCACCAGCTGCTGATCTCCTGGCTTCTGCACCACCCCAAGCTGTTGCAAGGCCTCTATTAGCTGTGGCAAGCTCAGAGGCTGCTGACCATCCACCTGTGGGGGATGCCAAACTCCCCATTGCTGCAGAGGCCTCAGACTGGGGTTCCCTCTCTCTGTAGGGCTGGAGGCCCTGGCAGGGAAAGACAGGGTCTGGAAGGCTGTCTAATCTGCAATGGAGGGGCTGTAGGCTCCTCTCTGCAGGAGTTGATTTCTGCTTGTCATCTCTAGCTTTTCAAATCTTTCCAGCGACTCACCCGAACCTTCAGTGGCTGACGATCTGGTAGCTCTCCACCGGTCTGCTTTTGAAGCCTTTGAGGGTGGCAAGGCAGTCTCGAGTCATCTGGAGTCTCCGCTGGGCCGGGCCTGGGCTGACGGCCAGATCAGCTGTCCTAGCTGCTTGGGTTCCGCCTTTATCTGCAAAAACCCATCCTCCCACAGCATGTTGTCTGTTGCTTCCTCCTCTGGGGTATCAGCAGCTGCCGGGTCACAGTCTTCAAGCAGGTTCTTTTTTCCCATGATGAAATTTTCTCCTGAATCTTTGCCAGCTTCTCTCAAGCCTAGAGACAGAGGCTGGAGTTCAGAACTCCAGATAGTTTGAAAAGAAAGTAGATCTTGACATGATGTCAAGGTTCCGACTAATGAAACACTTCAAAGAACTTTCAGGCATTTTTTATCCTAAAAAGTCTTTAATCGTGAAACAAAGTGTTGGCACAGCATGGTGGATGCCAAGATCTGAATTCCCAGCTTCCAGTTCCTGCAAGCAGTGCAATCAGCTGAGAGATTTGGAATGCCGAGCTCTTCAGCTGAGTTTCTTCCTGTTTCGTGACCCTAAATGGGCCAGAAGTCACCCTGGAGAGGTGGCAATGAAGGAAGGTAGTCCCAGGGACCTAGGAGAGATGGCGGTCTCCCTGATCGATCCAGGAGAAGCCTCCCAGAAACCAACAGGAGAAAGGCTAGCTAACTCCATTGTCTAGCCCCAGCTGCAAGCAACAGAAGTCAAAAAGCTCTACTTCAGCTGATTGTGAAGAGTGCGTTTGAAGCTGGGTAAGAACTGATTTTCTCTATCCTACTTATTTTCCTGAAAAAGAGAACTCCCAAGAAGCAAAAATACCTCCGAGAGTGAAAAAGGGAGGGATTCCCCCCCCCCCTTTTGGCTATTGGAAGTGGCGAATCTAACTCTTTAAGGAGGAAAAAGACAAGAAAGAACTGAAAAATGATCCAACGCTGACACCTACTGGTGGATGAGGACTATAAAATCTCTGCCTGTGGCCTTCAAAGTCTTAATAAACACAGCTGCTTAGATAAAGTAATATTTACAGAAAATGGATATTTTACAAGAGGAAATATATGATACGCTGCAATCCATTCAAAGGACAATGATCTCAAACCACAAAGAAATACAAAATAACTTTGAAAGTATAAATCAACTTATCTCCAATTTAATTTCACTTCAAAAAAACCCTCAGGAGAACACAGCAGAGATGATTGAATATAAATCTGAGGAAAAAGATTTAAAGATGGACTTTCACAAAATAAAAGAGTATGATTTAATTAAAGTGGAAGAAAAGACAACTTAAATTTCAACATCACAAAACAAATTTGAAGACAAGAGAAAGGATTCGGCGAAGAGACAGAAAGTGACAAAAGAAGTGGAGAGAAAAGGAAAAATATTCCTAATAAAAAGAAGGGGGCAAATGCTCATGACAGAGACATTGATTTACTTTCTACATCTACAGTAACACCTACAATCATATGGGAAAACCTTTTGATCCAGCAAAGTACATTGATTAAGAAAGATTCTGGGCAAAGAAAAAAGATTAAGATGGAAACCAAGAAAATAGATGATGGGACATATCAGAGAGAATACTTAAAAAAAGAAACATGTGTTTGAATATGGTTAAAGAAATAGAAAAAATTTGAAACACACCACTCTAAGAGGGATGAAATGTTTTAGATACTTAAATGTGACTGAATTCAAGAAAAGTATATATATATATAGAGAGGTCTTGGCGTATTCGGGTCTTTTCCCGTGTAAGATTGATAGTATCTTGGCGACGTTTCGACGAGGTCCCACTCGTCATCTTCGAAAACACACACACACACACACACACACACACACGCTTTGAATCAGAGTTAAGGGATTAGATGACTAGACCTATTGAATAGAATGTCTAAAGATTAAATATATTCTTAACTATGATTAAAAAGAATAAGAAATTTGAGAAAATAAATACTATTAATCTAGGAGGGATATATATTCTAAGTACTATGTTATTTCTTATGTTCCGTTATTCCTGCTTTCTTCTCTTCTTTTTTCTTTCTTTTTTGTTCTTCTTTTCCCCTTTCTTTTTACTCTTTTATTCATTACTTAAGAAACGTAAAAATGTGAGATGGCTTATATGGAAAAAATAGAATTAAGTCTCTCAATGTAAATGTAACTAATCGCTGAGAAAACCTTTACCAGTAAGAATATTTAGAATTTGGCAGGAGAAATAAACTAAAATAAGGATTGTAACAGGATCGATGATAAGGCAATCCAAATGACTGAAAAGAAAAGTAATGTACTAATATGATGATTATTTTTTAGGAATATTGGAAAAAAATATATACTAAATTGTCATTTATTAAAACAATAAGAATTGTATTAACTCAATGTTTGCAAAAAAGGCTGTTTTGGGGAAAGAGGAAATCAACTAAAATTAATATATAGAATACAGACTATAGAAATCAATTGTTAAGGAGTGTCTTTACAAATGTAACCCAGACAACACAGTTTACCAATTATTGAGTGACTTATTCTTGTAAAAAAAATTAATAAAAATATAATACAAAAAAAAAAGGATCTGAATTCCCCTCCCCTGAGCACATAATATTCAAGCATAATTCCCTCCTCCAATTAGCAGTCATAATTCACGTTCTCCAATCAGTTTGAAGGGTAAAGTTTCCCTTCCGTTCTGTAGCCCGCGGTTTCTTATCTTAACTAATCCCCACACACATTCTTTCTCCTCCCCTCCCAGCATCATCTAATTTAACTCTAAAAGTACCACACAGCTTATACAGAGAGTGGCTGCCTCTTCATATTTTGTCAAAGCAAGAACATCCAATGTTAGCAGCGTTGACAAAAGGTCAATCAATTCCAACTTTGCGAGATCTTTTTTTTTTACGAGAAGTTGAAATTGATTGACCTTCCCCCCCCCCAAACTTTTGTTTCTCTGCACGCGGCAGCAGATCGTGAAGGAGAAACGGCAAGGGCTGGAAGTCAGGTAAGGAAAGAAATGCAATTCCTGGGAGAAGCGAGGGTATCTGGGTGGTGGTATGGCAAGCTGTCCAGCTCCACGGGGAAGAGGCAGCCAGCATGGGTGCTGACGGTAGGACACCCGCCCGCTTCACCACCCTCCCTCCCAGAGCCTCCGGTGCTCCACCTGCCGCTTTGGTCAGCCTGGCCACCCCCACCTTGGCGTCCTTCCCACTGCAGCTCCACCCACCTGCTCCGGGGCTGCAGGGGCTGGCCTGGCACGGGAAGGACACATGCCCCACGCACCGGTACCGTACCTGGTCCGCCATCACAGTCTCACTGCCGTGTTGCTTCTCCACCTCATGCACAGGCCCCGCCCGACCCGTGCACTCGCGGCCTACTGGTACCGGCAAAAAGTAAGCCCTCCCCGAAAGTAAAACCTAGTGCTTACTTCAGAGCCCAAAAGAAAGTAAGACCGGGTCTTACTTTTGGGGAAACACAGTAGGAAGATAAAACCTCTGGTCCTGGTGACTGACTCAGATTGGCTCCTGCAACATTATCCTGGGACACATATATTCACTTTCATTCATGAGTTTGTACTGCCTTCTTTCTAGGGTTGAGAGTGACTGGCCCAAGGTCTCCCCCAGCTGGCTAGACTAGAGCTCATGGTTTTCTAGTTCCTAACCTCTTTAACTTAATTCTTTCCTACCAATGGTGCACTGTCCCATCTGATTATGGGAGTCAAAGCAAAAATTTGACCTGGTCCCTCTACAACTAAAATGTACTCTTTATGGGCAAGTTCCACTAAGTCCTCTCTTGTGCTTTGTAACATGTGGAGGTAAAGAGACTAACCAGAATTGTGCTGCAGCCTACTCCAAATCCTCATCTAATCTATCCATCATTCTCCAATAGGCACCTGGATACTAACAATCAGGCTTTCAATACTGGATGTTTTTATTATCTCAAACCAATTCTGAAGAGTTCATTTAATATCGGAGCATACTATTTTCCCTGCAATCAGTGTCATTTTATCTCTCAGACAGACCAACCTTCTGGTCAACATCTGAGAGTATTTTTGGTTCTCCATCCATGAAGACTGCAGTCAAGTCAGTCCCATCTTCTCCAATGGCTACTACTGGATCATCACACAGGAGACAATTCCAATCCTGGCTGCAAAATGAAAAGCAGGTACGAGTGCATGTTAAGTATACCAGACCACTTAACTGCTGCAGGACAGACAATGTGGCATCTATACACAGGTAGGTGTAACAACTGTACCCAACAATAACATATCATCAAATATTAGTCTAGTAACTGTTTCAAAATCACATTGCCATTTTGTTCTCCCAAGAATGTTTCTCAGCCCTCTATGTAGACCCAGATACAACTTTAGAAAAAGCTTCTATTGGAAAAGAAATTGTAGAAAGTCTTAGGTTTTAAGGCCACCTGCCTTATGTTCAGGTTCTTGAACAAGTAACTTGTTCTTTTAGCCTGGCCAATTCGAGTTTCAATGAAGTGAATGAACTCACTCGTTTGTACTGACACCAATTATTTTCTCAACTTTCAAATTAGGCCGGTGGTATACCTATGCCATCACTGTTGTCATATTGCTTCCCAAAAAATTACACTGAAAGCCTATTCTATACAGACCATCCAGCCTCTATACTACACAATATTCAGAGGCATAATAGTGGATTTTTAATACTTGGGAGATATTTATTTGCTTTTAACAGATGAATTCTAGTTTTTTTAATTAATGTTACCCAAATATTTTGATTGAATATTCAGTTCTATTATACTACGCAATCACAACTTTGCTGACCTTAAAAATATATATTTAAAAACACTGCAAAGTGTTTCACATCTCCATTACTGCTTGTGCCATAAATATGCAAATTGAGTCTGAGGATTTCCCAAAGATGAGAAGATGCAATGCAATCAATATATTATGCCTTCTCACTCTAGGGAGCTTGTCTTTACAGGAGATTTCAATTCTATTTCATTATAATTAACATATGTAAGAGCAGCACTTTTGCAAGAGCCCTATTTCCTCTGGTATACCTATGCAAGCATAGAACAAGGTGAGTGGCTTAAAGCAACAAAAAAAAATATTTTAACTGAGTCTCCATACATCATAGCTAGCCCTGACTGTACTTTTCCTCCCACCACCACTCCACCAAGGCTGTCAGAGATTGTATTAGAACAATAATTCATATATTGTGTGAAAAGGGTGCTTTTGTTCCATTTCCAAATCTTATCTGGATCAGAAAAAAAATGGAACACAGAACTGCAATTGTATTATGCTGCTATGAGCTTCTACCAGGCAAAGGAACATACGGAAGCTTAGACAAAAGGAGAGAAAAAGCAATAGTTATAATACTGACACAGAGATTGCAGCTCACTTTCTGGGTGGGTTTTTTTTTGGTAGTACTAACAAGGATGAAAACATTGGATTTGCCGCAACTACATTTTCTACCTTCCACAAGAAGGAAAACTGCATATACAAAAGTCTATACCCAGGGATTTCCTGAAGGGCAGGCAGGTGACAATCCAGGTGGTAGCATTTTTTGCAGCTATCACACATGACCACAGCACCAGCTTTCAGGCAGATCCTGCAGCAAGCACTTTGCTCCCCATTAGCTGTGCCATCATGGCTGCGAACAGACTGCATTTCCATTGCATAGCTGGTGCTGCCACTGGGGGAGATGAGCCGGGGGGCTGCAGAACCTTCTGGAAGGAGGGCATCCTGGGGCAGGACAACTGGTTTGGTGTCTTTAGTATCTGTAGCAGAAGTAGGATGTTCGATAGCTGCCTCCATCTGCTCCTCCTGGAGGACAAGGGGAGTATGAAAAACAACGCACAAGAAAAATAGGCAAAAAAAGCAGGGCAAAGGAAAAAAAACAGCAAAAGCAGACTTGTTAGTACAGATAACTTAAACTGCATTCCTGGCATGAACTTGGTAGTTTTATTACCCTCAAGGAGATCTCTATACTACCTTCATGATTCATTGTTATCATTTTTCCTTGTGGGTAATTGTATTAGAGGTAGAAGAGACCCTAGAGAATCACCACAAATCCCCCAAATAGTTGCCAGGCCCAAGCCCAGAGACAACACAATGAAATCTAATCAAGTTCAATCTTTTATTTGCTTACATCTAAAGGACAAAAACTAACCTACTAGATATAAACTGAGAGATTTTAGGGTATGGCTACCCTCAACTTCTCCCCCCACACCCACCCATCCAACTCGGGATTGTGCAGTCTCTTAATCTGGGCCCATCACCCAATAGTCTAAACTTCTCAGAATCCAGAAAAAAAAGCCCTTGATCAGCTGTACCTCAAATGAGATTACAGTATTCCTTCTAGACAATTATGACCCCTACCTGATGATCCTAGAAATCAAATCCCAAAATACCCTTAACACAATTTAAAAGAGAAAAAAAGATATCTCACATGTCTGCTTCTATCTCCTCGCCCCCCCCCCCCCCCCAATCATTGCTCCACCCTCTGTGGCTTACCCCTGCTTCCATACTGCAAGAGCTGGTGCTGGCACTGGCACGTCATGATATATAACAGCTGGATTAATTTTAAGGCTTCTACCAAGCAACCAAGACTGCTACACGCTGCTTCTGCCATCTTACCCTGAAGTAGGCTATTCTAAAAAGGACAATGCTGACCTTCACTGCAGCACCTGCAGTTGGTAGCCCTGCTTGTTGAGCAGCAGCTTGCTGGCCTCCTTGTTCAATCACAATGAGATTGTAATCTTCACGGGAATTGCCCGGAAAGACTTTGAAGACAGGTGGCTGGTTATCTGATGTCAAGTCCACATCCAGCCGCTCCAGACTAACCCGGGGCACTTTCCGCACAAGACCAGTTTCTCCATCCTGGCTACGGGTTCTAGGAATATGCAGGGATCATGTTAGGTGATAGGCCAGAGCTAATTCTGGCACATTAAAATTGTAATTCACAGGGCTAAATAAAACTCCATACCAAAACATTATCAATTATTTGACAAGTACTAAGTTCTTTCACAGTAGCTGGCCCAAAATACATCTCCAAAGTTGGCATCCTTTTTGCTTAAGACAAGTCCTCTACTCAAAAATATCTTATTTAACACAAGGCCTTTCTCCAGAGAATCCTGCTTCTGATTCTATATGGATGATGGTTGTAGATTCTGATTCTACAGTTGCATGGAGTTCAGCAGCACATTTTTAGTACTGTTACCTTTTGCAGAAAGAAGGTATCTTGCCAATTCAATTTTAGTATAGTCAGATCCTATATCTTACTCTTTCCTGCAGTTTGTGCCAACCAAGGAAGAAAGGTTTATACAACTTAGCCCTATGGCAATGCACTTTAGTATTCTCAATGGCTGTCCCCCCCAAACTACTACTAGAGAAAACAAACTTATTTATATATTATCTTTCCTGTTTTCTGTACAAATTATTCAAAGCAGCTTATAAATCTGAAATTAATGTTGTCATCAAAAAAATATTATGAAGATGATTTGCCATCACTCATGATCACAGACAAAAAGGGTTTTCTATACTCTCCACATGTAAAGTTCATGTTGGGGGGGGGGAAGCAATTTCAATACATCCAGAATAACTTCTACAATTACGTCTTCTCTGTAGATAGTTCAAATGCTTCTTCACTGCCATTTCCTGTATTCTAGTAAATACAAATAAGACATGTTTCTCTGGGGTAAAAAAGTAATTTCAACAATTTAAATAACCAGTTTTAAGATCCAATCTGCTCTAAGATTAAATCCTCAATATAAAGCCCTGAATGCCAATACTGCTATCCATACTCAAGCAGACTTTCCTCTGTAGGACAAGACCTTGTTTTCTGTCACATACTGGAAGGCATGCTTATAGAGTAAAAAACAAATGATTGAAATTCCCTGTATTCAAGACATCTGGAACTATTGCAGGATGGGCTCCAGCACCCTATGAAGACATAGTAACACAGAAAAGAACACAACTCACCTTTTCATTCCAGACACTTCACCAGAATATGATCCTTCTGTTGTAGCAAAAAGAAACAAGTGTCAAGAAGCTCATGATTCACCCCCCCACTCTACAGTGAGGAAAAAAAATATTTGATCCCCTGCTGATTTTGTATGTTTGCCCACTGACAAAGAAATGATCAGTCTATAATTTTAATGGTAGGTTTATTTTAACAGAGAGACAGAATAACAACAACAAAAAAATCCAGAAAAATGCATTTTAAAAAAGTTATAGATTGGTTTGCATTTTAATGTGTGAAATTAAGTATTTGATCCCTTCGCAAAACATGACTTTTAGTACTTGGTGGCAGAACCCTTGTTGGCAATCACAGAGGTCAGATGTTTCTTGTAGCTGGCCACCAGGTTTGCAAACATCTCAGGAGGGCTTTTGTCCCACTCCTCTTTGCAGAACCTCTCCAAGTCATTAAGGTTTCGAGGCTGACGTTTGGCAGCTTAAACCTTCAGCTCCCTCCACAGATTTTGTTTTTAGTAGATATTTTATTGAGTTTTTATAGTTACAAATCTTTATAGTGCTTAATAAACAATGTGTTGTCTGGGTTCACATATTTACCATTAACAGTAATACAACTTCCATTTCTACTCTCTATTCTGCTTTTCTAGACATTTATAAAAATTATCCCATGTTTGAAAATATTCTGTATCTTCTTTCCCTTTCATTTTCAGTGTGAGCCTATCCATTTCTGCACAATCCAAAATTTTGCTAATTATATCTTCTTCCGATGGTGTTACTTATTTTTCCAGTACTGTGCAAATGTAATTCTCGCTGCTGTTAATACATGTAATATTAAATATATACATTTTTTGTCATAGTTCTCTGTAATTATACCTAAAAGAAATAGTTCTGACTTAAAATCTACATGTTTTCTTAACATTTTCTGTAACCACATGTGTATTTTTGACCAAATTTTTTTTGCTTTAGGGCAGTGGTTCTCAACCTGTGGGTCGGGACCCCATTTGGGGTCAAACAACCATTTCACGGGGGTCGCCAAACAAGGCTGTCCGCCATTTTTCCCCCTTTTCTTTGGCCACGCCCCTAGCACCCGGTGATGTATAAGTGGTTGGGGGTCACCACAACATGGGGAACTGTATTATGGGGTCGCGGCATTAGAAAGGTTGAGAACCACTGCTTTAGGGCATGTCCACCAAAGGTGATAGTACGTGCCTGGCTTTTGCCTACATTTCCAACAGTTGCTAGACATGTTTTTAAACATTTTTGCTAATCTTGCAGGTGGTAAATGCCATCTATAAAACTTTTTATATATATTTTCTTTATAAGTAGCTGCCCTTGTTATTTTATAGTTTCTTTCCCACAAGTTTTGCCATTTTTCTAATTCTACATTGTGTCCAAAACTTTTTGCCCAAGTTATCATTGTTTCTTTAACTTGTTCATCTTCCATCTTCAGGTTTAACAAAAATTTATAAAGCTTTTAAATTAATTTTTCATCTGATGACAGTAGTATCTGGTCAAAGACTGTTTGATCTTTATAAAAACCATATGTTTTGGCATCTTTTTTGTATCTCATTTGCATTTGCAAGTGTGGCCAACATGATTGCGCAATGCCCTGTTCTTCCAATTCTTTAGTTTGTAATTTCCCATCAGTATTCAAAATGTCTCTGTATGTCACAAGTTTCTCATAGTTGATTAAATTTGGATGCACAAAAGCTTCCATTGTCGAGATCCATCCTGGTATTTTCATATAAATTTTCATTTTTATCTTTTCCCATGTCAGAAGGCATTTTTTATGTAGTGATTTTGAAAGTATTTATGGATTTTGTTCTTCCCATACCATAGAAAGGCATGCCATCCAAGTTGTAGGTCATGTCACTCTAGATCAGTGGTTCTCAACCTTCCTAATGCCGCGACCCTTTAATACAGTTCCTCATGTTGTGGTGACCCCCAACCATAAAATTATTTTCATTGTTACAAATTGAACATAATTAAAGCATAGTGATTAATCACAAAAACAGTATGTAATTATATATTGTGAAATATTTATTTCTAATTACAAATAAATGAAATTTTGTCTTGAAGCATGGTGTAGCATGGGTAACAGTCTTAATATAACAAAAGTAAACTACATTGCTACATTTTGCGACAGTATGCGTAAAAAGCCAACGTCAGTGCGAAGGTTGAGATTGCTTCTTTCTCACCAGATCAGAAATTCTCGGGGCAGTCTTTGCAAGAGCACAACAAAGATCATCTTCCACAACAAGTCTACTTCTGTATTTAGACTTGATAACCAACAAGCTGGAAAACCCTGTTTCACAAAGATATGTTGTTGGAAATGGAAGAAGAAGGCGCAACACAGTCTCAGACAGAACAGGACATGACTGCAAACACTTGATCCAGAATTTTGTAACTGGCATTGTAGAGAAATCACTTCTCGCTGTATCGCTGTTAATAAGTTCAATGAACTCCTCTTGTGCTGTCTCAGGAACATTTTCAACTTTCACTGCGAATGGGCTTCTGGCAAGTGCAAATGGGGTGTCAGGTAGATTTGGAAAGTATGATGAAATTTCGTCTGCAAGCATGTGCAAGTGTTCTTTCACAGAAATTATCATCGTAATCCTTTTGTCTGGTTCAATGTCATGTTCCTCAAAGAAAGCAGATAAGGTAGGCAACATGTAAATTTTATTTTCATCCAATTTTTTTTGTCAAAGCTGAAGTTTCATTTGGAATGATTGGATCTTTTCAGACAAATCGAGGCACGTTGCATTTGGTCCTTGCAGTGATAAATTTAACTCATTCAAGATGGCAAAGATGTCAATCAAGTAAGCTATTTTCTGCAGTTCACTTTTATCGCTGAAAAGTGCTTCAAACTGCAGTCTGGCTTTCTGATTAAAAAACGTTTTGAGTTCATCATGAATCTCAAAAACACATTTTAAAACTTTTCCTCTCGACAACCATCTCACTTCAGTGTGAAATAGCAGAGCATTGTTCGGCGCATCCAACTCGTTCCACAGTTGTGAAAACAGTCGACTGTTTAAACTGCTCGCCTTTACAAAATTGACAGAACTTATGACACTTTTCATTACTTCTTGTAACTCTTGTGGCAGCGTCTTTGTTGCTAATATTTGCCGATGAATCATACAGTGAGTTCCGATGACTTTTGGTGACTCATTCCGTACCAAACGTTGAAATCCAGATCTACATCCTAGCATAGCTGGAGCACCATCTGTGCAAACACCACAAACCTTTTCCCAAGAGATCTTATGCTCTTTCAGAAATGAACCAACTGTGTCAAATACATCATGTGCAGTAGTTGTCGTTTCAAAGAGGTTTGCAAAAAAGAAACTCATCTTTAAAGTCGCCATCATTAATATACCTCACGTAAACCAGTAACTGTGAACAGTTTGCAACGTCTGTAGATTCATCAAGCTGGATACTAAATATTGGAAGTGGAGCAGATTTAATTTCTTGGATTACCTGATCAAGAATATCAGCAGACATGTCATCTATTCTTCTGCAGACACTGTCATTAGATAAGGAAATTGCACTCAATTTCGTAAAAAATTCATCTCCGATCATAACTCAAACAATGTCTTTGGTCACTGGCAACAGTAAATCCTCAGCAATGGTGTGAGGTTTCATAGCTCTGGCAATTCTGAGTGCCACCAAATATGAAGCTTCAACGGCTGCTATGTTTTGTTTGTGGTACTTGCCACCAGTGTCAAGTCTGCCTGTCTTGAGTCCATCAGCTTTGCTTCTAAAATAGTTGGTATCCTTGCCGGCAAAGCTCGGATGCTTGCTATCAAAATGGCATTTTAGTTTGTTCAGCTTCATAGATTCAGCTGATAGAACTTCACAACAAATAACACATTGCGGTTTCTCAATTCCTGCTGTAATTATTGAGGTAAAACCATACTGTAAAAAATCCTCACTATATTTTCTTTTCTTAACGTTCTTCTCTACACGATCCATTGTCATGGGATGGTTTGCTAATGAAAATAATATATAACAATAGCTTTAATAATACAAAAGATGATACATGGCATAGTTCAGTCAATACAGTTCATTAAAGTTTCCTATGATTTACCATTCTCTGTTGTTGTTTTTTTACATACCTGTTACTATCACAAGGGGGCAGTATTCACATCAACCACAGCTGAATATAAAAAGACCGATCAGCATCCAGATTAAGTTCCCATGGTACAGATATTTTTTTTTTGCAGTAGTTGATGATTTTACAGTACATGATTTTACATTTACCCAGTAATTATAATTCATGAAGTGTCGTTTTACCTCCAATACTGCTGCTTTCAACACAGTAGCTGCTTTTAACAGAGTAGCTGCTTTCAACACAGCAGCTGCTTTCTACACAGTAGCTGCTCTCTACACGTGTGACTGGTCCGCATAAGTACATTATGGCACCAACCCTGTCACATACACCTGTATTTGTACGGGGTGCATGTGATGGGGTTGGCGTGATGTCATCACGCCAGGTACTCGTATGTGGGCGTATCTGCATGTGGGCGGACCTGCCTGGAGACGGATAGAGGAGCGGTGTCTCGGTTCCTAAGACCATCGGAAATATGTGTTTTCCAATGGTCTTAGGCGACCCCTATGAAAGGGTCGTTCGACCCCCAAAGGGGTCGCAACCCACAGGTTGAGAACTGCTGCTGTAAATAAAGCAGTTGTTTATTTCTCAGTGTGATCCATTCTTTAAGCCACAACAAAATAGTGGCTTGGTAGTAGAGTCTCCAGTCTGGGAGCCCAAAGCCCCCCGTCTTTTGATTCTTGTAACAGTTTAATTTTAATTCTTGCTTTTTTCCCTTGCCATATAAATCTCATTATTGTTGCATTTAAATCATCGAAAAATTTCTGGCTTAGTTTGACAGGAACCGTCTGAAATAAAAATAGCAGTTTAGGTAAGATATTCATCTTAACAGTCGCTATCCTTCCTAATAGTGATAGTTGAAAGTTTTTCCACTTCTCCAAATCTGTTTTTATTTGTTTCAATAGTCTTTCATAGTTGTCTTCTTTTATTGTTGTATATTTTGATGTTAAATAAATACCTAAATATTTAACTTTTTTGGCTATCTGGAGATTTGTTTTTTTCACAAATTGAGCTTTCTGTTTTTCTGTTAGATTTCTTATAAGTACTTTAGTCTTTTCCCTATTTATTTTCAACCCAGCCACTTCTCCAAATTCCTCTATTTTCTGCAACAGTTTAGTGGCTGTTTCCAAAGGCTCCTCCAAGATAAAGACTAAATCATCTGCAAAAGCTTGTAATTTATATTTCTGATCTTTTATCTCCAGCCCTTTGATCTCCACATCTTGTCTAATATTCCTGGCCAACACTTCCAATGTAAGAATAAATAACAAGGGAGACATTGGGCATCCCTGTCTTGTGCCTTTTTTAATATCGAAGTTATCTGTATAGTCTTCATTTAAAAGTATCTTTGCTGATTGTTTATTGTAAATTGCTTGAATTGCGTTTATAAAATTTTCACCAAAATCCATCACTCGCAGCTGATGAAACATAAATTGCCAATTAAGATTATCAAAGGCTTTTTGTGCATCCAAAAATATCAGTGCCATTTGTTTCCCCGGATGTTTTTCATAATATTCTAACACATTTAAAATAATTCTTAAATTATTCTTTATCTGTCTTTTAGGCAGAAAACCATTTTGATCTGAATGCATAAATTCGTTCAAAAATTTCTTCATTCCTTCTGCTATTATTGCTGTAAATATTTTATAGTCCACATTTAATAGTGATATTGGCCTATAGTTTTTAATTTGTGAGAGATCAGTATCATCTTTAGGTATAAGGGAAATATTGGATTCTGTCCAGGATTTTGGTATTTTCATCACCGTAAAAGTTTCATTACAAAGATCTTTCAATATCGGGCTTATTATGTGATCCACTGGAGAAGGAAATGGCAAACCACTCCAGTATCTTTGCCATGAAAACCCCATGGACAGTACTAAAAGGAAAAAAGATATGACGCTGGAAGATGAGCCCCTCAGGTCGGAAGGTGTCCAATATGCTACTGGGGAAGAGCAGAGGGCTAGTACTAGTAGCGCCAGAAAGAATGAAGCGACTGGGCCAAAGCCGAAAGGACGCTCAGCTGTGGATATATCTGGTGGTGAAAGGAAAGTCCGATGCTGTAAAGATTTTTTCTCCATAGGAACCTGGAATGTAAGATCCATGAATCAAGGCAAGCTAGACGTAGTCAAAAAAGAGATGACAAGAATGAACATCGACATCTTAGGAATCAGCGAACTAAAATGGACAGGAATGGGTGAATTTAACTCAGATGACCATCAGGTATACTACTGTGGGCAAGAATCCCTCAGAAGAAATGGAGTAGCCTTCATAGTCAATAAAAGAATAGGAAAAGCAATACTGGGATACAATCCCCAAAATGACAGAATGATCTCAATTCGAATCCAAGGCAAACCATTCAATATCACAGTAGTCCAAATCTATGCCCCAACCACTGGTGCTGAAGAGGATGAAATTGACCGGTTCTATGAAGCCCTACAGCACCTTATAGAATTAACACCAAAAAATGATGTCCTTATCATCATGGGGGATTGGAATGCTAAGGTAGGAAGCCAAAAGATAACCGGAATAACAGGCAAGTTTGGCCTTGGAGAACAAAATGAAGCAGGGCACAGGCTAATAGAATTTTGTCAAGAGAATACGATGGTCATAACAAACACTCTTTTCCAACAACCCAAGAGACGGCTCTACACATGGACATCACCAGACGGTCAACATAGAAATCAGATTGACTATGTACTCTGCAGCCAAAGATGGAGAAGCTCTATACAGTCAGTAAAAACAAGACCAGGAGCTGACTGTGGCTCAGATCATGAGCTTCTTGTTGCAAAATTTAGGCTTAAATTGAAAAAAGTAGGGAAAAGCACTAGGCCACTCAGGTATGAACTAAATCATATTCCTGATGAATATACAGTAGAGGTGACAAATAGATTTAAGGAACTGGATCTGATAGACAGAATGCCTGAAGAACTATGGATGGAAGTTCGCAACATTGTACAAGAGGTAGCAACTAAAACCATCCCAAAGAAAAAGAAATGCAAGAAAGCAAAATGGCTGTCTCAGGAAGCTTTGCAAATAGCTGAGGAAAGAAGGGAAGCGAAAGGCAAAGGAGAAAGAGAAAGATACACCCAATTGAATGCAGAATTCCAGAGAGTAGCTAGAAGAGATAAGAATGCCTTCTTAAATGAACAGTGCAAAGAAATAGAAGAAAACAACAGAACAGGGAGGACCAGAGATCTCTTCAAGAAAATTGGAGATATGAAGGGAACGTTTCATGCAAAGATGGGCATGATAAAGGACCAAAATGGCAGAGACCTAACAGAGGCAGAAGAGATTAAGAAGAGATGGCAAAACTACACAGAAGAACTATACAAGAATGAGCTTAACATCCCAGATAACCACAATGAGATGGTCATTGACCTCGAACCAGACATCCTAGAATGTGAAGTGAAATGGGCCTTAGAAAATCTGAGCAACAACAAAGCTAGTGGAGGTGACAGTATTCCAGCTGAGCTATTCAAAATCTTAAAAGAAGATGCAGTAAAAGTGCTACACTCAATTTGCCAGCAAATTTGGAAAACTCAACAGTGGGCACAGGATTGGAAAAGGTCAGTTTACATTCCAATTCCAAAGAAAGGCAATGCCAAAGAATGTTCAAACTATCGCACCATTGCACTCATTTCACATGCTAGTAAAGTTATGCTTAAAATCCTACAAGCTAGACTCCAGCAGTATGTGGATCGAGAACTACCAGAAGTACAGGCAGGATTTCGAAGAGGCAGAGGAACTAGAGATCAAATTGCCAACATACGCTGGATCATGGAGAAAGCTAGGGAGTTCCAGAAAAACATCTACTTCTGCTTCATTGACTATGCAAAAGCCTTTGATTGTGTGGATCACAACAAATTGTGGCAAGTTCTTAAAGAGATGGGAGTACCAGACCATCTTATTTGTCTCTTGAGAAACCTATATGCGGGTCAAGAAGCAACAGTGAGAACCGAACACGGAACCACTGATTGGTTCAAAATTGGAAAAGGAGTCCGGCAAGGCTGTATACTGTCGCCCTGCCTATTTAACTTATATGCAGAGCACATCATGAGAAAGGCAGGGCTAGATGAATCAAAAGTTGGAATTAAGATTGCCGGGAGAAATATCAACAACCTAAGATATGCAGATGATACCACTCTAATGGCAGAAAGTGAAGAGGAACTAAAGAGCCTCTTGATGTGGGTGAAGAAGGAGAGTTGATGTGGGTGAAGAAGGAGAGTGCAAAAGTTGGCTTGAAACTCAACATTAAGAAAACCAAAATCATGGCATCCGGCCCTCTCAATTCCTGGCAAATAGATGGCGAAGAAATGGAGGTAGTGACAGATTTTATTTTTCTGGGCTCCAAGATCACCTCAGATGGGGACTGCAGCCAAGAAATTAAAAGACGCTTGCTCCTGGGGAGGAAAGCTATGGCAAATCTAGACAGCATTCTAAAAAGCAGAGACATCACCCTGCCAACAAAAGTGCGCATAGTCCAGGCCATGGTTTTCCCAGTTGCAATGTATGGCTGTGAAAGTTGGACCATAAGAAAGGCTGAGCGCAAAAGAATTGAGGCCTTTGAACTGTGGTGCTGGAGAAGACTCCTGCGAGTCCCTTGGACTGCAAGGCGTTCAAACCGGTCGGTCCTAGAAGAGATCAACCCCGACTGCTCTTTAGAAGGCCAGATCCTGAAGTTGAAACTCAAGTACTTTGGCCACCTAATGAGAAGGAAGGATTCACTGGAGAAGAGCCTAATGCTGGGAAAGATTGAGGGCAATAGAAGAAGGGGACGACAGAGAATGAGATGGCTGGATGGAGTCACTGAAGCAGTAGGTGTGAATTTAAATGGACTCCAGAAGATGGTAGAGGACAGGAAGACCTGGAGGAATGTTGTCCATGGGGTCGCGATGGGTCGGACACGACTTCGCAATTAACAACAACAATGCTACAAAGAATTCCGCTGGGAGACCATCGGGTCCCGGAGTTTTATCTTTTTTTTGTCTTTTTATAGCCTCTATAATTTCGATCATTGTTTTTTTCTCATTCAACATATGTTGCATGTTCTCTGGTATCTTTGGGAGGTTTGCTTTTCTTAGATATTCCTGTATTGCCTCCTTAGAAACCACCTCCACCTTGTAAAATGTCTCATAATAAGTTTTAGCAATTTTTTTCAATGCGTCATTATGACAATGTATTTCGCCTTTTGAATCTTGTAATTTACCTATCAGGTTTTTTTTCTCTTTCTTTTTTCAGTCTATATGCAAGCCATCTTCCTGGTTTGTTGGCATTTTCAAAGAAATTCTGTTTTGAGTATTTTATCTGTTGTGCCCTTGTCTCCATCTCCAATAAGTTTAGTTTATGTTTTATTAATTCCATTTGTGTCTTCAGCTTCTTCTTTTGTGGATCATTTTGTAACTCAGGTTCTAAATTCCTAAATTGTCCTTTCAAATTAAGCTGTATTTGTCTCTTTTCTTTATTCTTTTTAGCAAGGTAAGTTATAGCCAAGCTTCTAAAATACGCTTTCGTGGTGTCCCAAAGATTTTGAATAGACGTTTCTTCTTTCTTCTTTATTTTTTTTTAAAAAATCCATTTCTTTCATTACAAACTGTAGAAATTCTTTTTCTTTCAATATTGATTTATTCAATGACCATCTTAATTTTTTCCTGGTTCCTTTTAAAGTCATTTTAATTGGATTATGATCAGCCCAAATATTAGGTTCAATTTCTACCTCTTTTACCTACCTTTGGTTGTTCTAAAATTTTGGAATGTTGTCTTTTAATATGTGTCTCCTGAAGACAAATTATGTCCATTTTCAATTTTTGTAGTCTGTTAAGTATTTTACTCCTTTTTGATGGGGAGTTAAGACCATTTATATTTATTGAAAAAAATTCCAATCTCCTCCATAATTTCAATTATATCTAGACCTCAATCTTCTAGGGGAGCTGATCTGTCTCTGATCTTTCAGTCTTACATCTTCCCCTGATTGCATCTTTTTTGATTCTCCCTTCTCCAATTGTTTCGGTGCTCCTGCACCCATAGTCTCTTCTGATTTCTTGGGTTCGGCGTCGCCTTTTTATAAAAAGGCTCTGTGATTGTTAAAAAATTCCTCTGCTTGAAATGGAGTATCTATTCTGTATCTTTTCGAGTCCCAGAAGATTAGTAATCCTTCTGGGACCAGCCATCTAAAATTCACTCCCTTATTAAAGAGTTTCCTCGTTAAGAATTGATATTCTCTTCGCACTTCTCTTATCCTTCTGGGAATCTGTTTGAGAACTACAAGTTCTTTATCTTTATATTTCAGTGGTTGATCTCTTATCCCTCTCAAGATCTCATCCCATATAAATCTTTTAAGAAATCTTACATGGACCTCCCTAGGAACTCTATTTCTCCTTGCGTAGCTTGAGTTCATTCTGAAAACCTGATCTATTTCTCTTTTCATTAGATCCATTTCCATTCCAAGCAATTCCTCTAATAATTCACTCATTAACTCCAACAAGTTCTCATCTTTCTCTTCTACAATATTTTGAAATCTTAGAAAGTGTGATGCATTATTCATCTCCATCACGGCCATGCTGTCCTCCAATTCTGCATTTGCTTGCGCCAATCTCTGATTTTCCCCTTGCAACGCTTCAATTTTCTGTTCGACCACCCCTGCCTTATCTTCTATTTTTTGCATTCTTTGTTGAGTATCTACCATTGCCTGTTGAAAGTTTTCCATTTTTTGATCCATTTTAAGAAGATCAATTTTCAAATCTTCATGAGTTTTTTCCAAATCTTTTTTCATTTCCACTTTCAAATCATCAATATTTTTAGATTGAGCTGAAATTGCTTGGAGTATTGCTTGGGTATCTATCTGATGAGAATCTTGCTGTAAAAAAGTAGTAACTGATTTTTCAATAGCTGGACTCACTGAGGTAGAAGCGGGGGCTGAGGAACCCTTCCTCACTCCTTTGGCTAAATTTGAAGCACTCATCTTCTAATTGTTGTATTTATTTGCAATCCACCAAAAAGCCAGATGCCTAATTATAATCCACCAGATAGCCCAATGGCCACTTATAATCCAGTGCCCTCCTATTACCAGGAGACAAGGCCAGGCGTAGTTTAAGGGAAAAAAAGAGAAAGAAAAAAAACCAAATCCTTTAAAGGAATGAAAAAAAAAATCTCAAAACCATCCACAGAGGGAACAGGAATGGGCCAAAAGAAAGGAAAAAAAATTAGAAAAAAAAACCCGCCATAGGAAAAAACAATTTCCCAAAAAACCAATAGTAATAAATCAATCTGTAAAAGGCGAGGTAGAAAAAAAAATCAAACTCTCAGAAGAAAAAGGAGGAGACTTCAGATCTGTTTTAACATTTCTATTCAGCACTTCCAGAGTTATAATAAATAATAATGGAGATAGTGGACACCTTTGTCTTGTGCCTTTTTTAATATTAAAATTCTCTGTAAAATCTCCATTTACAATTACTTTATCCGTTTGTCTATGGTAAATTGTGTTAATTATATTTATAAAGTTTTTTCCAAAATCCATATAGTTTAATTGTACCATAAATTGCCAGTTGACATTATCAAAAGCTTTCTGCGCATCTAAAAAAATTAATGCCATTTGTTTCCGTAGATGTATTTCGTAATATTCCAAGATATCTAAGATCATTCTTAGGTTGTTGTGAGAACCCATTTCTTTAAAGGGGGGTGGTTTAGTTCTGTTTCCTTCTGGGTTCTTTCTGTGGGTTCTGTCATTCTCCTGGGGGGAGTGGGGAGGCTCCAGGGAATGCATCATTTCTCCTTTATTTGTCTCTTTGGTAAAAATCCATTTTGGTCTGGATGTATAAATTCAATCAAAAATCTCTTCAAACTTTCTGCTATTATTGAGGCAAAAATTTTGTAATCCACATAAAGATATTGGTGTATAATTCTTTATCTGAATCAAATCTGAATCTTCTTTTGGTATTAAAGTGATATTGGCTTCTATCCATGTATTTGTTAGTTTGGCGTCTACTAATACTTCATTACATACTTCTTGCATTAATGGACTTAGTATATCTTGTAGGCTTTTATAAAATTCTGCGGGTAGCCCATCTAGGCTTGGTGTCTTGTCATTTTTTTGTCTTTTTATAGCTTCTGTCAGCTCCATCATTGTTATTTTCTCATTTAAAATATTTTTAAAATTCTCTGGAATCTTTGGTAGGTTAACATTTTCTATATATTGCCTTATTTTTTCCTGAGTAATTTCTTCTTTATCATAAAGTATTTCATAAAATTCTTTAATTATTTTTTTATCATATCATTTTGGTATTGTAAATCGCCTCTCACATCTTGCAATTTATTTATGTTTTTTCCTCTCTTTCTTTTTTCAGTTTGTAGGCCAACCATCTACCCGGCTTATTAGCATTTTCAAAAAAGTTTTGTTTTAATCTTTTAATTTGTTGGGCCATTTCTTCAGCTTCTATTAAATTTAATTTATGTTTTATTATTTCCATTTGTTTTTTAAGCATCTTCTTTTGTGGGTCTCTTTGTAGTTCTAATTCTAGATTTGTCAATTCTTCCTTTAGCTTTGTTTGTTCTTGTTTTTTTTTCTTATTCTTTTTCGCCATGTAAGTTATGGCTAATCCTCTAAAATACAGTATGCTTTGGCTGTATCCCAAACGTTTTGGAGTGATGTATCTTCTTTCTTATTTTCTTTAACGAAAAAATCCATTTCCTTTGCTACTTTTTGTATAAATTCTTTCTCTTTCAGTAGAGATTGATTCAATGTCCATCTTAATTTTTTTCTGTGTTCTTCTCCATGTCATCTTTATAGGATTGCGATCCGCCCATAGATTAGTTTCTATCTCAATCTCTCGTATGTTCATTCTTAGTTCAGCAGATATCCACTTCATATTGATTCTAGACCAGCGGTTCTTAACCTGTGCGTTGCGACCCCTTTGGGGGTCGAACAACCCTTTCACAGGGGTCGTCTAAGACCATCGGAAAACACATATTTCCGATGGTCTTAGGAACCGAGACACCGCTCCTCTATCTCCTTGCCCTCCTCTTCCTCCTCCCCTTCTTCCTCCTGCTGCCCCCCAGGCGGCTCGGGCGGGTGCCAGGACAAGAGGGGTGCCTGGGGGGGGGAGCTGGATGGGGGGTTGGGGGTCACCACAACATGAGGAACTGTATTAAAGGGTTGCGGCATTAGGAAGGTTGAGAACCACTGTTCTAGACCATGATTTATGCCTATTTAAGTAAAATGTATATTGAGATTTCTTTGGATTTTTCTCTCTCCATATATCCTATATACACATTTCTTCTGCTATTTTAAAAAAAAGTCTTAAGTAAAATGTTCCTACCTTTTCCCCCCGTTTTACTACTGTAATCTAGCTTTCCACCTACAATTGCATTGAAGTCTCCTATTAAGCAAATATTTTGATATTCCGTTTCCACTATTTTCTTATGTAATTTTTGATAAAATTCTTGTGTGTTGTTCGGTGCATAGATTGCTACCAGCAATGTCTGTTTTTGGTTTAATGTCATTTTCACCATTAGTATTCTTCCTTATTCATCTGCATAACTTTGTTTGGAGTTTATTATTTCTTTAATGTATAAAGCTACTCCTCTTTTTTTTTGTTGTTCTGATGAAAAGAAAAGCTTCCCAATTTTCAGACATTCCAGAAATTTATAATGTTGTCTTTTAATATGCGTTTCTTGCAAAGAAACTATATCCATTTTTAGTTTTTGTAGTCGTGTAAAGATTTTTTTCCTTTTTAAGGGGGAGTTCAGTCCATTTATATTCATTAAAACAATCCAATTATCCTTCTCCATCTTCTTCAGTTATATTTAGATTTTATTCTTCTAGTTGTTCTTGTCTGTCTGTTCTTTTCCCATTGCCCCTTCTTCTTGATTTATGTTTTCTATATCTTCTTCCCTTTGTTTGCCCACCCCTTCTATTGCTGTCTCTTCCTGTTTTCTGGATTCCTATTCTGGTTGGAATTCCGAGCTTCCTTCTTCCAGAAAAGCTCTGTGTCTCTTGTAAAATTCCATTGCTTTAAAGACAGAGTCCAATCCGTATCTTTTAAAGTACCAACTGAATAGTACCCCCTCCAGCATCAGCCATCTAAAATTCACTCCTTTTTTAATTAATTTTTTGGTCAAGAATTGGTAGTCTCTTCGTGAATCTCTTATCCTCCAAGGTATCTGCTTTAAGACTACAATTTCTTTTTCCTTGTATTCCAATGGGTCATCTCTGACTCTTCTCAATATCTCGTCTCTTATTGATTTTTTGACAAATCTGACATGTACCTCTCTAGGGACTTTATTTCTTTTTGCATAACTTGAATTGACTCTAAATGTTTGATCAATCTCTCCTTCCATTTCCTGTTTTCCAATTTCGAACGCTCCAGCCAGCAGTTCTGTCATCAAGTCAGCAAGATCTTCTTCCTTGTCTTCCATTATGTTCTGGAATCTTAAAAAATGAGATGCCTTTTCCATTTCCAAAACTGCTATTGATTCTTCCAGTTCTTTATTTGCCTGCATCAACCTTTGATTTTCATCTTTTATTTCTTCCAGCTTTTGATCTGTTTCTGCTGATTTATCTTCTACTTTCTGGATCCTTTGCTCATTCTTTGCGATCTTCTGTTGAAAGTTTTCTAGTTGAGATTTCAAATCATGAATTTCTTCCTTCATTTTATCAAAGTTATCTTTCGACTCTTCATGATTTCTCTTTGTGTCTTCTTTGTGTGAAGTAATAGCCTCCTGGATTAGTTGTAGTGTGTTTTGCATTTCCTTCTGGAAGCTGTTGGTTTTTTCTTCCTGTAACATTGCGTCAATTGATCTCTGATACACAGGACTGGGGGTAGTAGAAGATGGCGCTGAGGATGGTTTTTTGCTAATTTTAGCTAGATTAGGAACACTCATTTTTATTCCCACCCACCAGACCTTCTCAATTCTAATATATTCCCCAGTTAACAATCTTATACCAAACCTTCAATCTTACACCCAATATTACAATATTACCTTTAAATTTGTTTCAAAAATTTCTTGTAGTCTTTATCTATAGTCTCTTGTAATCCAGTAAGCTCCCCCAAATAGGGGGAGAAAGGAGGAAAGAGAGTTTACAGTCCAATTCTGTCTTTCGATCTCAACTCCAATAATTATCTAAAGGTCCAAGGTTATCAATCAGCTCCTATTTGTAATCCAAAAGGTCCTGTTATGTAAAATTAATAATCCACAAGGCCTCCCCCAAAGGGAGTCGCCAAGAGTCAGATTTCTTCTGTCTCTAGATAGTTCTTGAAGATCAGGATCTATAATCCAATACGTTCCCCATAAAAAAAAGAAAAAGGGGCATTAAAAAAAAGAAAAAGGGGGAAGTAAAAATTTATAATCCAATTTTGTCTTTCAGCACCAACTCCAAGCAATTATCCAATAAACCAGAATCATCAGTGAGCCAAAAATTATAATCCTCAAGGCCCTACTATTCCTAGTTAATAATCCATAAGGCCTCTTCTAAATAAAGAGAATAACCAAATGTCATTTTTTTCTGTCTCTGAATAGTTCTTAATATTGCAGTTCAAGCAATGTTTATAATCCAGGAAAACCAGCTGGCTTCAAAGTAGTTTATGAGCCGAGGTGGCGCAGCAGTTAGAGTGCAGTACTGCAGGCCACTTTAGCTGACTGTGTTCAGCAGGTCAGCGGTTCAAATCTCACCGGCTCAAGGTTGACTCAGCCTTCCATCCTTCCGGGGTAGGTAAAATGAGGACCCAGATTGTTGGGGGCAATATAAATATATATATACATTGCTTACTGGTGTACACCGCTTAGAGAGTGCTTGCACTTAAAGCGGTATATAAGTCTCATAAATAAATAAATAATCCATCCTGCAGAAAAAACAGCCCCAAGAGTTCCTCTTCTTTTCCAGCTATAATCTGCAAGGCTGAGAAGTTCAGACACATCAAAGAGCCTAGTTTGCTATCTCTGTCTAGGCTTCAAGCCAAGGTCATTCTTTCCAAACAACATAGAGAGCAAAAAAAGAAAAGTCTTAGTGTTGTTCTTTTCCACCACTAGATGTCATTAAAGGTCTATCTTTCAACCAGGACTTAGTTCTCAAGAGTTCAGTCTAATATTTTTTCAAGCAAATAGTTTCCAAGATACTTTAAGTCTCCCAAATTTTTCAATGTTATAACTTTAAATTATTTCTAATTTAGTTTATAGTCTGACTGTTTTTCTCCCCGAAGATGTAAACCGCCTCCATTCTTCTAGGGGGAGGGGCACCAAGAAACCCCCCTCTGCTTCTGGGAGCTTTGCCTTTTGGGGTTCTTTTTTCCAGGTAATTTTATTTTAAAAATAGAGCAGGAAAAAAAAAATACTCTCACCCAGTTCCAACACGTTGAGTAATTTTGCTAGTTGGTGCTTTTTCCCCCCGGCTGTCAATAGCTTCTGACTGGCTGCCGAACTGCCACCAATCTTTCACCAGCTGGCTTAGAGAGCTTCCTCGGATCGAACGGGCTGACCACTGTCAGTCTGTGATCTACAACGGTCCCCTCTTTCTTCCTTGCTTCTCCAGGGTGACTTTAGGGCCTTTTCGGGCCCCCAGCAGGACAAAATCGAATGCGGGAGGCAGAGCCCTGCTTCCCTCCGTCTGTCTCATTACGATGCAAACCCAGAAGTCCCTCCACAAATTTTCTATGGGATTAAGGTCTAGAGACTGGCTACGCCACTCCAGGACCTTAATGTGCTTCTTCTTGAGCCACTCCTTTGTTGCCTTTGCTGTGTGTTTTGGTTGTCATACTGGAATACACATCCACAACCCTAACCCTAACCCGTCCATCGTCCCTTTGATGAGGTGAAGTTGTCCTGTCTCCTTAGCAGAAAAACACCCCCAAAGCATAATGTTTCCACCTCCATGTTTGACGGTGGTGATGGTGTTCTTGGGGTCACAGGCAGTATTCCTCCTCCTCCTAACACAGTGAGTTGAGTTGATGCCAAAGAGCTCAATTTTGGTCTCACCTGACCACAACACTTTCACCCAGTTCTCCTCTGAATCATTCAGATGTTCATTGGCAAACTTCAGACGGGCCTGTACATGTGCTTTCTTGAGTAGGAGGACCTTGCGGGCGCTGCAGGATTTCAGTCCTTCACGGAGTAGTGTGTTACCAATTGTTTTCTTGGTGACTATAGTCTCAGCTGCCTTGAGATAATTGACAAGATCCTCCCGTGTAGTTCTGGGCTGATTCCTCACTGTTATTGTGATCATTGAAACTCCACGAGATGAGATCTTGCATGGAGCCCCAGACTGAGGGGAGATTGACAGTTATTTTGTGTTTCTTCCATTTGCGAATAATCGCACCAACTGTTGTCACCTTCTCACCAAGCTGCTTGGTGATAAGTCTTGTAGCCCATTCCAGCTTTGTGTAGGCCTACAATCTTTTCCCTGACATCCTTGGACAGTTCTTTGGTCTTGGCCATGGTGGAGAGTTTGGAATCTGATTGACTGATTGCTTCTGTGGACAGGTGTCTTTTATATAGTTAACAAGATGAGATTAGGAGCACTCCCTTTAAGAGAGTGCTCCTAATCTCAGCTCGTTACCTGTATAAAAGACACCTGGGAGCCAGAAATCTTGCTGATTGATAGGGGATCCAATACTTATTTCACTCATTAAAATGCAAATCAATTTATAACTTTTTTGAAATGCGTTTTTCTGGATTTTTTTGTTGTTATTCTGTCTCTCACTGTTAAAATAAACTTACCATTAAAATTATAGACTGATCATTTCTTTGTCAGTGGGCAAACGTACAAAATCAGCAGGGGATCAAATAATTTTTTCCCTCACTGTACATGGCTTCACTCTAGACTCTTGTTGGACATACCACTTTCCCCTTCATATTCCTTACCTACACCAAAGCCATCACCAATGTCCATTGGCTGAAAGAAATGTGAGAAAATTTTACATTAAATACAATACACATGTAAATCCAAAACTGCTTTGTCACCATCATTTGGCAATGTATGTTTATTTGTTCTTGGCCTTGTATAAAACAGGGCCTCTGACTGAAGGCTTTAAACTTAATGTATTCTCTTCTAGGAAAAATCAACACCAGCTTACATCTCATTTAATCAGTGCACTACCAAGCATGCCTGTGCATTAAGAAACCTTCCTTGTCCTGAGTTCTGCTCACCTGTCCAGCAGAAGAGGCACTGGCATCATTGATATAGCAATCGGGGATGGCCTGCCGCCAGCTGTTGGAAGGCAGTACAGGCCGAAGCAAAGCTCCTTTATTCATTACGCTTGTCTGTAGAGACATCTGTTGGACACCCTACAAAGAAAAGTACACCAGGAAGCCCGTAACTGCCCTGTTAGCACCTCCCAGATTGTAGAGATGGGTTTACCAGCTGAAACTGCTAGTTCAGTTGCACCAGGCTCTTATTGAAGAGAAAACTTTCACAAACAAGAGTCAGTACCTGAGAAAGGGGGACAGAACCTTGTCCGACTGCCACTCCTGATGCAGCAGAAGCAGCATTGGCCCACTGTTGCGGTGCTCGGGCATTGGCAGTCACCGGCAAACCACTCCGTTCTGAGACTATCTGGCCTGAGGAAAAAGAAGAAAAATGTGAATCTGGCTGGCATTTTCAATCCCACAATATCAACCTTCAATTAATGCTTTGGAAAACTCAGGATTTTCTAACTTTCTCTAACTTTGCTGACCCTTACCATTTCTATTGTGATGCTCACCTATGAAATGCAGTTCAAATCCAATACTCCCACTTCCTTTCCTGAATAAGAAGCATTTCATTTCATCATCACTTACCAAATGTCTCTGCACTCTTGATCCAAGCATTTAAGTCCCACTGGAATTTCATGTCTCCATGGGGTTCCACTGGATCCACAATCATCTTTAGAGCCCTATGCAGCTGAAAATAAATCTAAAGCCAGAAAAAATGGGGAGGGGAATAAAAGAGAGGGACAAAACACCAATTACATCTGAAACAGCAAGACCATAACTGGTCTGTCACTTAACTTCAGAACAGACATTAGATACATGAATATAGAAAAACTGAGGCAAGCCAGGTCACTTTAACTTTCCCCCCAAATCACTTATTAACCAAGGGGCATTTACCAGTTTTTTTGAGAGCAGCAATGCACTGTTGTTGTCACTCTCCAAGGCCCAGTTAGCAAAGCGCAGGATATGTTCTTGGTGACGTTGCAGCTTGGTCATGGCCCAGTGCTGCCTCTCCAGTTTCTCTTGTTGTCCTTCAGTGACTTTCTGCAAAAGGGAGAAAATTAGGTGAAGAAACAGAAGTGGGAGGTACCCTTTCCTAGAAATGCTACAGCGTGCACGGTGATAGCATGCAGCCTCCCATGGCTCTATGCTATCCTGTCCCATACAGTATAGACCCAAATAAACTTGTTTTTTTTTTTCTAACTGAAAGCAGATCCTGAGAATAGACAGATACCATAGGTCTCTGGATAGGTAATTGGTTAGCAAAAAGTTAAGCCAGAGGAGAATATAGTGCAAACTATTCAAGAGATGTAGCCTCAAACTAAAAAGGAAATATAATTTCTGGAGAATGTGGGTACTAGGGATGGTTTATACCTCATTTTACCACCAAATCAAAAGCCCTCAAAGACTTAATTAAGAGGAGCAAGCCTAACAAAGTTTGACGAATTCCTGAATATGGAAAAGACTTTCAAGAAGTAAAGAGACTGCTTTATGTAGTATTAAGGGGATCAGATTTTAATTTTCCATTTGTTTTGAGTGACACAATATCTGATGTGAATTCAGGGGTTGTGTAAGTCCAAGAGTTTGAGGAAGGGAAATATCCAATTCTTTATCTTTCAAAAAGCCTCTTGCATAGGGAGAGAGTATATAACAGCATAAAAAAGAAGCTTTTGCTATGAAATGGGCAGTGCAATCTGGTGCAATCCAAGAGTCTACCTGTGGCATTGTGCTCTCACTGGGATCACAGATCACCAGCCCTGCATTTGATTAAAGCGAATGAAAGACAAAATAAAAGAAAAAAGATGCTGAAGAAACACATTATAAGATAAAGTTGTTAAAAATCTGGAATCTTTTCATAGCAAAGATAAAACCAGTGATTTCACTACTATCACCTGTCAAATGCTTTTTTACTCTAAGGACAAGTTCAGTAAGGAAGATTTAATCACTTGTGCCACTATGAAACGTTTAGATACAGGAAACAGATTAAAGACATAACAAGAATATCTCTATGAAGGAAGGAACCTACAATGGTTAATGTACACATAAATAACCAGAAAAAGAAAAAGCAACCTTTAAAAAAGGAAGGCCCTTGAGAATGACAACAGAATTTAAAACACATCTATGAATACATTGTTACTAAAATACTGTACAGTGACAATAACAATCAAAAATTGTGTGACAAATTGGATAAAAAAACCTGCAAGGAAGTAATTACAGTGGATCAATGAAAAGAGTTGGGGGGGGGGGGGCAATCAGTAAAATCTATCCCAAACTCTAATTTAAGAGAAAATTAGAATAAAATGTTTTTAGATGTTATACATTAGTGGCCAAAATTGTGGAAACCTTTTGGGAAAAGTGTACAGTAGAAATGCCACCTTTGGTTACTGTATGTTTCCACCAATTATTCTTCTAATTTCTTTAAAGCTATAGCCTTGTTCACTTAATAATACTATTTTACATCGCTTTCTGGGCAACAAGGCAACTCTTTGCACCATTACTTTAATTTTATTACGTTTTACAAGCTCACTAAATGAAAGAAAAAAAAAAACCCAACCAACTTGATAGCGATCACATAACACACCGACAAATGTCCTCCTCTCAGCTTCAATACATGACATCAATAACTGAATCCTGAGGATTTCCGGTGACGTCGTTGGTAATAGACCCTGGGAAACGACTCTCCGTTCCCAGGGTCCGAAATTCTTTTGCTGGCGGGCCCATTTGGGCTGAATGCCACCCGGGAGGGGTGGCCACCGAGGGGTGAACTTTTGAGGAATGGGAGTCGGCGGTAGCCAGCTTTCCGAACTCAAAACAGCCCCTGGAATCAGCAAGAAAAAGGCGGAGAGCTTTCGCGTCTGCCGCCATCATCAGCAGATCATCGGAGACAGAAGTCAGCTGATTTGAAGAAAAGGCAACCGGTCCGGGTGAGACAATGTTGGCGCTTGCTGCAAACTGACCTTTTTTGATAAATTGCCTGCCTTTGAGCTGAAGCTGGAAGTTTGAGAGAGGGAGGAGGAGGGATTTTTGTTCCCCCCCTCCCCTAAAGCGGCGGTTTAAGCGCTATTTTAAAACCTTTTGAAACTTTCCAATTGAAGCCAAATTGAAGGAATTATCCTGTTCCATTATAGAAGGAAAAGCAAGATATTTTTAATATTTTAATTGGGAAAAGCCACCTTAATTGCTTCTTTTTAGTACTTTAGTTTTGTGTATTTGCCTTTTGAATTTTTTTTCTTCTGTTCTCTGTATTCAGACAGTGGGGGAAAGAGACAGCGTCCCCTGGTGGTTACATTTTAACTTTCCTCTTTTTTTTTTTGTAACTCTGTGTATTCAGCTGCAGAGTTTGGCTCAATGCCCAGACATTCTTATCTCTCTTAGAGGCATCTAAGAGAGACCTTGGGTTTTTTTTTCTCTCTTTGTGTCTGTTTTTTTTTCATTTGCTGCATAATTTCTATAACAAGGAAAATTACAAAAGATTTGTAAGCCTGCAAGTCTTTGATTGGATTATAAATTGGACATTGTACTCTTTTATTTATTTTTACTTTCTTTTTGAATTTTTTTTTTAGTTGGCTTTGCTTCTTGGATATAAATATATCTTTACCCTTTTTTCTTCTGCCTTATTGTATTGTATTTTTTCTCATTTTTTTTAGAGATCTTGCCCTTTTTTTACATTTTTTCCTTTGGTTTTTTTGACAACCCTCTGATTGGATACCTTTATCTGTATTATTATTTTTATTTCTTTTTCTTTTTTGTTTTTCCTCTGTTTTTTAAATTACATTCGGCCTTGTCTCCTGATAATAGGAGGGCACTGGATTATAATCTATTTTTCTTTTCTTTTTTTTTTTTCAGCTACTTGGTGGATTACAATTGGCCATCGGGCTTTTTTAAATTGGCCAGCAGGCCTGTTATTGGATTATAAATAAATAAATACAATAATTAGAAGATGAGTGCCTCAAACTTGGCGAAAGGGGTAAAGAAGGGTTCTTCGGCCCCTGCCTCAACCTCGGTGAGTCCGGCCCCTCAAAAATCTATTACAACATTCTTACAGCATGAGACCCAACAAAAAGATATGCAAGCTATACTCCAGGCAATTGCTGATTCTAAAATGGAAATGAAAAAAAGATTTGGAGAAAAATTATGAAGACTTGAAAAATGATTTGCTCAAGATGGACCAAAGAATGGAAGCTTTTCAACAGGCGATGACAGATACCCAACAAAGAATGCAAAAAATAGAAGACAAATCAGTTGTGGTGGATCAGAAATTAGAGGCTTTGCAAGATGAAAATCAAGAGACTGGCGCAAACCAATGCGGAACTGAAGGAAAATATGGCCGTTATGGAGATGGAAAGGGCATCGTACTTCCTAAGATTTCAAAATATGATAGAAGAGAAGGATGAGAACTTATTAGAATTGATGAGTGGACTATTGGCGGATCTACTTGGAATGGAAATGGACCAAATGAAAAGAGAATTGGATCAGGTTTTTAGAGTTAATTCAAACTATGCAAGAAGAAATAGAGTGCCTAGGGAGGTCCACGTTAGATTCCTCAAAAGAGCCATATGAGATGAGATCCTGAGAGCAGTAAGGGATCAACCGTTGAAATATAAAGACAAAGAACTTGTAGTTCTTAAACAGATTCCTAGAAGAATAAGAGAAGCACGAAGAGAATATCAATTTCTAACAAGGAAATTGGTCAACAGAGGAGTGAATTTTAGACGGCTGATCCCAGAAGGGTTATTAATCTTTTGGGACTCAAAAAGATATAGATTGGATACTCCATGTAAAGTAGAGGAATTTTTCAACAACCATATAGCCTTCCTGGAAAAACGTAATGCAGAGCCTAACAAATCAGAGGGAATGACTGCTCCAGAAACATCAAAGCAAATGGAGGAGGAAGTACCTAAAAAGACCCAATCAGAGGAAGATGTTAGACCCAAAGATCAGAAACAGACAAGTTCTCCCAGAAGACTGAGGTCCCGATATAATTGAAATCATGGAGGAAATTGGAATACTTTCAATAAATATAAATGGGCTTAACTCCCCACCAAAAAGGAGCAGAACATTTCATAGGTTACAAAAGTTAAAAATGGACATAATTTGTCTCCAAGAGACACATATTAAGAGACAACATTCTAGAACTTTAGAACAACCAAAATTAGGTAAACTCTATTCTTCTTTGGCACTACAAAAGAAAAGAGGGATAGCTCTATACCAGGGGTGTCAAACTCAATTTCATTGAGGGCTGCATCAGCATTGCGGTTGCCCTCGGGGGGGTGGGGGGGCAAGGTGGGTGTGGCCTACTGGGTGGGCATGGATGGAGTGGGTGTGGCCTACTGGGTGGGCATGGCCAGCTCTACATTGTTCGCGTCAAGGGTGCCTGTGGGGGCCTGGGCAGGAGTGGGACAGATCTGAGGGTCTCTGGCATAAGGGGGTGGGACCGGGGCAAGCGCCAAGGCATGGTCCATTTCTTTATTCCTCACAAAGGATGACACCTCCCCAGCATGCACCCAGGGGGCGGGGCCGACGCAGCAGGGGCTGGTTCCTTGCTGTTTCTAGACGGCCTTGTGGAGCTAAGACTGAATGCGTTTCACCATAGATGGCCACCACAAAATTGTGCATTGGCTCCGGCCAGCCTGGGCCAGGGCCAAGGCAGCGGAGGCCGTTCCCTCACTGTTTCCAGGATGGCTTCGTGGGCCACATGAAACCACTTCGCGGGCCGCATCCGGCCCCCGGGCCTTGTGTTTGACATGTCTGCTCTATACATAAAAGAAAAGATGAACCCAAAACAAATCTATGTTGATGAAGAGGGAAGAATATTAATGGTGGAAATTACATGAAATCAAAAACAAATATTGATGGTTGCAATATATGCTCCCAATGAGAAACAAGATCATTTTTTTCAGCAATTATACGATAAACTGGTGGACTTAAATTATCATAACCTTTGTATACTTGGAGATTTTAATGCAATTGCTGATGCAGTACGAGACTACAAAAGTCATAAACAAGGGAAAAAAAGGAAGTAATACCTTACCTAAACCCTTTTTAAAAATGAAAGGCGAATTTTGTCTACAGGATATATGGAGAGAGATGAATCCAGAAAAAGCACAATATACCTTTTACTCCAATAGACATAAATCATGGTCAAGAATTGATATGATAAGGACTTCTTATGAATCTGACGACTATGATACAAGAAGTTGAAATAGAACCAAACATTTGGGCAGATCATAATTCAATTAAAATGACCTGGAAAGGAGCTAGGAAAAGATTAAGATGGTTCTTGAATAAATCGATATTGAAGGAAAAAGAATTCTTACAATTAGCAACAAAAGAAATGGACTTTTTAAAAAAAAATAATAAAAAAGAAGAAACTTCTATTCAAAATGTATGGGATACGGCAAAAGCATACTTTAGAGGTTTGGCTATCACTTATGCTGCCAAAAAGAACAAAGAAAAGAGACAAATACAGTGCAGATTGAAAGAACAGCTTAGCATTCTGGAATCTGAGCTACAAATTGATCCACAAAAGAAAAAATTGAAGACACAAATGGAATTAATAAAACACAAATTAAACTTACTGGAGATGGATATAAAGGCACAACAGATTAAACGAGCTAAACAGAACTTTTTTGAAAATGCTAATAAACCGGGAAGATGGCTTGCATATAGATTGAGAAAAGAAAGAGAAAAAAGATTAATAAGTAAACTACAGGACTCAAAGGGAGAGTTACATTGTCATTGTGATGTAATGAAAAAAATCACTAATGCGTACTTTGAGTCACTTTATAAGGCGGAGGTGATTTCTAAAAAAGCAATTCAGGATTATTTAAAAGAAGCAAAGCTCCCAAAGGTTCCTGAGAACATGCGACAGGTTAAATGAGAAGATATCAATGATGGAGATTAGAGGCAATACAAAGACAAAAGAAAGACAAAACGCCGGGGCCTGATAGACTACCTGCAGAATTTTATGTAGCCCTACAATCCCAATTTTGAAAGACTTTTGTAATGAAATTTTTATACAGACAAAAATACCAAATTCATGGACTGAAGCTAATATCACTTTGATACCCAAAGAAGACACTGATCTTACACAAATTAAAAATTATAGACTAATATCGCTATTAAATGTGGACTATAAAATTTTTGCTGCAATAATGGCAGAAAGAATGAAAAATTTTCTAAATGAATTTATTCACTCAGATCAAAATGGCTTCCTCCCAAAAAGACAGATAAAGAACAACTTCAGGATTATTTTAAATGTGTTGGAATATTATGAAAATCATCCAGGGAATCAGATGGCATTTACATTTCTTGATGCACAAAAAGCTTTTGATAATTTAAACTGGCAATTTATGTTTCAACAGCTACAGGAAATGGATTTTGTAAACAAAAACCAGGCACTTATTACCATGCCTGGTGGATATGCCCTAACGCAAAGAAATATTGGCTTAAGATTCATAGATGGCTGGAAAAGATGACAAAAATACAGATAGAATTTAAACCAGAATTGTTTTTGCTAGGAATAGTAGGATCTAATTATGGTAAAGAGAATGACTATTTAATACTACATGTATTAATAGCTGCAAGAATAGTATTTGCCCAATTTTGGAAAAATGAAAATCTACCATCTGACCAGGCTATAATTTCAAAAAATTTGGACTGTGCAGAAATGGATAGATTAACATTGGAGATGAAGGAGAAAGAAGATTCAATTTATTTTAAAACTTGGGAAAAAATTTATCGATGGTTAGAAATACGTTAGAATACGATCAGAACTTAAAATTGAATTGAACTTTAAAATTGAATAGAATAAATGATAGACTCTTAACTAAGTGTTATTTCTTAGATTAATAATAGTTTTATTATTAGTGATTTTAAATATTAATGGTGATGACTAGAATTAGTTGATAAGTTATTAAGTAGGAATATTTATTTAGAGGAATTTTACTTACTTAATTTTAGTTATAAGATTATAGTTAATTTCATCTTTATAATTGTTTAGTATGATACAAATTATGTTTATTTAATATTTAGATCCGGACGGTAGCTTGTTTGTTAAAGCTTGGGATTATTATGGGGGGTTACCCCATTATTGTACCTACCCTTATCCTACCCCAAATTCCTATTCCCATTCCCCTCATACCCGTATTGACCCTATCTTTTCCTTACCTATATAAAACCTAATAATTTTTTTTTTTTTAAAAAAAACCTGAATCCTACCGTGATCCGATTGGCTCATTGCCAAAACAAGATGACACCTGGATTGGCTCTCTAAACACTCAAGCTCATTGGCTACAATCAGATGAAGGAAAGCTACCTGATATCCACCTAAGCAAGTTGTGCTTCCTTTTTCTGGTTATTTGGCTATACCTTTTCATAGAATACAGTACAGATAATTGAACAAACTTTGTTGCATTACATTCTTGATTAAATTATCTTTCCATTGATATATAATTTTATGGTACTACTCCCCCAAAATAGGGGTATTAGCTATCAAACCTCAAAAATACACTTTTCCCAAAAGGTTTCCACAATTTTGGCCACTACTGTATAATTCCATTGACAATTGCCAAGAGGGACAAATCATGTAACAATAAATACTAGAAATGTCATAACAAAGAAAGAACATTCTATCCTAAGTGAGTCATACAAAAAAAAAACTGGAAAGAAATCAAAACATTTGGGGAATTTTGAAAATGAATTGAAACCACATATATTGTTATTAGGAATTATTTGGAGTATAAATGTGAAGTATCACAATAGCAACAAGATCCAATTTTCCAATTTGGAAAAGAAAAACCTTGCCAACAATACAAAAATTGGAAACCAAAATTGGAGAATATCTGGCCATGGAGAAATAGTATATATTCACTCAACTCAACCCAAACTTAAAAAGAAATGTGCCTGATATACAACAGGTTACAGAGCAAGCAAATTAAGGTATTTAGAATATAGACTTTGAAAAAAAGATATTTAAAACAATTGAAATAAATGACTTAGAAAAAACAACTGTAGAGTTTTAACATGAATATCTAAGTAACAATGCTTGAGGGAAAAAATGAAGGGAAGGGGAAGAGTGGACTATTGAACACTTCTTTTTATATTTTAATTACAGGTAGTCCTCAAGTTATGACTGTAATGGAGCCTGCCCGTTAGAGTTGAAGGTAGGGACAAACATTAAATGAACTGCCTCAACTCAACGCAAAAAGCTAATTCAGTCCTAGGCTGCATTAACAGCATTAACAGACAGTATCAAGATCATGTGAAGTTTAGTACCACTTTATAATGCCTTGGTAAGACCACACTTGGAGTATTGCATCCAGTTTTAGTCGCTATATTATAAAAAAGATCTTGAGACTCTAGAAAGAGTACAGATAAGAGCAATAAAGATGATTAAGGGACTGGAGGCTGAAACATATGAAGAACGGTTGCAGGAATTAGGTATGTCTAGTTAATTGGACAGCCATTTGTCTGAAATTGTATAGGGTCTCCTGCTTGAGCAGGGGGGTGGACCAGAAGACCTCCAACGTCCCAACTCTTGTTATTCTGTTAAGTAACAACCAGCCATCCCTGCTCTCCCCAGTGCATACATTAAATGAATACATGGGTCACTAAGTGGAGAATGGGGTACCTCAGGGGTGGGGGAGAGCCTGGGAGGCCTAGTGCAGGTACAAGCCGACCTGCATCAAGCTTCGAAGTACCCCATGCTCCACTTCCCAACCCTTGGGTGGCTCTCATGTGCGCCCACAATACAATTGGCTATCTTGCCAGTGAGAAAAAATGGGGAAGGAATATGCTGGGCACACCTACCTTTCCTGGTTTTGCCACTGCCCTATCTCACCAAGCGCCCCTGCCTTTCTGGGGAAAAAAGGACTGGTTCTCTAGCCTTTCAGAGCTTTCTGCACCATTCAGCTGGTCGTTGGGAGACTGTAAACCCTCTCCTGGCTCTTGCTAAGCTTTGAGAAAGCTTCAGGGTAAGTTTCCCAAAACCTTTCCGTTGATTTCAAATCATCCCTCCCTCAGAAAGCCACATTTCTTCAATAAAAAAAAAAAGCTGGGAGGACATACTTGTTGATGTCCCCCCCCCAAAGAAAATTAGGTGCTAAAACTAAACTCTCTGCCCTCCAGTCACTATCCCTTAAAAACCTAATCTGCTAAATTACTGAATGCCTGTAAAGAGGGTAACAAAATCTGCAAGTTACTTACCTCAACTCCAGGCTGAAGAGTAGAGGAAAGGTATGAAGCAAGCAAAGAAAATCTTTCTGCAGCTTTTTGCCTTGAGGAGCTGAAGAAAAAAATTCAGCTCAAACAGTTCAGCAGGCTAGAGCACAGCACATGCAGCAAAACGGGACAGAAGCTGGGTCCTTGCAAAGTTTTTTGCTGTTTGTCTAACTAGTCCTAGCTGGGTCTAAAAGGTCTGGTTTCCCAAAGCCTAGCAAGAGCCAGGAGAGGAGCCATTGTAACTTTGAAACAGGGTCATATGTAACGTTGGGGTGTATGACGTAACTTTGAACATTCGTTAGGTGACCTGTCATATCTCAAGGACTACCTGTATACCATATCTTACCTCTTGCACTTCTGTTTTTGTTATACTTTTGTGCGATGCTTATGCAGTAATAAATCTAATCAAATACTTGAAAAAAAGAAAAAGAAGACATTGACAGAAGATTTACAGGATGGTATCGTACCCTGCAACTATACAAGTATGTAGCTCAACATCACACGCACTGTGTTCCCATTCCGGTCTTACCTGTGCATCACTAACCAGCACCTTAGCACGCTTATTGAGCTCCTTCATAATTTGCAAGATAGACATCTTCACATCTACCTGCACACGTTTCTGCACATCTGTCACCTGCCGGATCCTGTTGAGGCAGTAACATATTTCCTTAGTCTAGCCACAATTTCTTACAACTGAGGTATGCAACAAAATGAAAAATACATTTCATTTCCAACTGAAAATATATTGTTTTTGTTTCAAGTGGACAACTGTTTGGAAGAATGTTATTCCAGGTTTCAGCTGAAATAAAAACCAGAGACGTCTTCAGGGGCAATTAGGGCAAAATTGGTGCACTTCTCCTTTTTTATTTTTTATTTATTTTTTTATATATATTTTATTGATTTTTTTTAAAACTGTCAACGCTGTTAATATATGATATTATTGCTTTGACAAGATATACAGAAGTGTCTGGTATTTTTAGAGTTAATTCAGATGACAGAGTGAGGGAGGAGATTCATAAGGAAAGCCCGGGAAAAAGGAACGGAAGTGAATCTTTGCCCTCTGTCCTGAAGACAGAGGGAGTCCCAGACTGAGGCCTCTGCAGCAATGGGCAGATTGGCACCCCCCACAAGTAGATGATCAGCAGCAGCTGAGCATACCACAGCTAATAGAGGCCTTGCAACAGCTTGGGGTGGTGCAGAAGCCAAGAGAGCAACAGCTGATGGGCCCACAGATGAGGGAGGTTCAGCAACAACCCCCACCCATCCAGCAACCATTGAGAGGCCTGCAGCAGCAGAGGATACCACCAGCCCCTGCAGTCCTACAGCAACTGGGAGGGCCACAGGTGCAGAGGGGAGCCCAGCAGCCATTACACCAGCAGCCAGGGTGGGGCCAGCAGCAGCAGCCCCAGTGGGGGCTGCAACAGTCTATGATTGCACCACTTTTCAGAGCAACCTTCGATGGGGACCCAGAGAAGCTGTTTTTTTTCCTCAACCAAGTGCGCTCTCATTTGAATTGCTGGGCCTATCTCTACCCGGACCCGGGGGCCATGGTCGATGTCATTGCGTCCAACCTAGATGTCACAAACGTCCTTTGTCATCCAGGAAAGCAAAAGCCAGGAACGCAGGTACGAAGTGAAATCAAGGGTTTATTCCTTAACAAGAACAAAGTCAGCACTGGGAGTGAATTGCTCCCAGTGCTTTACATAACTGTGCCACACCCCAGAACCCCACCCCCAGCTGCTAACCATCATCCGCCTGTTATAAAAGCCTCTTCCATTCGGCTATGCCCTTCCTCTGAAGTGGCCCCGCCCTACTGTGTCCCAATCCGGCTGCCCAGGCTCGGTTCCACGCCTTCAGCGTCTTCTGAGCCGTTGCTGCTCTGACTGGCCGGCAACGCCCTCTTCTTAACCCCCGGAGGCCTCCCGCGTCTTCCTGTGCCAGAGAACAATCGGCCGTGCCACTCAGCTGCTTCGCCGACGGCCGTGGGCTGTGTTGGCTTCCTTCCGCGCTGCTCAGCTGTTTTGCGGCTGGCTGTGGCCCTCGCCGGCTGCCTGCTGCACCCGCCCGAAGGTGTCTCCCCTAAAGGTATGTTGTCGACCGCCCGCCCCCCCCACAGTCCGGCGGTTCCGTAGGAGGCTCTGAGCTCCCCGCCCCAGGCGCGGCAGGCCATCGGGCCGCAAAGAGGGGGGGGGAACAGAGGGCTGTACCCGGCAGTCGGCTGGTGCGTTCTTGGGACTGGGGCGGCGCTGGCGACTCCCCAGCTCTGTGGCGGCGTCTGGCATTGGAGCGGTGGCTGGCAGCTGCGTATCACCCCCCCCCAACCGTGAATGGCAAGCCCCGTGGGGCTTGACATGCGGCCCCCTCTACCACGGGTCCTCCTGGAAGATAAAAGGATGTGGGTGAATACACGTTACTACAGCTATCCATCACCGGTTTCCCTGGGCACTTATGGTGAAATGCCCGTACCAACTGGGGTGTATGCATGTCCTCCTCCCCAACCCAGGACGCCTCTGAGAGGGCGTATCCTTTCCACTGGAGAAGGTATTGCACACGGCCCCAGAGGGTTCAGGAATCAAGGACCTCCTGTACCTCGTATTGTGATCCCACAACCGGCCCTGGTACGTTGCCCGTGGGAGGGGTCCCATGCACTAGTTTTAGAAGACTTCCATGAAACACAGGGTGTATCTTCCCCATAAATGGAGGTAACCGCAAGCGTACTGTTACCGGGTTGATTACTTGGGTTATTTGGAATGGGCCTATGTATTTGGGTCCTAACTTCCTACAGGGCACCTTCAATCGGAGGTACTTTGTTGACAGGTATACCCAGTCACCCACCTGGAAAGGTCTGTGCTCAGCCCTCTTTCTGTCGACTTGTGCTTTTACTGCTTTTTCGGCCTGTGCTAGGGCCTCCTTCACTTTTCCCCACAACCCGGCCAATTGTGTCATCCACGTTTGGGGGTATGCTGGGTGCTCACCCCCTGTGGCCACTCAGGGATGGGGACAAACTCTACCCTGTGCACCACCCGGAAGGGGGCAAACCTTGTGCTGCTGTGCACCGTATTGTTGTATGCCACTTCAGCAAACGGTAGGAGATCCACCCAATCCGTTTGCTGGTATGTGACGTAACTATGGAGATAACGCTCGACCATGGTGTTTGCTCATTCCGCCGCCCCGTTGGTGCTGGGGTGATATGCTGAACTGAGGCCCTGGGACGACCCCACCAGCTAGCTGAACTGCATGCATTAACTAGAGCTTTGGAGTTGGCAAAAGGAAAGTGCACTAATATTTACACAGACTCTAAATATGCATTCCTAACAGTGCAAGTCCATGGAGACTTATACAAAGAAAGGGGACTTATAACTTCAGGGGGAAAGGATGTTAAGTATGGACTACAAATATTGCGTCTGCTGAATAGTGTGTGGGAGCCTAAAGAAGTAGCTGTAATGCATTGCAAAGGGCATCAAAAGGGAGCATCAGATATTCAATTAGGAAATAATAAGGCAGACTGGGAAGCTCGCATTGCTGCACTAAAGGCACCTACTGAACATACAAACTGTCTAGCTTTATGGACCCCTAAAGAACAAGAGCAGGTGAAACCCAACTACTCTCAGGAAGACTTGAAACAAATTGAGGTGCTGGAAGCAAGGCAGGAAGATGGTTGGTGGATTTTGCCAGACCAGCGAGTCTTTATCCCAGGATATATGGCACGGGATGCAGTGCAACAGGTTAATAAGCAACTGCACCTGGGAAAGACAGCGCTGGCAAGTGCCCTGAAGAGAGAAGTCTATATTGACAAAATACACAGTATTGCAGCAAATGTTTGTGCTAGATGTGAGATCTGTGCAGCCAACAACCCAAGACAAGGACCCCAACTGCCTCAAGGACATCAGCCCAGAGGAAATTATCCCTTCGATTCCTTGATGATTGATTTCACTGACATGCCATGCTCAGGTCCCTATAAAGCAATGCTAGTCATAGTATGTACATACACTGGATGGCCGGATTGCATCCCTACAAGGAAAAAAAAAAGCAACTGAGGTCGCAAAAGCCTTGCTTCATATTATTATTCCCAGGTATGGGTTGCCATCTAGAATCTCTTCAGATAATGGTCCTGAATTTATCCATAAAGCCACCCAAAAGATAGCAGCTATGCTAGGAATAACATGGAAGCTTCACTGTAGTTTCCATGCTCAATCGGGAGGAAGGGTGGAGAGAATACATAGAACATTAAGGAAAAATTGGTAAAAATATGTCAGGAAACTCAGCTTAAGTGGCCAGATGCTTTAAATATGGCCCTGGTTGCGGTAAGGTGTGCTCCACAAAGGGGGCTGCTCGTATCTCCCTTTGAATTATTGTATGGCAGAGTCCCCAACTTACTCAAACCAGGTGACCAGAACTCTGGACAAGTGGCAGATACTGTTAAATTAGAACAGCTGCAGGCTCTTAACACAATAGTCCAGCGGCTACAACGATATGTTCTAACCCAAAGACCCCATGTCTTGGTCACACCCACACATAACATACAACCAGGACAGGAGGTCTGGGTAAAGGACTGGAGGAGGGAAGTTTTAAGCCCAAAGTGGAAAGGGCCATATACTGTTGTTATGTGTTCTCCCCTTGCTGTTAAGGTGGCTGAAATCAAATCGTGGATCCATTGGTCCCGAGTTAAATTGGTCACCCCCACCCAGTGGAAAGTGACTAGTGACCCAACTCAACCTCTTAAACTATCCCTGCATCGTAGAAGAAGGAGCCTCTCCTCTTCTGGTGACACTCCGGAAGCTGTCCCCCTGCGAATGGGAGAGGTGAAGAAAACCCCTGCAGGTGTTACTCCGGAAGCTAACACCCATCGCACGGGCAACAAAAATCCCCTGCCCTGGAAGCTGCAATCGCGTCACTAGTATTAGGCTTCTCTAAGCATGGAACCCAGCCAAAGGATGAGGGAAACTGCTTGTATTAGAAAGGGGCTCATGCCAACTACTTGGGTGGTTGTGGTACTGCTGATTAGTATTGTCATTAATTCCCTGTTAGCCATAGCCCAGGTTATGGCCTTGTGGGATTAGGGGGAGTATGTAAAACTGAGTGCTCCAGATGGAGACCCCCCAATATATGAAACTCCCCAATAATCTCAAGATTTAAGTGAAGTTTCAAAAGGGGGAAATGAGGTAGATGGCAAATTGCTATTAAGAGAAATGATAAAGTACTTTTGAATTATATTTTAATTAACAGAGGTGATGTTTTGAAAGCATTAACTAATACTATAAACTGGCTGAGTGTGATGACCTGTGTGCAATTCTATGAAGAAACGTTTTTACAAGAAGTGCCAACCGAAAGTCACAAATGGTGTAAGATATTACACGTGTAGGGGAGTGTGGTTTTCTGCACATTGTATAAACTTCCCTTTTTCCTATGCGTGTGGTCTCAAGATATGAACTTCTCTCTTTTAGTGTGTTAAAGGTAGATAAGAAGTCATCCATTAGGTTAAGCGTGGGCGGCAAGCTGTATAAAAATGACACCCTGGGAGTAACTCAGGGTTCAGAATCTGTCATGCTAATGCTCTGAACTATTGTGCACAAATAAAGCCTGTTTTCTCCAACCCTTCATGGTCTTGTCTTCTGATGTAAGTATTGTGGTTTTTCCACAACAACGCGTCACCTAACACAGCCGCCCGTAGTTCTGGAAGCGTATCATCTGCCACCGTACATGGGGCTGTCCGCGCTACCCCTTGACTATAGGGAGGCATGATCACTTGCACCACTTCCTCTTGCTGTGGTATTGTGGCATGTGTGACAACGCGTCTGCTAGGAAGTTCCTGCCCACCGGGACGTATTTCAAGGCGAACTTGAAACGGGCAAAGTATTGAGCCCATCTGACATGTTTGGGTGACAGGCGTCGTGGTGTTTGTAACGCCTCGAGGTTTTTATGGTCCGTCCATACCTCGAATGGCACTGTAGCTCCTTCCAGGAGATGCCTCCACGTCGCAAGCGCCCACCGTACTGCGAAAGCCTCCTTTTCCCAAATAGCCCACCCCCTTTTGGTTATGGTGAACTTGCGGGACATGTAGGCACAGGGTTGTAACGCCCCTTGGTTGTTGTTTTGGAGAAGCACCGCTCCAACGGCCACATCGCTGGCGTCAGCTTGTACCACAAAAGGAGCGTCGGGATTTGGGTGGAGCAACACGGGCTCTTCCGCAAAGAGGGCTTTTAGGTCCTCGAAGGCTTTCTGACAAGCCATGGTCCAACCCAATGGTTGGCCAGGTCGGGGTTTGCCGGCTAGGTGCTTCGTCCGCAGCAGCTCCGTTAAGGGATGGACCACCGTGGCAAAGGAGGGTATAAATTGCCGGTAGAAGTTAGCAAACCCCAGAAAGCTCTGCAACTGGCGACGCGTCTTGGGGGCTTGCCACTCCAGCACCGCCTTTACTTTGTGAGGATCCATCTCTACACCATCACCCGAAATCCGGTATCCCAGGTAGTCCAGACGCTCCTGATGGAATTCACATTTCGATAGTTTTACATACAAGTGAGCGTCAAGGAGTTTTTGTAACACCTGCCTTACGAGACAGACGTATTCCTCCATGGTGGCGTGTAGATCATCAAGGTAAACCAGGACCCCGCGTCTTCCTGTGCCAGAGAACAATCGGCCGTGCCGCTCAGCTGCTTCGCCGACGGCCGCGGGCTGTGCTGGCTACCTTCCAGGCCGCTCAGCTGTTTTGTGGCTGGCCACGGCCCTCGCTGGCTGCCTGCTGCACCCGCCCATCGAAGGCGTCTCCCCTGAAGGTATGTTGTCAACCGACCGCCCCCCCCAGTGCGGCAGCTCCGTCGGCGGCTGAGCTCCCCGCCCCGGGCGCGGCAGGCCGTCGGGCCACAAAGAGGGGGGGAACGGAGGGCTGTACCCGGCAGTCGGCTGGTGCGTTCTTGGGACTGGGGCACCGCTGGCGACTCCCCAGCTCTGTGGCAGCGTCCGGCATTGGAGCGGTGGCTGACAGCTGCGTATCACCACTCCCAACCATGAATGGCAAGCCCCATGGCGCTTGACACTAGAGGGAGAAGTATCTGAATGGCTGAATTATTTATGTAATGAGCAAGCCCCCGAATTGGAAGACCCCCAACTCTTCCTCCTAAGGCTGAGGGAAAGATTTGAGGACCAATCTATTGGTCTTAAAGCAAGAGAACAGATCCACAAAATAAAACAAGCCAGCAGGCCTGCCCTGGAGTACATTCGAGAGTTTCGCAAGATAGCAGGTCGAATAGAGGGGTGGCCAGAGCAGTCCCTAATCCTTCACTTCATTAAGGGATTAGACGATCACCTCTCTCAGGCATACATCTATCGAGCCATACCGGATCAGCTGCACGAATGGTACCAGACAGTAGTGAAGCTAGACGTTCGGCTCGCCCGCTATAAGAAGCCTCCCTCACACGAACCCGAGCAGCAACCAGAGCTACCCGGACAGCAATCACCCCCATGAAAGTCTTCAACTACTGCAATGGCCGAGAGACCCAGGCCACCTATAGGCCCGTCAATTAAGTGTTTTCGGTGTGGACAAGAGGGACATCAAGCGGCAACCTATCCAGTCCCCTACCCCCGACTGCAGAGATGACCAGAACCAGCAATGAAAAAGAAACCTGCTCAGCAGCTAACGAGAAAAAATTCCAACCGGCTCACGCAGGAACCTGTTGCCCAGATTACACCCCCCACACAGGAGAACGCCGAGACTCTGGGTGGACCCGCCCCTGCTCTACCCTCGTTTGACAGCGATGATGAAGGAGAGAATGACCCAAAGGTGAGTTGACAAATCCCGCCTTTTTCACTGGCCGCCAAACTTATAATCCCTAAGTCTGGGGCACAAATGGACTTAAACATGCTAATTGATTCTAGATGTACCCGCTGCATTATTAGTCTGCCGTTTACCATGAAAATGGGCATACGGGCAAAACAGCTTTCCAAACCTGTGAGGTTTGAGCAAGCCGATGGCTCCCTGATGGGAGGGACTCTTGTCACACAATTAACCGAGCCCTTACGTCTAGAAATAGGTGCACACTGGGAGTTTATTTGCTTCCTGGTGGCTCCAAAAATAACTGAGGCGGTAATCATAGGGCTAGCCTGGTTAGACAAATGGAAGCCATTTATCTGGTGGGAGAAAGGAATGAGGACTGTGAGACTACTTATAGGGCCTGATCCCCCCATTGATTCAACAGTTGTTGCAGGGCACCTTTGGCCACCCAATGAACGAGCACACATGGCCGCCTCATTGCCGCCAGGCGTACCAGTCATCCCCACTGAATACCAGGACTTGGCGGAGGCATTTAGTGAAAAAGAATGTGATGCCCTACCCCCTCACAGACCCAATGACTGCTCGATCGAATTGGTGCCCAGAGCCAAACTCCTACAACCGAGAATGTATGCTATGCCCCCCCTCGAAATGGAGGAGATGCAGCGATACGTGAACAAAAACCTAGCGAGGGGGTTCATCGAACGGGCCAAATCTACCGTGAGAGCCCCCATGTTGTTCAAAGAGAAAAAAGATGGGTCTCTTCGTCTCTGCGTAGACTATAAGGGTCTCAATGCTGTGAATGTGGAAAATAAATACCCCCTCCCCCTCCTAAAGGACTTATTAACTCATCTGGCTAAGGGGAGTGTCTTCACTAAATTAGACCTGAGAGAGGCTTATAACCGGGTGAGAATAATAGAGGGCGACGAGTGGAAAACTGCCTTCAACTGTCCTATGGGGAGCTATCAGTTTAAAGTCATGCCATTTGGACTTCCGGTGGCGATCGCCGCGCCGATGGCGGCTACTTTTCAGCCGTCCGCCCTGGGATCACGTTGAAGCCGGCAGAGACAGCGATCAACAGCTGTTTCGCGGCTTCGAGGCTTTCTCCCCGGGAGAAGGGGAGAAGGTGAGCTTACTCAGATAGAGGTTGAGTTCCCCAGGTCCTCCATAAATTTATTTTTGGGAGGGCGAAGGGGGAGAACTCCCTCGGAGTCTGGGTTGTTCTCCGCATCCCAGGATGCCTTTGTTCTTAGGAACAAAGCCAGATGCTGCTTCCACATCTGCTGCTTAAAGAAGATTTGTAAGTAAAACAAAAAGCAGATGGAGCTGACCAGGAGGATTAGAATTATGATAAGTTGGGACGTTAACTCAGGAAATAATTGAAGTATCTTTCACATCTATTATTCTAACAAAGGGAGGAAGCGGAAAAAAAATGGCGGAGGAATGCCGTTTCTTTTTTTGAAAGACTTTCACTTTCATTTGGCAACAAAGTTTTAACAAAGTAGCGGATTCTGGTATTCATTTAAAGAAGCTCTTTTTTTCCTTCTTTTTACTGTCTCTTTTTTTTAAATCTTTTGTAACTGTTGGATTTATAAGAGAAGTGGTTTTAAGTGGTTTGAAAATGGCTTCTAAACGTCCTGGAATTTCTGCCGTTCCTAAAAGCTCAATTTCCTCTCCTGTAACTCAGACTGTACAGCAATCCAAGCCTAAGTCTCCACCACCCTCTCCCCCACCATCGGCACTCACACTCAAAGATCTACAGGATGCTTAGGAGAAAACAGCATAACAAATTAAAACAGAGACAGCAGAACTTTTTGAGGGGAAAAATAGGGAGATGAGAGAAGATATAATTTTGGCTCTCCAAGGGCTAGCAGCTCACGTAGAACAGCTGGATGATCGTTTGGATGAAGTGGTGGGAAATATTGAAAGGTTAGAACAGTGGTTCTCAAACTTTTTAATGCCGCGACCCCAACCGGTCGTAAGTTGAGGACTACCCAACCGGTCCTAGGTCGAGCACTTTCCCTGCCTGGGAGCGCCGCGCATGCATGATGCCGCCCCTTGCGCCGGCCAAGGCGTAGCTGGCAAGCGGCAGAGATGGCGCAGGCTGACCACCGGCTGGGCCACCAGCTGGCCAAGCCCAAGGAGGCAAGGCACCCGCCGGGCCCCACGCGCGCCAGCAACCCTCCCTGTGCCCGCCGGCCTCCCACCTCCCACCCCTGGCCCTCTTTTACTTACATTTTTAGTAGTTGCTCAGCAGGGAGGGATGGAAACTTCCAGAACGCTCACCTTTGCTGCAGACAACTTGTAGCACCGTTTGCAGAATGGGACTTTTGGCAGGCTCAGCAGGGCAGAGACAGCCTGGACAATTCCTACTGGCTTTTGAAAGCCAATAGAATTAGACTCTATTCAAGAGAGTCTATTCTATTGGCTTTCAAAAGCCAATAGAATAAAAGGGAGTAGCACAGCTAAAGGGGGAAAAAATGGCGGACTGCATTGTTTGGTGACCTCCATGAAATGGTCGTTCAACCCCAAATGGGGTCCCGACCCACAGGTTGAGAACCACTGGGTTAGAAGATAGAGTGGAAAAAGTAGAAAATAATGTTGATACTGCACAGAATGAAATTATTATGTCACAATATAGGAATATGGAATATGCTTTGCGAATAAGAGGGCTGAAAGAGAATTTGAAAGAAGAAATTGCAGCAGATTTGGCTCCTATTTTGGGATGTGATCCTGAAGTAATTTTGAGAGAAATAGAAAATTTTTTTAGGGTTAATTTGTGGATTGCGAGACAGAGAAATCTACCAAGAGATGTGGTTATTTACTTTTCCAGAAGATTACTTTGTAATGAAATTATACAGGCTTTTTATAAGCAGAAATTTCAAATTGCAGCTCAAGATGTTATAATTTTAAAAGAAATACCTCCAAAAATTCTTAGAAGAAAGGACTTTGCTTTTTTGGCTGAGGAGCTTAAAAATAGACAGGTTCAGTTCAGATGGGATTTACCTGTTGGAATTGTAGTGACCTACGCTGGGATACGTTATAGACTTAACACAATTTTTAAAGCAAGAGATTTTTATGCTTCCGTTTTGAAGGCAGGTACACCACCATCTGCACCATCTAAGAAAATTGAAGAAAAGCTTGAAGAAAAGCTGGCTGAAGGAGCAATGTCATCAGTTTCAGGAGATTAGCAGGTTGAATCTTTGCAACAGTGTCTCGAGATAAAAGATGATCCAAAGGAGCAGAGGATGACTGGTGCAGCTCATAGACGTAAAGAAAAAGAACAGAAAGTGGATGCTGGATCTACAGTGCAATCAACTACCTCAGAGCCAGTGGGAGGAACAAGACCGAAGAGATCTTCGACGGCAGATTTACAAGCAGTGTTCCGGAGGCTTCATGTCACTAAAGATGGCAAAGTTTCTGACATGGAATGTTAACGGTTTGAATTCACCACAGAAAAGAAAGAAAGTATTTCATTGTTTGAAACAACAGAAGAATGATGTTGTATGTTTGCAAGAGACGCATATTACTTCAAAGGACCAAAAGTATCTGATTAATTCCCGGCTGGGATTACATTTTATAGCCTCTGCTCTGCAGAAAAAAGGAGGAGTAGTTATCTATGTGAGAAAAGATTTGTCGCCGAAATTAATTGACTCTGATTCACAAGGAAGATATGTTATTACTGATTTATTATTGAATGGTAAGAGATGTCTGATTATTGCATTATACGCCCCTAATCAACAACAGAAACAGTTTTATAAATTGATACATCAGAAATTAATTCAATTGGATTATAAATCTGTTATTATGATGGGTGACTGGAATGGTGTTTTAGATTGAAGTAAAGATAAGAAGGGTTCTTTTAAACTTTCTAATCATGCTAAGCTACCCAAAGCTTTTTTTGACTTGAAGGACGATTTGGAATTTAGAGACATTTGGCGAGAACGGAATATTGAAGAAAGAGACTTTACCTTTTTCTCGGACAGGCATCAAACATATTCCAGAATTGATTTTTTTTTAAATTACTAATGACTTTTTTTCTAGGGTCAAGAATGTCAAGATTTTTCCTAGAACGTTGTCTGACCATAATCCTGTATGGATGGAGTTATCTGTTGAAGATGTGAATAGAAGGACTTGGAGATTGAATGAAAATTTATTTAGATATGAGGTGAATGTACAGAAATGTAGAGAATATTTGAAGGAATTTTTTCTTTTGAATATGTATAAGGGTACTTTGATGCCAATAGTTTGGGGTGCTAGTAAAGTGTATATGAGAGGTGTTTTGATTCAAATGAATAATGCGAACAGGCGTAAACAGAAGCAAAAACATATAGAGTTGATTTTAAATCCATTGGATAATAGCTTAAGGGTTTCTATAACTATGCTTAGGGAGCAATTTAATTTGGGGAGAATTTCAGCGGTTAAAATGAATGTTCTTCCAAAGTTTCTTTTTTTGTTCCAAATGATACCTATTTTGAAAAAAGATGCCAACTTGGAGGAATGGCAGAAGGGTATTAATAAGTTTATTTGGGCAGGGAAAAAACGAAGAGTTAAGTTTAAGATTATACAAGATGTACGGGAAAGAGGAGGACTTAAGACGCCTAATTTAAAATTGTATTATGATGCGGTGGCTTTAACTCTGATTAGCAATTGGCTTAAATTAACAAATAAAAATATACTTCTTCTTGAGGGATGGGATTTATTATATGGATGGCATGCATATTTAATTTATAATAAAAAAGTAGATCAGGTTTTTAAATCTCATATTTTAAGAAATGCTTTATTACGGGTCTGGAAGAAGTATTATTATAGGTTAAATTATAAAATTCCAATTTGGGGTATTCCCGGACACGTGATAGAGGGGGTATCTAGAGGAGTGAATTTGGACAGGATTTCTTATAAGAAATTACTTAGTTTGGAAGGGAAGGACTGGCAAATAAAATCTCTAGCCGAGTTGAAGCAAGAAAATATTGTACACTCTTGGTTTCAATATAATCGTTAGTTAGGTGGAGTTTAGTGTAGAGGTGAGAGACAGGCAAAGCTCGTGTGCAGAAAACTGCCCCCCCAACGCTTGTGTCTTTTCTCTGTATCTATCTCCCCCCCCCTCACATCACCATAGTGATGTGAAAGTGCGAAGGTCTGTGTGACCTTGCCAGTTTGATAAGGCTGGCTGGTGAACAACAAGTTTCCCTTTTTATGGCCTCTAGCTTTTTACTCTTGAGGATTGGTAAAGGATTTTAGCCAATGAAATGCTATTGCCATACAGTAACTTTTGCTATTTGTAAAACTCTATATAAACAATAAATGCTGCGTAGAGAGGGGCCATTTCTTTGCACCCTTCAATGACTAAGGACTGATTACTACAGCTGGCGCCCTCAGCAGGGACATTTTGTTTTGGGACCCCTACGGGAAGAAGCAGCTGCCAACATACTTACCATCGTCTGGAACAGACCCCTAGGTGCACTTTCGTCTTACGAGACCCCTCAGTGAGTAAGTATGGGCTGTAAATTATCTCACCCTCAGCAAAAGCACGTACAGGAGCTCAGACTCCTGCTACAGAAGTCAGGCGTGGCAACGCTTGAAAAGGACATAAGGAAGCTTATTGGGGAGATAGGAAAACAGTGTTCTTTGAATCCTGAGCATTGGACGCTTAGGCTAAAAGATAGAGCATAAATTACATCTTGAACCTTGGGCTTCAGTATTACATTTATAGTGTTCCGTCCTGTCAGGCAAGGAAGAAAAAAAATGGACCCATATATTTCAGAAGGGCGGCAATTAATTATCAGCCCCCTTCTGCTTGCAACTAAGTAAAATTTATTCCTCCTAAAACATCTTTAATTGGATTTTCAGCTTCTTCTGAGGGGGCTAATTCGTTTGCTGATTAGTTAGAGGCATAACTCAAAATGTACTCCCTCAGAGTGAAGTGTTTTGAGCAATCGGAATGCTTTGAAACTGCAATCTGTTAACTGTCAGACAAATGTCTGCTTGTGTTTTGTGTTATGTGTGTGTGTGTGGCCACTCAGAACATTATGCTTGGGCTTGGAATGGTGAGAAAAATGGAGATGATTAAGGGCCCTCAAAACCACTTTTTGGTTGAAATCACCTTGTCATTTTTCTCGCTTCTTGCAAAACAAGTTATATGTCTAAATAAATGTTGTTGTAACAGTATTTGTGTATATACGTTTGTCTTTGTTGTTCTGTGTTATTTCCAAGACTTGGAAGAGGCTCAAAGCCCTCTCTGATAACAACAATACAAAAAGGCCTTGCTAAGAATATATGGTTTGCCTGGAGAAAGTATGAAATAAAATAATTGTATGTGGAATGGTTTTATGCAAACAGTCAGTATGGAACTGAATGAGTTAATTTGTTGAAGTGTGTGTTAGCCTTCAAAACCCACCCATTTTCTCCCAAACTGTGAAAATAATAGTAAATATTTGTATGAGAAGAATTTCATGGAGAATGTATGAGAGAATTTATTGAAAAATGCATATGAAGGAGATGAAACTATTTTTTGGTGGTGAGATTCCCCCCCCCCCGTCTCTTTCGGCTGGCTGCGTTGCTTAAAGAGCTAGAGACAGGAAGGAGGGGGGGGGGGGGGAACTGTTCGTTTAAAAAATTTTCTCCTCTGCTTGGAATTGTAATCTGAGAAGAGTGGAGTGAATCTGAAACTTGACATTCACCTATGCAGTTTCGGCAAATAAATTTTTTACTCAAAAGAGAAACAGTAAATGTTGGACAATATTTTTTATATCCAACAACCAAAAGAACTAACTGAATTACTTTGTTATAGATTTATAAATGTTTAACCTATTTATATAAAAATTGTTTCCATCTGAATGGACTTTGCTTAAATTGAAGCACCAAAGATACATTTTAATTGGCTTTCAGAAAATATAAAATGATTTAGGATTGCAATAAGTCCCAGAAAAAATATAGTTGCACAAATTGATGACATCATGAGTACTCAATTTGTGGACAGAATTCCACACTTTTGATTTTTTCCTACTAGTAAATTACTTAACGGAGTATTAACTGTAATAGAAGTGCAGAAAGTATATTGGATTGAATAATATTTACTTATCGCACATCCCATCCCAAAATGTTTTATTTTTTATCCAGGTGGTTGCTAAAATGATAACCTTAGGACACACAAGAGTTGCCATCAAAAAGCAACTGATTAATTAATAGTTTTCAAAAATAACTTATCTCTTTAATATGCTTTAACTGACTATATAGGCTGTATTTCATATCATTTGCCTAATGATCTTTGACTTGCTTGTTTAATGACTTTTTCCTTTCCAGTCCAGCCACTGCTTTCTTCCTCTTTCTCCCTTGCCACAAGTTATTGCTTTTTCTGATGGAGGATCAAAAGATTGGTATTACTTTAGAGGATGCGAATTTGATAAAACAGATTAAAGATCAAACTCGAGCTCATATAAAGAGAATTTATAATGTCTTAATAGAATTGGATTCTGAAACGGAATTAGTTAAAGATTGTATGGTAAAATGGGCACAAAATATTCAAGAACCGATTCTATTGGACACATGGGAGATAATTTGGGTTAGAAATGTAAAATTTACTCAAGCTCAAAGTTTGAGAGAAAATTTTTATAAAATGTTTTATAGGTGGCATTTGGATCCCCAAAAGTTGTCTTGTATGTATCCTAACTTGCAGCCCAAATGTTGGAGATGTGGTAGTTTGGATGCAACTTATTTTCATATTTGGTGGACCTGTAGAAATGTAAAAGCTTTTTGGATTAAAATTTGGTGGAACATTCAGAATATTTTTAAAAGAAAGACAAAGTTTACTCCTCAACTATTTTTGTTGGGTATTATAGTAGATGTTGATGCTAAAGAAATTAATTTGATGTTGAATTTAATAACAGCAGCAAGGCTGCTGGTAGGGCAATATTGGAAGGATTGTTTGCCTACTATAGAAGAATAGACGCTTAAAGTGTCAAACTCAGCAGAAATGGCTAAGATTTCTGCTTATTTGAAGGATTATTCCCAAGAAAGATACATTTCGGTTTGGAGAAAATGGATAGATTATATTCAGAATAAATATGGGACTAAAAAGTTCCATTTATTTTATGAATAAATTTTAGAGTATTATTACTGTTATTATTATTATCATTAATAGTTTAGTATAGTGGAAATTTTATGATATTGTGTTGTTTAGATATTAGGTTTTTAATTTGTTTATATGATTAAGTTTATTCTTAAATTGTTTACTTTGTGTTAAAAGGGAGTTAAAGCGCATTATATTTGTTTATCTATATAGTTGGTTAATGTTAGTTAGATTACGATTATTATATTTATTACCCTGTATTCAGCTCTGGGAAGTGGGGGAGGGGGGTGGGGTGTATTTTGTAATTTTTTGTAAAACTTTTCAATAATAAAAAAAAGTCATGCCATTTGGACTACAGGGGGCCCCAGCTGTATTCATGCAGTTGATTAATGAGGTCCTACATGATCACTTGTACAAAGGGGTTTTGCTGTATCTTGATGACATCGTGATATACAGCACGAATATGACTGATCACATAAAGCTGGTGAGAGAAGTGTTAAAGAAACTACTGAATGCCAAGCTTTATGCCAAATTGTCGAAATGTGAATTTCACCAGACCCGATTAGACTATCTTGACTACAGAATTTCCAACGAGGGTATTGAAATGGATCCAGCCAAGGTGAAAGCTATAATGGAATGGCAACCCCCAAAGACTCGCAAACAACTCCAGAGCTTTCTGGGTTTTGCCAACTTTTATCGTCAATTCATCCCCTCTTTTGCCGAGATTGCCCTACCCCTTACAGAACTACTCAAAACAGGCAAAGGAGGAGGGAAGCCACGACTGGGCCAACCACTAGCATGGACAATGGACTGTCAAACAGCTTTTGAGCATTTAAAGAGACTATTTGCTGCTGAACTGGTCCTAAAGCACCCCTGCCCAGGGGAACCCTTTGTGATTCAAGCCGACGACAGCGATGTGGCAGTTGGGAGCTGTGTTACTACAAAAGAACAAAAGTGGGGTCCTGCAACCCTGCGCTTACACCTCTAAGAAATTTACTGAGAGTGAGCGCAGATGGGCAATCTGGGAGAAAGAGGCCTTTGTGATTGGATGGGCGCTATTAAACTGGCAACACTATCTGGAAGGGAGGAAGGTACCATTTGAGGTATGGACAGATCACAAAAATCTAGAAGCACTGAAAACTCCCCGCAAATTGTTCCCAAAGCAAGTGCAGTGGGCACAGTACTTTAACCACTTCAACTTCACTCTAAAGTACATACCAGGAGGAAAAAACTTCCTAGCTGATGCACTATCCTGGCTACCGCAATACAAAAGCGAACAGGAAGAGATTAACGAGGCTATTATCCCCAATCCACAAACTGCTGCTCAACTTACACCTCGCAGGGTCCCCAATCCTGATGACCCTGGGGTAAAGAAAATAAAATGAGAGCTCCTCATCGACCAATGGTTCAAAGATAATCACACCTCCCTAACGTGCACGGATGGCTTGGCTTACAAAGGGGGGAAACTATATTTGCCCGAAGCCCTCCATCTTAATGCTCTCAAACACAGCCATGATGTAAAACAGGCTGGACACTTTGGATATTTGAAAACCCTACACCTCACCCGCCGGCAATTTTGGTGGCCGGGGCTGAAAAAGGATGTGGAAAACTATGGAAAAAGTTGTACTGTGCCACAATGAAAAGAATCCCAGGGAAAACCCCTGGGTTACTGCAACCCGTGGCAGACCCTTCTCAACCACGGGAAGAAATAGCTATGGACTTTATAGTAGACCTACCTGAAAGTAGAGGAAATACTGTCATCTGGACTGTAATAGACTTGTTTTCAAAGCAGGCTCATTTCATCGCCTGCAAAGGACTCCCATCTGCCCAACGACTGACCAAATTGTTCCTGAAACATATCTACCAGCTGCATGATGCCCCTAAGCGAATAATCTCGGACAGGGGAGTGCAGTTCACAGCAAAGTTTGGGAGGAGCTTTCTCAAATTAATTGGATCATCACAAGGTCTATCATCTGCTTTTCATCCTGCCATGAATGGGGCTGCAGAATCCGCTAACAAAATGGTGGAGCAATATCTTAGATGCTACGTTTCTTACCAGCAGAGGAACTGGACTGACCTCCTCCCTTTTGCGGAGGTGGCGTACAACAATTCTGTGCACAGCAGCACCAGCTACACACCTTTCAGAGTGGCCACAGGAAAAGAGTTCAGCCCAATACCTGAATACCCTCAGGTGCCCTCCGCTTCCCAGACACTTGACCAATGGGTGAGGGGGTGGGAAGAAGTTTGGAGAAACACAAAAACTGCTTTAAAAAAGACTTTTGAAACCTATAAAAAGCAGGCTGATAGAAAGAGGGCTCCCCAAAGAACATTCCAAGTTGGGGAAAAGGTTTATTTGTCAACTAAATATTTACGCCTCAAATTGCCCAGCAAGAAATTGGGACCAAAATTCTTGGGGCCTTTCCCCATAGTAAGGATCATCAATCCGGTCACCATAGAACTAAAACTCCCTAGACTTTTAGGGAGAATTCACCCAGTTTTCCATTGCAGCTTGTTGAAACCTTATCGGGGCTCCACTTTAAGACCTCCCCCGAGGAAAGCACCTGGGCCCCTCGTAGTTGTGGGACAGACCCACTATGAAGTGAAACGTATTCTTGACTCTAGAATTTTTAAAGGGAAATTACAGTACCTAGTACAATGGAAGGGATACCCATTGTCTGAAGCCACCTGGGTGAAATCCAGTGAGGTGAAAGCTGACAGGCTCATCAAAAGATTTCATGTGAAATACCCCAACAAACCGAAAACTAGTCATTAACATATGCTTTTGTTTACATTACAGGATCTGTCCTATTTGTAAGGGGGGGCGGATGTCAACGCTGCTAATATATGATATTATTGCTTTGACAAAATATACAGAAGTGTCTGGTATTTTTAGAGTTAATTCAGATGACAGAGGGAGGGAGGAGATTCATAAGGAAAGCCCGGGAAAAAGGAACGGAAGTGAATCTTTGCCCTCCAGGCTAATTGGAAGATGTGACTTATGACTGCAAAATAAGGGAGGGTTTTAGAAAGAAAAGTTAGACACAAGCAAGAGAAATTCAGATTCTGGCATAAACATCCATGATGTGCCGTCGATTTGTTACACTGTTAATAAAGACTTTAGGATAAACATGCCTGGAAGTTTTTTAAAGTGTTTCATTTGTCAGAACCTTGACATAACAACCTGGTGCTCAGTAAACAGCATGTTGTCTAGTTCACATTTGACAACAATCAATAGTCAATTTCTATCATATCGTACTCTACATACTTCCCTTGATTTTCTCTTCTTCCCATATTGTTCTCTTTTGCAAACATTAGGTTAATACAGTTCTTAGTATTTTAGTAACAAAGAGGTTAAATATAAACATTTTTCTAACATTTTGTCAGCTGTCCTCTGCCAGCTGCTGATAAACTCCAAACACAGAAGGAACAGGTGACCAGCAAACTTTAATGCAAAAGAAAAGTCAGCACTGGGAGTGAATTGCTCCCAGTGCTTTACATAGTTGTGCTCCACCCACCAACCCCACCCCACTTAGCAAGCCAGCATCCAGTCCGTATGGATAATAGGTGTAGTGCACCACCCTTTCCCCCCCCTCCAGACACACCCACAGAGCCTCTGCCATCCCAGCCACTTGTTCTGATAACGAGGCAGCTGGAGGAAGGGAGACACAGCCAAGGTAAGGCACAATCCCTCCCTCGTCTTGCTTATCTAGTCCCTTGTCCAGCTGGTAGGAGGAGTGTTCCTGGCTTCTGTCTCCTCTGAGGACGGCACCTGCGGCGTCTGGCTCCATGCTCCCCATCTCCCGGCCCATGGCAAGCCCAGGGGCTTGACACATTTATCCAATTAGTAATAGCATCAATATAGAACTTCTTTTCTAGTTAGTCCTCTTGGTTGCATTATATGTCCTGTTTTCAACATTCTCATTTAGACTTTTCCCCCACCAAATTGAAATCATTTTTATCTGTTAAGATTTTCTCAAAGTTGATTTACGGTTAAATATCTAATCTGTTTCCCTCACAATAATCCTCCCAACAATTACATTTCTCATATCATAAAAAAAAATACAATACTACTCCGAATAAGAAAGAAGAAAAAGAAAAAAATCTCTCTCTCAAACTAAAATTCATTTATATTCCCCATTTTTTCATTTTTTAACTCTATTCCATTCGATATTTACTAATTAAGTAATCCATGGTATATTTTAACCATATTCAAACAAATACTTAATTTTTAAAAATTGCACCTGATAAGAGTTACATTTCACATATCATATCATATCATATCTATATCTATATATATATGTATACGTATACATATAGTAATAAAAGCTGGGCTTTTTTTGTCATAGAACGCCCAGAATGGAGTTCCGGCACCTTTTTGGGATGGAACCTTGTAGGGTAGGCAAGGCGGGTTGTATGACATGTGAGTTCCAGCACCTTTTTTTTTTTTACAAAAAAAGCACTGAATAAAAGCAAATGAGTTCGAGCACCAGGATAACATTAAACCAAAAGACTGTTTAATACAAATGCTAAGCTTTCGTCGGCCAACACTGCCGACATCGTCAGAGCATAAAACAAGGTTTCTGGGAGGTCTCTTATATTATCGGTCGGCTCTGCGCCCGGCTTTTTGACCTAGTCATCGGTCCACTCATCATCTCCAGTTGTTTTGTTCTTAAAGGGCTCGCGTTTGCTATCGTGCGGGTGGTTTCTAGGGCTGCTTTTCCCTTTTCCTCCCCCCAGTCATTTTCCTCATGCGCGTCCAGCTGTCAAGTTGTTTGGGGCGCTCTTGCTCGCTTCCCCCCAAGGCATATCAGTTCTTCCACTGTGGGGCTGCCGACGAAATGCACAGTCGGAGCCATTCTCTTGCTCCCCAGTCCTGCTGCTCCTGTGCGTGTGCGAGCGTCTAAGAGTCGGTTTGTCAAGAGGGTCTGGGCATCCGTCAGGGGGCCCCCTGTCAGGTGCGTTCCTGCACCCATTCTTCCACTTGCCAGCATCGTCTCTCTCCTGGGGCATGTCCGGGCGCGTCGGGGGTCTCTCTCCAGTCGCTCGCCCTCGTTTTCCCCTTCTCTCACGGTTTGCCATCGCCTTGCGTCCATCGCCAAACCATCCACTGGGTGTGTATCCGACGCCGCTTTGCCATTTGCCAGCTCTCTTGCCCTTCTTGCGCGTGTGTAGACTCCCAGAAGCTGACCTTCCATCGAGCGCCCACGGGCATCCGCTGCGGGATCATCGGTGGGGTGTATTGCCACCTCTATCTTGCTCGCGGGGGTCATTGCATGTGTGTGGGTGTCTCGCGGGCCATTGTCCAACCGCCTGCGCTCATCACTCCTTTCTCCTCTCGTTGCGGGGTGGGTTGGGGTGTCTACGGGATGCATTCCCCCCCCCCTGTCCTGTCTATGGGGCGTGTTGCCGGCTCTTTGCTTTGCCGGAAGATTGTTCTCTTTGTCACTCCATCCTTCTGATCCTGCAGGGGGTGGGGAGGTTGCCTTCATTGTGGGTTGTGATGTTGTCCTTCCCATACCTTTAGCGCTTGATATGCTGGAAAGAGTTCTATACGGCGGTTGATGGAATTGCCATCTGAAAGCCAGGCCTCCTTAAGCAGGCGGCCTCCCTTAGTGACGTCCCTGGATATAGTCTGCGCGTTGGCAAGGTTGAACTTGTGGCCGTGGTTGGCCATATGGGTCGACACTTGTGAATGTTGTTCTTGCCTCTTGATCGCCAGTGCGTGCTCATGTACCCTAGTTTTTAGCCTCTTGGTAGTCTCCCCAACGTAGTTGCAGGGACAGTCCTTGCATTTGATCTTGTACACTATCGAAAGTAGCCCACAAGCCAGACCAGACCTTATGTGCCAGGATTATGCACCCCAAGGACCCACTCCCCAACGAGGAAAGATCTTTGATAGTGTACACCCACACACACGCAATGACCCCTGTGAGCGAGATGCAGGTGGCGATACACCCCACTGACAATCCCGCAGCGGATGCCTGTGGGCGCCTGATGGAAGGTCAGCTCCTGGGAGTCTACATGCGTGCAAGAAGGGCAAGAGAGCTGTCGAATGGCAAAGCGGCGTCGGATACACACCCAGCGGATGGTTTGGCGATGGACGCATGGCGATGGGAAACCACGAGAGAAGGGGAAAATGAGGGCGAGCGACTGGAGAGAGACCGACGCACCCGGACACTCCCCAGGAGAGAGACGACGCTGGCGAGTGGAAGAATGGGTGTAGGAACGCACCTGTCAGGGGGCCCCCTGACGGATGCCCAGATCTGCTTGACAAACCGACTCTTGGATGCCCACACACACGCAGGAGCGGCAGGACTGGAGAGCAAGAGAACGGCGCCGAGTGTCCATTTCGCTGGCAGCCCCATGGGGGAAGAACAGATATGCCTCGGGACAGAGATGGGGGAAGCAACAGCGCCCCGAACAACTTGACAGCTGGGCGCGCATGAGGAAAATGACTGGGGGGAGGAAAGGGGAAAAGCAGCCCTAGAAACCACCAGCGCGGTAGCAAACGTGAGCCCTTTAAGAACAAAACAACTGGAGATGATGAGTGGACCGATGACTAGGTCAAAAAGCCAGGCACAGAGCTGACCAATAATATAAGAGACCTCCCAGAAACCTTGTTTTAATGCTCTGACGATATTGGCAGTGTTGGCCGACGAAAGCTTAGCATTTGTATTAAACAGTCTTTTGGTTTAATGTTATCCTGGTGCTCGAACTCATTTGCTTTTATTACTATATGGCTTTACCCAGGATTCGTATTTTTAATATAATTAGGGATATGACACAGCTGACAAAGTGAGAAAGAGCCTGTGGCCTAGAGGTTAACACAGCTGCCTAACGTGCAAGCAGCCCAGGTTCGAATCTCAGAAGGGTATGTCTGGCTGATGAGAGCTAAGTAGCTCGAAATAGCTATTCCAGTCTCCCTTAATACTTTGTTAGCAATCCCAAAATTAAAAAAAATCCTTATCCTTCCTCTCCTTCCTGGTGCTGTTACTGTTGGTAGGGGTAGAGCTGCAAGCACGCATACCCAGACATGAAGGGAAATGGGAGAGAAGAGGACTCATGATGACAAATAGTGGAGGACAAGAACAACAGACAGACAAATGGAATGGAGGAGAGGGGAACAGCAGTGTAAGGGCACTTGGGATACTGGACTCGGATCCACAGCCCAAAGTGAGTGCGGGGGAGTGGTTAGTAGGCATACCAACAGTAACAACACCAGGAAGGAGAGGAAGGATAAGGAGGGGAGAGAGAGAAGTTGTGGAACTCGAGTGCAAACAAGGGGAGGCGGGACATTTAAGGAAATTACGGTCAGTTAGGATGAATGGCCCTATCATGCGGTCAATGTGTAAAAAACTAGGTTAGCAAGGCTTATAAGAGATCTTTCTCCACCCCAATGCTTTACTCTGAAGACGCTGGCAGTGGACCAGCAAAAGCTAAGTTTGTTTTAATATTGTAAATTGTTGTTTTTATTGTTTTAAATTTTTTAACAATAAACAGCTGATTTATATTTATCCCGGAGTTCGAAGATTGTGTAGTATTGAATAGATAGAGTACAGAGAAGAGCAACAAAGATGATTAGGGGACTGGAGGCTAAAACATATAAGGAACGGTTGCTGGAATTGGGTATGTCTAGTTTAATGAAGAGAAGGACGAGGGGGGACACGATAGCAGTGTTCCAATATCTCAGGGGCTGCCACAAAGAAGAGAGAGTCAAGCTATTCTCCAAAGCGCCTGAAGGCAGGACAAGAAGCAACGGATGGAAACTAATCAAGGAGAGAAGCAACCTAGAACTAAGGAGAAACTTCCTGACAGTTAGAACAATTAACAAGTGGAACAACCTGCCTCCAGAAGCAGTGAATGCTCCAACACTGGAAGTTTTTAAGAAGAGAATGGACAGCCATTTGTCCGAAATGGTATAGGATTTCCTGCCTGAGCAGAGGGTTGGACTAGATGACCTCTAGGGTCCCTTCCAACTTTATTATTATTATTATTATTATTATTATTATTATTATTATTATTATTATTATTATTATTATTATTATATCTTTTAACTCTATTCCATTCAATCGTTACTGGTTGAGCAGACCATATTATATTTTAACCATATTCAAACAAATGCTTAATCTTTAGAAATTGCTTCTGATAGGTCCAATCTTCTAATCCAGTGGTTCTCAACCTGTGGGTCGGGACCCCATTTGGGGTCGAACAACCATTTCATGGGGGTCGCCAAACAAGGCTGTCCGCCATTTTTCCCCCTTTTCTTTGGCCACACCCCTGGCACCCGGTGATGTATAAGTGGTTGGGGGTTACCACAACATGGGGGACTGTATTATGGGGTCGCGGCATTAGAAAGGTTGAGAACCACTGTTCTAATCCCTTGAATCTGATTTTAGTCTTTTTCTTTTGCCAAACGTCTTTTCTCATCCATCTATTCCACTTAGTTAAAAAGTCTTGCCATTTTCTTGTGGATGTTGTTAAGGATGAGAGAGAGAAATCAGGTAAGATGTTGATTTCTTTTATCTTTTTTTGTCTCTCAAGTTGTAGATTTTTGGGTATCTCTGTAATCCATTTTGTCAGGCTTTACTTCTTATCTTCGGCTTTGTTTTGTGATTCTGGGGTGTGGACTATCTCTTCCAGTTCCAGTGCTTCAGTCATGTCTTGTGTGTTTTCCTCCATCTGTGTTAAATCACAATCCCTTCCACTAGTAGATTCTTTCATTTTCTGAAAATTCTTATGTTGTGAGGTTAATGTAAAGATATGTCCATTTATGTCAACGAAGTTGTTTTTAATTTCATTGTGGTTTAAGAGCCATTGTTGTTTGGATTAGTTGCAACATAGCGAGCATTTCCTCCTGGAAAGTATTTGGTTTTTCTTGACAAGTTCTTTTTGCAAACTCTTGAGATTCCATGATAGCTAGAATTCAAAAAAATTTCTTTCTCTGAAAACAGCTTTAAAGTCACCATCAATAGGTATTTATCATCCAGGAAGGTCAGTTATGTTTTTTCAATTATAATCTTTGCTTATTGTGGCTGGCCCAGAATGTTTTGTTTAGCTCTTTTTAAAGATCAAAGAAATAGGTTATCTCATTCTGGGCGTCCTGCCAATACTTATAACAAAGCAGCTAAAGTTATATATTCTCTTCCACCACTAGATGTCAGCAACAGCATGTTTTTGTCCCCCTTAATAGTTTAATTCACCACTTCCTTATGTGGGAGGGTGGGGCAAAGCTCCCCCTCCTTTTTCACTTTCGGACACTTTTTTTTTTGCTTCTCGGGGTGTCTTTTCCAAAAGTTCAGGATATAGAATAGGAGAGAGAAGATCAAATTTCTCACACAGTTTCAGCACGCTGTTCACCGATGTTCTGGTGAGTACTTGTGGACTTTGGCCGCAAGTAGCTTGGGCTGGTTACCAAGATGGGGCCAGCCTTTCTCCTGTTGGGTTAAGAGGGAATTTCCCAACTGAACGGGATGACCACTGTCATTCCCGCATTGCTGGGGCGCCCCTCTTTCTTTGCCCTCTTCGGGGTGGCCTGGCAGGGCGAAAAGAGCTGCGGGAAGCAGAGCTTTTGCAATCCCGTGACCGTGCGCTACCGGGCAAAACTGGAAGTCCCCACACTTCTCCTTTTTATATAACCTACCCATGTGCCAATCTTCCCAGCATTTTTCTTTTCCTATCTCCATTTTTAACATTGCCAAAAAATGTCCCTGAATTTTCCCCACTTCCCATCCTAAAACACTGCAAGTAGCCCTTGACTTATGATCACAACTGGGACCAGAATTACTGTTGCTAAGCAAGTTGGGTGTTAAGTGACTTATGCCCAATCTTATGACTTTTGCCATGGTTGTTAAGCAAATCACTGCAGTTGTTAAGTGAATCACATGGCCGTTAAGCGAATTCAGCTTTCTCAATTGACTTTGCTTGTCGAAAGCCAGCTGGAAAGGTTGCAAATGGTGATCATATGACCCTGGGATATGTGATTGTAAATACATGCCAGTTGCCAAGTGACCAAATTTTGATCACATGACTGTGGGGATGCTGCAATGGTCATGTGAGGACTGGTTATAATTCACTTTTTTCATTGCCATTGTAACTTCAAACAGTCACTAAATGAATGGTTGTAGGTTCCGAACTACCTGTACTGTCTGGAACACTACTTCTGCATGCCAAATACTGTGCAGAGCCCTAGTTTACAACAGATTCTCTGTTCTTTAAATTAAAAGATCATTGCTGGAATATAGGCAGTGGCAAACCAAAACAGTGGAAGATCCCAAGTTAGAGAGTGCCGACACAAAGGCTAGCAGCAAATATAGAAAACAGCAAAATTCTCTTTCCAAATAGGAAGGAACCTTCTTAGATTAAGAAAAAACATGTACATTTTATAATTATAAATTATCATAAATTATATAAACTGACAAGTCACATTATATTGGTTTTAAAGAAGAGAGATGCACCTCCTAAAACCTGTTCATGGCTGGATAATGCATCACAAGGCAAATCTAAACATTGCCAATTGTGGTTTATCTACAAAACACACCACCTAATAAACTGTTAGTTACAAACCACAATGATTCTGTTTAGAAATTACACTAAGCCAAATCTAAATAAATCATTTTACTTCTGTGGACCACGTGCAACAAAAAAACTAGGTCCTTCACATGGGCCACAAAACAGGCCAGTTTCAAAAGGGCAGATAAAAAGTAAAGTCCACACTGAGTCTGGTAATTTCCTATATGAGGGGTCCTTGGTGCTCTCTGAGCTTGGGTGTTTTCTTGCAAATGTTTCATTACCCAAACAAGGTAACATCATCAGTGCTAGTCTAGCACTGCCTCAACCAAGTCAAAGAGTACCAAAGACCCCTCATTTCAACCCCAAGCTACAAATATTCTCCTTTATTGGTAATTTCCTATATATGACCTTGTGGGATTTGCTTGTTTTTTGCAACTGTCCTTTCCTAGATAAGGGGCATAGATAAGGGATAGTGACATTCAGCTTGTCCTTCTTCCAAAGTATTCAGATCCATCAACTAATTTCACTATTTTATCCTCAAACCTCAAGATTAGCAAGGCTGGGTGTTAAAGAGTCTTCAGAGGTTATGAAATGTTTTTGAATTTTATGGCCCACACTACACTAGAATGCATCGGAACAAGCATGTCTTTCTCTTCCCCCAAGGTTTAGACATGCTAATGTCAACTTTTAAGGATCACTTTCTTAGCAAAGGACACTTACGAGGTGCGCACTTCCTTGGTTGACTTCTGGAGATTGGCATTTTTATCCCCCAGGCGCTTGACCAATGAAGCCAGCATCTTACGTTGGTTCTTGACTGCATCTTCCAAGAACTGGTACCTACAAAGAGATTTTTCTAAACTTTTGTATAAAAAGCTTTTCATGGACTTTGTGTACATGCTGCTAGTTTAACAACCACAGGAGAAAGTCTCCTAATCTGTTTGACATTACAAGGAGTCCCCTGTTAACCACAGCAATTGGGACCAGAATTGCCATTGTTAAGTAACATGTTCATAAAGCATGACATCACGTGACCATGCTACTTAGTGATGGCAATTCCAGCAATCACAATTGCCTTCATTAAGCAAGGATTACATGGGTTGTTAAACGAGGACGTCACATGATCGCAACTCCTGCTGGCTTCCCCATTGACTTTGCTTGTGGGAAGCTGGCAGGGAACATCTGAAATCATAATCATGTGACTGCAGAGACATTGTAACAGCTGAAACTCCAAGGACCAGTCATAAGTACCACTTGTTCAGTTATCACTGCAAATCCAGTTGCTGAACAAATGGACATAAGTGAGGACTAGCTGTATAGATACTCCATTTCAACCAAGGAGAAAGAGAAAGAAGAGAACTGCTAGACATAAGGCAAGACAATTTGCTAGACAGCACAGAAATTCAGTATCTTCTAACACATTACACTGATTATTTTTTTTTACTTTTTCACAAAGTGGGAGAGGGAGAACTAAACTTATGAAAGCAACTGAAGACAGAAACAGTCTAATCCTTAATATTTATTTGAAGCACATTTAAGAAAATTTTATGGAAACTGCATGTACGTATTCCCAAAAATAAAGGAGAAGCAAAGTTAGGACAATCACTTGAAACACTTCCCCAGACACTTTAGCATCTGCAACGTCCTCAAATAGTACCTATTGATATTCAAAATTAAAATTAAAAATGGTCAAAATCTCAGGAGATAGCTAAATCACATAAAATCACCATATTCTCATGCAGTGTTGGGAGGAGAGTCCACAACACTGCACAAAGTAAGACAGGACTATCCCAGGCCTGAAAAGGCTGCTAAACTCTGGTCCAAGTCCAGGATAATGAACCCTACATTCACAGAAAATTGTAGAAAGAATCATCCAAAATTAACAGGTCTGTGCTTATACAGTCTACAGGAAAGCTTACTGGTGATCTTTGTGAGCATTCAGCTGACAATCCCGGCATGTCAGGGTGTCACAGGTATCACAGAACAGCACCAGAGGTTCATGCTTATGGACAGAACAGTAGATAGTCTTCTCCCTCACCTGTGATTTGGAGGAGCCTCAAAAGAAACAGAAACCATTCTGTTACTTATGTGGATAGATTGCCTTGCAGGGACTAAGAGTATATGAGATGCCAATATGAGATGAAAAGGGGCGTTGACTTACCTGAACGCCTTTTCTCAGCATGATGATGTAGAATCCACCGGTGGGTAATGTCAGCCTTCCTGCTCAGATGAGACTAAGTCAGAACTTTAGCCACGCCTCCCTCTGGGTGTGTCTTCCCAGTTATTGACGAGGCGAAGCATCCGTGATGAAGTCTGACACAATGGCTCCAATCATCATGACACCTGCCTAGACTGCCGTGAAGAGAGGGTGTGGATTCTACATCATCATGCTGAGAAAAGGCGTTCAGGTAAGACAATGCCCCTTCTCCAGCATGATGAATGTAGAATCCACCGGTGGGACATACCAAAGCGGCTCATGTCCCTACGGGGGGGGGGGGGGGAGAGAAAGTCTAGGCTTGTGTCCCCTGAGAAGAAACTACTTGTTGTAAAACCCGCCTACCAAACGAGGCATCCGCTGCAGCAAACCTATCAATCTTGTAATGTCTTACAAATGAGGAAGGGGAGGACCAGGTCGCTGCCCTACAGATCTCCTCGACCGATGCCTGGGTGGACCAGGCTGCTGACGCAGCCGCACTGCGCATCGAGTGAGCAGTGATGTGTGTAGGAACTGGAAGTGACTGAGAGAGATAGGCACGAGCAATGCATGCTCTGATCCAACTACCAATGGTCGAAGAGGAGACCTTCTGACCCATGGCAGAGGGCTGAAAAGACACGAACAAGGCCTCCGACTTGCGAAAAGCCGAGGTCTGCTTAACATAATGACGCAGAGTCCTGCGCACATCTAACTTATGCCACTGTCTCTCCAGACGATGTGACGGATTAGGACAAAAATCTGGAAGAACCAGATCCTGGGACCTATGAAACCAGGTATCGACTTTTGGAACAAAGGAAGGGTCCAATCGAAGGACCACCCTATCCTCAAAAAAGGTACACAAATCACTCCAAACTGAGAGTGCGGCCAATTCTGAAATCCGCCTAGCCGATGTGATAGCTACTAAGAATGCCACTTTTAAAGAAAGAAAATGAAGTGAACAAGACCTGATGGGCTCAAACGGTGGAGAGGTCAGGGTTTGTAACACCCTAGGTAAGTCCCAAGATGGATAACGATGTATCGCAGGAGGTCTAGCATTAGCTGCCCCTTTCAGAAAGGCACTAACTGCCGGGTGTTGTGATAAAGGAACCAGGTTGTCGCAGGTAAGGACCGTTGATAGGGCCGCAACCTGTCTGCGGATGGTGCTAGGTGATAAACCCTGATTCATACCTTCCAAAAGATATTCCAATGTTAGGAATGGTGACCGATAACGGTCTGATATGCTGCTTAGCGCACCACGTGCAAAAGTTCTTCCACGTGGCGTCATAAATCCTGTTAGTCGAGGGGCGTCTTGAGGCTTGGATCATCGAGATCACCCCGGACAAATAGGATTGCCTAGCTAAACTTTCTCGCTCAAGTGCCAGGCGGCCAACTGGAGCCACTGTGGATCTGGATGTTGTAGATTCCCTTGACTGAGAGCAACTTGGTCTGGGGGAATCCTCCATGGTGGCAAGAGCGATAGATCCACAAGGTCGGCAAATCACGGACGCCTTGGCCAATGTGGAGCAATTAAGATTATCTCCGCCCGTTCCTGAATCAGTTTGCGAATGGTCGCCTGTATCAATGGAAGGGGAGGGAAGGCATAAAGCAGTCCCCCCAGCCACTTGCACCGGAGAACGTCTGTTCCCTCCGCTTCCCGTGCCGGGAACCTGGTGAAGAACCTGGGGAGTTGGGGAGGCAAAAAGATCCAGTTGTGGATGACCAAATCTGATCGAGATTTCCCTGAACAGTGCCTGGTCCAGGCACCACTCCGAGTGGTCGACTGTGGCCCTGCTCAGGGAATCTGCTTGCCGATTTGCCTCCCCCGATATGTGTTCCACCCTGATGGAACCCAGATTGGACTCTGCCCACAGACCCAGATCCAAGGCCTCCAGCATGAGCGACCATGACCAGGTCCCTCCCTGCTTGTTGACGTGAGCCTTGGCTGCCACGTTGTCTGTCAGAACCAGGATGTGTTGTCCCGCCACTAGGGATGAAAACTGACAGAGTGCCAAGTGTATGGCTCTGAGTTCGAGCCAATTTATGTTGTGAGCTAAATCCGACCTGGACCACTGACCCTGTGCCAGATGTGTCTGCAGATGGGCGCCCCAACCGAACAGACTGGCGTCTGTGGTCAAGGTGAGCCTGAGAGGCTCTTTGAAGATGGCCCCTTGGTCATTGCGGATGAAGCCCACCACAGAAGGGATAACAGAGTGTGGTGAGGAACCCTCACCCTCCTTGTGGATGAACTGAGGTTCCGTTTCTGGAAGGGAAGGAGAAACCACTGAAGGTTTCTGTAGTGAAGTCTGGCCCACAGAATGATCCCCATGCAAGAAACCATCTTTCCCAGCAGTTGAGACAGCTGGACCAGAGGAACTACCTTCTCTCTCCGAATCTGGTGTACAAGCCTCCGGATACTGATCCGGCGCTCCTGTGAAAGATAAACCTTGCAAAGATTCGAATCTATTATCGCACCTAGATGAAGGAGGCGCTTTGTAGGGATTGTGTGGCTTTTCTTGAAATTTACAGAAAACCCGTGATCCTGAAGAGTATTGATTGTGAGTTCCAGGTCTGACTGAGCCGACCTGAAAGAACTGGATTGGACAAGAATATCATCCAGATAGCATTGTACATGCACCAGGATCATCCTGAGGTAGGCCGCCAATACTGCCAAAATTTTTGTGAAGACCCATGGAGCTGAAGAGAGACCAAAGGGAAGGGCCCTGTATTGGTAATGCCGTTGCGCGTAACAAAACCGAAGGAATCTGCGGTGTTCCAGGAGGATTGGGATGTTCAAGTATGCTTCCGTCAGATCTATGGAGGAGAGGAAATCCCCTTTCCTGACGCTGGCCAGAATGGACTTTAGGGTCTGCATCTTGAACCTCCTGTAGGTCAAGAAATAATTTAGGCCCTTTAAGTTCAGTATCGCCCTCCATCCCCCCGAAGTTTTGGGTAGCACGAACAGAATGGAGTAAAATCCCTCTCCTTTCTGTTCCTGGGGTACCGGTTCTATGGCCCTGATCTCTATCAGATGGGAGATGGCTGTGGCTACCAATTCTGCCTTGGTTGAATTCCTTGATACGGGACACTGAATGAAACGGTCCGGAGGATTTGAGAAGAACTCTAGGGCGAGACCGTATTTTATCATCTCTCTGACCCAAGAGTCGGTGGTGGTAACCTCCCAAATGTCGCTGAATAGCGACAAGCGACCGCCTATGGGAGAGTTCTCCTTGGCGTCACTTGGTCCATCTGTAAGGACGGCCCCCAGAGCCCTGGAAGGGGTGTTTGGACTGGTATTGGCCCTTGGCTACGGTATTCTGGCGGTCCTGTTAACGATCATGTTTAGGGGGAAGGGATCGTGAGCCTCTAGGCCATTCCCAGGACTGCCCGGGCTGAAAGGGCTGCCTCCACTCCCAGGTACCACTGGGACAGAAAGTCTGTCTGTGAAAATCCTGCTGGGGCCGCCTATCCGACCTTTTGGAGGGGTGTGCCAGAATCTTACGTTTGTCTTTGCCCTCAATTATGTGCGGTTCGAGGACCGGACCGAATAAATGTGTACCACTGTACGTGGCAGTTGACAGATGCCACTTAGACTTTAAGTTGGTCCGCCACTGTTTCAGCCACAGTAGTCTGCGAGAGGCAACTGTGGCTGCAATAGACCTAGAGGAGTACCTGGCTGAATGAAGAGAAGTGTCTGCCATATATTCTGACGCTGCCATTAACTTCCCCAGTGTCTGGTGTGTGTGAACCTGGTCAGGAGGAACGAGCGCCTGGAGTTCGCGGAGCCATGATTGATGCCCTTGCGAAAAAGGAAGTCGCCGCCTTAATCACCCATGCCGAGGCCTAGTGAGCTTGGCGGAGGGAGAACTCGAACTTCTTGTCCTCCGCCTTCAGTGCCTCCGCCATATCCCCTGGAATAGTGGATGTGGAAAATAAAGAGGTTAGTGGAGTGTCCACCGTAGGCACTTCCAAAAGGGAAGCAAATGAAGAAGAAACATTGAAAAGTTTCTTTTCTGTGCTATTGGGAGAAGATAAAGTGGCCAGAGAGGACCACTGTTTCTCCACCGTAGTACGAAAAACATTCGGACAAGGAATCTGCTTCTCCTCCACTACCTGTTCTGCAAACAGAGGATTAGACTCCTGGCTAGTGGAGGTGGAAGGTTTGTCTTCCTGTGCTGAAGTGAGGTTAGCCGTAGTACAGGCTTTCATAAGTAGAGACCTGAAAAGGGAAGGATCAAATAGACCAGAAGTTGGCGCTTGTTCTGGCGCTGCCTCATCCTCTGACATGGGCATGTCGGCTATCTCCAGGTCCATGGACCCCTCCTCGCCTAATTGGGAGGAAGTCTCGGAGATACTGGAACCGGGAGCCATAGCACGTCCCGTTTGAGAAGGATGCATGGATGGAGGCGGTGGCGGTTGCAAGGGTTGTTGACTCCTAGAGGATGACATAAATTGTGTAAATGCATGGTGCATGAATGCCTGGAACTGATTTGACCACATATCTTGCTGGTCCATAGAACGAACCCCAGCTGCAGTGGGAGTATACGTGGCTTCAGGACCCTGTTATGTAGTTGAAGATGAAGAGCGGGAGGGACCAACCTGTTCAGTTTCCCCCTGAGGAGACCATGCCCTAGGGGCCTCATGGGAAGGCGCATATGGAGGCTCAAATGGAGAACTGTCCAATGGAACGGGGGAAACCACTTCAGCTTCACTGGACATGAGCCTTTGGGCTTTGGAGAATTCCCTCTCCAGCGCCTGATGTCTCCTCGAGGCCTCTCGCTCGGCTGCCTTGGAGGGCTCTTTGGTGGAAGTGTGCTTTGTTTTGGCCTTTTTCTCCCCCCCCCCCCCCCCCGCTTCCAAATCAGTTGATCTGCGCTTTGCTTGTGCGGGGGGAATATCAGAGCCTTGTGATGCCTGGGGCGAGGCACTGTCTGCCATTGCAGTCTGAATATTCAGAGTAGGAGATATCCAGAAGTGGGGGGAACCCAAACACGCAGATCTGGTTGTCAAAGAGGGAAAAAACCCATGCCCTGAACAACAACAATGGCAAACAGCCAGACAGTTCACTAGAACTGCCTGTCTAGGCCTTGTGGCACAGCGCCACAAACTAAGTGGAACAAGTGGATTCTAATATAAATTCCCCCTCGCTAAAGTCACACAAGTAACGAAGAAATGTAACCTGAGCTTCAATGAGTAGTTAGATCAAAATGCAAAGGCAATATGGCAATCACCCATGTTTTTAGTCCTGATAACGCACAGAGTTGTCTAGGAATAGCATGAAAATACTTCCCCCTGGTAAAGGCTTGACACAGCAGGCCAGGGTGACAAATAAAGCAGGCCCAATTGTGTTCTGAGGAACCCGAGGTCCCTACAAAATGGTGGCCGCACCTAAAACACGCATTCAAAATGGCGGCCGTGCCTAAACACGCGTTCAAAATGGCGGCCACGCCTGTGCAGTCCCTCCTAAAAATGGCGTCTGCACCGAGAACTGCAAAGAGAAGGCTACTAGGGCCCCTGGAAGGGAAAAGCTTTAAGGGATCTCCCAAAATAGTAAAGTCCTCTTTCCCCGTTCCGTCAAGAAAACACTTGCTGTTAAGTTGCGCAGCCTCCGCTGCGATCTGAAATCTGCCTGCTTCAAAGGGAACCTCGTGCTGTCGACAACAACCCGAAAGGGAAGCCCTCCGGTCTGCCCGAGCCCTGAGGAACTCCTAGTCACGGCAAGCCAGCTATTTCGCTGATCTGTGCTCCCGCTGATCAGCTGGATCGGAGCAAAAAGCCCCACTTCCAAACGGCCTGTAATCTGCTCCGCACGTGCCTGTAGGCTCGTGAAGCCTAAAAGGCCTGAGCAATATTTCTAGTTTTGCCAATTTGAATCCAAATTTCAAAAAGAATAAGTCACAATAATTTAGACTTTTGAATGTAAATAAATCCAATTAGTGAATCAATCAAAGTAATTAACCTAGTCTAACTGAGGAGCCAAGAGAATTGTGTGCTACTGAGCTGAGACTAAGTCAATAACTGGGAAGACACACCCAGAGGGAGGCGTGGCTAAAGTTCTGACTTAGTCTCATCTGAGCAGGAAGGCTGACATTACCCACCGGTGGATTCTACATTCATCATGCTGGAGAATAGCCTTCTTCAATGAACCAAGTGCAGTAAGATTCAAAGGATTTCATTACTTTTCTCAGCCACAATGCATATTAAATTTTGTATGCCTTATCTGTCTAGCATACCCCCCCCCCACTAAAGTTTACATTTTTTCATACCATACTCTGTGATTAGGATCATTTACAGTCCATGAGGCCTTTTCTTTGTGTTACTACCTACCTGTGGATCGAACTGTATGGTCCTTAGTGTACTTCACTCTCTGATGGGCCTCCACACATGTCTCACACAGGGGCTCTTGGCACTCCACACAAAAGCTGGTGGCAGGGGCATTATCTTCACAGCTAGTGCAACACTAATAGGAAAAGGCTACTGATTAATCAACTGAGGAAAAAAGAACAGGTCTCATCCCTCAGGCCTGGAGATATAAAAACAGACAATCCACATTCAGAAAACAAACATACCTGATTAGCATCCCTAGCATCCCCAAGAGCCTCTGTGTCACCATCCCTCAAAAAGTAGTTCTCCACAATGTCTTTTAGATTACACTGATGTTTGCATACTGGGCAATCAACCACTGGGGGATAAAAAAAGAATAATTTAAAAACTACAAGTGTGCAGAACAAAAGCAAACACTTCTTTTCAAATACCATTCTGGCCATATTTTCAGCAACTTGCATACAAAAGATAGCTATTAGCTCAGGTGATTGCTTTACAGTTAAAATCCACACTTTGAACTGTATTTGGAAGCTTACTGGCAATCATTTCAACACTCAGAAAATTAATATTAATCTAATATGTAAAGATATATACACAATCACACTCACATTTATTGTCAGTCTCCAATTATTTTAGCAACAGGCAAGTAAAAGACCATGAGAACTTGCTTGCTCTAGATGAATTTTTAAATCTAATATAGCATCTCTGTTCATGTAAGCAACAAACACAAATATAATTATATTGGAACAGCAATACACTTCAAGCATATCTTGACCAACCTTTCTCAACTGGGGCTCTGTAAGAGATTTTCTTTGCAAGATGCAAAGAATGCAAGATCTATCGCATTCCTGCAGGCTTTGTTTCATCCCAGCCTGGGTGACACATGCGTCCTCTGCATATTTTCAGCAAGAGTTCCTAAACAGCTGAAGCAGCAGCGCTGTTGCCGGGAATGCCTCAGCACTCTCAGCAGGCCACGTCAGTGCAGCCACGAGGCGCCATGCCTGCGAGCCCTGCACTGCCCATGCTCACCTCCTGCACTGCCTTGGGAGCCAGAGCCCTTGTGCAGCCAGGTGGAGAACTGCCGGGCCAGCCTCTCCCTTTCCACCCCGAGCCTCAGCCCCTCTCACAAGTGAGCACAGCCCTACCCCGCCGCTTGCTGGAGCACTGAGCCCACGCGGATCTCACCAATTGCGCCACCACAAATCTTAGAGAGCTTGATGCACTGGCCACCCTGCGGCCCTCACTTGCTGGGTGCACTCTGGCGGAGATCTGGCAGGCAGGGAGGCTCCTGCAGGCCACAAGGGTCGCCACGAGGGAGGGAACCCATAGCCATGCCCACTTACGAGAGTCTGGGGCTCAGCGAGGAAGGGGAGAGGCCAGCTAGGCGCTTCTCTGCCTGGCTGGACAAGGGCTCCAGCACCCAACGCAGTGTAGGAGGCGAGTGTGGGTATTGCGGGGCTCGCAGGCGTGGCGCCTAGCAGCTAAACCAACCGGACCTTAGTGGAGGTTAGAATTTGGCATTATGGATGCCCTGGGGTGGGGTGGGGGTAGCGTATGCCAATGAGAGGGGTTTTCTTCAGTCCCCGCCAGCTCCACCCCAGCCCACAAATGTCATGCCTGGTGGTGGCCGCCACCTCCTCCACTTGCTACTTGGGTCCTGTGTCGCTCTGCCTGTTCCCCATTCGCCACCTGTATTGTATGGTTTCAATGACAGCTCTGGAGGCCGGTGGTAGGCTCTCTGCATCGTCCCTGGGCTGGCAGTTTCGGCCAACGGCCCCCTTTGTGGCTGTGCCCACACAGCCACAGAAGAGTTATACCAGGGCTGGCGGCGGGGGGCGCTCTGAAGACTGCTCTGCTGTGACTCCAAGTGCCAACTCTCCCATGGCTTGCGCCATGACCGAGCGGCACAAACCTCTCCTGCCGCCTCCCTCTGCCTGCCGATAACCGCCAAAGCCACCCGCCAGCTCCCTCCCACTGTTTGCTTGCCTGTGACCACAATGGCTTACAGGGCTTCCCAGGGCAGACATTCGGGAGGTGAGGGCGAGGAGAGCAGCATGGACAGGCGGGGGCAGCCAAAGGACCAGGCGGCGCAAGCCTTTCCCCCTGCCTGCCAGACACCCGGAGGGAGGCAGCAGGGGAGGCTTGCGCTGCCCAGTCAGCGCAAGCCACGAGAGAGTTGGTGGAGGAGGCTGCCTCTGGGCAGGTGATCTGCGGGGCGAAGCGGGGGTGGCTGGCACTGAAGAAAGCCCCTCCAGTGGCGGCCGCGGCTGTTGCGCAGTGGTGCTGGACACTTTCACTGTCACTCTGCCCTGGCTCTGAAACACCGGAGTGAGGGGAACCTGGTAAGGGGACCGAGCCTCCCCCGCCCATCCTCCATAGCATGGCAGTCCAACTTGGGAGGAGTAAAAAGGAAGAGATGGGTGGGCAGCCTGGTCATTAAATGGGTGAGGGGAGGTTGTCAAGTGGGGAGTGGCCCGGCTGCGGGGGCCTGTTGGTCAGCTCCACCCACCCACCCACCCACCTCACCTCACCTACCTCACCTCGTGGCAGCACTGGTGCAATGAGCACTCTTCTACCCCATTGTGACTGTGAGCAACCAGGAAAGTGGGCGGGCTCCTGGTGGATGGGGCTGCTGCTGCCACTGGTCCTACCACCGTGACGTGAAGCCGGTGGCAGGGTGTGGGTGGCCTGGCTGCGGGGGCCCTGCGGTAAGTGGGTGTGGGGCACATGGGGCAGCTCCACCACCCACACCTGCCTCACTTCAACTCATGGAGGCAGCAACGGTACAACGTGCCCTCTCCTGCCCTGTTGCGGCTGTGAGCAACCAGATGGTGGGATGGAGTGGGCGGGCAGGCAAAATGAGACATCCACTGAAAATAAGCCCTAATGGGTCCTTTGGTCCCAAAAAATATAAGACCCAGTCTTATTTTCAGGGAAACACAGTAACAATCCTTCCAACCCAAAGAAAAAATTATCACCACCCACTTTGCATCACTGCCCATCCATTGTGGCCCTTGGTTTGCACACAAAATGTTAAGTGTGACTGCCAGATTTCAAAAATAGTTGACTTTTGTGCTAAGCCATAAATTATGTTGGTTGTATTTATGTAACACAGACAAAACCAAACAGTCCATTACAGTTTTGTGTTTATGAATCTAGCTACATTAAGGAGTGGAAGAGAGTTTGCAGTAATCATACCAAACCTGGTGCCCTTAGGATGTATTGAACTGGAACTGCCCTCAGCCGTAGCCAATATGGATTAGGGAAGGCAGTCTTCCATTCTAGTGGGTGTGTTTCTGAACATTGCTGACTTTAAGTATTTAAAATGTTGAACATATTTCTGTTTTGTTTTGTTTTTTAAATCCTGTTATGTCTTCATAATTAAAAGGGCGATAAGGAAAACCTCCTTTCCAGCTCCATTCTCTGTGTGTAGGGCAACAAAAGAAATTTGTGGGACTAAAAAAAAAAGATCAATCCAACCTTCCAACTTCTCGCAAAACAAAAAATATCTTGCAAAGTTGGAAGGTCTGAGTGAACTTTTTTTTTACTGGTAGTCTCACAGGCTTCTTTTGTTGCCCTGCACACGGTGGCGGAGAACGAGCTGGAAAGCAGGTTAGTGAAGGGATTCTTTGGGGAAGCGAGGGGAGATGGGAAAGGGGCTGCTCCGGCTGCCACCGCCGCCTCACTCTGCCAGCATCAGGACTCTGCAGGCCGGGTGGCCAAGGATACTGTTGGGGCTTCGTCCTCCACCCCCCCACCGCCTCGCTTAGTGGTCACGGCACGGGTACATTGCTCAGCCTCCTGCTTCCTTGCGGCAGCGAGTAAGGAGAAGAAGCAGGCTGGCGATCCTGCATGGGGCTGCTGGAGCCGCCGCTGCAAGGCCAGGCAGTTGTTGGCACGTTGATGGCCTGGCTGCGGGGCCTTCTGTCAGCCCGTGCTGGGCGGGTGGGGCAGCTCCGCACCCCTGCCTCGCTTTGTCCTCAACCCCCCCCCCCACATCGCCTCGTGGCTGCGGCCCCCCCATCTTATCTCAGCAGCAAGCAGACAGAATGGGCAGGTGGTTGACTGCACAGGCCCTTAAGTAGGGCTTACTTTCAGGGTAGGGCTTATATTTGGCACAGGCGTGAAAATCGAGCTAGGGCTTATTTTCGTGGTAGGTCCTATTTTCGGGAAAACACGGTATTTCAAACGTCTAAAAACTGTTGACTTCATTTTTTTTAAGGATTTGGGATATTAAACATATTTCAGTTTGGATCAATATTCATAAAGCTTTTTTTAACAATGTGAATCTAAAACAAGATTATTTTGTTATTATTTAGTTGGCTAAACTTTCCTGACCCTGTGCTCATTTTTTTCATTATTTTTCTGGCCCACAGAGAGGACTGGAAGCCTGTACTAACAATAAACTCTATAATTTATGGCCTGCAGTATCTCTTCTTGGTAAGTATATGTGGAAAGCCATGGCATTAAGGCTGGAGCACTATCTTCCTTCTCAGTCTGAGCAGGAAAAATGAATGTAAGATTGGGGGAGAAATGATACAGAAAGCAAAGCACAGTGTGCTCCTGAGGAATCTAGTGTTCTAGGTTAGAAGGATATAGCAAATGAAATAAAAGCAAGTTTGTGTCATTACTTCCTGTCTGATCTACCGGGTGAGGCTGACATCAGTCTTGCAAGTCTCAATGTACAATTCTCCTGACCTAACTTTTACAGCCCAATAACTTGGGAAGGGTCCCTCCTTTCAGAGTAGTGTTTATGCTAGTTGGCAAATAGAGGGCAACATTATAGTGGGTGAAAATTGACTTTTTAGGGGATAAAGAATCTAAGGAGTAAGATGCTGTCACTTATTCTTACAGCCTGATTAAAATGGACTCCTTGTCCTCATCCAAGGATCCAAGGTCCTCATCCTTAAACTGCTACAAGACCCTGGCATTTAATGGCATTCTCTTCCCTCTCTAGGAGCCAAACCCTGAAGACCCCTTGAATAAAGAGGCTGCTGAAGTCCTCCAGAACAACAGACGCCTGTTTGAGCAGAACGTCCAGCGCTCGATGCGGGGCGGCTACATTGGTTCCATCTACTTTGAGCGCTGCCTCAAATAGAACTGACCAGCTCCAGGCACAAATTTGCTCCCCCTCCCCTCATCTCCCTTCTAGTTTTTCTAAGGGACTCTGCCAACACTGCTTTCGTCAGCCATCAAGGGGGCACAGGAGTCAGGAATTGGCAGAGGCCCCCTTCCATCTTTCTCTCCCCCCCCCACCCTACTGCCCCCTGCCAGCCTGGGTCTTCAGCAGCCACTGTCTCACCAGATTCTTGTACCTCCTTCACTGCTCTCTCTCTGTGCTGCTGTGGGGCGAAGGGGTGAGGTTACTGTTGCTTCTTTGTCCCACCCACTGTGTTGGGTTAACTACCTGTTCCTGTGTGTGTGAGACCCCATTCCTGGTGCCCATCAGTCTTTCTGAGAGCTGTGGTTTTGCAGCTAAGAACAGAAGGTTCCCTATGTGCTCTGGCATTTCCTGATTGCAGTGCAGTGTTATTCAGCCATGGGATCTGCAGGCCACTTGCCTCTCCTTTCCTCCCCGCTGGGCACCAAGGTTTCTGACTGCAACTATTAAATGTGGGAGGCACTTGGCTGGAGCAAGATGCTCCGCTACCTCCACTAGGCCCCAAGCAGTGCAACTCAAGGGGGAGGGGTTCGATCAGGCCTTTTCTTTTAGGATCAACTGACTTGTATGTCTGGTTTTTAAGGAAAAGCTAATAAAGCCACCACTAACACCAAGGGTCTATGATAACTCGCCCCCACCAACTTGCCCCGGACAACATGCCTCAGGGACAAATCACTGTGAGCCTGGGCCTTCCGCTCTGGTTTCCAAAGCTGGCCCGGCTTAAGGGAGGCGAAAGTTCCTGCCAGCCTGCACTCCTTCTCCGAAGGCTTCCTCACCTCGCTTTCCAGGCATACACACACCCCGCAAAAGGCGGGCTAAGTGGGAGTCATTGTTACACGCACAGACACACCATTCTGAGCTTGGGGACTTTTATCTGCACCCAAGCTGGCGAGCTGCCGATCATGCCCAGGCTTGGGGAGAGGGAGCTCTCCTTCGGTGTCCTGCGTTGGACCCTGACGGCTCCCAGGCAGGGAGAGGGGCAAGCAGGGAGGGTGACAGGGCAACTCGCTCCCAACAGTCATTGCTGCAAAGGGTCTTCCCTCTGAAGCGTCCAGCCCAGCACAATGACTCCTCGTAGCCCGCCTGCAATCCTTCTCCGAAGGCTTCCTTGCCTCACGTTCCAGCACACTCCACAAATGGCGGGTGAGCAAGCATCATTGTTCCACACACACACAGAGAGACACCCACACCATTCTGAGCTTGGAGACATTTATCTCTGTCCCGCGGCGAGGTGCTGGCAGCGAGTTGTCCCTTTTCACACCACCAATCCCACCAATGCTAACGGTAGTAATAAAAGTAACAGGGACACTGCTGATCCCATTGTTGTCTACGAGAGCCTGGCCAACAATGAACTCTACTTTGCCTCTCCAGTGACTCCTGGGAGTCTGGCCAATATAAAGCCACTGTAATTCTACTTTGTTGGGTTATTAAATGGGAATATTAGCACATCCAATTTGCCCTTTGCCTCTCATTTTCTGTTTCCATCTTTCCTGGTTGGTGCACGGGTGGAGAGGGCAGGGGAAAGTGATGTGTACTGATTGGAACTGTGGTCACAGGAGATAGCATGGTCACTGGAGATGGTTTCTAGATGGAAAGAACTGGAGGTGAGTGCCGAGGTGATGGAAACAACATTTTGAGAAAAACTCATAACTTTGAGACACTAGTTGGACACATTTCTCCCATTAATAGAAGTTCAATTGTCACAACTGATACAGAATACTGTTCATGCATATATCGACAACTCAGTGTAGTCCTTTGAATACAACTGCCTTTATGACTGTTCTATGGTAAGATCTAACAAAGGTACTGGCCTTCCACCATAATATATATCCTGTTTTGCTGACAAGATCCCTTTCACAATCTCCCTCTAGAAAAATGCACTTTCCTACCTAACAGTGATACTGCCTATTGGTTCTAAGCATATACAGTCACGTGGAAAAGTACACCCTCTGTGAGTTCTATGGTTTTACGTATCAGGACATAGTAAAAATCACCTGGTCTTTAGCGGTTGTTAAAAGTAGGTAAATACAACCTCAGATGAACAACAACACATGACATATTACACCATGTCATCTATTTTACAAAAAGAAAGCCAAAATGGAGAAGCCATGTGTGAAAAACTAAGTCGCCTTATGATTCAATAGCGTGTAGAACCACCTTTAGCAGCAATAACTGGAAGTAATCATTTTCGGTATGATTATCAGTCCCTCACATCGTGGAGGAATTTTGGCCCACTCTTCTTTACAACATTGCTTCTGTTCACTGAGGTTTGTGGGCATTTGTTTATGCACAGCTCTCTTGAGTTCCCGCCACAGCATTTGATTTGGGTTGAGGTCTGGACTTTGACTGGGCCATTGAAACTCCTTGATTCTTTTTCAGCCATCCTGTTGTAGATTTGCTAGTGTACTTGGGTTCGTTGTCCTGTTGCACGACCCAATGTTGGCCAAGCTTTAGCTGTCGGACAGATGGCCGTTAACATTTAACATGCTGAGGCCTGTAGAGTCTGAGATGTAACTCTTGGATTTTTTGCAGTTTCTCTGAGCATTGCATGGTCTGACCTTGGGATGAATTTGTTGGGATGTCCACTCCTGGGAAGATTGGCAACTGTCTTTTGAATGTTTTCCATTTGTGAATAATCTTCCTTACTGTAGAACGATTGACTTTAAATTGTTTGGAAATGGCCTGATAACCCTTCCCAGATTGATGGGCAGCAACAATTGCTTCTCTAAGATTATTGCTGAAGTCTTTACTCTTTGGTATTGTGTTAACACACACCTCAATGCTGGAGTCCAGCAAACTCCTAAAACTTCAGCTTTAATAGAGGTAGTCATACTTGCACTTTCTGTTCACCTAATCTACAGGTGTCATAATCTGGGAATAGTTCAGGATTCAGGATTGCAGAAAGGCAAAGGCTTTCCTAACCTATAACCTATAAAAATGATTTAGAGACTAAAATATGCTTGTCTATTCAGCCCTGGAATGTCTTGTTAGCTAATAGGCCAAGGCCATAATAAAGCCCTATCAAGATGCTGCTTACACTGCTGGCGGTAAAACAGAAATGCTACTTTTCTGTCTCCTCCCCACTCTTTCCCTCTCTTAGTTGTCATTTTTGTTGCCTTTTGTGATGGTACAGTATAAGGCATGTTTCTTTATGGCACATGCTAGGAGCCAAGAGGACAATGTGGAAGGTCAGCTGTCATCGCCACCTTGCTTCAAGATATTCAGAAGCTTCTGGTTAGCTCTTAATTATCATACTTGCATTTTGTGCTGCAGTCATACAAAACGCCCTATTGTACCTGTTCACCCTGTCTAATGAAATCACTGTGCCTATGTGCATCCTGAATCCTTGGCTTGATCCAACAGTGTTATTTAAACATACAGGGCCGGTGCACTTATGAATGTGTATGCTTGTTTATACATAACCAGGCCTGATTGACTGGTGCAGTTGAGATTTCATTTCCCACCATCTCTAGCCAGCACAGCTATCAATATAGCTGACTGGATATGTTAGGACTTATAGTGTAATGTCTTTTCAAAGAAAATTAACAGTGACAAGGATAGAACCAGAAATGTTATCTATCCAAGCCATATGCAATATCACAGAGTGTATTTTAATGCAGCGTCTATGGAGATTCTCAGTCATCCAGGTCATGGCTATCACAAAGGCGCATTTTCAAGAGGCAACTGGACTTGTTTTTCTTTGAAGACATTTTGCTTCTCATCCAAGAAGCTTCTTCAGCTCTGACTGGATGGTGGGGAATGGAAGGGTTTATTTTCCTTGCAGACAGCTGGTCATTTGTATTCTTTTAGAGAGTCGTTGAGGCCACTTGGAGGTTTATCTGTGTCCTCAAGGTCACCTGAGTGGTGCAAATGGGTGTGGAGCCTTCTTGGAACTGCTGAAAGGACTGTGTTGTAGACTGGAGATAGATGATGTATCCCTCCCCCTCTATTGAGAGAGGGCCGTTCAATTTTGACGTACCGTGTTTCCCCCAAAATAAGATGGGGTCTTATATTTTGGGGGGCCAAAGGACCCATTAGGGCTTATTTTCTGGGGATGAGTTGAGGCAAGGCAGGAGGGGCTGGAGCTGCCCCCTGCACCCCGCACCCTCAGGCCACCCACGCCCTGCCACGTGCCTCGCCTCGCCGCGGTGGCAGCAGCAGCAACCCCGTCCACCAAGTGTCAACTCTACAACGAACCTGGCTGCAGCCATTTGCTCGTTCTAGGTTGCCACAAGAATGGGACGGGGTGCGGAGGATTTTTACTAGTCTAAACATTTTACTTTCCCGTAGGAAACAAGGTCATTTCTGTCAGATGGGGGGGCGTGAGCATCTGGTTAGAAAGCCCGACAAACTCTTCTATTGAGGAACGTAGCTGATTGCATAGCATTGGGGTGGGAAGTTCAACTCTGTAATATTGTCTCTCTTTGAAGGGGATTTCAGACTTCGTTTCACTTTTGACCCTGCCGATACTATGTAACCAATAAACGTGTTCTTTGAGGAAATCTCAAGCCTCGGAATTCTGATTTATTTGGTCTTGTCTGTTAGAACCTTGACATTAAACATAGTCTCATTCAAAATGCTATCTTTCCTGGGGTGCTAAGCTCCGGCTGCCTACCCACCACTTTGGGAGGACAGTGAAGACTCAGTGAAGACCTTGCTATGGTCGCAGCAGGGATTCAGCTATCAGAGCACACGCGGCTGCTCCGGCCACCTCAAGAAGGAACCACCATCCTGGCGAACCTCTATCAATCGGAACCGATCCCTGAGCGCCGAAGCACCCCTAAGCCTGCCGAAGAGGAGCTGTTGTTAATTATGCTCCAGGGTCCTTCCGCAGCGCAGAAGAAAGGGAAGGGATCGACTGGATGGGACAACTCTACTGACTGGAAGTACCAGACTGCAGTTCACAGTCCTTCGGTCGAAGGCGAAGACTTATCCATCGCTTCCACCCCCTCGCCAAAGTCTCAGTCCTGTTGCTGGCGCCTGTGCCACTTTGATCACTCCTACATCAGCTGCAGGCTTGAGCTCTCAATCCCAGCAAAGCCCTTTTCAGCAGCCTCGCTCTGCGAGCCAGGGTGCCCAACAGAGAGGATTCCGGAGAGTGGTGCAGCCTCGGCCCCGAGATCAGCAAGCTGCTCAGCAACCAGTGTACCTGGCACCACAACACCTGGAGCCACCACCTATCAAGCCCACTTCTTGATAAAGACCCCAAGAAGTTGCCGTTCTTCCTAAACCAAGTGTGGGCCCACCTGGATCGTTATGCGTACACCTACCCTGACGATGCCACAATGGTGAACGCAGTGACAGCCAACTTGGAAGGGGAAGCAGCGAAGTGGGTGACCAACCTTCATGATGAAGGGGCTCCGGAATTGCTGGATGCAAATTTATTCATGGAACAGCTGAGGGCAAGATTTGAGGATGAATCCCAAGCCCTGCAAGCAGAAAAGGAGATCCATCGCTTGAGGCAGAGGTCACCCGGTGAAAGAATACGTCTGAGAGTTCCAGAGAGTCACTGGTCGCCTGGGACAGTGGCCAGAGAAGTCCCTGATCCACTATTTGAAACAAGGGCTGAACCACGACCTGCTCCAAGCATGCATCTACTGAGGGATCGCGAGCCAGCTGCAAGAGTGGTATAACATGACAGTAACCTTGGACATCGAACTGAATCGTGTCAAAAGACCAACTACCAGCGAATCAAAGCCAAGACGTCCTGAGAAGTGCCTGTTTGGACGGTGACCCCAAGCCACACCAACCACCGACGCTCCTTGAGCGGCCACCAGGACTCCCATCAAATACTTACGATATGGGCAGCAGGGTCATCGTGCTGCTGAGTGCTTAGCCCCTGCCCCAAGCAAAATCCGCATGAGTTACAACTGCTAAGCCAAGAAAACCACCGCCATGACCAGGACGGGAGAAGTCTAATTGGGCCAAACAGGAGCAAGCTGTCCAAATCTCCCCGCCCCGGGGAGAAGCAGGAGCCCCACCTGAACACCTGCCCCTACCGGCACCTTATGATAGCGATGAGGATGATGAAGATGACCCAATGGTAAGTCGACCCATCCACACCTTTCGCTATTCCCGCCAAGATTATAGTGCCAAAGACGGGCCCAAACCAATTTAGATGTTTTAATAGACTCAGGCTGCACCAGATGCTTAATTAACTTGCCCACAGTTCTTAAGTTGGGGATTCGTGTCAAATTGTTGCCCCTAGCCATGAAGTTTGAACAGGCAGATGGGTCGCTTATCAGAGGTTCCCCTAGCAACGCACCTAATGGCCGTTGCATTTGGAAATGGGACAGCACTGGGAGATCATTCGCTTCGTGGTGGTCCCTAAGATGAAAGAGACTGTGATTCTAGGCTTGGCTTGGCTTGACAAGTGGCGTCCCAATATTTGGTGGGAGAACGGTGTGCAAAATCTGAGATTAGCCACGGGACCTCTCCCACCAACCGACCTCAGTGAAATAAAGGGGGCTGCTGCCATCGAAGCTCAGGGGGAGCCTATCAAGACATTAAAAGCTGCCGTGGAACAATTGCCAGCGATCCAACTTATCCCCATCGAGTATCACGATTTGACGGAAGTTTTTAGTGAAAAGGAATGTGACACCCTCATCATCGGGCTACCGACTGCGCAATTGAGATACTGCCAGGAGCCAAGCTCCCAAAGCCCCAAATCGGGCTGTATTGCGTGTAGCTGCCCCAGTGTTGTTTAAAGAAAAGAAAGATGGGTCTTTGAGGCTCTGCGTGGATTTTAAGGGGTTAAACGCTGTCAGCATAGAAAATATGTACCCCCTCCCCCTGATGAAAGACATGTTAGCCCACCTGGCCAAAGGCAAAATTTTCATGAAACTGGACCTGAGGGAAGCCTATTACCGAGTGCGAATCAGGAAGGGGGATGAATGGAAGACAGCTTTCAATTGCCCCTTAGGGAGTTTCCAGTTCAAGGTGATGCCTTTCGGACTCCAAGGAGCTCCTGCTGATAAATCAAGTGCTGCACGATAACCTATACAAGGGGATTTTGGTTTACCTTGACGATATCCTCGTCTATACTGAAACCATGGAGGAACACTGTATGCATCCTGTCATACAGCATCACAGTCTGGTTTGGAAGCATCACTGCTTCAGACAGGAAGGTGGTGCAGAGAGTGGTGAGGATGGCCGAAAAGTTCATTGGCAGCTCCCTCCCTCCCATCCAGGACATAGCACAGAAGCGTTGCTTGAGCAGGGTCCGTAAGATTATCTAGGACACTACACATCCTCTTCACGACCTGTTTTCCTTGTTACCTTCTGGGAGGAGGCTTCGTGGTATCCGTAGCAGAACATCCAGATTCAGCCATAGTTTCATTCCATACAGCATTAACCTTGTGAACTCGCAAGCTTCCTCCTTCCGTTATATATTCAAGATGGACAGTATTTAATATTTATTTGTTATGTATTTGTAGGGGTGTGGATCTATACATATGTTGTACATAGTATGTTTAGGTGTGTGTCACGTATGTGTTTCACTTTGAGAGCGGGCAACTAAATTTCATTTTTGATGTGTGCTGTTGTGCCCACAGTAAAAAAATGACAATAAAGGTTATCTTATCTTATCTTATCATCTTATCTTATCTTATCTTATCTTATATCTTATCTTATCATCTTATCTTCTTATCTAACACGTCAAGTTAGTTTGAGAGGTGCTTAAGAAATTGTTAAAAGCTAGTCTCTATGCCAAACTTTCTAAATGCGAGTTCCATCAAACACGCCTCGACTACTTGGGCTACCGAATCTCTACTGAGGGAGTGGAAATGGACCCTGCCAAAGTCAAAGCAGTGCTGGAATGGCAGCCTCCATGGACCCGCAAGCAACTTCAAAGCTTTTTGGGGTTTGCAAATTTCTATCGGCACTTCATCCCCTCCTTTGCAAAAATCGCCATGCCTATTACTGAACTGTTAAAAAATGGGAAGGGGAGGGAAGCCCCAACCTTATCAGCCTTTACAATAGACTATAGAATGCCAAGCGGCATTTGAGCAGTTAAAGAGACTATTTGCAGCAGAACCAGTTCTTAAACACCCTAACCCTGAGGAACCTTTCATCATCCAAACCGATACCAGTGATGTTGCTGTGGGTGCAGAGACGATGGGCCGTTTGGAAGAAGGAGGCTTTTACGGTGAGATGGGCTTTATTAACTTGACGCCATTTCTTGGAAGGGAGCAAAGTGCCTTTTGAAGTATGGACTGATCATAAAAATTTAGAGGCACTGAAAACCCCTCGAAAGGTATCCCCCAAGCAAGTTAGGTGGGCACAGTACTTCAACCGTTTTAATTTCGCTCTCAAATACCTCCTTGGGGGGGAAGAACTTTCTGGCAGATGCTCTGTCTAGAATGCCCCAATATAAGAGCCGCCGTGAGGAGGTCATTAATAGCATCATTCCTCTGCCCCAGTCAGCCTCTCAGGTAGCCACAAGAGGTCAAACACAGAGGAGATCCGACAAACCTGATAGTCAATTAACGCGAAAGCTCAAAGAGGAACTAAAAACAGACTCTTGGTTCAACGACAATAGGTCGCTATTGACCTATCGAGATGATCTACCCTGGAAGGGCTCTAAACTGTACCTTCCAACCTCCCTCAGAATTCAAGCCCTCCAACGTAGTCATGATGCAAAACAAGCCAGTCATTTTGGATTTTTAAAAACTTTGCATTTGGTGCAGCAGCAGTTTTGGTGGCCAGGCATGAAAAAGGACATTGAAAGTTACGTACAAAGTGACTTCTGGTTTGCCATCGCGGCACCACAGATGCAGGAAGACGAGCTCCGTCTTTCACGTCGAATTTGTTCTTCTGGGGGACCCTGGAAAGGGTAGAAAGTGGCCCTGTAGGGGCGACGAGCAAGGAGGGGACCCCCACTTGATCGCGGGAGGGCGGTGGCCCTTCCATTTGATCCAGGGAAGCCCTCCAAACCAGCGGGGGAAAGACCGGCCATAGCAATATGGCCCGTCACTAAGCTGCTGACAGCCAAAGTCAAAATCACCACCAAGCACCTTCAAAGCAACACGGATGAAACTGGGTGAGACCTGACCCTCTCTTTAAGACTTTAAGTATTTTTTCTTGTAAAAGCTGCCCAAAGTATTTTTCCCCGTGAGGAGAGAGGGAAGGTAATTTCTACCCCACCCTCTAAGAAAAGCGGTGACTAACTACCCAGGGGAAACAGAGCAACTATAAGAACAATTTTAATCTAATTGGATGTATATGCTTTTGAAACTTGGGGACTAAAAACGTTCCTTTTCTTACTGGAGACGTTTGTTTTTATCTAAAAAAAGAAATAAAACTTGAAAAACTATCATAAATAATTTGGACTTAAAAAGCTTTAAACGGCATCGGTGACATCTTGTGGCAAAGTATGGTGTTACAATTTGTTATTGCCTAAGAGACTTGGCTTGAAGCCCAGACTCCAGAAAAAAATTTCCTTGACCTTGACAGTTACCACCTGTGAAAACCCCAGCTGCAAAGAAGGAACTTCTGGGCAGCATACCTGGCCTGTTTGAACTATGAATGTAAACTTTTACTGACTTTCAGAGTTATACTTGGGGAATTGCTTTCCTATTTCTTTACATGAGAAGCATATGTTATTATACGAGATGATGGAATACTATAAAACTCTTGCTTAATGGACAATTTCTACTATAAAGACCACCTATAACACGTGAAAGAGATGTCCCATACCCAGGTATAAAAAACAAAACTATTTTTATAATCATAATAATGATAAAGTTGGAAGGGACCTTGGAGGTCATCTAGTCCAACCACCTGCTAAGGCAGGAAACCGTATACCAGTGATGGCGAACCTTTTAGAGACCAAGTGCCCAAACTGCAACCCAAAACCCACTTATTTATCGCAAAGTGCCAGGGCCGCATCAGCACTGTGGTGCCCTCAGGGGGGGGTAAGGGTGGGCATGGCCCACTGGATGGGCGTGGCCAGCGTGGGCATGGCCTCCTTGATGTTGCTCGTGGGGGGACGCTTGTGGGGGCTGGGCAGGATTGGGGGAGGTCCAGGGGGTCTCTGGTGGGTGGGGCGGTGGGCAGGAGGCTCATCCTGCGGGGTGAGGCAGGGGGTAGGACGGGGGTGCCATTGCTGCAGGGCAAGGTGAGGCAGGGGCGGCTGCTGCCTGACACCATCAGCCCCTGCAGACAGAGGCCAGCGAGCATAGGGGGGCGCGCAATATCACCTCTACTCGAGCTTGCTAGCCAGCTGCTTCGACTCATTTGTGCTACGTGGGGCTGCCACTCTGGGTGCCAGCGGTGGCCTAATGGACCTGTGCAAGCTGGCAGCGGCGGTGGCAGGTGTGCCCACAGAGAGGGCTCTGAGTGCCGCCTCTGGCACACATGCCATAGGTTCGCCATCACTGCCCTATACCATTTTGGACAAATGGCTACCCAGTTTCTTCTTAAAAACTTCCAGTGTTGGCGCATTCACCGCTTCTGGAGGCAGGTTGTTCCACTGGTTAATTGTTCTAACTGTCAGGAAGTTTCTTCTTAGTTCTAGGTTGCTTCTCTCTTTGGTTAGTTTCCACCTGTTGCTCCTTGTCCTGCCTTCAGACGCTTTGGAAAATAGCTTGACTCCCTCTTCTTTGTGGCAGCCCCTGAGATATTGGAACACTGCTATCATGTCCCCCCTCGTCCCCTTTGTTAAACTAGAAATACCCAATTCCAGCAACCGTTCCTTATATGTTTTAGCCTCCAGTCCCCTAATCATCTTTGTTGCTCTTCTCTGTATTCTTTCTAGAGTCTCAACATCTTTTTTACATTGCGGTGACCAAAACTGGATGCAGTATTCCAAGTGTGGCCTTACCAAGGCATTGTAAAGTGGTATTAATACTTCACATGATCTTGATTCTATCCCTCTGTTAATGCAGCCTAGCACTGTGTTGGCTTTTTTGGCAGCTGCAGCACACTGCTGGCTCATATTTAAATGATTGTCCACTAGGACTCTGAGATCCCTCTCACAGTTACTACTATTGAGCAAGGTACTCCCTATACTATACCTGTACATTTGGTTTTTCTTGCCTAAATGTAGAACCTTACTTTTTTCACCATTGAATTTCATTTTATTAGATAGTACCCAGTGTTCACGTCTGTCCAGATCCTCCTGTATCCTAAGCCTGTCTTCTGGAGTGTTGGCTATTCCTGTCAGCTTGGTGTCGTCTGCAAATTTCATGAGTTCCCCATCTACCCCCTCGTCCAGATCGTTGATGATGTTGAAGAGCACTGGGCCCAGAACAGAGCCCTGGGGCACCCCACTACACACTTCCCTCCATGTAGATGCGGTTCCATTGAGGACCGCATGCTGAGTACGGCCGGTCAGCCAGCTACGGATCCATCTGGTGGTGATGCTGTCTAACCTGCATTTTTCTATCTTCTCAAGTAGTAGGTTGTGGTCTACTTTGTCAAATGCCTTACTGAAGTCCAAGTAAATTATATCCACAGCATTCCTCTGGTCCACTAATTTTGTCACTTGGTCAAAGAATGCAATAAGATTTGTCTGACATGATCTGTTTTTGACAAACCCGTGTTGGCTTTTAGTAATGACATTGTTTGCCTGTAGGTGTTCGCTGATTCGTTGTTTGATTATCTTTTCCAGAATCTTCCCAGGTATTGAGCTCAGGCTGATAGGTCTGTAATTTCCTGGGTCCTTTTTTTTCCTTTTTTGAAGATGGGAACTAGATCAGTTCTTTTCCAGTCCTCTGGTAGTTCCCCAGTGCTCCAGGATCTTTGAAAAATATAGTTCAGTGGTTCTGAGATCACATCTGCCAGTTCCTTAAGTACCTTGGGGTATAATCCATCTGGTCCTGGTGATTTGAACTCATCTAGGCTGGACAGGTGTTCACTTACCATTTTCTTGCCTATGTTAACTTGTATTTCTATTTTGTTTTTTATGGCACTATTTTTGATAGGTTGGTCTGTTTTTTCCCTTTGTGTAAAGACAGATGCGAAAAACGAGTTAAATAGTTCTGCTTTCTCCCTGTTGCTTGTCACCTTCTTGCCACTTTCACCCACTAATGGACCAATCGTTTCCTTCACTTTTTTCTTGTTTTTTACATGTTGAAAGAAGCTCTTTTTTTGGTTATTTTTGACTTTGGTTGTAAGCCTTAGTTCATTTTGAGCCTTAGCTTTCCTCACTTCGTCTTTGCAGGCTCGGGCTATTTGCTGATATTCTGACTTAGTTATGTGTCCCTCTTTCCACTTTCTATACTTGTCCTTTTTATCTTTCAATTGATCAGAGAGTTCTTTATGCAGCCATGCATAACGTTTTTAATGTTTGATTCTAAAGTCTTCAACTTAACATACTGTCAAGAGAATATTGCTGAAGATCAGGAAAAAATCCTTTCCATGTTGAAACCAACACACGAAACCATTCTTTCAGCTTGTGACAAAATAAGATGCAACATAAAGGAACAAGATGACAGCTTAAATATAAAAGCCCAGACCTTGACTACAACCAAAGAACTAACAATGCAGAAAATAACAGGAAAAGTGGAACAACTAAACACTAAGACAGAGGACCTAATTGACCAATAGACCCAGCCAACGGAAAAATCAGAAAAGGGTGTGACAACACTTAAAATGGAAAGGACTTTTTACAAAAATCAGAAGAAATTTGAGGAAAAGGAAGAAGAACAGACTGAATGGAAGATAAACCTATTAGGACAATTGTGGGAAATTAGAGTAATAGGGAGGCGATCTAATGAATACAAATGGGCTAGTCCTTCTTAAAAAAACTTCAACCAAATGGCCTTTCTTATTCCAAATAATATATATAATAATAGAGGGAGAACTATTTGATGATTCAAAGGCACTGACATGGAAGGTTATTTGGCAAAGGAAGAAAGCCAGAGTAAGGCTGAAGAAAATAATGGCTTTGATTTATTAGAGGGGATACCATATTACTATCTAGAGGGTTGAATATGGTGGAAAATAGATAGTTTTTAGAAAATAAAGTAACATTATAATTGAATGGGTAAGATGTGTAACAAGACTAATAGACTTTGGTATGAAAAGGGAAAAAGGGAGATAAGGGAAATTTTGGTCACCTAATATAAAATATTTGGAAATCGTAAATAACAGTGTTTTTTCTTTCTTTTTTTCCCCTTTTGTTGAATATTAATGGGAAATTAAAGTTTATGTATAGGCTAAAAAGTATTGATAAATGTAAGAAAAAAAATTCTTTTTACTCAGTTGAAAATAAGAATTCTCTTTGCCCAATATGAGATAATAGATATTACTAGAAAAAGAGAGAGTGTATTTGAGCTTCTAAAAATTAGACCTAAACTAAAAGATTTATGTATATTATTGATTTATTGGTTAACCCAGACAATACATATAATGGTTTTGATTTATTAGAGGGGATACTGTATTATTAATTAGATGGTTTAGAAAACAGAACAAGACTATATTCAAATAGCTAAGATGTGTGTTTAGAATATTAGATTTTGTTATGAAAAGGGAAAAAGGAAGAAGTTGAGATAAGGGAAACTTTGGTTACCTAAAGCTTGGAAATTATCAATACCAAATGTTAATTTGAATATTGATGGGAAATTAAAGCTTGGGGAAAAAGCAATAACAGGACATTGATTGTATATAAGGATTAAATGCAAACACAATTAAGGTATGTATAAGCTAAAAATTATTGATAAACGTAACAAAGATGTTTTTACTTAGTTGATAATAATAATAACTGTATTAGCCTAATATGAGATAGTAGATATTAAGGGAAAAAGAGAGGAAATATCTGATGTTGTAACTTGAGATTTATACTAAAGACTTATGTATGTTATTGAGCTATTGATTAACCCAGTCACCATGCTGCTTTTAAAATACTTAATTGTAAAATTAGAAAATTAATAAAATATTATATAAAAAAAGAAAGTTATGTACAAAGCTGTGCTACCTGTGACGCTATGAAAAAGCATCCTGGCAAGCCTCCTGGTCTGTTGCAACAAGTGGCAGATCCTTCCCAGCCTTGGGAGGAAACGGCCATGGACCTTATTGTAGAATAGCCAGAAAGCAGGGGGAGCACAGTGATCTGGACTGTCATTGATCTTTTCTCGAAGCAAGCTCACTTCATCGCTTGTTCGGGACTCCCGTCTGCCCCAAAGCTAGCCAGGTTGGTTTTAAAACACATCTATCGACTCCATGGGGCACCGAAACGGATTATATCAAATAGAGGGGTTTAATTTACTGCAAAATTCTGGAGGGAGTTTGTGAAACTCATTGGGTCTACACAGGGGCTTTCATCTGCTTTTCATCCGAGTACGAATGGATCGGCTGAACGTTCGAACACAGTGGTGGAACAATACCTTAGATGTTATGTTAATTACCAACAGACTAACCGGGCGGACCTCCTGCCTTTTGCCGAGGTGGCGTACAACAACACTGTACATCAGTTCAACCTTTTTATACTGGCGACCCCGGTCGTAAGAACGCGCTGCACATGCGTGGTGCGCCGCGCATGCGTGGTGCCGCCCCCTGCGCCGGCTGAGGCATAGCCAGCAAGGGGCGGCGGCAGGCAGGCCCGGACGCTCCTGGGCGGCCACGGCAGGCAGGGCGATCACCGGCTGGGCCACCAGCTGGCCCAGCCCAAGGCAGGTAAGGCACCTGCTGGGCCCCACGCGTGCCAGCAACCCTCCTTGCGCCCGCCACTGCCCCGCTAGGCTTACCTTGGCCACCGGCCATTCAGGGCGGTGGCAGGCAGGCCCAGGCGCTCCTGGGCGGCCGCGGTAGCGGCGGCGCAGGGCGACCACTGGCTGGGCACGAGCTGGCCCAGTCCAAGGCAGGTAAGGAACCTGCCGGGCCCCACGCGCGCCAGCAACCATCCTTGCGCCCGCCGCTGCCCCGTTAGGCTTACCTTGGCCACCGGCCGTTCAGGGCGGTGGCAGGCAGGCTCAGGTGCTCCCAGGTGGCCGCGGCAGGCAGGGCGACCACCGGCTGGGCCACCAGCTGGCCCAATCTAAGGCAGGTAAGGAACCTGCCGGGCCCCACGCATGCCAGCAACCCTCCTTGCGCCCGCCGCTGCCCCGCTAGGCTTACCTTGGCCACCGGCCATTCGGGGTGGTGGCAGGCAGGCCCAGGTGCTCCCGGGCAGCCGCGGCAGCGATGGCGCAGGGCAAACATCGGCTGGGCCACCAGCTGGCCCAGTCCAAGGCAGGTAAGGAACCTGCCGGGCCCCACGCGCGCCAGCAACCCTCCCTGCGCCCACCGGCCTCCCACCCCCGGCCCTCTTTTACTTACTTTTTAGTTGCTCAACAGGGAGGGAAGCTCTGCAGACTGTTCCCCTTGCAGCACCATTTTCAGACTGGGGCTTTTGGCGGGCTCAGCAGGGCAGAGACAGCCCTGGACAATTCCTATTGGCTTTTGAAAGCCAATAGAATTAGACTCTGTTCAAGAGAGTCTATTCTATTGGCTTTCGAAAGCCAATAGAATAAGAGGTAGTAGCAGAGCTAAAGAAAAGGGGGAAAAATGGCAGAAAAAATGGCGGATCGAGTTGTTTGGTGACCCCCGTGAAATGGTCGTTCGACCCCAAATTGGGTCGCGACCCACAGGTTGAGAACCGCTGCTGTACACAGTAGTACTGGACTTACGCCATTTAAAATGGCTACTGGTCAGGATTTTGTCCCTTTGCCCGAATACCCCCAGGAACCTCCTGCTTCGCAAACCTTCCATCAGTGGGTGACCTCTTTGCAAGGGGTTTGGGCCAATGTGAAAAAAGCTGCAAAGACATACAAGGAACAGGCTGATAAAAAGCTATCTCCCCAGAAGCCATTTGATGTGGGGGAGAAGGTTTATCTTTCCACAAAATATCTAAGATTAAAATTACCGAGTAAATTGGGACCTAAGTTCCTTGGCCCCTTTCCCATAATCAAAATTATAAATCCTGTCACAGTCCAATTGCAACTCCCACGACTATTAGGGAAAGTTCACCCTGTTTTCCATTGCAGCTTGTTAAAGCCAGTCACGGAATCGTCCTTGCGGCCGATTCCCAAGAAAGCACCCGGCCCCATTCTGGTAGAGGGAGAGACTCATTATGAGGTATAATGTATTCTTGACTCCACATTGTATAAGGGTAAATTACAGTATCTGGTCCAGTGGAAGGGCTACCCTTTATCGGAGGCTACCTGGGTAAAAAGTACTGACGTGAAAGCAGACAGATTGATTCAGAGGTTTTATGATAAATATCCACATAAACCCAGGGAGGATTCTTAACTTGCATTTTGTTTCATTTGCTGGACTTGCTTTCTTCCTAGGGGGTCAGACTGTCAACTCTACAACAAACCTGGCTGCAGCCATTTTGCTCGTTCTAGGTTGCCACAAGAATGGGAGGGGGTGTGCAGGATTTTTACTAGTCTAAAAATTTTACTGTCCCTTGGGAACTAAGGTCATTTCTGTCAGTTAGATGGGGGAGGCATGAGCATATGGTTAGAAAGCCTGCCAAACTGTTCTATTAGGGAACGTAGCTGATTGCATTGCATTGGAGTGGGAAGTTCAGCTTTGTAATAGTGTCTCTCTTTGAACGGGATTTCAGACTTGGTTTCACTTTTGACTGTGCTGATACTATGTAACCAATAAACATGTTCTTTGAGGAAATCTCAAGCCTCGGAGTTCTGATTTATTTGGTCTTGTCTGTCGGAACCTTGACAGGAGATTCTTCTGGTTGGGTTAGATTGGGCAGTAGGGGTTTGTTAAATGTATGCTGCTTCTTTCTTTGATTATTGTGACATACCTCCATTTGTCTTCCTTCAAGGGTTTATCAGCAGGGTCAAATCCTCTCATTTGTTCATTGTTTGATATGGGTATAGCTTTCTTGCATAGGTTGGAGTTTGGCTAGAGTTGCCTCTAGTTCCCTTTTTCCTCTAGTAGTCCACATAGTTTACATTTAATACATGAACAATTTGAGTGTTCTTTGGGCATAAGCACATACATGGAACATGTATTGCATACCACAATAGTATCAATCACCTGTTCCATGAGTTTGTTGTTTGAAAATCCCTTTTTTGGTTGGTGGATGTGCTTTGCTGTTAGCCATGTTTCTACCTTCTCTGTTCTAGGTCCGTGGTGGCAAACCTATGGCACGTGTGCCACAGGTGGCACGCAGAGCCCTCTCTGTGGACACGCACACCGTCACCCCAGTCCTAGGCCTTTCGCTGGGTTTTATAAAACCTTTTCACTTTAGGCCTCCGCCCCCATGTGCAAAAAAAAAAAAAGGTTCAATCAATCAATTTCAACTTCTTGTGGAAAAAAAAAGATCCCGCAAAGTTGGGATTGTCCCACCCAGTCTGCCATTACCACCGCAGCCACGCCCACCCAATGGGCCCACCCCCACCCAATGCGCCACATGTACCCGGCACCTGACAATACATAAGTGGGTTTTGGGTTGCAGTTTGGGCACTCGGTCTCTAAAAGGTTCACCATCACTGTTCTAGGTAATTATGCCTATTTTTTTCTATCCTTTTTTCTGCCTTTTTTTCCTGTGCTTTTTTCTACCTTGTTATTTAACTTGCTTACTATTATGTTAGTTTTATTTATCCTTTTCTTCCTTATATTTAGTAATAGTAATAGTAGTAAAGTTGGAAGGGACCTTGGAGGTCATCTAGCCCAACCCCCTGCTCAGGCAGGAAACCCTATACCATTTCAGACAAATGGCTGTCCAGTCTCTTCTTAAAAACTTCCAGTATTGGAGCATTCACTGCTTCTGGAGGCAGGTTGTTCCACTGGTTAATTGTTCCAACTGTCAGGAAGTTTCTCCTTAGTTCTAGGTTGCTTCTCTCCTTGATTAGTTTCCATCCGTTGCTTCTTGTCCTGCCTTCAGGTGCTTTGGAAAATAGCTTAATTCCCTCTTCTTTATGGCAGCCCCTGAGATATTGGAATACTGCTATCATGTCCCCCCTTGTCCTTCTCTTCGTTAAAGTAGACATACCCAATTCTAGCAACCGTTCCTTATATGTTTTAGCCTCCAGTCCCCTAATCATCTTTGTTGCTCTTCTCTGTACTCTTTCTAGAGTCTCAACATCTTTTTTACATCGTGGTGACCAAAACTGGATGCAGTATTCCAAGTGTGGCCTTACCAAGGCACATTTTTTTTAAAGTTTTTGAGCTCCAATTCCTCCCTACCTTATTATTTAAGATGAGTTCAAATTGGGGGATTAGGCAGCAGCAGCAGGCAAGTAGGCTCTCTGCTTTTAACCTAGATTAAACCAACTTACTGTTTTAATTTTCTTAATTTTAAATCTCTTACATTTTTGAAATTTTATGCAGTGTGGCCACTAATCCACTTAATCCACTCTCAGCTATATTTCAGCTATGGGTTAGCTATATTTTAGCTGTATTTTTGATATCCCGAGCTGGGCCTCAGCTATGGGAATGCCTTGCTGCTGCTTTTTGTTGCTTCTTGTTGTTGCTATATAGGTTTTTCTGCTTTGTCAGGAAACCTAGTATTCTCTAGTTTTGAGTGATTTCTATTTGATCTATTTTTTTACCTACTACTTTTTACCATTTTTCTTTTTACTATTTTCTTTACTATTTTACTATTTTGTGATTTTTATTCACTCCCTACTCCCTGCTTTGGCGGGAGGGTAGGATTCTTGCCTTACTTGTGAGCAGCCTTGTTATTGTTTGCATCGGGACTTGCTTTTTCTTGACTCTTGGCCCTTGGCTTCTTTTTTTTGGATCCAGGACTTGTCTTGGGGATTAGTCTCTTGTTATATTACACTTCTCCTCCTGTATTGTGTTATTTATCACAATGAAGTCAAAGAAAAGGTGCAGATCCCTTACTGACCTGGTCCCTCAACCTTCTTTGAAGCAATCCAAGATGGAAGACTTTGTTTTGGCTCGGCCTCTTTGTTTGAAAACTCCAGCTCCTTTTTTTCTGGCTGCTGCCGGTCATGGCGATCCTTCGATGGTTGAGGGTGTCGCCCCTCAAGTTGAGAACAAAGGCTCCCCTAAAGCTACAGTCCCCAATCGATCTTTAAACGAGCCCACCCTTACAGAACTTCTGGCTCAGCAATGTTTCCTGGTTGCAGATACAACAGCGAGCATACAGCTCCAGCTTGATAAAATAATAAGTACCCTAAATTATTTAGTTTCTTGGGCTGCCAGTGGTAGTGCTGGGCCGGCTGCTCGGCATCCCGATGCAGTAGCAGGGCCTCCCTTGTCAAGCCTCAGCAAAAGATCTGCTCAATGTAACCCTATCAACAGTTCGAACTCTATTTCCCTAGATGCAAACAGTCACCTGGTTATACAGCCAAAACAGGTGGCCCTAAATATCAATCCTATTAATGGCTACTTGCCGCACTGGGGCTCAATACAGCTGGCAAGGGGTCATATACTACAGCTATTGGGGTTGGAAGCTGATGATTTGAAGAAGGTTGAATTTTTACCCTCTTCTATATACTGCACTCGAGTGTTACTTGGTTTTGACAATTCTAACACCCCCAAACTATTCTTCAGGAGAAGATCTCTACTAAGGTCTTTTGGCATTTTGCCAAGAAGAGTCTTCAAAGATATGTTGACTAAGCCTCTTTTAAGTAATCGACCCCCTGTGAGTGTTAGGAGATTTACTGCCCCTAAAAGATCTTCAGTATCACATGTTAATGTGCCAACCTTGAACGTCACCTCTGATGTTAGTCCATCTACTAAATATACATCTATGCTTGTAAAATCTCCTCATGGTGCCCTCTCTGATGGGGTTTTGACTGATCTTCCCACTGTCAATCAAACCAACCCCCCTCAGCGAGTAACATCTCATCAGGATCCTTGCCTTGACTTGATCAGCTGGGAAGAAATGGCCTCAGAGGAAGTGACATCAGCCCAGGGTATTCAAGGCTTCTTAGCGAATAAGCCCCAGGCCAGTGACTCTGGGATTCCATCTATTCATGTGACTGACTTATCTCAAGATAATTTCTGGAACCAGGAGGAGATACAGCTCTTTGACTCCTTTCGTGCGCTCCCACATTCAGAAAGGGCCCAAATTATTAAGCGTCTGACTGCAGTTAAAGCCAAGCTTTGGAGTCTCTCACTACCTGATAAGGATTTCCCTGGATTCCAGGAAGCCCATACCGATTCATCAGTGGAAGTTCCCCTGGCCCTTTTTCCAGGATGTCTAACTCGTCAATATGAAGATCTTGGGCTCCCTCAGACCCCGTATGCTGATGCCACTGAATGCTTGCCAGCCAAGCATCCAACTAATGCTACAAGTACGAACTGGAGTGCGTTTAGAGTTCTACAGCCCCATGAACAAGGTTCGCCTCCCTTCCCCCCTTCCCTGCCTTTATCTCCCATGAGGGTGACACTGCCTTTTAATAACGGGTGTATCTTTTTGGACCAGAAGGGCTCCCTTGAAAAAATCAATTATATAGAATGACTATCAAATTTGGCAACCCCCCTCTGTACTCTTAAATGTCTTTCATGGAACATAGCAGGTTAGGGGAGAAGGTGTGGTACTATAGAATTTACCAACTATATTCAGGCATTTGTTGTGGTTCTGCTTCAGGAGACTTGGGCATGTGATAAGATACCCCTTACAGGGTTTATGGCCATTTCCTTGGCCGCCATCAAACAATCGGCGACGGGAAGACCCAAGGGTGGCTTGGCTTGTTTGGTCTCTACCTCTTTAAAGGTGGAGACAGTGGAGCTGTCCCCCTGTGGTTCTTTAGCTATGGCACTCCTAATTAAGAGAGGACGCAGCAAATTGCTAGTGTTTAACGTCTACCTTCCTCTGACGGTGAGGCAAGCCGACATTAAGGCTCAGTTGGATGAACTGGAGAACTATATTACTTGTATTGAAACTAAATTTCCAGGGCTATACACCCTTATAGGGGGCGACTTTAATGCCTGACTGGGAGTCCAAGTTCCTCCATCGATTGAGGCACTTTACTCCCAAGAAATCCTTCAGGCAATGGGTCATCAGATTTCAGCTAGACATTCTAAGGATGAACTAACAAATTTTGCTGGTATTCAGTTAGCACTTTTAGCATCCCAACATGACAAGATAATCCTTAACGGGAGTACCCCAGGCGATCTAGTCAGTGAGTTTACTTTTTGTTCCTCACGTGGGAGTGGCATTATTGACTTTGTGCTGGTTTCTCAGTTACTAAGAAAGGCAGTCCATGCTTTCTATGTGGACTGCTGCATGGAGAGCGATCATTACCCCCTGGTTACAATTATTGGGCTTTCCTCAAATATACACTTATCTAAAGGCCCCCAGATATTGGATCCCCATGCGGCCTTCTATATAAAGAGGATCAAATGGTCTTCTAATACTGAAAGAAAGTTCCACTCCTTTTTATCATCTCCGGAATGTCTCAGCCTTTATAATCAGGTTCTAACAAGTAGTGGCTCAGAGACAATCTTGGACTTTGAATCACTAATTAATAGTGTTCAAAGGGAGTTAGGAGCTGATTGTAGGCCAAGGGGTCCATATCACTTAAGAAACAATTCCTGGTTTGATAAAGACTGTCTGATGCTTAGGAACCAGATTAACCGGGTTTACTTGCTTTACCGTAACCGAGGGGACAAAAGTCCACCAGAGGACTATTACCGCCTGAAGCGGGAGTATAAAGGGCTAATTGTTAAGAAAAAGAGGGCTAAAGAGAGAGAGAAGTGGGATTTACTTCTCTATCCAGCAGAAGAACACCCGACTATTTTGGCAAATTGTTGCCAGCTCTCTCCCTGGTTACCAAGAACTCCCTCTCTGCTGTATTTCTAACAGAGATTGGGAAAATCATATTTTGTCAATTTTTCAGGCTTCAATAATTTCGACCGAGCTTGGATCACAACTGCCTCTTGCAATTCCTATATGGCAACCCGTGCCTCATGCTGAAATCGCTGAGCTTATTTCAGAACTTAAGTCAGGCAAAGCCCCTGGCCCCGATGCTATACCTCCCATTTTGTTAAAATCCAATCCTGAGTGGTGGATTCCTCTTTTGGCAACACTTTTCACCCATATTAATTCCTCTGGTAGGATTCCTATCTCTTGGAGTCTAGCAATTATTATTCCAGTTTTTAAACGAGGAAACAGGAACAACCCTGCCAATTATCGCCCTATAAGCCTGCTTTCCATTATTGGGAAATTGTATGCTAAATATCTTCAACGTAGACTCCTCATTTGGGTTGAGGAGTCTAACATTATTGGTGCAGAGCAGATTGGGTTTAAAGCAGGCTGTGCCACATTGGACCACTGTTTTGTCTTAGCACACCTGGTTGACAAATACGCTATTACACCAGGTGGCAAACTCTTTACTGCTTTTATCGATTTAAAGGCAGCGTTTGACTCAGTCCCTAGGGAACTGTTGTGGTCAAAATTGCACAAAAGTTCTATTGACAGACGTCTTTTGTTCCTAACTAGATCTTTGTATAATCAGACCTCTAGCCAGGTTAGGTGTGGCTTGCAGGGAGAACTTTCAAATCCTACCCCGATTGAGAGCGGAGTTAGGCAGGGTTGTGTCCTAGCCCCTCTTCTGTTTAATTTATTCTTACCCGACCTGGCCTCTTACATTGCACGCATTGAGTCCCATGCCCCAAAGTTGCTAAATACGAAGATTCCGCTTCTTCTTTATGCTGACGATGCGGTCCTTCTATCACAATCAAGGCTCGGTCTAAAAAGATTACTTTCTGCATCTGGGTCCTACTGTGCTGAGAACCATTTGTCTATTAATTATGACAAATCCAAAGTATTGGTGTTCTCTAGAGCACGGAAATCATACAACTGGGCTATCAATGGTAATGTTGTTAGGCAGGTTTTCCATTTTAAGTATTTAGGTATTCAATTTCAGAATACTGGTGCTTGGACTAAACATCGAACCCAGGTGCTGAATTCGGCCTCCTGTAGCCATCAGCAGATTATAAGATTCTTTTTTACCCAAAGAGGCCAGTTTACTCCTTCTGCTCTGCGTATATACTGTATAAAGCCAAAACCCTGGCCCAAACTCTTTATCCCATATGGATACGAGGCTTCAAGGATTGTATTGAAAGAACCCAGGCTGTTTTTCTTAGGAAACTTCTGGGTCTTCCTCCCTGTGTTGGATTTGCTTCGATGTACCTGGAACTGGGCATTCCTTCAGTCGAATGCATGGCGTGGATTAACACCTTTAAATGGTGGTTTCGGGTGCTCTTTTCGGCAGTCCCTGGTAGCTACCTCTCCCTGGTGTTTGCTGATTCTCATACTTCTCATTGGGAGAGGGAGCTGACGAAGAAACTCCACTTGCTAGGTTTTACGGGGGATGCTCTGGGAGATTATGGTCTCAAGGACGCCCAGTTTAGGGTAGTCCAATGGCTTGTGGACATAGATTTGCAGTACTGAAGAGCCAGAGCCAACAAAACCTGCTCCCCTTTGATCTTCAGCCATTCTAATAATTATGGATTGAGGATGGCTTCATATTCTATACTCTAACCATCCCCAAGTATAGAAGAGTCTTTTCCCTAGCCCGTTTCAATGTCTTACCCTCAGCACTACTCGACGGGCAATTCAAGAGGCTCCTGTTTAGTGAGCCACTATGCCCCTGTGATAGGGCTGAAGTCGAAACTGTGGAGCATGTTTTATCATACTGCCCTATGTACTGTATAACACAGCCAGAATTAAATCATTGTCTCTCCTTGGAATTGATCCCTCTGGTTCTAATGTTAGTAATTTGGCCTTATATTGTCTAGGGGATGGCTCCTCCTATATTACTTTTCAGGTTTCTAAATTTCTTTTAAGAGCTGTAACTATTAGAGGAGAACGTTGTTAATTCCCTTTAGCCAAGGCTTCTGGTGTTAATTGTTTGTGATTATATTTTTCTTGTGTTTTCTTTTGTTGCACTTGCATTTTGGTCTGTGACCGCAAAATAAAAATTATTATTATTATTATTATTAAAGATTTGCCTCTTTATTAATCTTATTCTTCCTTTATTTCTAATGTTCCACTCTTGTCCTTATCATTTGCCTATTTATTTATCTTTTATTTTCTGTCCTGTATTTATTTTTATTCTCTATTGGGGTCTTCTCTCCCTTCCTATTGGGACCTCAAGCTTAATTGTTGCTTTCATTTCCATCATTTGCTGCTTTGGCTTGTCATTTTCTCTGCCAGCTCCGTTCAGTCTTTCTGTGCTCAGGTCTTTTCAGACTCGTCTCTTGCTCTGGTCAGCTCTCTCGGCCTGCCACTGGTCGGCTCACCTCCGCTGTCTGCTCTGCTCCACTCAGCCTGCCACACAGCTTTAGAGATCTGCTGTGCTGCTTGTCTCTGCTACTGCGCTTCTCCCCTCCACCAATTCTGCTGCTGCGTTTTTCCCCTCCAGATTCTGCCACCACCAATTTCTCACAGCCACGGGTACCCTTCGTTGGATGAGGTGCTCCAGGCCGTCCTCCACCAGACGGGCCGCTGGGAAGGGCTGCCGTCCTAGCAGGAGGCAGTGGGGCTGCTGATCTCGCTGGGGAGGGAATGCTGATCATGTCTTCCACAAGCCCTCCACCTGGGGCAGGTCACTGGCCATAGTAAGCTCACCTCTCCTCTCCACAGTTGGCTCTCCTCCCTGCTCTGCTATCTCACCAGCTTGCCTCTTTGTTTTCTGCTTTGCCCTCAGTCAGGTCTCCTCTCTGCCCCACAGCTGATTCTTCTCTCAACTCTGCAGTCACTCACCAGCTCGCCTCTTTGTTCTCTGCCAGTTCATTTTGCTGCCTCTCCGTTCACCTCAATTCAATGGGCCTCTGGTTTCTTGGGTAGGCCTCTCGGGTGCAGCTGAGCTTCTCTCAGTAGGCAAGTTCACTGCAGGCCGCTGCCCTTGTTGGTGTTTTCCTCCTAATTTCTCCAATCTTTTCTCTCCTTTTCCCTTCTCCAGTCTTTTTTCTTTTTCTATGACTTATCTTTCCCTCTCCACCTCTCCGCCTACTGTTTTGTCTTAGTTTAATAGCAACTTTTCTCCCCACGATGTAACCATACCCCCTTTGTTGCTGCCATCTTGAAAACACCCCTTTGTTTGGCATGATCTTTTTTTGATGAACCCATGTTGACTACTGGCTATAACCTTGTTTGCTGCTAGGAGCTGAGAGATTTGTTGCTTGATTATCTTTTCCAAGATCTTCCCAGGTATTGATGTCAGGCTGAATGGTCTGTAATTTCCTGGATCTGTGTTCCCTCCCCTATTTTGAAGATGGGGGCCACATCAGCTCTTTTCCAGTCGTCAAGTAGTTACCTGGTGATCCAAGAACTTTGAAAGATATGTTTCAATAGTTCTGAAATCATGTCTGCCAGTTCCTTCAGAACTCTGGGATGTAGTCCGTCAGGACCCAGTAATTTGAATCCGCCTAGAGCTGACAGGTGATCTCTTACTTTATTTTTACATATTTTAACTTGCTGTCAGGGCCCACTTCAAAACCTCATCCCAAGAAAGCAGGACTCTTGGAAACAGTTTCTTTCCAAAAGGAACTTTTATTAGGAGAAGCTGATAGCAGGCATGATAGGCAGGATCTGAGGGTTTCCCGCTCAGATCAATGGGTTAAAAGAGTCCCAAGCATAACCCCACCCCAATAGTTCATCCGGTCAGTTTGAATGGGCCAATCCCAAGGTGTTAAGTCCGCTGTGGGAAAGGAGCTGATAACAGGGTCCTTTCCCATGCGTGTGAAGATATTGTTGGGTCTTCGCACCTTCCCTTCCGCAGCGAGAAATAAGCCAGACGGCCGGAGGCACATTCCTTTCTCACCCCAAGGTAACATCAAAGGAGAGACAGTTCAAAGAGTAAGTATGTAGGAACAGTGGAAAGGATACATTGTAGCAAAGCAGAATAGCATACCACAGAGCCTTGCCCCCTCCCCCTCAGGAGAATGACAGAACCCTCAGAAAGAAATGAATTAGGAAAGAAATGAGATAGATCCCCCCCTAGGAAAAGAATGGGTTCTGACACTTGCATTGTTAACCTTTCATTTATAGTTCTGTTTTTGGTAAGCTGAGTAGTGTTTTCTTTTTGCGTGAAGACAGATGCGAAATATGAATTAAGCAGTTCTTTCTTTCTTCTCCCATCTTTGGACCGATTGTTTCTTTGACTTTTTTCTTGTTTTTTATGAGTTGAAGCTTTTAAAAATTGTTTTTGACATTTCTTGCAAATCTTACTTCGTTCAAAGCCTTAGCTTTCCTAACTTCATCTTTGCAGGTTCCACCTATTTGTTGGTATTCTGCCTTGGTTATGTGTCCCTCTTTCCATTTTTTTGTACTTGTCCTTTTTTTTCTCTCAGTTGGTCTGAGAGTTCTTTGTGTAACCATGCTGGTTTTTTTCTTGGTTTTCTTGTTTTTCTTTTTTAGTGGTATTAAACTGGACTGGGCTTTTATAATGGTATTTTTCAGAGTTTTCCAAGCTTCTTGAGTTGATTTGCCCTTTAAGATTTTCATCCATGGGATCCTACCCAAGCTCTCTCTGAGTTTGTTAAAATAAGTTATTTTAAAGTCTAAAACACTGGTTTGGTTATGTTCTGTTGCTTGTGTCTGTTTTATTTTGAATTCTAATATGACATGGTCACTCTCCCCTAAAGTTCCTGCAAGGTCAATCCCCTCTATCATTTCTTCTCTGTCTCTTCTCTATCGTCATTTCTGAAGCTATGTAACTTTAAAAATGGCATGGAGGGAGGAGTCAGTAACACTGGCTGACCACAAGAGGGAGCCAAAAGACTATGATATGGTTAACCATTACTTTTTTTTACTAGTTTTGCAAATCATTGGACTTACAATAATTTAAAGTTATAATTTATAACTTTAAAGTGTTTAATTTCAAATTTTAAGCTTTATTTACACATTAGAAATGGCAACCAGGAAGAGAATGGAGAAGACTGAAAGATTATCAGGAGATTTAAAACTCTTAAAACCATTTTTGGATGAATACACAGCCAAAACACATGAGTTAATTCAGAACATGGGAAGAAGTATTGAGGCTAAATTTGATGCTTTGGCAAAAGAGCTGTGTGGTGAAATGCAACACTTGACTGGAGATATTAAGAAGGTGGAAGTGAGAATTGACCTTTTGGAACATGAGATGGAGAAAGTAAATAATTTGCTGGAAGCTGATTTGGACCAAAATGCAATTTTGGAATGTCAGATAAAACAGTTCCAATTAAGATTTCGAGCTATTCCTGAACAGCCTGGAGAAGACACTAGATCAGGGGTGTCAAACTCGCAACACCACGTGACGTGTCGCGACATTTCGCAACTTTTTCCCCATTACGCATCCGGCCTGCGGGCTGGCAGTTTGACACCTCTGCATTAGATTAAGGATGGTTAAAGCCTTGACTCCGCTGACCAATTGGTAAGAAAAAAATATGAATCTAGAGATAGATAACGTGTTTAGAGTAAACTCCAGATTTGTTACTATGAGAAGATTACCAAGGGATGTGTTAGTTCACTTTGTCAGAAGAACAAGAGATCTTGTTTTGGATTGCCATTTTAAATCTAAACTGAGAATGGAAAATGTGGATATTATTGTGCTGAACGAAATCCCATTGAGAATTTTGAGAAAAGGGAAAACTTATGCTTTTCTTACCGATATCTTAAAGAAGAGAAAGATCCCCTTTCCTTGGGATAAATTCGAAAGAGTGATATTTACTTATCAGGAGCAAAGGTTCAGATTGAACTCTATAGAAAAAGCCAAAGATTTTCTGATTAGACATAAACTAATTTTAGAGTTAGCTGAGGAACTGGATGGAGACAAGAAATCTATGCCAAGAGGGTAGTATTGAGATAGTGGTATAGGAATCTGCTACTTTGTGCAATGATGGAGATTAAGGCTATCACCTGGAATATTAACGGGGCGAATGCCCCATCCAAATGTAACAAAATTATTTCATTATTTGAGGAAACTTAATGTTGATATAATTTGCCTTCAAGAAACACAGATTAAGAAGCAGGATAAAAAATATTTAATAAATAAACAACTAGGGGAGGAATTTATATCTGCTGGCTTAAAGAAGATTAATGGAGTTGTTCTATACAGTGAGGGATTTTTGATCCCCTGCTGATTTTGTACGTTTGCCCACTGACAAAGAAATGATCAGTCTATAATTTTAATGGTAGGTTTATTTTAACAGTGAGAGACAGAATAACAACAAAATCCAGAAAAACACATTTCAAAAAAGTTATAAATTGATTTGCATTTTAATGTGTGAAATAAGTATTTGATTCATTCGCAAAACATGACTTAGTACTTGGTGGCAAAACCCTTGCTGGCAATCACAGAGGTGGGGCGTTGTCTTACCTGAACGCCTTTTCTCAGCATGATGATGGAGAATCCACCAGATGGGTTGTCCTTTGTCTTCCTGCCTAGAGACTAAGTCAATCAACTTTTGCCACGCCTCTTCCCCTGGCCCAGGAGCCCCAGTTTTTGATGAAGGCGTAGCCATTGATGACATTACCATGTGGTGGCTCAAATACCCCTGACACAGGACCTGACGGACCTAAATGGGGGGGAGTGGATTCTCCATCGTCATGCTGAGAAAAGGCGTTCAGGTAAGACAACGCCCCTTCTCCAGCATGACTGATGGAGAATCCACCATAGATGAGACATACCAAAGCCTCACTGTCCCTATGGGTGGGAAGCCATCTGGGCCTGTGTCCCACTATCTGGTAGCTGAAGTGAATCTATCCCGGCTATAATGTCTCACAAGGGGAGAGGGCGCCGACTGCGTTGCTGCCCTACAGGATTCCACGACCGACGCCTGTGTCACCCACACTGCTGGGGGTGCAGCACAGCTAGTCAGGTGTGCGGTGATCCGACTGGGAACTGGCAAGGAGAACGCCAGGTACACCCCTGCCATGCAAGCCTTAAGCCATCTACCAATTGTGGAGGCAGGTGCCATCAGGCCCATTGACGAGGGTTGGAGTGGCTGGAGTGCAACAAGGAGGGCTGCTGATTTGCGAACAAAGGTGCAGTACGCACAACGTGCTGACCTAAGACTCAGGGAACATCCAACATGTGCCACTAACTTTCCAACTTGTGAGATGGCTGAGGGCAAAAATCTGGCCGCACAAGCTCCAGCGCCCTGTGAACAAAGAAGTGGATTTGGGAACAAGGAGGGATCCAATCGCAGGACCAACCTGTTGACATGTAAAATGCCTGAGGCATCCCTAAGAGACAGAGCTGTCAGTTCAGAACTGCGCCAAGCTGATGTAACGGCCACAAAGAGGGTGACCTCAAGCGTGAGAAACTCAGAGTGTAGGACCTGATGGTTCAAATGAAGGTGAAGTGAGGGTCTGTAGGACCCTGGACAGAACTCAAAGGGGATATCTGTGAACCACGGGCAGTCCAGTGTTGGTCGCTCCCTTGACAAGAGAACGCATCATGGGATGCTGAGCCAAGGGCTCAGAATTGTCCTATGTAAGCACCGTGGGTGGAGCAACCACCTGTCTGCAGATTGTATTGGGCCACAGGCCCCTCTTGAGCCCTTCCAACAGATGATCCAAAATCCTTGGAATCGTTATCATTGATAGGCTCAACTGTTGCTCCCCACACCGGGTAAGACATTTTCCCATGTGGAATCATAATCCTGTTAGATGAAGGCCTTCTTTAAGCCTGAATCACAGTAATGACCTCTGATGAGTAGGACTCGTGTCAGGAGCTGTCGATCAAATGCTAGGCTGTCAATTGGAGCCACTGGGCTCAAGGAGTTGTAGAATCCCCTGGCTGAAGTAGATCCAACCTGGGGGTATCCTCCACGGAGGAGAGATTGGAGGACCCACGAGTTCGGCAACCCATGTGGAGTAACCGTCATCACCCTGTTCGTTCCTGCAGTATCTTACAGATAACTGCCTGGTTCAGAGGAAGCGTAGGGAAAGCCAATAACAGACCTCCGGCCACGGCCTGTGGAAGGAATCTGCCCTTTCCACCACAGGAGATGGGAACTGGGGGAGAACCACGGGAACTGAGAATCTGCCGGAGTAATAAACAAACCAGTACTGGAGATCCAAAACTCTCCAATATCTCCCTGAAGAGATCTGGATGCAGGCTCTGTGAGCCACAGTGAATCACCGTCGCCCTGCTCAAGAAATCCGCCTGCCGATTCGCCCTTTCTCGAAGGGCGCTCGGCCTTAGGGGGGAGAGGTTGGTCTCAGCTCAGGTTCCAAATAACTGGGCTTCAGCCCTAAGGGACCTGGAACAGTTGTCCCCTTGTCGGTTGCCATGGTCTTTCACCGTCACGTTGTCCGTGAGGACTAGAATGTGTTATCTTGCCACTGCGCTGCGGCAGTGGCTTAGAGCCAGGTGTATAGTTCCAAGCTTCAACCAGTTTATGTTGTGCTTCAGGGCTGATTGGGAGCACCAGCCCTGAGCCAGCTGTGCTAGCAAGTGCGTTCTCCAGCCAACAAGCTGGCATCCAAGCTCAGGATGAGCCGGGTGGGGTCCTTGAACAAAGTTCCGCTTGGCTATTGCTGTGGAGATCCACCACTGGAAGGATCATAGGGTCTGAGACAGAACCTGTACCCTTGGGTTGGGGGGACTCGTGCCCGGCGTCTGGAGTGGAAACCAGAATCATAGCAGGTTCCTGGAATGTATTCTGGTCCCAGGCACTATCGCTATGCAGGAAATCAGATTTCCAAATAATTGGGAAGCATAGCCAGGGCAGCTACCCACTCCCCTTATACTTGGATGACCAAGGATTGGATACAGTGCAGATGTTCCCGAGATAGGTAGACCTCGCACCTTCTGTGTCTCTTCACCGCGCCCCGGTGAAGGAGGCGAGTGGAGGGAACTGTCTGGCTCTTCCGAAATGTACTGAAAAACCTGTGACTTGAAGGGTCCTGACAGACAATGGCAGGCCTGACAGAGCCGACTGAACCAAGGAAGATGGAACGAAGATATCGACCAAATAGTACTAGATATGCCCTAGACGGTCCTTAAATGCACAATCAGCACTGCCAGGGCCCTGTAAGCACCCTGAGGGCCGATGAGAAGCCGAAGAGTAGGGCCCTACAATGAAGTGTTGGCGTGCGTAGCAGCGCTGAGGAAATGTTGGATTGGGGCGTTCATGCCTGAACCTGCTGTATGCCAAGTGAGTATTTAATCCCTTTAACTTCGAGGATTGAGGTGCATTGTTGTCTGCATTGCATTGTTGTCTGCCCTTGTATCATTGTCTGCCATCATAATCAGAGATATCTCGGTGGTGGCTGAGAGAGATCTCAAGGAGACGTCTCAGTGGTGTGCTGAGAGGGGTCTCAACAGTAAGGAGCAGAGTACTTATAGCGGTAGGGCCACTCGATGGAATGAACAGTTGTACTCAAGGGCTAAACATGGCTGCGGGACCAAATTAATGGTACTGCCCTCACTCATGTAATTCTCCTGATGGCAGCAGGACCAGTAAGAGCACGTCCCGTGCTCTGGTCAGTGTCGTGGTGGTGGTAAAACCTAAGTCCAACAGTACGGTCAGCTCACAAGTGATTCACTTAGTGACGTTAAGGCCAACTTGATGGGCATGGTCAGCACACTAGTCCTAGCTAGTGGCAATAGGACGAACCTAATTGTACGTCCACCATACCTTCTGTCAGGATAAGGAGGTAGTTCACGCTAGACCGGGAACTTGTGCAAGCTCAAGATAGCAGAATTTATGCTCGCCTCCTTATATAAGTTCAAAGCCCTGAGGCCTGAAGGACCCAACGAAGGGAAGGAGGCTAGGCAGATTTGAGGCAAGGAGGGCTGAGTTGAATGGAGTCCGACCCTTGCTGTAACCATTAAGCAGTATTCAAACGCCTAGCAATTTGTGTTTCTGTAGTAGGCCGGACCCTCGTCGCAGACTCAGACATCTGAAGACCAGGCCCTTTGCTGGAAGGGGCCATGGAGAATTGTTGCACTAAGGCCTGCTGCCTGTTGACTTCCCTCCCAACAGCCGCAGAGGGCCTCTTCTTGCCCAAAATAGTTTGGCCTTGAGCTTCCAGATTGCAAATACGCTATATCTCAGTGGTGAGCTGAGAGGGATCTCAACAGTAAGAGGCCAAAGGCTGGATAGTGGTGATGGCTGCAATAGCCGGTGCACTCACGATCCTTATAGTGGCTGTGAACCAACCTAATGGAAATAGCCCGTACACAGAAGTCTAGTAGTGGTTGTAAGGCCAACTCAATGGCCACGGCCAGTCCCGTGTGATCCACTCAGTGACAGCAAGACCAACTTAATGGTATCGGCCAGCAGACGTGAAAACCACTTAATGGTGGTAAGCCAAATTAAATGTTGTGGCCAGCCCAATTGTTTCCTTTCGAGGCAGCAAGATCACCTTAATAGCAAGGTTGTAAAAGGGAGGAAATCTTTAGCCCAGATGCAGCTACACTGTCATTTTGTGTCTCAGAGAATTGTTTCTCTAAGGCCTGGAGCCTCCTGCTGGCTTCCTTTTCAGCCGCCCTAGAAGATTTCTTGATAGAAATAGCCTTGGTCTTAAGTCTATCGGCCGCCTCCTGTTTGGAGAACCTGGAACTTCCTTTCCATGGAAGTGTAGAGAGGCATCCTCTGAAGTCTGAAATGCCAAGTTGTCTACCATCGCAATCAGAGATATCCCAGTGATGAGCTGAGAGGGATCTCAATAGTAAGGAGCAGAGTACTGATAGTGGCAGGGCCACTCAATGTAAGAAACAGTGTACTCAAGGTTCCAACGTGACTGTAGAACCAATTAATGGTGCTGCCCTCACCCATGCGATGCTCCTGATGAGTAGTTCACTTAGTGATGTGTGTCTCACTTAGCGACAGCAAGTAGGACCAGTAAGAGCGCGTCCTGCTCTGGTCAATTCAACTGTGATGACAAGACCAACTGAATGGTAACAGCCAGTTCACAAGTAGTTCACTTAGTGACGTGTGTCTCACTTAGTGATGACAAATAGGACCAGTACGAGCGCGTCCTGCTCTGGTCAATTCAACTGTGGTGGCAAGACCAACTGAATGGTAACAGCCAGTTCACAAATAGTTCACTTAGTGACGTGTGTCTCACTTAGTGATGGCGAGACCAACTCAATAGTAACCGCCAAACTTACATGTGTTTCACTTAGTGACGGCAAGACCAACTCAATGGTAACCGACAGTTCACATGTAGTTCACTTAGTGATGGCAAGGCCAATTCAATGGTAACAGTCAGGTCGCATGTGCTTCACTTAGTGGCGGGTAACAGCCAGCACACTTCACATTCAGAGTGGTCGTGAGACCCTGCTTCCAAGAAGGCGGCTTTGCCTATGCTGCCTCTGCTTGCAGGCCTGAACGCCCAGAGGCTGAATAGAAATTAGCATATAGATTGAATTGAACTAAAGTGGCAGCTATGTTGAATCCGCACTAGATGCAATAATTAGTCCCCTTTTAGATGTAAATAGGCAATACTAGGCAACCGCTGCCGATGAAAACGAAAGCACCTCCAAGAAAAAACAACACAATCGCTGCCTCCCCTGCAGCATGACCTCGTGCTGCCGGTGAAAACGAAAGAAGGCATCTCCAAGGAAAACAACACAATCACTGCCTCCCCTGCGTGACCGCATGGGGCCCAAAATGGCGGCCGCTGCCGGCAAAAACAAAAGAAGTGACTCTAGCCGACGGCCGGGGGCAGCCAACAACGAACGATCCGAAATCGCTTGAGAACCTGCAACGACAGGCCTCCACACGCTCCCAAACAATGCGACAAAAGCAAGCGAACAAGGGAAATGATCGCGCCTCCACGAGGCATCCATCGGTGCCCGCTAAACAGGCTGCCTACCAGGGTGAGTTGGAGGCTCCTGTATGGAGCCTCAATCCCTTAAACTGAGCGATTTAATGCTGCGCTATTAAGGCAAAGCGACTGGAGAAAAATCCACCATAGATGGAAATAAGTAAAAGGGAATACTACCTGATCTCTCTCTGTCTAAAGACTGAGCCAATCTTACCACGTCTCGTTATGGCGAAGACTAAGTCGAAAACAGGGGCTCCTGGGCCAGGGGAAGAGGCGTGGCAAAAGTTGATTGACTTAGTCTCTAGGCAGGAAGACAAAGGACAACCCATCTATGGTGGATTCTCCGTCGGTCATGATAGAGAACAGATGTTTCTTGTAGTTGGCCACCAGGTTTGCACACATCTCAGGAGGGATTTTGTCCCACTTCTCTTTGCAGATCCTCTCCAAGTCATTAAGGTTTCGAGGCTGACATTTGGCAGCTCGAACCTTCAGCTCCCTCCACATATTTTCTATGGGATTAAGGTCTGGAGACTGGCTAGGCCACTCTAGGACCTTAATGTGCTTCTTCTTGAGCCACTCCTTTGTTGACTTGGCCGTGTGTTTTGGGTCATTGCCATGCTGGAATACCCATCCACGACCCATTTTCAATGCCCTGGCTTAGGGAAGGAGGTTCTCACCCAAGATTCGACGGTACATGGCCCCATCCTTCACCCCTTTGATGCGGTGAAGTTGTCTTGTCCCCTTAGCAGAAAAACACCCCCAAAGCATAATGTTTCCACCTCCATGTTTGATGGTGGGGATGGTGTTCTTGGGGTCACAGGCAGTATTCCTCCTCCTCCTAACACGGCGAGTTGAGTTGATGCCAAAGAGCTCGATTTTGGTCTCATCTGACCACAACACTTTCACCCAGTTCTCCTCTGAATCATTCAGATGTTCATTGGCAAACTTCAGACGGGCCTGCACATGTGCTTTCTTGAGCAGGGGGACCTTGCGAGCGTTGCAGGATTTCAGTCCTTCACGGAGTAGTGTGTGACCAATTGTTTTCTTGGTGACTATAGTCCCAGCTGCCTTGAGATAATTGACAAGATCCTCCCGTGTAGTTCTGGGCTGATTCCTCACTGTTATCATGATCATTGAAACTCCACGAGGTGAGATCTTGCATGGAGCCCCAGACTGAGGGAGATTGACAGCTATTTTATGTTTCTTCCATTTGCGAATAATCGCACCAACTGTTATCACCTTCTCATCAAGCTGCTTGGCGATAAGTCTTGTAGCCCATTCCAGCTTTGTGTAGGCCTACAATCTTTTCCCTGACATCCTTGGACAGCTCTTTGGGTCTTGGCCATGGTGGAGAGGAGTTTGGAATCTGATTGCTTCTGTGGATAGGTGTCTTTTATACAGTTAACAAGATGAGATTAGGAGCACTCCCTTTAAGAGAGTGCTCCTAATCGCAGCTCATTACCTGTATAAAAGACACCTGGGAGCCAGAAATCTTGCTGATTGATAGGGGATCCAATACTTATTTCACTCATTAAAATGCAAATCAATTTATAACTGTTTTGAAATGCGTTTTTCTGGAATTTTTGTTGTTATTCTGTCTCTCACTGTTAAAATAAACCTACCATTAAAATTATAGACTGATCATTTCTTTGTCAGTGGGCAAACGTACAAAATCAGCAGGGAAGCAAATACTTTTCCCCCTCACTGTATATCCACTGTAGCTCACATGGCTGCATCCTGCACCAGCTAAACCTTCCAGATACTTTTCAAGGGTTGCTACATGTACAGCGTGTTGCAATAGTCCAGATGGGATATGACCAGGGCATGAATTAATGAGTAGAGAGCCTTCAATTCCAGAAAAGAGCGTAACTGGTGCACAACATAGAGTTGAGCAAAGGCCCTACTACCCATGGTTCCACCTTCTCTTCTAGCAGGAGCCGTGAGTCCAAGAGGACCCCCCACCCAGGTTATGCACCAGGTCTGTCTGAGGTAGTGCCATCCCATCCAAGACCAAGAATGATAAACTCTTGGATACAGAGGGGCCCACCCATAGCCACCCCATCTTACCAGTTTTCAGCTGAAGTCTGTAGTTCCCCATCCAGCCCCCCACAGCCTCCAGGCATTGCGAGAAAGAATGTCCACCACATCATTCACTTGACCCAGGATGGAGACATATAAGTGGGTATCATCAGTGTGATGGTGGTCTTTCCATGGTGAACAGATGACAGATGATCTCACCCAGCACTTTCATGTAGATGTTAAAAAGGAGCGGACAGAACACTGAGCCCTGTGGCACCCCACAAAGCAGGGGCTGTGAGCTGGACCTCTTGTTCCCTACTAACACTGACTGGGATCAGCCTCAGAGGAAGCAGGTGAACCAGCACAAAACTGTGTCACCCATCTCCAACTCCCTAAGTTGGCCCAAAAAGATACCATGGTCAATGGTGTCAAAAGCCACCAAGAGTTCAAGAAAATCAAGGATGGATGCACCACCTCCATCCCGCTCCTGCCAGAGATCACCCCTGAGCGCAACCAATGCCATTTTGGTCCCACATCTGGGCCTGAAACCTGACTACAAAGGGTCCAGATAATCAGTTTCCTCCAGGATCCTCTGTAGTTACAACAACAACACCTTCTCAACCACCTTTCCTAAAACAGGGAGGTGGGAGACTTGACGAAAATCATCTAGAATGGTAGGGCCCAACAATGGCTTCTTGACTAGGGAGCACACCAGCACCTTTTTAAAAGGAGCCGGGAACAACCCCTCCAACAAAGATGAATTCACCATTGCTTGGACACGTAACACATAATCTTTTTGGACTGTTGCCTTCTGGCAGAAGATACAGAATAATTAAAACTCGGACCACACGTTTTCTGAATAGTTTTTATCCCAGAGCTATAATTGCACTCAACAATGAACTAAAGGGCCACCATCAGTGAACTGTTGGACAGTATTACTTGGTCTGTTGTGTGGATGTTTGGGTGGTTTTAGGGGTGGGGAATTGTGGTGGGTGGGAGTGTGTTTGGGGATTATGTGTGTGGGACCTGGTCTTTGGGTGTCAAGTAAATTTCGTTGTATGTGTACACTGTGTATACACATACAATGACAATAAAGTTTATTATTATTATTATTATTATTACTATTATTATTATTATTACTTCCTGGGTGGCCTTAACCAACCAAGAGGGGCATGGATCTAATGTGCAGGTGGTAGCATTCCATAGGTCCCTGTCCATTTTCTCAGGTCCAACAGAATCAAACTGTTCCCAGATAACTGGGTAACACCACTCCTCAGGCATCTCTACAGGATTTGTACCATGCTCAGTATCCAACTGGGAATTCTGAGCGATTTTATCCTCAAGATGACCGGAGAATTCCTCCGCATGGCCCTGTAGGTGGGCCACTGGACCTCCCTTTCCAAGAAGAATCCAGGTGACCCTAAATAGGGCAACTGGATGGCATTTTGTGTATGCAACAAAAGCTGAGAAGTATTGATGCTTCGCCATTCTTACCATGAGGTAAACCTTAATAGAGGCTTAACTCATGTTTGGTTGAGTTTGTTCGTTTTCCTCCAGTGGTGCTCTAGGCATTTCTTGTCCCTTTTCAGTTCCCTCAACTCCTCTGTGAACCACGGGGCGTTAAGGGGAGTGATGTGCCATAGGCATGATCCTAAGGCTCCAGGCAGCTGCCAGGGCCACTGCAGGACCATGGATTGGCAGGTATTTCCGCCAGCTCCCCTTGAAACCCAACTGAGTACATCAGTCACCGGGGGGTGGACCGATCAAATCAGTCCAGCCTCCCTGAGGAGGGTGGTAGCACAAAAGAATCTCAAAGTCACCAGGGTGTGATCTGCCCATGACAGAGGAGTTAAAGAAAGCTCCTCTCTCAGATCACATTACCACTGCTCCAACAAGAAAACCAAGTCTGCGATGCAGCCACTGTCCTGAGTTGAGCCAAAAATGATCTGAGAGGGGCCCATGGCTGTCATGGAGGTCATGAACTCCCAAGCCACTTTGAAGGTTCACCTCAGGGACAGCAAAATGAAGTCTCCCAGAATCATGATTCTGGGGAACTCCACTGCCAACCCTAAGGTGGCCTCCAGCGGCTCAGGCAGGGAGGTTACTACATAGCAGGGAGGCTGGTACAATAGCAACAATCTCAACTGCTATCATGGGCCTAACTTCAGGAACAGGGTCTCACAACCGGCAACTTGTGGATCAGGGCCCCTGATGGCTACTACAGATTCCTGGATGACAACTGCTACCCCTCCTCCCCTGTCCTGGAGTCTCAGCTGCTGCCAAACCCTAAACCCGGCTGGGCACATTTCTGAGAGGACAACCCCTCTGCGGTCGGTCGTAAGGGTGAACGATGCAACATTCGTAACTTTGGGACTGTATCATACGTACTTTTGGGGGGTGTCGTAACTTTGAACCAACACTAAGCAAACTATCATAACTTGAGGATTACCTGTATTATGACTATCATTATTCTGTTGCTTTGCATGTACACTGAGAGCTTCTGCACCTGAGACAAATTCCTTGTGTGTATAATCAAACTTGGCCAAAGAAAGTATTCAATTCAATTCAACAACTAGACACAGGGACAATTTTCCCTCACGCCATCAATCTGCCAAACACCTAATTCTCACAGTGCTGTCTAATGTCTATCTACCAATGTAGTATGGTTGTAGTATTATCATTTATCCTTATTATCTTCTTTACTCCCCCCTCTTATTGGTATTATGACAATTATTATTCTGTTGCTTTGCATGTACACTGAGAGCTTCTGTACCAGAAACAAATTCCTTGTGTGTCTAATCACACTTGGCCAAATGAAGTATTCTATTCTATTCCTATTCCCATTCTATTCTAAACAGGGTCTTCCTGGCTACAAACTGTCAAACGGATTTAAATTACATCTTCACTTTATATACTATTCATTACAATGAAACCTTTTTCTACAGAATTAAAGGTGGCCCATTTTCCTTGTTTCTTTCACAATATGCTGCCACATAAAAGTAAAATGCTTCCAGACTTCAGGTTCCGCGTCGCAGTAAGACAGGCACAGGGAAGCAGGGCTCTGCCTCCCACATTCGATTTCACCCTGCTGGGGGTCTGAAAAGGGCCTAAAGTCGCCCCGGAGAGGCAACGGAGGGGACCCTCGTTGATTGCGGTGAGGCGGTGGCCAAACCGCTTGATCCGAGGAAGCCCTCTGAACCAACAGGCGAAAGACTGGCTGCAAGCAAGCAGCCAGTCAGAAGCTGCCGACAGCCGGGAAAAAAAGCATGACCAAGCAGAAAAGCATTGCGTTTGGAACTGGGTGAGACCAACCTTCCTGCTCTATAATTGTAAAAACCTTTTAAAAAAATATCCCAAAAGCAAGGCTCCCAGAAGAAGGTGGGGGGTGATTTTTTTTCTGGTACCCCTCCCACTAGAAGTAGCGGCAGCTCAAAACCTTTGGGAGAAAAGAAGGTAGATCACAAAACTAACTTGGAAACAATTCAAAGTTTTTAAGACTGAAAAATTTGGGTGATCTAACAAACTTTGAAAATTTTATTATTCCCCTTTTTGGGAAAAAATACCAAACAGAGCTTTTAAGAAATAAGTCCTGGTTGAAGATAGACCTTTCATAACATCTAGTGGTGGAAAAAAGGAACAGCATCAAGATTTTGTTTTTTATCCTGCCTGGACCTTAGCTTGAAGCCCAGACAGAGATAGCATACTAGACTCTTTGATGTGTCTTGAGTTTCTTTTTTTTTTAAAACAAGTTTTTTTTAATTTTTATTTTTCCTTTTTCTCTTTACAAACAAACAAAATACACGGTACATTTTTTTCTTTTTTCTTAACAATACTATGTCCTACATCTCTTACATTTATTTACATTACTTCTCATACTTTTTTATTTCTCAATTCTAACCAGTTATAGTACATGTCCCATATCTCATAGAATTCTGTAGCTTCTTTGTCTTTTAGTTCTAAGGTAAGTTTGTTCATCTCAGCACAATCTAATATCTTACATATAATCATTGCATTTGTTGGTATGTTCTCTCTTTTCCAACACTGCACATATGCAATGCGTGCTGCAGTTATAATATGTATAATGATGTATTGGAGTCATTTCTCGATTTTTGGGTTGATTATGCCTAATAAAAATATTTCGGGTTTGAGTTCAATTTCTTGTTTTGTTATTTCCTGTAACCATCTCCTAATCTGCTCCCAATAGGTCTTTGCTTTGGGGCATTGCCACCATATATGATAAAATGTTCCTTCTTTCTTTTTACATTTCCAACATTCCAGATTCATAATTTTGTATATTTTAACCAATCTTGCCGGTGCTAAATGCCATCTGTAGAACATTTTATATTGGTTTTCTTTGTATGCAGTTGACAACGTTAATTTGTAATTTCTGTTCCATATTCTTTCCCATTTATCTAATCCTATATTTCTGCCTATGTTTCGGGCCCATGCTATCATTGGGCCCTTTACTATTTCTTCTTCCAATTCAATTTCTAATAGTTTATAGGTTTTTGTTAAAAAAATTTCTCCCTTATTTGTCAATATTTTATCCAATTGTTGTGATGTCTGATTTATCCCATACTCTTCTATATCTTTATTATATTTTGATTTTATCTGTGTATATAGTCACCAATCAATAGTTATTCCCTGTTCTTTTAATTCATCTCTTGATCTTAGCTTCCCTTGGTTGTCTAATAGTTCTTTATACCTTATCATCTTTGTTTTGTCTAATGTGTTTGGATGAATCATCGCCTCCATTGGTGAGATCCAAATTGGAATTTTCGTGTAGTATTTTTTTAACTTTTTCCCATATCCAAATTAATGCATCCCTTATCTGATGTCGGAAGAAATATGTGTGAGTTTTCTTATCTTTCCCCCATAGAAAAGCATGCCATCCAGCCTGTAGATCAGTGGTTCTCAACCTGTGGGTCGGGACCCCATTTGGGGTCGAACGACCATTTCACGGGGGTCGCCAAACAACGCAGTCCGCCATTTTCTTCCCCCTTTTCCTTAGCTGTGCTACTCTCTTTTATTCTATTGGCTTTTGAAAGCCAATAGAATAGACTCTCTTGAATAGAGTCTAATTCTATTGGCTTTCAAAAGCCAATAGGAATTGTCCAGGCTGTCTCTGCCCTGCTGAGCCCGCCAAAAGTCCCATTCTGCAAACGGTGCTGCACCAGTTGAGTAGTCCTCAACTTACGACCGGTTGAGTAGTCCTCGACTTACGACCGGTTGGGGGTCACGGCATTAAAAAGGTTGAGAACCACTGCTGTAGATCATGACCTTCAATTGTTAAGATCCTTTTATTTTCTAAATTTATCCAGTCACTGATCGAAAGCAATCCCGCTGCTTGGTAGTAGATTTCCCATTTTGGGAGCCCAAGGCCACCTCTACTTCTACTATCCTGTAACGCTTTAACATTTATTCATGCTTTTTTACCTAACCATATAAATTTATTAATCATTTTATTTAATTCATCGAAAAAAATTTCCCCAATTTTATTGGAACTGTTTGAAAGAGGTATAATAATTTTGGTAAAACATTCATTTTAATCGCCGAAATCCTTCCTAACAATGATAATTGTAGTTTCCCCCAAATCTCTAAATCTTTTTGTATTTGTAGTATCAATTTTTTATAATTATCTTCTTTTATTGAGGAACATCTTATGGTGAGCCAAATTCCTAAATATTTAATCTTTTTTACAATTTGCAACCCCAAATTTTCTTCTAATCCCCTTTTTTGTTTTTCAGCTAAATTTTTAACTAATATTTTAGTCTTTTCTTTATTTATTTTTAGTCCCGCCACCATTCCATATTTTTCTATTTCATTCATTAAAATATTACCTCTTTCTAATGGTTCCTCTATAAAGAACACCAGGTCGTCTGCAAATGCCTGTATCTTGTATTCTTCTGTTTTAACCTTTAATCCTTTTATCTCTTTGTTATTTCTGATTTGAGTTAGTAGCACTTCTAACGTTAGAATAAAACGTAGAGGTGACATTGGACATCCCTGTCTTACTCCTTTGTTGATTTCTAACTTCTCTGTATTTTCCCCATTTATTATTACTCTAGCCTTTTGTGTTCTATATATTGACTTTATCATTTGTTCAAACTTCTCCCCAAATTTCATGTTTTCTATTTGTTGGAACATAAATTGCCAATTAAGGTTGTCAAATGCCTTTTGAGCATCTAAAAATACTAATGCAGCCTGTTTTTCGGGGTGTGCTTCGTAGTATTCCAGGATACTTAGCACAGTTCTCGTATTGTTCCTAATTTGCCTGGTAGGTAAAAAGCCGTTTTGATCCGAATATATTGTTTGATTTAATATTATTTTTAATCGTTCCACCATTATTGTAGTAAAAATTTTATAGTCCGAATTCAACAGCGAGATTGGTCTATAATTTTTTATTTGTTTAGGATCCATATCTTCTTTTGGAATAAGAGTTATGTTGGCTTCTGTCCAAGAGTCTGGTAATTTGGCTCTCTCCAATACATCATTATATACATCTAGTAATATCATTTCCAGGTCTTCATACAAAGTCTTATACACTTCCCCAGGTAGACCATCTGGCCCCGGAGCTTTATTATTTTTTTGCTTTTGTACTGCCATTCTTAGTTCCATTGCTGTTATTTTTTTATTCAATAATTCTCTTTGTCCTTCTTTTAATTCCGGGAGACCATTGGCCTTTAAATATTGTTTTATATTCTCCTCCTGTTTCCTCTTTTTTATATAGAGACTCAAAGTAATTCTGAATTATTTTTTTCTTTTCATCTATTTTATATTGCACCTCTCCATTTTTGTCCTGTAGTTCCTGAATAAATCTTCTCTCCTTTTCTTTTTTTAATTTATAGGCAAGCCACCTCCCAGATTTATTTGCATGTTTGAAAAAATTTTGTTTGGTTGTTTTCAGTTCTCTTGCCAATTCCTCTTGTTCTACTATATTTATGTTTGGCCAGAGTCATTTCCTCTTTTTTTTTTTTAAACAAATTTTATTGGTTTTTTAAATTCTTAAAGCAACATATTCAGGACACACCGTGGTGCTGGAGTAGTCAAACATCTTAAAACGAGACATATATACATAATATAATCAATACGTCGAATATTCCCTCTCTTTTTCCCTCAAATAGCATAGTATATTTAGAATATCCAATTCTAGCTTAAATTTATTCAACCTGAACCTGTTTTCAAGCTTCATCAATTTCTACCATAATTAAATTAACTTTAAATAAAAACATTTTCAGTTCAAATATCCCTTCCACATAGCCTCTTTTACTGTAGTACATATTTCTTCTTTAGCCTCATAGATCTTTTCCAGTATAAGTTTACAGTTTAAATGTGATTGAGGCTTCTCCATTTTAACAATAGTTGAAGAAAAATCCTTTTCCTTTTTAGTGAAGGTTACAATTGAACATTGTCCCCCCCCCATAGATCACACAGCTAGCTCAAATTATCTTTTTTCTTGAAAAACAGTTTGAAGGCCAAAGCTCTCTCATCTCCCAAAAACAACAATCCAATATTAACTTTTGACCAGTAGGTGTCCTCAGTGAGCTAAAAAGACTTCTTCAAACGCCATTTTTTTCCTTTTTTCTATCTTTTAAAGGGAGAATAGAAAAAGAAATAGTCTGCCAATATAATACCGCTCCCAAAAACACACAAAAAAACAGTTTTTTCTACAGCACAATGTAAGTAGGAATAGAATATAGTCTTTAAATGAATATTTATTTATTTTTTCTGTCCTTTTTGTAAAACGCGTTTGTTCCCACGATTACTAAAGCCGCTTTCTGCAGACGGGGAAATAATACCACAAACAGCTTCTACAGGCAAAAACAGCAGGGGTATGGAGAGGAACAAAAGGGGTCTCACCCGGATCATCCATGGTGGGTCTTTAACGCTTAGATGATGATGTGACTTTCGGCTGGTGCAGCAGGGTGATTGGCCATCTTGCAGGCCGATCTTTGCTCCGTCGGCCCTAAGGAGAAGCTGGAGACTCGGGGGAAGCTGCCGCCCTCCCCTATCTACCAGCAGGCCTCCTCCTCGGTGGTCGCCCCTCCAGGGCGACTTTCGACCCCCTAGGGGGTCTACTGGTGAAGGAAACTCCTGACGGCCTGGAGAGAAGTTTCCAGGCGCGACCGGCGTCGCCGCGTTCTGGAACTGGAAGTCGTCATTTCCTCTTTAATCCTTTCATCTTGTGGCTCCCGCTGTAATTTGGATTCTAATTTTTTAATCTCTTCCAAAAATATATTTTGTGTCTGCCTTTTCACCTTATTTTTCCTAGCTGTATATGCTATTGCTATACCTCTGAGATATGCTTTGGCAGTGTCCCATATAATTTGTAGTGATGTTTGTTGTTTAGTGTTCTCTTTAAAAAATAATTCCATCTCTTTTTTAGTCCTTGCAGTGAATTCTCTTTCCTTTAAGATTTGGGTATTAAGTGTCCACCTTCTCTTTATTTTTTTCTGACCTGTCCACACTATCTTCAGGGGGTTATGATCTGCCCATATGTTTGGCATTATTTCTATTGTCTCCACTTCTTGCCCTATTTCCCCATTCATCCAACCTAGACCACGATTTGTGTGGATTTGAAAAAAAGGTATATTCCTTTTTCATAGGATTCTGTTTCCTCCATGGGTCGAATAAGTTGAATTCCTGCACCATCTCAAAAAATGTTTTTGGTAGTGTTTTTCACTTCTTTTTATTTTTCATACTGCTAATATAGTCCATTTTTACATCCACTATTGCATTATAATCTCCTATTATACAAATATTTCTTTGTCCAATTTCAATAAGTTTTTCATGCAGAGCTTTATAAAATTCTTTTTGGTTTTCATTTGGAGCGTAAATTGTCACCAGTAACCATGATTTCTGTTCCATTTGTAATTCTAGTGTTAATACCCTTCCCTCTGTATCTTGATATTTTAAATTGGCTCTAATTCCTTTTCTGATATAGACTGCTATTCCTCTCTGTTTTTGTTCCATTAGTGACGTATATAATTCTCCTAGTTTCGGAAATTCCAAATAATTTCTGTGTAGTTTCTTTATATGTACTTCTTGTAAACATACTATGTCTATGCCTTGTTTAACTAGTTTAGTTAATATTTGTTTTCTTTTAACTGGTGCATTTAGGCCATTAACGTTGATTGATACTAATCTAATCTTCCCATCCATTATTTTACTTCTGGGTTTGTCTTGCTCTCAAACCTATTCCTCTTTCTTTCCTTTGTCTTCTTACCTCCTTACTTTCTCTCTCCTTCTCTCTTTCTTTTAACTCTAGTTGCTGATCTTCCTGACTTTTGGATTCTAATTCTAATTCTTCCCTACTGCTATTCTCTTCTTCTTCCCCTTCTAATTGTTCATAAAATTCTCTTGCCTTATCCAAGCTATCAATTTTAATCCTTCTCTCCTGCCATGTTATCAGCATCCCCTCAGGGATTAACCATCTAAATGGGATGGTTTTTTTTTAATAAGATGTGCACTAAGAAATCTGTAGTCTCTTCTCTGTTCCCTCACTTTCCTTGTTTTAGTATTTGGATTTCTATGCCTTTGTAAATTATTGGATCTTCCCTTGTAATCCTGTATATTAGGCCTCTAATTTTTTTTCTGGCGAATCTTATGTGTATCTCACGTGGTAGTTTATTCCTTCTAGCATAATTTGTGTGGATTCGGTACACCTCATCTATTTCTGGCAATGTTTCTTGTTTATCTCGTTGTAGAGCCTCTGCTATCAGCTCCACCATAATGGTGCCCAAATCCTCTTCCTTATCCTCCACCACGTTTTGAAACCTTAAATAAAACACTGCCCTATCCATCTCCAGATGTGTAATCGATTCTTCCAATTTTTTATTAGTTTCCATCAGTTTTTTATCTGTGTTGACTTTTTTCCTATTTTATCCAATCCTACCTCTACTGTCAATATTCTTTCCTCATTTTTCTCAATTGTTTGTTGTATTGTTTCAATCTTATTATCTAATTTATTCATATCCCCTCTCATTTCAATATGATTTTTTGACATTGTCTCCTGCATCTTTAACATTATTTCTTGGATAGTTAATAGTGTTGTCTGCATGCTTTGCATATTTAATAGTACATTTTGCTTCTCTGTCTCCAACATTCCCTCTATTGTTCTCTGTCCAGGGGGAGATGAAGGTGTCAATACTAAGCTTGACATTGTTTTTTTCCCCGTTCTCAGTGTTGCCATCTTAATATCTTATTTATCCAATACTTTTTTATTCTTTATAACCCTTTATTTAGTCAGCAACCTTTCTAACTTTAGTCCTCTCTTCTCCTTCCCTAATCCTCTTCATTTTCTTTTTATTATTTAACACCCAATCTCTCTAAAACTCCCCAAAAATTTTTCACCCAACTTATATCATCAACCTTTAGTCCATTAGTCCATGCATCCGTTCCTGTCTCTCACCACCCGATCATGTCCTCTCACTGTCTCCTTCACTTTCCAAACTCTCCACACTTCCTGGTTCACCTCCTCCGTTCTCTTCCAACCTCGATTTCTTCAATCCTTATAACGTGTCCTTTCTCCGATCTGTCTAAAGTTCCAAATTTCGATCTATTCCCGTCACTTTCACCTCCGTATTGCGTCCTCACGCCAATTCCTTCACTTTTTGGACCTTCCCCTCCTCTCTGCTCCGACTTCACCAGCCTCCAATCCTCTCCAATATACTGCTTGTCAGCGTTTGGCACGCAGCCTCTCTATCGATCTTCTCTCCTTCTAAGCGTTCTTCTCACTTTCACTTTCACCACCGCAGCACGTCCTCTCGCCATTTATTTCCTCCTTTCTCCTCCAACCTCACTTTCTGCAATCTTCTACAGCTCGCTGCTCTTCAGTCCTTCTCAGATTGCCATTTTCACTGTCAACTTGCCGATCGTCTTCTCTCCTCACAATCACTCCACCCTCCACTCCGTCCCGTCTTTCATCTCCTGACCTCTCCTTCCACACTCTTTCACCCTCTTCATTCTGTGCTAGAGCACCACAAAATGTTTCTTTCTTTTATCTCAATCCTGTTAATCCTCTAACTATTTTAATGCTAATCACAGCTCTTCTCGCCGGGTCGCCGCTTATGCTGAGGATTCCCTCTTCTACTGAGCTTCCTTACAACACCAGAACCAACAGATAGGTAAATCTTTTAGACCTGTCTAATATTTTGGAATATTTTAATAAACTTTTAACTCACTCTATGACATAGTCCATTAAGAATATCTTGCTTCCGTATCCTTTGTGGTTAGTCAAGGCTTCAGATCCGCCATCAGTTGAAAGCAGAAGTTTTCAAGTTGGATTTAAGGGATTTCCTCCATCGTAGTGGGTGCCTGCCTCTCACCTCACTACTCCCCAAAGTTTCACTCTTCATCCTCCAGACTTTCTGTGCCCGCGAAGGGTCTCCAAACTGAAAAAATCAGAGTTAGAGGACGGACACTGTCCTCTTCCCCCTGCACCACCTCAATGTCACCACCGGAAGTCCTTTTTAAACAAGTTTTATTAATTTTCCAATTTCACAGAGCTCCGGGTATTAAGGAAGCAAGATGGTGGTTGGGTAATCCATAATCCAATAACAAGCTTTTCCAAACATGTGTCACGTTACATCATCAAAAATTTCCTCTCTGATTCCCTTGGTTATTATATCACATTCAAATTAATACACTGCTAGTTATAACTCAATCAATTGAAACATTTATCAATATCTTTTGACTTATACGCCTCCATATCCTGTTTTTAACTTTTATCTGATTTCAGTTACAGTATTCCACTTGGCTTAATGTCCATAGTATTTAGATTTCAGATAGCCCACGGTTCCCTTAGTTCATTACAAAATAGTTATCATATCTAAAATACACTTATTTATTCAGATAAATTCTTACCTTATTTCACAATCATATTCTACTTCTCATCCTAATATCATCACTTACTAATAACATAACCTTTATCATCTGAATCCATCTTCTATATTATAATTCAAAACTATTATTCTTGTAACTAATTTGTATTTCCCTTATGGGTCTAAATCCTAAATATTAATTAATGTCTTTTAAAATCTCCTTAGCCCATTAAGTGAAATTTTAGGCTCTTCCATTAAAGGTCACATAAAAAAAACCCATTTTTTAAGTCTAACTCTGGCCTTCCTTTTGTGCCAAACAGGCTTCCATAGCAGCGCCTTTAAAGCCTCGGGTGGATCTCCCTTCATTCCTGCATCTGTCATTTGAATCAAGGGAGACCATCCAGTTATCAACTTTTCAAGGAAGCTAGTCCCTTCATAGTCATTAGATTGTTGGCCTAGTAATTTGAGTCTCCATATTTGGCTTAGTATATTTGTTGTGAGTTCAGGCTGGTCTTCTTCTTCTGGTTTCAGCTTGTTTAAATAAAAAGTCATATTCAATGTTGTAGTTGTTGTTTGGTCTGGGTTATATAAATTCTCTGTGTACTGTGTATGTAAGTCTTCAGCACCTTCCGTCTTAGTGTTGCTTTCTTCAGTTTCTGTTGCTGTTAAAATTGCAGATTTTTTAGGTGAAATCAAGGTTTGGGTATCAGAGTTCTGAGTAGGTTGTAGCTGGTATTCTTTAAAGTCCACTTTAGTGTTAATTCCTTCTTCTTCTGTTGTCTTTTGAGTTGTAAGTTCATCGGTTGAAGTCTGGGCTGCATTTTGTAGCTTTAATAAGGTGGCGCCTTTATCTTTCAGTCTGGAATTTATTAGCTCAGTAGCCTCTAGGATTTTTTCAAGTATAAGTTTGTAGTTAAGTTGTGGGTGGTATTCCTCCATTTCTGTGGTGTTTACAGATAGTCCTTCAGTGGAGGCTATTTTTAATAAAAGTCAGTAAATGTCCACCTCCACTATAGAGTTATTTTCACCACCCAGCTGTTTCAAGTTCTTATCTTTTTTGATAATGTCAAGGACAAATCTTAGTCTCACAAGTCTCCCAGTCAGAAAAAAAAATTCACTTGCTGTACCATATTTTGCCACAAGATGTCCCCAGTAACATGTAAAGTTAGGCTTTTATCCAGTTTAAAAAAGGAAGAAAGAAATATTCTTTTTTTTCCAGCTTAGCAAATAGGTAAAATAATAAGTCTCTGTAGGAATAAAAAACCTTTTGGGACCCCAGGTATCCAAAAATTACAAGTCCAAATATTTAGTCATTTAGTTTGGTTGTTCTCTTTTTTTTCCCTTAGCTTTATATTCCCAGAGTAGGCAGGAGCCGCATAATTAAGAGGGGGGGGGGGGAAGAATTTCCAAAGGCTTTTACAGGAAAGTAGTTGGGAAGCAAGAAAGGCAAGGTAAGGTCTCACCCAATTCCTCCACATTGCTTTCATCGTGCTTAGTAGTGCTTTTGGCTGGAACGGCTTGGTGATCGGCCATGTTAATGGCCGATCTTTTCTTCATCGGCCCAAAGGGGCTGCATCGGATCAAACGGAAGGGCTACTGCCCTTCCGTGATCTATCAAGGGTCCTCCTCAGCGGTGGTCGCCCCTCCAGGGTGACTTTCGACCCTTTCCAGGGTCTTCTGATGGAGGGAAACCGGACGGCAGAGAGAGCATTCTCCCCGCACGTCCGCTGGAGCCGCGATCGCAAACCGGAAGCCCTTGAGTTTCTCAACCTTGCAGATTGCAGCTGGCAAAAAGAGGAAAAAACTCTTTGGGCTGTTTTTTCTGTATGATGGATTATAACTATAAACTATCTTAAAGACATCTGGTTTTTCTGGATTATAAATACTATTGGTGCTGCAGTGTCAAAAATTACCTAGAGACAAAGGAAATTGGATTCTTGTATTTTCTCTGGAAGAGGCCTTGTGGATTACTAATTTGGAACAGCAAGACCCTGAGGAGTACAAACCTGGGCTGTTTTGGGTTTTTGGACAACTATGTGGAGTTGGTGTTGGAAGACAAAGCTAAAAGTGCATTTGTCATGCCTCCGTCTGAGCCTGACTCTGAGGAAGACATGGAGTTCCCTGTTGAGGCCCAGGAGGGGGTGTCTGTGGCTTCAGAGGACTGTGGGGAGGAGCAGGCTGAGGCAGGCCAGGGCGCTTCAGGTTTGGAACAGGGAAGGCAGAGTTCAGGCGAAGAGCAAGGCCCCTCCCCACCTAATCCTAGAGCAAGGAGAGCAGAGAGGAGGGAACAACGGAGGCAGGCTCATTTGCTCGGGAGGAGAGCGTCCCGCCCCACTCCACAAGCCACACCTGGGGAGTAGGATTTAAGGAGACGCTGTGGGGTGGGGCGTTTGCCGGGAACAAACGTGAAATCTTGAGATAGTGTGCTCTTGTAACCTGGACAGTTTGTATTCTGGACCAGTTTGCTTCCTGTTTGTATTCTGGACCAGTTTGCCTTTTAGTCTGCAGTCTGCAGTTTGCAATTCACAGGCAAGCTGGGAGTTAAAAAGATTATATGTTTGCTTGTTATCTGTCTTGCTTTAAGAACAGTGTAAACTTCACTGACTGTTTTGTTTGAACTCGTGCCAGCATATGTGGGGGCTGTTGGGTGAATATTGGCAGTGATTAAAAGACTATTGCTCTGGCCAGCTGATTGCTTTGCCTCCGTTCGGGGCCCTGGGTCATCACATTTTGTTCCCGGCCCACTCCCAATTGCTCCTCCAGACCAAGTTGGGCGACCATGGGTCAGCTCCGTGCGGACAATGATCAGTTAAAACAGCAGGTGGCCCTCCTGACTGCACAGATGGCGCAGATGCAAGCAGCTCGGCCACGCCGAAGCCCTGTTACAGTGCCAGAAAAGTTTGATGGCTCACAGGCACAATTCCCATCGTTCTTTGGGCAGTGCAAGTTGTGCATGAGCCTTCGGCCTGAGGACTTCCCCACTGACCAGGATAAGATGGGGTTTGTGATAAGCCTGTTGACAGGAACAGCAGCACGTTGGGCTGACCCCTGCTGACCCAGCCCAATCAGCTGCTGGACAATTATGGACAGTTTTGCCAGCAACTCAAGGCCATGTTTGAGGACCTGGTTAGGGCCCAGACTGCAAACCGTCGGGTGAGAGAGTTGTGGCAGGGGCATGGTTCGCTGACAGACTACATTGCTACGTTTCAGTTGGTTTGTCAGGAACTGCAGTGGAACGAGGTGGCGCTTATGGACCAGTTTCAGGAAGGACTTTTGTCCGAACTCCTGGATGAGCTGGCACGCACCGAATGCCCTCGCTCCTTGCAGGAGCTCATGCACCTGTGTCTCTCTATCGATGCAAGACTCCAGCAGCGACGGGTGCGACGACGGACGGAGGCCTTGCCCACACCTGTTAAGACAGTTGCACCGTTGGCACCACCTCCGGATGAGCCAATGCAGTAGGGGGCTGCGCGACCCTGACTGACCCAAGCTGAAAAAGATCGCCGCCGCCGCAAAGGCCTTTGCCTGTATTGTGGCGGTCCAGGCTATATGGCGGCCAAGTGTCCTGTGAAGGCACCCAAAGTGGCAGCGGGAAACGGGCCGGGCCTGGCCTAGACAGTTCCGTAGGCCGGGCTCGCTTTGAAACGGGTCCCGTACCTCCACCTCAGCAGACTCTTGTTAAGCACCTTGTGTTACCAGCAACTGTGTTCGTGCCTGGTCAAGGAGCGGTGGAGGTCCAGGCCTTGGTGGACTCAGGGGCTACTGCTAATTTCATGGACTCTGCTTTTGCCGCACAGTGGTCCATTCCCCAGCAGCAGTTGTCACTGCCAGTCTTGGTGGAGACGATTGATGGGCAGCCCCTTCATTCCGGCCCAGTGGTTGCTGCAACCAGACCCCTTCACATGCATATTGGGCCGCATGTGGAAGAAGCTGTGTTCTATGTGGCTACCGTTTCCCACTTTCCAGTGGTGTTGGGATTGAAGTGGTTAAGGGCTCATGATCTGCACATTATTTGGTCTGGGGCAGTGCAGTTCCCCAGCAAGAAGTGTGCTACCCATCACCTGCATGTCTGCGCAGGGAATGTGGCTACCTATGTGGACCTGGACCTACCGGCAGAGTTGGGGGATTATGTCGATGTCTTTGGGGAAAAAGAGGCAGATCAGTTGCCCCCGCATTGGTCTTATGACTGCCCGGTTGATTTAGTGCCCAATGCCAAATTGCCAGTTGGCCAGATTTACTCTCTGTCAGAACCGGAGTTGGCAGCCTTGAGGGACTTCATCGACAAGAACCTCCGGAAGGGGTTTATACGGCTTTCCACCTCCCCGTTGGCTGCGCCAGTGCTCTTCATGAAGAAGTCAGGGGAGCTTAGACTGTGCTGTGATTACCAGAAATTGAATGCCATCACCATCTGTAATCGGTACCCACTCCTGCTCATCCCCGAACTCATTGAGAGGCTCCGCCAGGCCAAAATATTTACTAAGTTGGACTTACGGGGAGCTTATAACTTAGTCCGAGTTCGAGATGGAGATGAGTGGAAGACGGCCTTCCAGACGCATTATGGACATTTTGAGTACACGGTTATGCCCTTTGGCTTGACCAACACGCCGGGAGTGTTCATGCACTTTATGCATGACGTGTTCAGGCACCTGCTGGATAGGTTTGTGGTCCCCCAACTTGACGACATCCTGATTTACTCGTCCTCCCCACAAGAGCATTGGAACCATGTTCGGCTTGTGTTGCAACGATTGCGGGATAATCATCTCTTTGCCAAGCGCGAGAAGTGCCAGTTTGCGCAAACCACGATCGATTTTCTGGACCATCGCATCTCGCCCGAGGGTGTGGAGATGGATCCGGAGAAAGTAAAGTCGCTGTAGGAATGGCAGCCTCTGCCGAGGGTCAAAGACGTGCAGCGACTGTTGGGGTTTGCGAATTATTACAGCACATTCATTGCTCACTGCGTGACCCTGACCACTCCCCTTTCCAATCTGTTAAGGAAAGGGGTGAAGTTCCGTTGGGGCGCTGAGGAGCAAGGGACCTTGGATGCCATTAAGGCCGCGTTCGCCTCTGAGCCTATCCTCAAGCATCCTGATCCCTTAAGGCCATTCGTGGTGGAGACAGATGTATCGGATGTAGCCATCGGGGCTGTGCTTCTGCAAGCCTATGCTCCCGCAGGTACCTTGTTCGTTCCCTGTTGAGGCCCAGGAGGGGGTGTCTGTGGCTTCAGAGGACTGTGGGGAGGAGCAGGCTGAGGCAGGCCAGGGCCCTTCAGGTTTGGAACAGGGAAGGCAGAGTTCAGGCGAGGAGCAAGGCCCCTCCCCGCCTGATCCTAGAGCAAGGAGAGCAGAGAGAAGGAGGGAACAATGGAGGCAGGCTCACTTGCTCGGGAGGAGAGCGTCCTGCCCCACTCCACAAGGCACACCTGGGGAGTAGGATTTAAGGAGACGCTGTGGGGTGGGGCATTTGCCAGGAACAAATGTGAAATCTTGAGATAGTGTGCTCTTGTAACCTGGACACTTTGTATTCTGGACCAGTTTGCTTCCTGCTGATCTCGCCTTGCAGTCTGCAGTCCGCAGTTCACAGGCAAGCTGGGAGTTAAAAGGATTATACATTTGCTTGTTATCTGTCTTGCTTTAAGAACAGTGTAAACTTCCCTGGCTGTTTTGTTTGAACTCGTGCCAGCATGTGGGGGCTGTTTGGTGAATATTGGCAGTGATTAAAAGACTATTGCTCTGGCCAGCTGATTGCTTTGCCTCCGTTTGGGGCCCTGGGTCATCACAGGATTATAATTTTTTCCCTGCTACTGCCTCCCCTTTGGGGGGGGGAGTGAACTGGATAATAGACCCCTATGTTTAACAACTATTCAGACGATGGAAATCTGACTTGTTGCGATTCCATTTGGGGGAGTCCTTATGGATTACTAACCCTATATTCAGGACTTTTTGGATTACAAATCTGGAAAGAGTGAAAACTTTGGACCTTTGGACAATTCCTTGAAGCCAGGACTGAAAGATAGAAACAGACTAGAATGTTTTCCTTCTTCCTACTTCCCCCTGTACAGGGAAATCTATTGGATTATAAGAGACTACACACAAAGAATATAAGACTTATTGGAGGCAAATTTAAAGGGCATACGGTAATATTGGTTGTAAGATTGGAGGGTTTATACAAAATTGAAAATAGGGGTATACACTAGAACTGAGAAAGCTTGTGAAAGCTAGCTAGTACAACTAGGAGAATAAATCCTAAATATAATTGAAGAAGATGGAAAAGGACAATGGAATACTTTCAATAAATGTAAATGGACTGAATACCCCCACAAAGAGGAAAAAAATCTTTATACGATTACAAAAGTTAAACATGGATATAGTCTGTCTCCAAGAAATGCGTATAAAAAGAAAACATTATAAATTTCTGGAATGCCCGAAAATTGGGAAACTTTATTTCTCACTAGCACAACAAAAGAAAAGAGGAGTAGCTTTATATATCAAAGAAACAATGAACTCCAAAAAAATCTACTTGGATGTAGAAGGAAGAATACTAATGGTAGAAATAACGATAAATCAAAAACAGACATTGATGGTAGGAATTTATGCACCTAATAATAAACAAGAATTTTATCAAAGACTACACAAGAAAATAGTTCCATCAGACTTTCTAACTTTGCATGAGATCTCAAGAAGTTAGAAAGTCTGATGGAACTTTTTTTTTTACCCATAGTCCCACAAACATGCGGCGAAGGCTGAGAAGCAAACGGAGAAATGGAATGCAGCTGAAAGGCAGGTTAGTAAAAAAAACGCTTGGGGGAGGCGAGGGCATCTAGGCGGGCGTGGCAATCTTACCCTGCATGGTGGCGGGAGGGTGGGGCACGTGCCCTTCCCATGCCAAGTCACCTGCAGCCCCAGGGGTGCTCCTCCTCCTCCGATCACTCGTCGCCCCCCCTCCACACCTTCAACGAGCGGCGCAGGGTTAACGGCAGGCGCAGGGGACCCGGGAGGAGCTGTGCAAAGCATGCAGAGGGGAGGCTGGGCAGATTGCAGACGCCGCTCCTCACCTCCTCCGCTGCTTTGGCCAAAGTGACCCAGCCGTCGCCACCGCAGCCCCGCCCACCTCTACCGCTGCCATGCTGCTGCCCCACTCCGGCCCCGGGCAGCACCTCTGCCCTGCACGGCTGCCCCACTCGTGCCCGCTCTGAGCCCGCGATCTGGCTCCGTGCCGCTGCAGTCCCGCCCGGCTCTGCTGCTGCCATGCCGCTGCCCTGCTCCAACCCCGGGCAGCGCCTCTGCCCTGAGCAGCTGCCCTGCTTGCGCCCGCTCTGAGACCGTGATTGGCCTCTGCGCCGCCGGATGGTGCAGAAGTCGCGCAACGGGGGCGTGTATCCGGGCAGCTCGGACGAGGTGGTGGGCTTCGTGGGGCTGGACCCCAGTGCCCCCCCCGAGTCCTCCCTTCTAATAGAAGCTGAAGAAATGGCTCAACAAATCAAAAGAGCAAAACAAAACTTTTTTGAAAATGCTAATAAGCCGGGGAGATGGTTGGCTTATATACTGAAAAAAGAGAAGAAATTGATAAACAAGTTAAAAGACGTGAGAGGCGATTTACAATGTCAAAATGATGCAATAAAAAAATAATTAAAGAATGTTATGAAACACTTATAATATAGAAGAAATTCCTCAGGAAAAAATAAGACAATATTTAGAAATTGCAAAGCTACCAAAAATTTCAGAGAACTTTATAAATATGCTAAATGGTGAAATAACGGTGATGGACTTGACAGAAGCTATAAAAAGGAAAAAAAATGATAAGACACCAGGCCCAGATGGGCTACTGGCAGAATTTTATAAATGTTTACAAGATACATTAATTTTACCAATGCAAGAAGTGTGTAATGAGGTATTACTAACAGCCAAACTACCAAATACATAGATAGAAGCCAATTGTCAACTTTAGAATGAGCATGGTTGCAGCCATCTTTTTCCTTCTCATTCCTATTTGCCACATAGCACGGAGGGAGGTGGTTTGCCAGGTGTTACGCTAGACCACAGGTCGGCAATCCGCGACTCCGGAGCTGCATGCGGCTCTTTGAGCCATCACCTGTGGCTCCGGAGTGCCCGGGTGCCCCACCCCCTGGGAGAAGCGCGCCACGAATTCCCTTTCCCGGGCTGGCCCCGTCCGAGGTGCATGTGGCTGTGGAGCCACGCGGGTAAGCCCTGGGATCCCCGCTGGGAGCAGGTCAGCCCTCCCGCAAGCCGCGGCCCAAGGGAGAGCAGCCCCTGTGATCCCCAGCCAGTGCGACTGTTGGCCCCGCCGGCCGGGAAGGTGCGCCCGGGGTCCCAGCTGCCGTGAACGAAGAGGGAGATGCAGCAATGGTAGGAGAGGAGAGCCTCCTCCTGGGGCTGGCTTCCTTGCCTTCCTCCTCCTCCCCTTTTTCCTCCTGCTGCCCCATGGGCGGCTCGGGCAAGCGGTGGGGCAAGAGGGGCACCCGGGGGGGGGCCAGCCAGGCCGGCGGAGGGGCTGGTCAGGCAGAGCAGCTGCAGCATTGCGGCCAGGGCCAGTGGCCCGCACGGCACCAGCCCCCGCCACGGCTATATCGGATGGGCGGGCGAGGCCGGGCAGCGCGGAGGCTTGGCTGGGGCAGCGGCTTCCTCAACCCTCCTCCTCCCCTTCTTCCTCCTGCTGGCTCTCGGGCGAGTGTCGGGGCAAGAGGGGTGCCCGGGAGGGAGCAGCCAGGCCGGCAGAGGGGCTGGCAGGGGCTGGCCAGGAGAGCAGCCGCAGCATCGCGGCCTGTGCAGCACCAGACCCCGTTGCGGTCCGCCACAGCTACATCAGATGGGCGGAGGGCGAGGCCGGGCAGTGTGGAGTCCCAGCGGCGGCAGCTTCCTCACCCTCCTCCTCCCCTTCTTCCTCCTGCTGCCCCCCGGACGGCAGTCCAGGCTGGGGCGGTGGCCAGCGCCAGCATCGCTCCCTGGCCAGCTGAGCCGGCCACGCGTCTCCCTGAGCCAGTCCAGGCAGCAGTCCTGGCAGCGGTGGCGGCCGGCGGGGACATCACTCCCTGGCCTGTCCCTGGGCAGCCGAGCCGGCTACGTGTCTCCCCAGGCTGGGCCAGGCAGCAGTCATGGCTGGGGCGGCGGCTGGCGGGGTCATTGCTCCCTGGGCAGCCGAGCCGGCTACGTGTCTCCCTAGGCCAGGCCGGGCGGCAGTCATGGCTGGGGTGGTGGCTGGCAGGGGCATCGCTCCCTGGGAAGCCGAGCCGGCCACATGTCTTGTCAGGCCGGGCAGCAGTCCCAGCTGGGGCAGTGAACAGGCAGCCGCGTCCCTTCGCCTTCCTCCAGAGGCAGAACTCCGGCCTCCTGCAGCAGGCTGATAGGCGAGCCTGAGCGGCCGTCTACTGCCGCCTCGGAAGATTTGCCGCAGCAGCTCCTTCTCCCTGTCAGCCTCCTCCTCCACGCCCTGGGAACCTTCGCACCAAAAGGCGGAAAGAAGAAAGTCCCAGAGAGGGAGAGCACAGGGTGGGGGGAGAGCAGTCTTTTCCAAGAATAGAAGCCAGGATGGCAGAGCTGCCCATACTTTAAAAATTTAACATGTATGGGAGAGGAGGATACACCGCAGCGCAAGGGCATTGAAGGGAAGGCAGGGGGGAGGGGGGGAGAAGAGGGATAGGAAGGAAAGAAAACTAAGGAAGCTCTGTAGCCACCCAAGAAAAAGCTAATTTAAACACAGTAGCTGCCAGGGAAGGAGGAGGGAGGGGAGGCTTGGCAGCTTGCTGGAAGGGACGGATTCGGAGTTTGGGCAAGGTGCAAATCTTTCTGGATCAAGGCGGGGAGGGGCGTTGGGGGTTCTGGCCTCGGAGGGAAGAAAATGAAGCTGATCCAGCCTCTTCAATCAAGTTCCCTGTTTTGTGCCTGCGTGCGCGCATGCACGCACACACACATGCACGCACACATTTTGCGGCTCCCAGTTTTTTCTTTTCTGAGGGAAATGGGTCAAAGTGGCTCTTTCACTTTTTCAGGTTGCCGACCCCTGCGCTAGACAAAACAGACTTTCTCTCTCCAACTTATTTTCCGAGGTGGCGCAGCAGTTAGAGTGCAGTACTGCAGGCCACTTTAGCTGACTGTGTTCAGCAGGTCAGCGGTTCAAATCTCAACGGCTCAAGGTTGACTCAGCCTTCCATCCTTCCGGGGTAGGTAAAATGAGGACCCAGATTGTTGGGGGCAATGTAAATATATATATACATTGCTTACTGGTGTACACCGCTTAGAGAGTGCTTGCACTTAAAGCGGTATATAAGTCTCATAAATAAATAAATAAACAAACAAACAAACAAACTTTCTCTCATGGGAACCAAGGTCATCGGCTGCTCCCAAGACTGCAGGCTGGGCGTTTCATGAAAAGCCCGCCAACAAGCTGAGTGGGAAAACGTAGTTGCTTACATAGTTTTGAGGGTGGGATTTATTAACTTTTTATTGGGGAATTGTTATGCATCTCTTCAGACTTGGTTTCTCTTTTGAAGTACCGATATTCTGTATCAATAAACATGTTCTTTGAGGAATTTGCAAGCCTCTGCAAAGTTCTGCTTTATTTGTCTCTGTCGATCAGAACCTTGACACCAATATTACACTAATACCCAAAGAAGACTCAGACTTAACCCTGATAAAGAATTACAGACCAATATCTCTACTAAACGTGGATTATAAAGTCTTTGCTTCAATAATAGCAGAAAGACTAAAAAGAGATTCTTGAGTGAATTTATACATTCAGACCAAAATGGATTCTTACCAAAGAGACAAATGAAGAATAATTTAAGAATGGTTTTAGACACATTGGAATATTACAAAATGCACCCAGGGAAACAAATGGCTTTGATCTTTTTAGACACACAGAAAGCTTTTGAAGTTAATTGGCAATTCATGGTTCAACAACTAAATTATATGGACTTTGGAGAAAATTTTATGAATATAATTCAAACAATTTATCATAGACAAATGGTTAAAATAATTGTGAATGGAGATTTCACGGAGAGCTTCAATATTAAAAAAAGGCACAAGACAAGGGTGCCCATTATCCCCGAAGGGATCTTATTGTGCTTATGATTTTATTATGCTTAAGCTTGATAATAGTAGTTTTACTTTGTAGCTATTTTATATAAATTTTTATATGCAAGCAGCTTTATAGATAGAAGTGTGTTTTGTATGTTGAAAAAGTAAATGTCTCATGCTAATATACAGGAGATTGCTTACATGAAAGGAGCAAGGTAAGATTCAGTGGTCCAGGAAACAGGGAGGGGGAAGGTGAGTTAGCCTGGATTGATGTGTATGAGTCATCACCTTGGAATTTGTTTTTCTGTGCTTCCTTGCTCCTGGGTATAGAGACTTGAATCTCTTTGTTCTGAAAAGGTATAAAAAGTGGAAGAAGTCTCTTCTGGGTGTGCCTTCATCCCCCTCTAAGCAGCCACGAAGAGGGAAAAGGTTACCCAGCTCTGTTTTGGCCAAAATAAAGTTGTTTTCTTTGCTGAAACCTCGGCTCAGGAGTTTCTTTGGTTCTTCAAAATTCCTGAGTAGCCCATAGGAGTTTGTGAGGCTAGGTATAAAACCTTACATCCCCATTATTATTTATTCTAACCCTGGAAATGTTGAATAGAAATGTTAGACAGGACCCAGAAATTAAAGGAATGGAGATAAAACATGAAAAGTACAAACTACAAGCATTTGCAGATGACTTGGTATTTATATTAGAGGATCCATTAGAGACAAGTCCTAAATTATTAGCAAAGATCGAAGAATTTGGAGAAGTAGCAGGACTGAAAATCAATAGAGAAAAAGACTAAAGTTATAGTTAAAAATCTTACAGAGAAACAAAAAACCCAACTGTCAGAAAAAAAGACCTTCAAGTAGTTAAGAAAGTCAAATACTTGGGGATATATCTAACAGCAAGGTGTGCAACAATAAAAGAAGATAATTATGTAAAATTATTAAAACAAATAAAACTAGATTTGGAAAAATGGAAAAATCTACAACTATCAATCTTGGGAAGAATAGCGACTGTGAAAATGAACATTTTACCAAAACTACTCTTTTTATTTCAAACAATACCGATAAAAATTGACAATTTTTTTTGATGAATTAAATACATTGATATTGAAATTTATCTGGCAAGGGAAAAAAACTAGAATCAGATTGAAAATGTTACAAGAAGGAAAAGAAAATGGAGGCTTTGGGTTACCAGACTGGGTTTTGTACTATCAAGCAGCTGCACTAACATGGTTAAAAGAAAGGATAACCATTAGAAACAAAAGACAATTATACCTAGAAGGGCATGACCTACAACTTGGATGGCGTGCTTTTCTATGGTATGGGAAGAACAAAATTCACAAATACTTTCAAAACCACTATGTAAGAAATGCATTGCTTTTGACACGGGAAAGGTAAGATCGAGAACTTACATGAAAATACCAGGATGGATTTCAATAATGGAGGAGTTTGTACACCCAAATTTAATTAATTATGAGAAACTTGTGACTTATAAAGATATTTTGAATACTGACAGGAAACTACAAACTAAACAAGAATTGGAAGAACAGGGCATTGAGCTATCATGGTGGCCACATTTGCAAATGCAAATGAGATATGAGAAAGATGCAAAAATATATGGTTTTTACAAAGATCAAACAGCGTTTGACCAGATACTATGTCATTAGATGACAAATTGATTAAGAAACTGTACAGTTTTCTGTTAAATTTAAAGATGGAAGATGAACAAGTTAAAGAAACAATAACTTGGGCAAAAATAATTGGGCACAATGTAGAGTTAGAAAAATGGCAAAACCTATGGAAAAGAAACTAAAATAACAATGGCAGCTACTTATAAAGAAAAGCTATGTAAAATGTTCTATAGATGGCATTTACCACCTGCAAGATTAGCAAAAATGTTTAAAGATGTGTCTAGCAATTGTTGGAAATGCAGACAAAAACCAGGCACATGTTACCATCTTTGGTGGACATACCCTAGTCTAAAGCAACGAAATTTTGGTCAAAAATACATAGGTGACTAGAGAAGATGATAGCAGCACATGTAGACTATAAACCGGAACTATTTCTTTCAGGTATAATTTCAGAAAATTATGATAATGTGTATACTTAATATTATATGTATTAACAACAGAGAGAATCACATTTGCTCAATATTGGAAAAATGAAGAAATACCATCTGAAGATATTGATAAATATACATCAATATGATAAATCTTCAGAGACAATGGAAACTAATTGAATAAGAAAAATACAGATGGTGAGAGTCAGGAAGAGATTAAGGAAGGAAGATAAGGCAAAAATAGTTGTGTCTGAGAAAGGAAGAGGAAAGTCATAAAATAGATAGTTTTTTTAAAGGAAATGGCTAGCCAGGAAGGTTGAATGGAAAATAGGAAAATAAGCTGAATAAGATAAGAAGAGAGGCACATTGAATTGAAAAGCAGGAAAAGAACTTATTGCTTAAAATGGAGATATAAATATATACTAAGTTTAAAATAACCATTTACATGTCTATGTGAATATGATTTAGTATGTTATAAGGAAATGTGTATAGGCGGATGGAAAGAGTGTAACCTCATACTACCTCAGCCAATGGGGAAAGAGGAGGGCTGTAGCGGCCGGTGATAGGGATGAATAAAAGAAGGAGATATTTTGGGTTAAAACTTTGGAGAGAACCAAGCTTTGATAGCTTCTCTCCCCGCTTATTGCAATAAACGAAACAAAAGGCCTTCACTGTGTCTTGGCTGGTTATTGGTCAGGGGAGCTTGCCTCTGGTCACGAAGGAAAGTAGCCAGGAGCACATAACAATATAATTAAGAAAATCTTGGACTGTGCAGAAATGGACAGGCTCACATTGAAAATGAAGTGGAAACAAGATTCAGATTACTTTCAAACATGGGAAATGTTTTTATAAATGGTTAGAAAAACGGAATAAAGGGTAGGAATGGAAATTGTACTACTATTAATGTCATGTAAACCCAGACGTGTTGCATACTAAATACTAAAGATTGTTATTATAAACAAAATATACATACCAAAAAAAAGTCAAATGCTTTCAAACTGCATAACACAGGAAAAGCTATGTTCTCTTAATATATGTATAGATTATTTAGCTGCGATTAATCAAGCAATATAAATTGGGAGGGGAGTGTGTTCTGGCCCCCAAAACACCATGAATTAGCTAAGCTAAAACATGGGATTGCGATTTTACAGCCAGCATGTCGTGGGAATATAACCAAATACATGGGATTAGAGAAGCGATTTCCTTTCTAAAATCAAGAGCGTCGGACTTTTCACAAGGATACACTCTACCCTCCCTTGATAAAAGGCAACGTTACTACTTAAAGGAGGGGAGCTGTGGCGTCCCCTCGCCCTTCCCCGCTAGGCTCCAGTTCTCGCGATAGACAGACGCTCCAGGGCTGTACATACTCCTATCGTCGGAATACGAATGGCCACGCCCCTCCGGTTGCACCTCCGCCGCCATACATCCGTCCCTCCCGAGGAAGCCAAATCATCCCTCTCCTCGAGTCCTTTCCCTCATCAAAATCAAGCTAATGCACACTTCTCCTTGCAGCAAGTTCTCCCGCTAAGAAAGGAACACAGAAACGCGCAGCAGAAAGATCCAGGGAAAGAACCCATTCATCTCCCGCCTTAATTCACTGTCCCTTCTCCGTTCCTCCATTTTTGCACGCCATTCTACAGGCGTCCTCAGCACAATGGCGCGCCCCCCACCACCGAACACCCCAACATATAAGCCTCCTCTTGCGCGGAGTACCAACCGCAGGCGAGAAGATCTGCCCTTCCAGAGACAACTGTCGCCAGTACTGCAGGTAATGGGGACAAGAGAATAAATAAAAACCCTCAGGAAAAGCATGGTCGCATCCCCGCCCCGTTGCAAGCCTTTTCCTCCTCCCTTGTAGAGGAAAGCCAGTATTCCTCTTTATCATCTACCCCAGAAAGCGTTCCCCGAGCTCGCCACCTTCAGGTCTCTTACCTTGCACATCCTTGTTGCCAGCCGAGATGGGCTCGACTTTGATGCACTCCTTGCAGACGGTGTGGAGACAAGGGAGGAGCCGTGGATCGCGCTCGGAGCGGAGCCGCTCCCGGCACACGCCACATTTCTCTAGCAAGTCGATACCTTCCACGCTGAGAGGGGCGGAGGAGCGCTGCTTGTCCCCGGCGGCACGGCCTCCGGCAGCTTCCGCCAACCCAGAGGCCGCCATCGCCGTCTCGGAGGTGCTACTGCTGTTCCTTCTACTACGACGGCCGCCACTGAGAAAGTAGATACTTGCAGGCCTGAGCCTTGGAACCGTTGCTGCCTCAACGGCCAGGCACGTGAGGTCCCTAGACAACGAAAGCAGCGCGCGCAGCTCACCCTCATAGAGGGAGGCCTAACTCTGTCCCTGCTTACTCGCTTCGGCGCCCCTCCTTCCAATGTACCGCCCACTTCGCCGATTGAACCACGAGTAACTGAAGGGGAAGCAAAGGGAAAAGAGGGGCAAGGTATTTGGAATGTTTTTCTGACTTTCACTTTTTTCTGCCCAGTTAGATCGTATCTTCAGAGAGTTACTGCGTTACTGATAGACATTCAATCTAACCAATCGTTGAAGTTTTCGATTTTTTTAAGGACGGTTCAATTAAAAAAGAGAAAAAGATGATTATCCAATGGAATTCGGTTACAATTGATTAGATTTTATCAGAGAACAAATCAGGAACAGAAAAGTTCAAGGTCGACCCTTTTCCTAAGGGGCGGATCAAAGGAAAGAATATTTAAGAGGTTGAAACCAGGGCAACCCGGAATTCATCCGGGTTGAAAGAGAGCGGGGTTTGGGATTGGCGGGAAAACAGCCAGTAACGGTCTTAAATTGAGAAGCTACCTGAATGATCGAGCCAATAATTTCCGTTCCTCTGTGTTGCTGCCCAAGCGAATTTCTTTTAGCCTCCAATCAGAATAGAGCTGCGTGGGACCTTGGAGGTTTTCTAGTCCAGCCCTCTGCTCAAGCAGGAGACCCTATACCAGGGGTCTTCAAACTTGGCCCTTTTATGACTTGTGGACTTCAACTCCCAGAATTCCTCAGCCAGCGTGCCTGGCTGAGGAATTCTGGCAGTTGAAGTCCACAAGTCATAAAAGGGCCAAGTTTGAAAACCCCTGCCCTATACCAGGGCTTTTCAACCTTTTTACCGATTGTACCAGTTTTGTTGTTGTTAATTGCGAAGTCGTGTCCGACCCATCGCGACCCCATGGACAATGTTCCTCCAGGTCTTCCTGTCCTCTACCATCTTCTGGAGTCCATTTAAGTTCACACCTACTGCTTCAGTGACTCCATCCAGCCATCTCATTCTCTGTCGTCCCATTCTTCTATTGCCCTCAATCTTTCCCAGCATTAGGCCCTTCTCCAGTGAGTCCTTCCTTCTCATTAGGTGGCCAAAGTATTTGAGTTTCAACTTCAGGATCTGGCTGTTATGTGCTCCTGGCTACTTTCCTTCGTGACCAGAGGCAAGCTCGCCTGACCAATAACCAGCCAAGACACAGTGAAGGCCTTTTGTTTCGTTTATTGCAATAAGCGGGGAGAGAAGCTATCAAAGCTTGGTTCTCTCCAAAGTTTTAACCCAAAATATTTCCTTCTTTTATTCATCCCTATCACCGGCCGCTACAGCCCTCCTCTTTCCCCATTGGCTGAGGTAGTATGAGGTTACACTCTTTCCGTCCGCCTTTACACATTTCCTGATAACATACTAAATCATATTCACATATACAGTAAGAATAAGAAAAATTATTTTCTTATGGTTATTTTAAACTCAGTATATATTTATGTCCCCATTTTAAACAATAAGTTCTTTTCCTGTTCTCCATTCAACCTTCCTTTCTGGCTAGCCATTTCCTATAAAAAAAACAAAAAACTATTTATCTATTTTATTACTTCCCTCTTCCTTTCTCAGACCCAGCTATTTTTGCCTATATGGTTATCTTACTTCCTTAATGTTATCTCTTTCTGACTCTCACCATCTGTATTTTTTTCTATTCAATTAGTTTCCATTGTATTGTAGGTTTAACTGACTGAAGATTTATCATGTTGTTGTTAATTGCGAAGTCGTGTCCGACCCATCGCGACCCCATGGACAACATTCCTCCAGGTCTTCCTGTCCTCTACCATCTTCTGGAGTCCATTTAAATTCACACCTACTGCTTCAGTGACTCCATCCAGCCATCTCATTCTCTGTCGTCCCCTTCTTCTATTGCCCTCAATCTTTCCCAGCATTAGGCTCTTCTCCAGTGAATCCTTCCTTCTCATTAGGTGGCCAAAGTACTTGAGTTTCAACTTCAGGATCTGGCCTTCTAAAGAGTTTCCATTGTATTGTAGGTTTAACTGACTGAAGATTTATCATATTGATGTATATTTATCATGGCCTTCTAAAGAGCAGTCGGGGTTGATCTCTTCTAGGACCGACCGGTTTGAACGCCTTGCAGTCCAAGGGACTCGCAGGAGTCTTCTCCAGCACCACAGTTCAAAGGCCTCAATTCTTTTGCGCTCAGCCTTTCTTATGGTCCAACTTTCACTGCCATACATTGCAACTGGGAAAACCATGGCCTGGACTATGCGTACTTTTGTTGGCAGGGTGATGTCTCTGCTTTTTAGAATGCTGTCTAGATTTGCCATAGCTTTCCTCCCCAGGAGCAAGCGTCTTTTAATTTCTTGGCTGCAGTCCCCATCTGAGGTGATCTTGGAGCCCAGAAAAATAAAGTCTGTCACTACCTCCATTTCTTCCCCATCTATTTGCCAGGAATTGAGAGGGCTGTCAAGACTGCTAACATCGTATGTTCTTGCTTGCCATATATGAAGAAGCAAACCTGTTTTACTTAGCCGAGCAGCATTTCTAGAGTTAAGACAGATAGCAGTAGGTTAAGGGGTGGGAAAGTATGCAAGTCAACCATAACAATGTCTGGGCACAGTGTGGCCAAGGTCAGCTCAGCTGCACCGGGAGGGGCACCTCACGGTTCACATTAATTGGAGAATGTGATTGATGACTGTAAAATGAAGGAGTGAGTTATGCTTTGTTACAGATGCTTGGGGGAGGGAGGATTCAGTTTCTGGCTTAACTTTGTTAGTGCCGAAGCTATGCAGAATAATAAAAGATTCTTTTAGAGGAAAAAGCCTCAAAATTCTTTGAAAATCTGCTTTCTTTCGGAACCATGTCAAGGGCCGGATGCCATGATTTTGGTTTTCTTAATGTTGAGTTTCAAGCCAACTTTTGCACTCTCTTTCTTCACCCGCATCAAAAGGCTCTTTAGTTCCTCTTCACTTTCTGCCATTAGAGTGGTATCATCTGCATATCTTAGGTTGTTGATATTTCTCCCGGCAATCTTAATTCCAACTTTTGATTCATCTAGCCCTGCCTTTCTCATGATGTGCTCTGCATATAAGTTAAATAGGCAGGGCGACAGTATACAGCCTTGCCGGACTCCTTTTCCAATTTTGAACCAATCAGTGGTTCCATGTTCGGTTCTCACTGTTGCTTCTTGACCCGCATATAGGTTTCTCAAGAGACAAATGAGATGGTCTGGTACTCCCATCTCTTTAAGAACTTGCCACAATTTGTTGTGATCCACACAATCAAAGGCTTTTGCATAGTCAATGAAGCAGAAGTAGATGTTTTTCTGGAACTCCCTAGCTTTCTCCATGATCCAGCGTATGTTGGCAATTTGATCTCTAGTTCCTCTGCCTCTTCGAAATCCTGCCTGTACTTCTGGTAGTTCTCGATCCACATACTGCTGGAGTCTAGCTTGTAGGATTTTAAGCATAACTTTACTAGCATGTGAAATGAGTGCAATGGTGCGATAGTTTGAACATTCTTTGGCATTGCCTTTCTTTGGAATTGGAATGTAAACTGACCTTTTCCAATCCTGTGCCCACTGTTGAGTTTTCCAAATTTGCTGGCAAATTGAGTGTAGCACTTTTACTGCATCTTCTTTTAAGATTTTGAATAGCTCAGCTGGAATACTGTCACCTCCACTAGCTTTGTTGTTGCTCAGGTTTTCTAAGGCCCATTTCACTTCACATTCTAGGATGTCTGGTTCGAGGTCAATGACCATCTCATTGTGGTTATCTGGGATGTTAAGCTCATTCTTGTATAGTTCTTCTGTGTAGTTTTGCCATCTCTTCTTAATCTCTTCTGCCTCTGTTAGGTCTCTGCCATTTTGGTCCTTTATCATGCCCATCTTTGCATGAAACATTCCCTTCATATCTCCAATTTTCTTGAAGAGATCTCTGGTCCTCCCTGTTCTGTTGTTTTCTTCTATTTCTTTGCACTGTTCATTTAAGAAGGCATTCTTATCTCTTCTAGCTACTCTCTGGAATTCTGCATTCAATTGGGTGTATCTTTCTCTTTCTCCTTTGCCTTTCGCTTCCCTTCTTTCCTCAGCTATTTGCAAAGCTTCCTGAGACAGCCATTTTGCTTTCTTGCATTTCTTTTTCTTTGGGATGGTTTTAGTTGCTACCTCTTGTACAATGTTGCGAACTTCCATCCATAGTTCTTCAGGCATTCTGTCTATCAGATCCAGTTCCTTAAATCTATTTGTCACCTCTACTGTATATTCATCAGGAATATGATTTAGTTCATACCTGAGTGGCCTAGTGCTTTTCCCTACTTTTTTCAATTTAAGCCTAAATTTTGCAACGAGAAGCTCATGATCTGAGCCACAGTCAGCTCCTGGTCTTGTTTTTACTGACTGTATAGAGCTTCTCCATCTTTGGCTGCAGAGTACATAGTCAATCTGATTTCTATGTTGACCGTCTGGTGATGTCCATGTGTAGAGCTGTCTCTTGGGTTGTTGGAAAAGAGTGTTTGTTATGACCATCGTATTCTCTTGACAAAATTCTATTAGCCTGTGCCCTGCTTCATTTTGTTCTCCAAGGCCAAACTTGCCTGTTATTCCGGTTATCTTTTGGCTTCCTACCTTAGCATTCCAATCCCCCATGATGATAAGGACATCATTTTTTGATGTTAATTCTATAAGGTGCTGTAGGGCTTCATAGAACCGGTCAATTTCATCCTCTTCAGCACCAGTGGTTGGGGCATAGATTTGGACTACTGTGATATTGAATGGTTTGCCTTGGATTCGAATTGAGATCATTCTGTCATTTTGGGGATTGTATCCCAGTATTGCTTTTCCTATTCTTTTATTGACTATGAAGGCTACTCCATTTCTTCTGAGGGATTCTTGCCCACAGTAGTATACCTGATGGTCATCTGAGTTAAATTCACCCATTCCTGTCCATTTTAGTTCGCTGATTCCTAAGATGTCGATGTTCATTCTTGTCATCTCTTTTTTGACTACGTCTAGCTTGCCTTGATTCATGGATCTTACATTCCAGGTTCCTATGGAGAAAAAATCTTTACAGCATCGGACTTTCCTTTCACCACCAGATATATCCACAGCTGAGCGTCCTTTCGGCTTTGGCCCAGTCGCTTCATTCTTTCTGGCGCTACTAGTACTAGCCCTCTGCTCTTCCCCAGTAGCATATTGGACACCTTCCGACCTGAGGGGCTCATCTTCCAGCGTCATATCTTTTTTCCTTTTAGTACTGTCCATGGGGTTTTCATGGCAAAGATACTGGAGTGGTTTGCCATTTCCTTCTCCAGTGGATCACATTTTGTCAGAACTCTCTGCTATAACCTGTCCGTCTTGGGTGGCCCTGCACGGCATAGCTTATAGCTTCATTGAGTTACGCAAGCCCCTTCGCCACGACAAGGCAGTAATCCATAAAGGGGAGATTTATCATATTGATGTATATTTATCAATCCCCCCTGTATTTCTGTATACTCTGATGAATCTTCATTTTTGGCTATATTAGATAACATAAATTGAATCTGTACATCTTCTCCAGAGATGTTTTTCGCTACTGACCCCAGTGTTTTGGTGCAAAATGAAATACAGCAGGGTAAACATTGGAGACAAACACAACACATAATATCTATCACAACTATAAACACTAGTCCTATAAATATTGTTTTAACCATCCAAAATTGGGAAGCCAATTTGTTAACCAACTCCAATCACCCCACATATTTTCATACTTTTGTTCAGGAGCTTTGGCCACATTCCTGATTCCTTTTGCAATGTCCATTCTGCTTCATGATTGTCATTTACCTTTAAATCCCACAAACAAATTTTTACCTTTATTTCCCAGGCTGTTCTGGTGTGTTGTCTTCAGTAATATTAGAAGTAGAATCCACCCTTCATGATTATTACACAGTATTTCACACCCACAAATTGATCCACAATTAAAACAATAACAATAACAATAATCACTAGCTATTACAGAGGTAACACATCTACCACCTAATTCTTACAATGTACAATTCTACATTTTCAGTTTCTAATGGTATGACTTCTGACTTAATTATTCATTTTATTTGTAACAAACAACTTTTATTTCTCTGATGAGTCACCACCAACATCTTTGTTCTTCGTCTGGGGTCACCTGAAATTCTAATAGAGATATTCAAAATAGGTAGGGGTTCTGGTCCACTACCCATTCAAGTCCTTTTAAATGTGGCTTTCAGTCCTTGTCCTGGAATAACCGTCCACCCTCTTTCAGGTCCAGTCACCACCTTTGCTCGTGTGTAGTGAGTCCAACCCTTCTCAGCCCTCCGGACAGCAGATATAACATAAGGAACTTCCTTTCTTTGGTTGTAGAAGTTCCTCCTTCCATTTACGATTCAGCACCCACTGTCCCGGCTGGATCTTATGGACTGGAAATTCCAAAGGAGTTGTTTGCGCCACCAAGCCTTCCTGTCAAAGAGAAGACAGAGACCCCAGTACTTGTTCTACATTTAGCTATTTGTCTCCCTCCTTTGGGAGCCTTAACCCTTTATTAACCCTTTTACATATCAAACATCCCTCTGTAGCCCTTTGGGCTATCCCATAAATTCCAAGGGTAGCATAGAATTTCAAATACATTTCTACCTATGCTTTAATTCCCCAATGTTTCCCCTCATATAGTTTTTGGATCACCATTCTTGCAGTACCTTGTGATAACCACAGAATCCCCTTAAAACCATTTTTGTTGTTTGGTAATTATAAATCTATATCCTTAATCCTTTTACTATCTATTTTCCTTTCCCCTTCAACTATAATATATTCTAGATATTTTACCTCCTTTCATACCAGTTGGGCTTTATTTGCTAGACACCCTCAATCCTTTCTTCTGCCAAAAAGTTGCTTTCCCATTTCTTTATAATTCCCAGAATAAGATCTTACAAACCTGGGAAGCTACATAAAAATGTATTTGCTTCCACATCTTAAAAGGGGAGGAAAGAAAAGAAAGAAAAAAAATCATTTGTCCTGTATCAGATAGACTACACTTGTCCATGGAAGCTCTATCAAAAATTGTCACATTTTTCTTTCTCCTCCCCCTTTCACCCTGATTAGATACCATGTTACAAAAATATAACTCAATAAACTTATTGTAAATAACACATTCAGGATTCTAAAAGGTAAAGCACATAGGCTCACCAATTAGCATTGGGCCAACATTTCTGGAATGTCTTTTGTCTCAGGCAAATAACATTCAAATCACTCTTGTGGCAGCACATCAAAGAACACCAGGATAGCTAAGAAGACAAAAGATTGTCTCCCCCTCTCCCACTCACTAAACCAGACAGAGTAAAAATTTATACAAAACTTTTGCTTGAAACAGCCCTCAGTCAGGAGGAAAATTGCCATAACATTTACAGAAGTGGCTTGCCAATACCTCCCTCCTAGGGCTGAACAAAAATAAACCAGCCCCAAAACACTCAGCCAACCCTCATGGCTAAAGCAGGATTTGAACTCAAATCCAGCCTTGCAGCCTGTGGCTATAATCCTGAAACCAAATTGGTTTTCTATAAAGATTTCCCTTCCCCTCCTTGGCTCCAAGGAAAAGGAAAACAAATTGTGCACACACAGTATGCAGCAATTAATCATCTTTTCTGCAGTAGCAAGGAGTCCCAAAGACACATATTTATCAGATGTTAAATAAAACATCATAAGATTGTTCCTTTGACAAGAATACCCTCAAATGCATTATTAAGGATAAATCCAAACTAAAATGCAAAGGAAAATCATTGAAGCACGCCACACATACAAAAACAGAATATCAGAGTTGGATGGGACATTAGAGGTCCTCTAATCCAACTCCTTAGTGAAACAGGAAACTCTATCCATTTCAGACCCTATCAATTTCTAACCTCCTCCCAAAAACCTCCAATAATGAAGCATCCACAATTTCTGGAGACAATTATTCCACTGATTAATTATCCTTACAGTCAGGAAATTTTACCCAATTTCTGTTCTTTAAAAAAACACACATACACACAAACAAACATGCAGACAGAAACTGCCTCCCCCTCTCCTTTTTCTTCTTCTTCTTCTTTTTCTTTTTTTTTTTTTTTTTTGCATCTCTTACTTCTCCAAGGCAGAAATTCTTGGGTTAAAAAAGTAACAAACTAAACATGTTTAAAAGGATTGCTCAAAAATTTCACCCCCCTTCAATAGCCCTTCCACCATGGGCTTTAAACCCATTCTTCCTTCCAATGTAATGTTATACTGTATCTGGTGTACAGCTTCTCCTGGTTGTTTAAGAGTTACTTTTAAGGGTTTAATTTGAACCCTTCCCCTATTCCCCTCCTTGGCCCAAACTGAGGGGTTCACTTTTCTTTGAGCCTCCTCACTTAAGGCCTTAATATTTACAAATATTTCTCTTTCATTCCCCATAATAACAATCCTCAATTTACCAATGAAGTACCCCCTGGCCAAATTGCAGCTCCCTTTAACCAATACAAAGTTCAGGTCCTTTTACTACTGTCTGGACCATAGCTGATTTAAATATTGTTGTTTCTACTACATGTCCATAATTCCCTGATCCTTAATCTTCCCTTTCCCAATTTGCATTCCTGGAGGTAAAAGTTCAGGGTAAATCTGGTGGTCCAGAATCCACCAAGTACACCCTTTCCTCCTCCAGGGATCCAACCTTTAAGGTTTATCAGGGGTTCCTAAAAAGCTGGACCAAAAAAACAGATTAGTCCCCTGACACCCCTAATCCTCAAAATTCACCAAATTTGCTAGTTCTTCCCCCTCCTTCCTCTTAAGGTACCGTACTCATTTTCCCAGTGTCCTTCCTCCTTACAAAAGGCACATTTATTTATTTATTTAAGGACTGGGGAAAATTTTTCTCCTAGAGATTTATATCCCCTGGTGCCAACTGGCTGTCCTCACCCCCAGCCTGCCTTTCCTAATTACTCTTCCTCTTTGCTGGCCTGTTTGCAATAATTGAGCCATGAATTTTATCTTATCTTATGTTTATCTCTCTCCTCTTCTCACTTCGCATATACTTTCTGAGCCTCTTTTACCGCTAATAAATCTTCTATTGTTTTAGTTTTCCATCTGTCTAATTTCTGCATTTGTACCCTAATACCTTCCCATGCTTTCCATTGGTCCTAAAAAAATTTCTAACCTGTTTTCCTACTTCAATAGGATCTTCTATTAGTTTGGGCAATTCTTTCCTAGATTGCCTGATTTCAAAAGCTGTTAGGGGGGACAATTCCCCCCCCCCCTTGGAGAGAGGTTTTCTCCTCTCTTGTTACCTTCCAAACTATAGGAACCTCATGAAATACATAGCTTTCTACTTAACTCTTTCGCACAAAATAGCAGATCAGAGTTCTCGCCTTTCATCCTGGCCAGGCATAAAACTTCATACAGCTCCTTTCTTTCTCTCTCTCTCTCTTTCCCTCTCTTCCATCTGATTATTTCCATTCTTTTAACACCTTCCATTGTCCTTCTAATTACTAAGAAACTACCCTTCTTCACCCTTTCTTGCTTTTACACCAGACACAAAAAAATTCCAAATGCTTCACCCCAGGCAAAACAATCATTCTTATTTTCAAGGAACTTTTTCAAAGCTAATGAGCTCCATTTCCCAAATTTTCCTTTTGGAATAAGACCTTGTTGTTTTGTATATTACTGTTAGAGGGTCTCTCCCTCCCCTCCCCCAGGTCTTTAGAAATGAGTCAATACAATCCCCAAACACACAGACCATTAAACATAATTTCCAGACCTTTCCACTTTTACTCTTTTAGGGCACTTGTAGCTTGTTCTCCAGGCAGTGGGGAAATGCAAGGAGTGTTTCTGATAGACTTTAACCACTGCCTATCCATTCCCCATCGCTCTAAGGTAAGCTGAGAAGCCCAATTTAATTTATTGGCTGGCCAAACATGTACTTAGGCCAAATATATACTGTAATGTATCATCCTTCCTTTGTTCAAATGCCTTGTTTAAAGCATTGACTTAAAATACTTCAACATTCTCCCTAAGGGATTCCCATCTCCCTAAGGGGGTACATTCCAGAATGTAAATACCTTTCCTCTTTTTCCTTATTGGCCGGCACACTGGCCGGGGAGGCGTCCCTCCTCTTCAAACTCTTATTGCCCATTAACACCTCTCTGATATACAGATACCCCTCTGGTATCTTACCTGTCAGGCTGAGTTGAAGTCCTTCCTTAGGTCGGCCGACTTTCCCTTAGGTTTTCACTGGGTCCTGGCTTTCCGTATCGGGATCTCCAATTCCTCCTTGTTTGAGCAGGGGCAATCCGACCTTTAGGGCTGGGAAAAACTTACCCAGGTGCGCACTCCCCTTTCGAATATCCTCGGCTGCCAAAGATGGAACGGATGCAAATCCCGGACGAGCCCCCAAGGCTGTTATGTGCTCCTGGCTACTTTCCTTCGTGACCAGAGGCAAGCTCGCCTGACCAATAACCAGCCAAGACACAGTGAAGGCCTTTTGTTTCGTTTATTGCAATAAGCGGGGAGAGAAGCTATCAAAGCTTGGTTCTCTCCAAAGTTTTAACCCAAAATATCTCCTTCTTTTATTCATCCCTATCACCGGCCGCTACAGCCCTCCTCTTTCCCCATTGGCTGAGGTAGTATGAGGTTACACTCTTTCCGTCCGCCTTTACACATTTCCTGATAACATACTAAATCATATTCACATATACAATAAGAATAAGAAAAATTATTTTCTTATGGTTATTTTAAACTCAGTATATATTTATGTCCCCATTTTAAACAATAAGTTCTTTTCCTGTTCTCCATTCAACCTTCCTTTCTGGCTAGCCATTTCCTATAAAAAAAAAAAAACTATCTATTTTATTACTTCCCTTTTCCTTTCTCAGACCCAGCTATTTTTGCCTATATGGTTATCTTACTTCCTTAATGTTATCTCTTTCTGACTCTCACCATCTGTATTTTTTTCTATTCAATTAGTTTCCATTGTATTGTAGGTTTAACTGACTGAAGATTTATCATATTGATGTATATTTATCATGGCCTTCTAAAGAGCAGTCGGGGTTGATCTCTTCTAGGACTGACCAGTTTGAACGCCTTGCAGTCCAAGGGACTCGCAGGAGTCTTCTCCAGCACCATAATTCAAAGGCCTCAATTCTTTTGCGCTCAGCCTTTCTTATGGTCCAACTTTCACAGCCATACATTGCAACTGGGAAAACCATGGCCTGGACTATACGCACTTTTGTTGGCAGGGTGATGTCTCTGCTTTTTAGTATGCTGTCTAGATTTGCCATAGCTTTCCTCCCCAGGAGCAAGCGTCTTTTAATTTCTTGGCTGCAGTCCCCATCTGAGGTGATCTTTGAGCCCAGAAAAATAAAGTCTGTCACTACCTCCATTTCTTCCCCATCTATTTGCCAGGGATTGAGAGGGCTGGATGCCATGATTTTGGTTTTCTTAATGTTGAGTTTCAAGCCTACTTTTGCACTCTCCTTCTTCACCCGCATCAAGAGGCTCTTTAGTTCCTCTTCACTTTCTGCCATTAGAGTGGTATCATCTGCATATCTTAGGTTGTTGATATTTCTCCCGGCAATCTTAATTCCAACTTTTGATTCATCTAGCTCTTTTAGGATATGGTACCACTTTTAGGATATGGTACCACTTTTAGGATATGGCAATATTCGAGTACCACCTAGCAAGGTGTCAAAAACTTGATGACCAAAAAAAAAGCCTGTTCAAAGTTGCAATTGCACTGAAATGACTTATGACCATTTTTCACACTTATGACCATTGCAGCATGCCCAGGGTCATGTGATTTATATTTGGATGCTTGGCAATTGATTCATATTTATAATGGTCACAGTGTTCCAGGGTCATGTTGTTAGACACAAAAATAGTCACAAATTGAAATCCACTCTGAGTTACAAATAGAAGTTTATTAGACTTCACAACAAAGTCTAAGAAAATGACTGTTTGCAAAGCGTGGTGGATTCAGGAAGGCAATGCAATGTAGCCAAGCACTGAACCACACCCCAAATTCCAAAATCACATATTATTATACATTCTATTGCGACGCCCCATTCCCTCCCCCATGGCCCCATTGGCTTAGGCTCTGGAGGTTACAATCTATCAGAAGCGCCTAAACAGAATACATTATACTAATAAGATCCCTCCCCTACTATCCTATATCAATTCTAGAGGAGAGATGTCTCCCATCTTCTACACCTGTTAGATCAAGTAGGGGTACCAGGCACCAGAAGGTACTTAAAAACAATTCCTAGATGGTGACTCACACTGGGCCCCATGATAACTCCTGTTCTTCCCCCCCCCCCCCCCCCACTTGAGGCTTGTATTTTTCCCATATACTTGAAGCATCTACTCAGGCAATTGATTATACAATGATAATTATAAAATATAAAATATGATTACATGATAATACTAAAAGCATATATATTTTTATTTTTAAATTTCCTCCACAAATCCACCGTTTTTCTTTTTACCCATTCTTTAAAAATAAAAAATTAAATTTTTTCCAAATTTCTTTGTATTTCTAATGTCTTTTCATATTCTACAAAATTAGTTTCTTCATTGATTTGTGTAAGGTTATACATTTTTCTCCCTAGTGATTCCTTCTGATTACTGTGTATTATTCCTTCTAGAGCAGTGATTCTCAACCTGTGGGTCGGGACCCCATTTGGGGTCGAACGACCATTTCACGGGGGTCGCCAAACAACGCAGTCCGCCATTTTTTCCCCCTTTTCCTTAGCTGTGCTACTCCCTTTTATTCTATTGGCTTTTGAAAGCCAATAGAATAGACTCTCTTGAATAGAGTCTAATTCTATTGGCTTTCAAAAGCCAATAGGAATTGTCCAGGCTGTCTCTGCCCTGCTGAGCCCGCCAAAAGTCCCATTCTGCATTCTCTCTCTCTCTCTCTCTCCTCTTCCCCTTTCTCTCTTTCCTCTCCCCCCTTTCTTTCCTCTCCCTCTCTTTCTCTCTTTCCTCTCTCTCTCTTTCCTCTCTCCCTCTCTTTCGCTCTGTCTCACTCTCTTTCCTCTCCCCCCCTCTCTCTCCCCCCCCCTCCTATCTGCTGCTCACCTGGCAAGCTGGCTTCAAGCTGTTCTCCAACAAGCTGACACACATTCTTATTGGGCTGGCTGTCTCCTGCCCTTCCTGCTTCCTGCAGAGATGCAGCCAAGGCAGGAACCCCCACCCAGTAAGCTTGTCAGCTCATCAGAGAACAGGGTGAGGCCACTCTCTTTTTTACACACACACACACAGAGAGAGAGAGAGAGAAGGGAAGTGCAAGTGCCTCTCTCTGTCTCTTTCTCTCTCTCTGCAAATGGCAGAGGAGGCTGGGAGCCGCAGGAGAAGGCTCAAAGAGCCTCATGCAGCTCCGGAGCTGCAGGTTGCCGACCTGTGCTCTAGCCTAATAAAACCATTAAACGGTTAAAGTATGAAGTGTACACTACAAATTATAAAGTTTCGTTATAAATGGATAACAAAACTGTTCGTGACCCTAACCTTTTTATATACTACAAAATTATAAAGTCTTACAAAAAAATGCAATTCTATCCATTCTTTATGGCAGGGCTTTTCAACCTTTTCACCCATTGTACCACTTTTAGGATATGGCAATATCCGAGTACCACCATTTGCCTAGCAAGGTGTCAAAAACTTGACCAAAAGAAAAAAGTGATAAAGTACAAGTAGTCCTCGACTTACAACAATTCGCTTAGTGACTGAAGTTACAACGGCACTGACAAAAGTGACTTATGACCATTTTTCACACTTATGACCATTTCAGCATTCCCAGGGTCATGTGATTTACATTCGGATGCTTGGCAACTGATTCACATTCATGATGGCTGCAGTGTCTCAAGGTCATGTGATCTCCTTTTGCAACCTTTTGACAAGCAAAGTCAATCGGGAAACCAGATTCACTTAACAACCTTTTATATCAGGGGTGTCAAACTCAATTTCATTGAGGGCCGCATTAACATTGTGGTTACTGTGCGGGGGGTTCCTTCCTCTTTCCCTCCCTCCCTCCCTGCCTCCCTCCTTCTCCTTCCTTCCTTCCTTCCTTCCTTCCTTCCTTCCTTCCTTCCTTCCCCTTCCTTCCTTCCTTCCTTCCTTCCTTCCTTCCTTCCTTCCTTCCTTCCTTCCTTCCTTCCTTCCTGTGCTGATCCTGGCACTTCTGCTGAGCCCTGACAGTTGATTGGCGCTTCTGCAGGGCTGTCAGGGCTCAGCAGAAGTCGTTCCTAAGAGGGATAAAATTTCCTTCCAAAATTCTGATGTAAATTGCACTCTCCTATCAGAGATGATGCGTTGGGGTGCCCCATGCAGTCTGTAGATGTGCTGCACAAATAGTTTCGCTCAGGCTTTTGCAGTGGGAATCTTTTGGCAAGGGATAAAGTGCACCTTATTGGAAAACAAGTCTGTAACCATCCAGATGACAATGTTTCTTTTTTTTTTAACTTTTTTATTGTGTACAAAGGAAAAAAAGATTAAAAACATTGAACATGATAAATCGTCTTTGACATACATCTCCGTCTTGTCAGTTCATATTGTACAATAATTACATATGATATATCTGTATACAACTGTACATTCCAAGTCTCTGTCTTAACTTATATCTTTGCTGTTGACCCGCATTTTTCCCCTCCATTTATAAAATTTACTCCAGATTCGATAAAATTCTGTTTCTTCCTGATTTTTTAATCTTTTAGTTATCTTGTCTAGTTCTGCGCAATACATAATTTTCTTAATTAGTGCTTCCCCACTCGGTACTTCCATCACTTTCCACTTTTGAGCAAATAGTATCCTTGCCACCATTACCACGTGTATGATGAGATATGTGTCACCTTTATTTACATTTTTCCCTAGTATTCCTAATAGTAATGTCTCAGGTTTGAATTGACTGTTTTGCCTAGTCATTTCTATTGCTCATTCCCAGACCATAAGCCAATACACCTGTGCTTCTCTACATGTCCACCATACATGAAAAAATGTGCCCTTTTCTTTTTTGCATTTCCAGCATATAGGTGAGTATCCGTTATACATTTTGGCTAATCTGGCCGGGGAGAGATGCCATCTGTAAACCATCTTATACAGGTTTTCTTTATATGATGTCGCCAGTGTGATTTTGTTATTTTGTTCCCATACTTGCTGCCATTGATCCATATTTATATTATATCCTAAATCCATTGCCCATGTCACCACTGTTTCTTTAACCTGCTCCTCATATAGCTTATATTCCAACAAGTATTTATAAATATTCTTAATTTGTTTTTTCTCTGGGCCTAGCAGTATTTTATCTAACCCCGTATCTTGTCTGTTAATACCCCATTCTTGCTTATCCTTCATGTATCTTGCTTGTATCTGGAGATAAGACCACCATTCCAGGTATATTCCTTGTTATCTTAACTCTTGTTTTTGTTTTAAGTGACCTTCTTCTGTCAAGATGTCTTTATAAATAATAGCCTTGTCTTTTCTATACAGATTGGGATATGTGACTGCCTCTAATGGCAATAACCAAGCCGGGGTCTTTGTATAATGTTGATGTTTGACTATATTCCAGCTTTTTATTAGTTCTTGTCGAACCTTATGTCTTAAAAAGTACTGGTGGTTTCTGCTCTGCCCCGTCCATATAATAATAATAAATAATAATAATAAACTTTATTGTCATTGTATGTGTATACACAGTGTACACATACAACAAAATTTACTTGACACCCAAAGACCAGATCCCACACACATAATCCCCAAACACACTCCCACCCACCACAATTCCCCACCCCTAAGACCACCCAAACATCCACACAACAGACCAAGTAATACTGTCCAACAGTTCACTGATGGTGGCCCTTTAGTTCATTGTTGAATGCAATTATAGCTCTGGGATAAAAACTATTCAGAAAACGTGTGGTCCGAGTTTTAATTATTCTGTATCTTCTGCCAGAAGGCAACAGTCCAAAAAGATTGTAAGCAGGATGGGAAGAGTCCCTGAGAATGTTATACAATTTCCTCAAACAACGAGATTCGAAGATGTTGTCCAGGGCTGGTAGCTGAAATCCTATAATATTCTGGGCAGTTTTAATGATTCTCTGTAGAGCTTTTTTATCCCCTACAGAGCTACTTCCATACCATGCAAGAATGCCATATGTCAGGACACTCTCAATGGTGGTGTGATAGTAGGACAGAAGTAGATGCTGAGATAAATTTATCTTCCTGAGCATTCTCAGGAACTACAGCCTCTTCTGTGCCTTCTTCACAAGCATGTTAGCATTCATAGTCCATGAGAGGTCCTCTGAGATATAAGTGCCTAGAAATTTAAAACTACCCACCATCTCCACCTCCTCACCATTTATGTACAATGGTAGATGTATATCTCTCTTCCTCCTGAAGTCAATTATAAGTTCTTTAGTTTTATATGAGCATGCCAACCCTGCTGGAGGTCGTAACCCTCTAAATGTAAACATCTTTTATTTTCTAAGGTTATCCAGTCTCTAATCCACATCAGGGCCGCTGCTTGGTAATATAGCTCCCAATCTGGGAAACCTAAACCTCCCCTCTCTTTGGCATCCTGTAATGCCTTTAATTTTATTCTTGCCTTCTTTCCTGACCACACAAATTCTAAGGTTAATTTATTCAACTCCTTGAAAAATTTCTTGTCTAATTGAATTGGGATGTTCTGAAACAGGAATATCATTTTGGGTAGGATGTTCATCTTCACTGCTGCAATACTCCCGAGAAATGAGAGATGTAAATTTTTCCAGCGGTCTAAATCTACTTTTATATTCTTTACCAATTTGCCATAGTTATCTTCTTTAATTGATGAGCAGCGTGCTGAAATAACTATCCCTAGATATTTTAATTTGGAAACTACTTGTATACCTAATTTTTCCTCAAGGTTTCCTTTTTGTATATTAGTCATGTTATTTGTAATAATCTTTGTTTTATTTCTATTTATTTTCAAACCTGCCAGATCTCCATACTCTTCCAATATTTCAAATAACTTCTGCCCTGATTGTTCTGGGTCTTCTAATATAAATGCTAAGTTGTCTGCATAAGCTTGAAGTTTGTATGTTTCTTTCTTAATCCTAAATCCTTTAATCTGCTCTTCTTGCCTTACTACTCTAGCAAGAGTTTCTAATGTATATATAAATAACAATGGCGAGAGAGGACATCCTTGTCTTGTGCCTTTCTGTATATTGAATTTATCAGTGGCCTCTCCATTTATTATGATCTGGGCCTTTTGTTCTGAATATATTGCGGTTATCACGTTTAAAAAAATTTCCCCAACATCTATTGATTTTAATTGTTGGATCATAAAAAGCCAATTGACGTTGTCAAAAGCCTTCTGTGCATCAAGGAACAGAAGTGCCACTTGACGATCACTATGCGACTCATAAAATTCAAGAATGTCTAAGATTGTTCTTATGTTCCGCTTAGTCTGCCTGTTTGGTAAAAACCCATTTTGATCAGAATGTATAAAATCAATTAGATAATTTTTAAATCTCTCCGCCATTATTGAGGCAAAAATTTTATAATCAGAATTCAATAATGATATAGGTCTATAATTTTGTATCCGTGTTTTTTCCGCTTCTTCTTTTGGTATAAATATTATGTTTGCCTCTGTCCAGGACTTAGGTATTCTTGCTTCGGTTAATACGGCGTTGAAAACTTCTAGTAAGTATTGATTAAGTACACTTCGTTGCTCTTTATATAGTTCCGCTGGTGTTCCATCTGGGCCAGTCGCCTTATTGATCTTTTGTTTACTTATAGCCCTGGTTATTTCAACCATTCTTATTTCCTCATTTAACATAGATTTTATTTCCTCTTCGGTATATATCTTCGGTATATCTGCCTTCTCTAAGTATTCTATTATCCTTTCTACTTTTTTTCCCTCATTTCTCTTATATAATTTTTCATAGTATCTTTGAGCAATTCCCCTTTTTTTAGTCTCCTCCTCCTGAATCTCTCCTTTCTCATCTTCCAAATTAATGAACCGTAGCTTCTCTTTCTGTCTTCTTAATTTATACGCCAGCCATCTTCCCGGTTTGTTCGCGTGCTCAAAGTTATTTTGCTTAGCTGCCTGTACTTTTTGTGCTAACTTTTCCGAATCCTCTATACAAAGTTTATGTTTAATTAGATCCATTTTATTTTTCAATCCTTTGTTTTCAGGATCTCTCTGAAATTGTATTTCAGCCTGTTTGTATTCTTCCTCAAGCCTCATCCTATATTGTTTTTTCTCTTTGCCATGTACGAGATTGCTACATCCCTCATGTATGCTTTAGCCGTATCCCAGATGTTCTGCAAGGATTGTCATTCGCTTGAAAGAAAATGTGCATTTCTTTCTCCATACTTTCCTTAAATTCTTTTTCTTTGAAAATCGCTCTTTGGAGAGTCCATCTTGGCCTGCTTCTTTGTCCTTTCAAGCAAAAACTTATTGGGTTATGGTCTGCCCAGAGGCTAGGTTCTATATCAATTTCTTGGATTTCCGAGTCTAATTCTTTTGAAAACCATAGCATGTCTATCCTGGTCCATGATCTGTGTCTATTAGAAAAGTATGTGTATTCCCTCTTATCATAATTCCTTTCCCTCCAAACATCATGTAAGCTAAGATCTGTACACATCTCAAAAAAAGTTTGGGGAAGTGTTTTTTTGTTTGTTTGTTTCCTTTCCTTGCCTCTGTGCTTTTATGGTCTTTTGTTTTATCTGCGATCAATCCCATTGAAATCTCCAATTATACAAAAACCATCTCCCTCTATATCACTCAGCTTATTATGGAGATTTTTAAAAAAGGATACTTGAGCTCCGTTTGGGGCATATATTACAACAATTATTATGTTTTTTTTATTCAGTTTAGCCTCAATTATCAAAACCCTTCCCTCTTTGTCTTTATAAATTTGTTTTGAAGTTATCTTCTGCTTAACATACAGAGCTACTCCTCTTTTTTTTCTCATCTAGTGAAACATATAGCCTACCTAATTTAGGTTGCTCTAATAGATATTCTTGATCATTTTTTATGTGAACCTCCTGTAACGCAATAATGTCCGCATTTAATTTAATAAGCTTACTAAAAACTTTCCTACGTTTTACTGGTGCGTTCAACCCTGTAATATTTGTTGACCAAATCCTATACTTCTCTCCCATTATCCTGTTTTTGTCGTGTCTTTGTGCTTCTAGTAATTCTTATTTCCTTCGCCTCCTCTGAACTTCTCCCCTGTTGTTCTAGCCCAGGGGTAGGCAACCCAAAACACTCAAAGAGCCACTTGGACCCGTTTCCCACCAAAAACAAAACACCGGGAGCCGCAAAACCCTTTTGATATCTAAAATGAAGATAACACTGCATATATCCTTTTTTACCTTTATTATAGGTGTGTGTGTGCGTTTGTGTGTGTGTGTGTTTGTGTGTGTGTGTATATATACATCCACGAAAATCTCAGAAAACATATATTAATATATATATATATATATACACACACACACACACACACATTAAAAATAAAAGTAAAAATATGAGTCTTGGGAATATCCATACTATTAAAACAATGATCACCAAGAGAATGCTTTAAGAGAATAAAATTACATACACACATAGGTAAAAAAAGGATATATGCAGTGTTATCTTCATTTTAGATGTCAAAAGGGTCTCTTTCTCTCTGTCTCTCTCTCTCCCTCCCTATCTGCCCTTGATCTGCCACTCCTCTTCCCTCTCTCTCTCTCTCTCTCTTTCTCCCCCCCCCCCCTCCTATGTGCTGCTCACCTGGCAAGCTTCAAGCTGTTGTCCAACAAGCTCAGGGGTAAGCAACCTCGTCTCTTTTATGACTCATGGACTTCAACTCCCAGAATTCCTGAGTCAGCCTTGCTGGGCTAGCTAGCTCTCTCCTGCCCTTCCTGCTTCCTGCTTCCTGCAGAGACGCAGCAAAGGGAGGAGCTCCGCCCAGTAAGCTTTTCAGCTCCTCGGAGAACACTGTGAGTGCACTCTCTTTTACACACACACACAAAAACACAAACACGCACACAGAGAGAGAGAGAGAGAGAGAGAGAGAGAGAGAGAGAAGCAGGGAAGCGCAATTGCCTCTCTCTGTCTCTGTCTCTCTCTGCAAAGGCAGAGGAGGCTGGGAGCCACAGGGGAAGGCTCAAAGAGCCGCATGCGGCTCCGGAGCCGCAGGTTGCCGACCTGTGTTCTAGCCTATCTTGTCCTCTTCCCCCTCTCACTTCCTCCATGCTTTGCTCTGTCCCTCTTTTCTCCAACATTCGTTCAATATCTCTTCTTTTTTCAACCATAGCTTTTTCTTCTCCGAGATCTCTCAAGTCTTCCTCTGAGGCACAGTATTGCCTGTAGAAGTCTTCCGCTTTTTCCACTGTATCCAATCTAAACCTCTTCTCCTGCCAAGTCACAATATGCCCCTCTGGTGTTAGCCATCTAAAATTTACATTGCTTTGATGTAACCTGGACGTCAGAAAGAGGTAGTTCTTTCGGAGGTCTCTCATCCTTTTAGGTATTTGTTTTAACACAATAATTTGTTTCCCTCCGTATTCTAACTGTTCGTCACGTGTCCTATATAATATTTCATCTCTCATTTTCTTTTTTATAAACTTCACATGGACCTCTCTAGGAAGGTTATGTCGTCTCCCATAGTTTGTCTGCACCCTGTATGTTTCATCCATCCCAGCAATCATCTCTTCTTTGTCAATCTCAAGAGCTCCTGCCAACAAATCTGCCATCTTGTCTGGAAGATCTTCTCCTCTTTCCTCTATAACATTTTGGAATCTAAGATATTGGGTCGCCTTCTCCACTTCCAGTAACGTCACCACTGTCATTAACTCTTTATTAGCCACAGTTAAGTTTTTTTCCATCTCTTCCACCTTCTTTTCTTCATTATCCAATCTTTGCTCTACTGCCAGCAACTTCTGCTCATTTTTTGCAATTTGCTGCTGAAAAGCTTCAAATCTTCCGTCCATTGCCTGAATTTTCTCTCTCATTTCTCCAGTAATATTCCTAACCACTTCTAGTTCCGTTTTGATTTCCTCATGGTTCTTCATCATGACTTCCTGCATTGCCTGCATCATTGTCTGCAATTCTTTAAGTGGGTTGGAACATTCTCTTTGAAGCATGTCATCTAACGATCTTTGGGTCATGGGACTGGAACCTTGTGTTGCATTTTTCTTCCCCCCACCAATCTTAGCTAAGTTTGGATTGCTTGCCATTTTAAATAAACTTTCCCACAACTTACTCTTCTTCCAAACTATCCACTTTCCACTTCCTTCTTTTCGTTCTTCCACTTTCTCCCCCTTTACCTTGTTCCACTCTCAGGTGTTTAAACAACAACAATATCGCTGGTATATTCCGTCTATGTAAATCTATCAGTATAATACTAATACAAGTACAGGTTCTAATAGTTCAATCTCTGATGTTAACTTTAAACTTTCCCAGCGTTTCCTTTTTTCTTTGTATAATCCAATAAACCCTTCAATCTCTCTTTAATACCCTTTCTCTTATCTTCTTTCTTCTGTCTCACACCATTCCATTCTATACGTCCATATAATCACCTGCTATCTCCTCAACAACACTTTCCAAAGTTGTCAGTCTCTATGTCGTTCCAATTCCTCCTGTCATGCAATCTCTATCTCTTTCCGGGGAGAAGAAAAAAAAAAAGACACCTTTCTGCCGGCCAATCCACTCAGCAGTCAAAGGCAAAAGCCAAAGGCCATAAGACTCTCATACAAGGTTCTTACCTTAATTAAAGGTTGATTCCTGTCCTTTTATGTGACTTTAAAGCGCTAGGTCTTTAATCAGTGCAGCCTGGCTCCTCCACATCAGGCCCTTCCGGGCACTCTTCCTGCCACTTTCACTCGCCGCCTCCTCTCCACTCCTTCATCTTCTCTTTTTCCAGGCTTCCCCTTTCCACTTTCTCTTTTGATGTGTCTACCAAATCCGCTCACAAAGCTTTGGGAAAAGTCAATCTAGTCAAATCCAATTTACCATCGTTCCGCTATTTCCTCGCTTACTCCGTCCAGCTGTCAGCTTCAGTGGCCATTTTTGGCCGCAGATGACAATGTTTCCATTGCTTTCTGGTAGTTCTACTATAAAATCCATGGCTATTTCTTTCCAGGGGGCTGAGAGATTCGCCACTGGTTGTAGCAGTCCAGGCGATTTCCCTTGCAACCTCTTAGCAGCTGCACAAGTTGGGCAGTTGGCCACATAACTTTCTATGTCCTTTTTCATGGATGGCCACCAAAATTGCCTTTTAATTAAATGTAACGTTTTTACAAATCCAAAATGCCCTGCTGATTTTGTATCATGGCATAGCTTCATAAAAGTGACCCTCTGGGTGGCTTGTATATATAACTTCTCCCCCACCCATGGCAGTCCGTCCTTGATCGTGCACACGTGTCTATTTTGCTGGAACCATTCATCTGTTTCTAACGTTTTCCGGAATTAGATTCCGGTTTGGCTACCTAGCTGCGGCTTTATTTTAGCTTGGGCTCTGGTGGTTACTGGCACTGCCAGTTGTGGTTCAGGCATGAGTGGTTTGGAACCGGTGGCTCGCATGCTGTTATATTGGAGCATGCGAGACAGTGCATCTGCCAGGAAGTTCTTTCCCCCCGGCAAGTGTTTGAGCGTAAAACGGAATTGGTGAAAATGTTGGGACCAGCGGGCTTGCTTGGAAGTGAGCTTCTTGGGTGTTTTTAATGCTTCCAAGTTTTTCTGGTCTGTCCAGACCTGAAAAGGGATTTTATTCCCTTCAAGGAAATGGCACCACGTAAGTAACAACCGTCTCACAGTGTATGTTTCCTTTTCCCACACAACCCAGCGCTGTTCCATCTCAGTGAGTTTCCTGGATGTGTACACGCACAGTTGCAATACCCCTTTGTCGTTTTCTTGTAATAGTACAGCCCCCACTGCCACATAGCTTGCGTCCGCCTGTATTACGAAGGGTTTATCCGGGTGCGGGTGCCTCAGTATGGGTTCGGTGGAAAAGAGTCTCTTTAATCTCTCGAACGCCGCTTGGCATTCCATTGTCCATTTCAGTGGCTGGCTGGGTTTCACTGAGGGTTCTCCCTTCGTTTTTAGTAAGTTCGTGAGGGGCAGGGCTATTTGGGTGAACGAAGGGATGAACTGGTGGTAAAAGTTTGCGAAACCCAGGAAACTTTGCAACTGCTTCCTTGTGCGAGGTGGTGCCCATTTTAGTACTGCCCTGACCTTTTCAGGGTCCATTTCAATGCCCTGTGGGGATATGCGATAACCCAGGTAGTCCATTCTTTCCTGGTGGAATTCGCATTTCGATAGTTTGGCATATAGGTGGGCAGCTCGCAGTTTCTTTAAAATCGCTCTGACTAGGTTGACATGCTCCTCTTTGGATTCGGTGAAGATAAGGATGTCGTCTAGATAAACCAGGACCCCCTTAGATAGGTGCTCCCTTAGTACAGGGCTTTTCAACCTTTTCACCCATTGTACCACTTTTAGGATATGGCAATATCCGAGTACCACCAGTCGCCTAGCAAGGTGTCAAAAACTTCCTCCTGTCCAAGGTTTCCATTGTTGTGAACATTTTTGTTGAGGATTGGCAGTGGGGGTGGGGTGGGGGGTGTTTGGTTTTTATTATCCCCGTCTGCTGGGTGGTTGCAGCAGGTTTTGGTCACTTCAGATGACCCTGGGACACTGACCATCATAAATATGAATCAGTTGCCAAGCATCTGAATGTAAATCACAAGACCCTGGAGATGCTGCAACATTCCAGCTGATCGGCGCTTCTTCTGGGCTCAGCAGAAGCATCAGGATCAGTGCTGTTTCCAGCTGATTGGTGCTTCTTCAGGGCTCAGCAGAAGCACCAAGATCAGTGCCGAGCTCCAGCTGGAGCCTGGCACTGATCCTGGTGCTTCCGCTGAGCCCTGCAGCTCCAGCCATTTCTCGCTCAGGCTTGTGCGGTGCTGCCACCGGTTCAGCTCATTCCCTTCCCCCGCTACCACTTTTTTAGGATGGTCGTGTACCACCTGCCAGGTGCCAATGTACCACAGGTGGTACCCATGCCACTGGTTGAAAAGCCCTGCCTTAGTACCTCGTTGATTAATTGCATAAATACTGCGGGGGGGCCTTGTAGTCCAAACGGCAAAACTTTGAATTGGTAGCATCCCATTGGTCAATTAAATGCGGTTTTCCATTCATCCCCTTCTTTAATCCTAACATGGTAATACGCTTCCCTTAGGTCTAGTTTAGTGAAAATTCTTCCTTTTGATAGGTGGGATAACATGTCCTTCATGAGGGGTAGGGGGTATAGGTTACTTTCACTGATTGCATTCAGAGCATGGTAATCCATGCACAAGCGCAAAGAGGACTGGGGCGGCTACTTTAGGCTTTGCAGGTTCGATAAATCCCCTTTCTAGGTTTTTATTTATGAATCTTTCCATCTCCTCCTTCTCTTAAGGGCTCATGGAGTATACTCTGGGCTTCGAGAGTTTTGCCCCGGGTTTGATTTCTATGGCGCAATCCGTGGATCGGTGAGGGGGGAGCTCATCCGCCCGTTCCTCACTGAAGACTCCAGCAAGGTCTCAGTATTCCTCCGGTATTTCAGGTAACCCCCTTTCCTCTCCCACCGATGCTTTCTCCGCTCCTGGGCTTGATAGGGCTCCTTGGGGTGTTAAGTTCACACGGTCCCCCTTCGGGAAATTGAGTTTTGCCATCCTCCAATTTACCCAGGGGTTCCATTTCTTTAGCCACTCCAGCCCTAGGATAACTGGGCATTCCATGCCTGGGGTCACTACAAACGTTATGTCTTCCTCGTGGTTCCCCAGGTATAGGTGGATTGGTAAAGTGGCTAGGGTAGCTGGCATCCCCCCTGCTATGGACCCATCTAACTGGCCAAATGAGATTAGTTGTTTCAGCCTCCTCACCAGGATGCCCAAGTTCCCCACCAGCATCGGGCTAATGAGGCAGCGGGTGCAGCCAGAGTCTATTAAGGCTTTCACTTTGATAGCTTCAGGCATGGAGGGGGCTAATATTGTCACTGTCTTGAGGATGGGTGCAATGGGTCCATTTACCAGGGGTTTGCCCTCCGAGCTGTCGTCCGAGGTATCCACCGCCCTTGCGTTGTAGTCCGGAGTTCCCTCCCCACGCTTGGCAGAGTGTGGGGACTCCATAGCCTCTGTCGCCCTCATGGCGGGTTCTCGTGGCTTGGCTGGGGACTTCCCTGATTTCCTGGCCGGTGATCGGTCTGGGTTGTGTTGAGGGGCTTTTGAGTGACACTCTATGTCGCGATGCCCCTCTTTCCCGCATTTGAAACAGCCCATTGACTTCTTGGCTGTAGCCAGTGGTTTTGCTGGCTCACGCGTCGGCTCAGGAGGTGAGTGGCCCCATGGTTTTCCTTGGTGGTACCTCTTCAGTAGGTCGATCTCTGCTTCCTCCGCCAGTACGTACCATTCATCAAGTCGGCATGGGTCCCCTCGGGGCAGGCAAGCATCATACAGGTCGTAGTTTAGGCCATCTTTGAAGTGGCTAAGGAGGATGTCTTCTGGCCAGTTCAGCTTGTTGGCGATGGCCCGGAATTCTTGTGTATATTTGGCTACCGGGCATCTGCCCTGCCTCACCGTTTTGATTCACGGGCCTTTCGATCAGCCAGGGGGTCCTCGAATCGCCTTCTCAGAGAGGACAAGAAGTGGTTGAAGTCGTAGAGCTCTGGGGCGTTGGACTCATGCAGGTTCACCATCCAGTCTGCGGCTGCCCCGTCCAGAGCGGATTGCACGATACGGATACGGGCTTTGTCACTGGGGATGTCTCACCCATATTCTTCCATGTAGCTAAGGACTTGGGTTAGGAAGAACCCCAAGTGTTGCAACTCTCCCCTGAATTTCACGTCCAGCGGCAGGAATCATTGGATGGATCGGTGCCTTCACCGCCGGCGGTGTCTCCCATCCTGATCACCATCTGCGGGTCGGCAGGGAGCAGGGGCTGCCGAAGCGGTAGCTGCTGTCTCAGAGGACGTCCCCGGGACTACATTTTCCAATTCCCCCTCAGTGTCTCTCTGGTTGCAACCCAAGGTATTGGTGTGGCCACGGGGTTCAGGTTTCTCCTCCGCGAGAGAGCTGAGGGTTCTTTTCATCAGGTCAATAGCTTTCTCTAGGATCCAGTTCCAGTGCTGCGCATGACCTCCTTACTCTTCACTAAGGTGCAGGGATTCCTCCATCTCTTGCCTCCATCCGGGTTGGTGGCTGCCCCGCCTCAGGGTCACCTTCCTCGATTTCTTTTCCCACTCGTCTTTCTTGCCAACGCTCATCAACCACCGAGGTTTGTGGTCACGCATTTCCACCACTTCTGAGGAGTATGACGTCTCGGATCCTGGCAGCTGGCAGGGTCCCTGCCTGAGGGAGGGCTCGCCTTTCACAGTGGGTTCTTCCTTCCCTGCCCTGTCGTCCAACATTGTAGATTTTGCAAAGTCCCCTGGTAAGGGTCTTCCTTCCAGGATGACTATTACTGCAGATCCTGTCTAATGTAAGGACCCACTTCCACCCCACATCTTAAGAAAGCAGAACTCTTGGAGAAATTTCTTCCAACAGGAACTTTTATTAAGAGTAGTTGATAGCAGGCATAATAGACAGGATCTGAAATTTCCTGCGCAGAGTGATAGATTAAGGTATCCCCAACTTAGACCCCACCCCATAGTCTGCCCGTCTGGTATGGGACAGCCAATCCCCAGGTGTTAAGTCCATTGTGGGAAAAGGGGAGATAACATCGGACCATCTTCAGTTCACGCAGTGATGGTCAGCGGCTTCTTCACACCTTCCTCTGAGAGCGTAGAAATAAACCACGCACTGGGTTACATTCCTTATTTCCTCCCTTGTTCTAACTGACAGTTTAGGAAGATAAAGTTCAGAGAAAGACATAGCGCAGGAAGCAATTTGTTATATTTTAGCAGGCAGCGGACACAGAGGCAATAAACGAAGCAAAAGGTTACATTGTAGCAAATAGAGGAAGCAAAAGCAATAACCCCGCAAGCACATCCCCCCCCCTTAGGAGTATGGCAGAACTCAGGGAAAGGTGAGATTTGTTTTTAAGTCAGAGGGGATAGATAGAAATGAAATAGGAATGGGTTCTGACACATATCAACATTTGTTACATTTTTCTAGTAATATCAATAATATCAGTTTAGAATATCTTTCCTAGCCAAAACATATCTTAATTGCATATGCATTCAATTTCCACTTATTTAATCCATATCCTATTTTTGCTTTTTTTCAATTTTAGTTTCCCATCCATGTTCAAAGTGTCCCAATTATTTATAATTTCAAAACAAGTTGTATTTGGGCAACCAAAAGAATCCCTTATTCAAAGTTCTTAACATATTCTTATTTTCCTTTTGATACCAAGATATAATATTCTGATTACAAATCCTAGCTATCTAGTTATAAAAATGCTTCTATTTCTAACAATCTATTCTTAACCATATTCAAACCTCTAATCAATAATATAGCATCCCCTCTATTAGGTCAAAGCTTCTGTTCCTTTCAATCTTATTCTAGCTTTCTTTGCCAACTAACTTTCCAAGTCAGTGCATTTGGATCATCAAATAATTCTTCCTCTATTTTTATATATGTTGGAATATTCATGAACAGGAAGAGTCATGTGGTAACTCAGTCAGCCAATGGGAAGAAAGTGCTACTGAGTTTGTGCAAAAAGAGTATTGAGTTAGGAGCTGGATTTCCAGTCTCAAGGGTTTGTCTCTGGTCTGTCTCTGTAAGAAGTCTTCATTAAGCTATGTTGCTGTAAAGAAGAATGTATGGTAATGTAAATATTTTGATATAAAGAAGTTATTTTGAATCAGCTAAATGCAGTCAACTGTGAGAGCTTCTGATTTATTTTTCACCAATAGAGAAATTAAAATTCTCTAACAATATATATTATTTGAAACAAGAGAAACAATTTGGTTAAAATGTTTTTGGAAGAACTAGCCTGTTGATATTCATTAAACCGCCTCCCTCCTTCTCTGGTTTCCCGCAGTTCTGTTAACGACTTTATCTTCCACTCCATCAGCTCTCCTTCCTTGTCATCCAGTATGTTCTGAAACCTTGGTTTATAAAATGTCTTTTCCATTTCCAATATTATCGTTATATCTTCTGAGTTTTCATTTATCTGAGTCTGGTCATTTATTTCCTCCTTTGGATCATCAATGTTTGTGTCAGCATTCTCTAGTTTTCCTTCTATTTTCTGGGTTGCTGGTTCCTTCTCTGTAGTTGTCTTCTGAGTTTGTAGATTTGAATTAGAAAATTGTTCTTTTATCTCCTTTGTGTTATTACTAACCTGCTCACAAGCTAGAATAATTGTTTTTTGTATTAATTTCAGCATGGAGACAATTTCTTTCTGTGTTTCATCAGTATTTTCTTGATGATATGGCAAGTTAAGGCTGCTGGGAACAGATGTTAAAGATGATGTTTTACTATTTAACGCTGAGTATGAAACATCCATTTTATATTATTTTATTTATTTTATTTTATTATTTTTATAAGTAGCCTTTATAGATTTAAGCAACCGACTGTCCATTCCTGAATCTCCCCTAAGCAGATATAAGTAAAGTTCAAATTTTTCTGTCTAATAAAAAGTATATCCTTTCTGTCCAGGGAGAGAGAAGAATCTTTGAAGATTGTTTAACAATCAAGATTTATAATCCAAAGTGTTCCAAAAAAAAATCCACAATGCAGTTCTAAAAGTCAGTATTTATGTTCAAAATTCAGACAGGCCAAATTTAAAATGTTTATCATCTCTGCCACATAAATAAGCAGCCCCCAAGCCTGTTCCTTTTTTCTCTCAACTGTAATTCTCAATAATAAAATAGTTCCAAGGCCAGCCAAAATCTTATCTAGTTCTGGGCTTCAAGCCAGGTTTCTTTTAGGCATAAATAAGTTGTAGTGCCATAATTCACCACTAGATGTCATCAATGCCACTTTCCAGTTTTTAGATCCAAAACTTATATTGTTAAACTTTTCAAGTCTTTTTCTTTAAAAAAAATAAAAAGGTCTTAAAAACACTTTTGGTCCCCAAATTTTCAAGCTGTAAGTATATTTTAATTCCAGATAAGTCTTATAGGTTTCGCCAGTGCCCCCAAGTATTAATTCACTGCTTTTCTTTTCTGAGGGAGTGGGGTGGAAATTCCCTTTCCCTCTTTCATCGGGGGGAACGCTTTGGGCAGATTTTCAGGAAGAGGTCTTAAAATCATGAAGAAAGGATCAGGTCTCACCCAGTTTCATCCACGTTGCTGTAAAGTTGCTTGGTAGTGCTTGTTGACTTCCATTGTCCGCAGCTTCACACTGGCTACACAAATGAAGCTAGTCTTTCCTCTGCCGGTTTGGAGGGCTTCCTTGGATCAAATGGTGTGGCTGCCAACCCCCCTGCGATCAACAAGAGTCCCCTCCTTGCTTGCCTCCTCTACGAGGCGACTTTTGACCCTTTCCAGGGTCCCCCAGAGGGGTGAAACCAGACGTGAAAGACGAAGCCCAGTCTTCATGGCGTCCATCTCTTTGATCATCAATCCGTCGGCAACGTTTCTACGCGCCGTATCAGGAAAATGCTGGTACTCCATGTCCTGATAATATGCAGTTTTATCAACTCTGTGAATGGGCTTTGACCAGTCTTTATATGCCCTGGTCAGGGTTAGCCGCACATCTAAATTAGTCCCGGGTCCTGCAAAGTTCATTCCTGGTAAATGCATCTCGCATGGGAATTTAACCCACAGAAGCTTTATCTTACTAATGACAGAGTTCAATGACAAAACCAAATTGCCACCAGTTGTACTTGCTTTCACAAACTGTGTTTTTGTAGATCCACACAAAGAGCGACTGTGGAAAAGCAACTCTTTTGTTGAATCTTCTCTTATACCCTGGATGATTAGACTACAACAATCTACAAGTATTTGGTAAGTCTCTGTATCAACCAGAGTACAGGATCATCAAGAAAGTGTTCGAAGAGAAACTGTCGAAAGAACAAATTGTTAGATTGTTTGCAAACTACAATGAGATCATGAGACTTAATGTATCCCCAGCTGAAGTAATTGAATTAATGGCAAAAGACTCAGGCCGACATCGAATGCAAGTTCTTTGAAATGGTGGACGATGTGCCATACCCAAGAGACCTAGACCGTACAAAGAAGAACCTGATGATATTTGATGATCTTCTGCTGGAAAAGCAAAACAAGTGAGAATCATAATACACCAGGGGTCATCGCAGCAACATAGACTGCTTTTACCTCGCACAAAACTACTTCAAACTTCCGAGGCAAACCATCAGGGAAAATGCTAATTTCATCTGCCTATTTCCACAAGACCGAAAAAACAATCATATCTATTACAATCACGCATCGTCAGACATGCCTATTGAAGAGTTTAGAAGGCTTTGTAAAACCGCGTGGGAGTGACCACACAGGTTTGTCATTATAGATTTATTGAGCAAGAAAGACGGGTAAATACAGATCAAGGTTCGATAAATTTTATATGCCCCATTAAAAAATGGATACATCACTTCTGGAAAGAATTGTGTCGAATACAGAAAGAACAGCTCGCAACACTGAACCAAAGTCTTCGTTCTTCATACTGTTGAGTGAAAAAAGCACTAAAATTAGAACCAAGTTTAGTCCGCATGTCCAGTTAGACAAAAACAAAAAGTACGAAATGGCTCTAGTGAACCTTGAAACGTATTATTCATTCCCGAACATCGATGCAAGCAACAACTTTAAGTACTTGCCGGATAACGGTACAACATGGGTGGACATAAATGTGCTGGAAGGGTCGTACAAAATCAATAACATAAACAATTACATACAGAGAATCATGAGAGAAAATGAACACAATAACTGTATTGTAGATGAGAATTACATATTCATAGAGCCAAACAACAACACGCTCAAGTCTGTACTCAATATAGTGCCTCAATAGAAAGTCGACTTTATGCCAGCAAATTCTATCAGAACCATCTTAGGATTCAACTTGTGAGTGTATGTGGAAGGGTACCACGAGTCGGAGAACATTGTTAACATACTGAATATAAGCAGTTTGAGAGTAACCAACGATATAATCAGATCATTGTGCGTTAACAACTCAGCTGGAAATTGTTAATCTAGGTCCGTTGTCGTCCCGACTGAAGAAACCAGGAACGCAGGAATGTAGTGCAAGTTAGGTTTATTAATACCTAACAAAGTCAGCACTGGGAGTGGATTGCTCCCAGTGTGTCTTATAATGATACCACGCCCAAACCCCCACCCTCCACCCAGAAACCACCACCCGCCCAGCTGCTTGTATATAATTACATGTTTCATCCAGACCCTCTTTCCAGAAAACTCCGCCCCCTTGTTTCTTTGTCTGTCTGGCCAAGGCATGGCTGTCTGCTTCTGCCTTGCGTTTCGGCTCCTCTGACTCTAGTAAGTACTTTTGTGCCTTGCAGCTCTCTATAGAGAGCAGTCTTTGCTGTAACCCACTCCCTCTGCTGGCCTGTTGGCCTCCGCCATCCAGCTGGCTTTGCTTGAGAGTGTCAGGAGGGGTGTAGGTGGTTCCATGGCCGGGCTGCTGGTGTTCACTGTTCAGCTGGCTGGTGGCCCTTCTGGCCCCAGCCTCCATGGCGGCTGGCAGGGGGGCAGGGCGTTGGGGCTTGCTTCGGGCAGCCACCAGCCCTCCGCTGCTCAGCTGGCTGGTGAGGCACCCGGCACTGGCTTCCGCAGTCTCTACGGTGGCCGGCTGGGAAGCAGGAGGTGGGGGCTTGTTTCGGGTGGCCACCAGCTGATCCGCGCTGCTCAGCTGGCTGGCGGAGCGCCCACCACCGGATGGCAAGCCCCGTAGGGCTTGACATGCGGCCCCCTCTACCACGTCTTCACCTGAAAGGTAAAATTGATACGGTGAGTGCACCTGTCCACACCTCGTACCTCCTGGCTTTTCTGGATACTGCCGATGGAACACTCGTATGAGCCGAGGAGCATGGACATCTGCCACCCCCACCCAGGAAGCCTCTGAAAGGGGATATCCTTTCCACTGTATTGCAGATGACCATGCCGTACCCGTGAATCGACCACCCCCTGTACCTCATACTCTGATCCAGTGACTGGCCCTGGGCCCTTACTACCTACCGGGGTTCCGTGCACCAGTTTCAGCAGACTGCCGTGGAACACGGGATGCACCTTTCCCAGCAACGGAGGCAACCATAACCGTACTGTTACCGGATTGATTACCTGCACTATTGGGAATGGGCCTATATACTTTGGCCCTAATTTCCTACTGGAAACTGGTAAGCGGAGGTATTTTGTAGAGAGATACACCCAGTCCCCGACTCTGAAAGGCTCATGGTCGGCCCTCTTTTTATCAGCCTGTGTCTTAGCTGCTGCTTCGGCCTGTGTTAGAGCTTTCTTTATATACCCCCACAACCCTGTCACTCGTGTCATCCATGCCTGGGGTGTGTGTACGCTACCCGTTTCCTTGGACCATTCTGGGATGGGCACAAACTCCACTCCGTTCACCACTCGAAAAGGGGCGAACCCGGTACTGTTATGAACTGTATTATTGTACGCCACCTCGGCAAACGGCAATAAGTCTACCCAGTCTGTTTGTTGCAAGGTGACGTAGCTACGCAGGTACCGTTCTATCATGGCGTTCGCTCGTTCTGCAGCTCCATTGGTACAAGGGTGATGGGCGGAGCTGAGGCCTTGGGACGATCCTACCAGCTGGAGGAATGTACGCCAGAATTGAGCTGTGAACTGCACCCCTCGATCTGAGATTATTCGTTGCGGCACTCCATGCAAACGGTAGATGTGTTGTATGAAGAGTCTGGCCAGCCGCTGTGCTGACAGCAACCCCTTGCAAGGAATGAAGTGAGCTTGTTTTGAAAAGAGATCGATGACTGTCCATATCACCGTGTAGCCTCAGCTCGGGGGCAACTCGACTATAAAGTCCATTACGATCCCCTCCCAAGGCTGGCTTGGATCAGCAACTTTCTGTAGGAGGCCCATCGGCTTCCCCACTTGGGGTTTTGCGGTGGCATAGACATGGCAGTTCCTGACATAGGCCTCCACGTCTGGTTTCATTCGGGGCCACCAAAATTGCCGCCTTATGTAATGTAGGGTTATTAGAAAACCGAAATGCCCAGCTTGCTTGGGGTCATGGCACCTCCGGAGGATGTGTTGTCGTAGGTCCTCGGGGACATACAGTTTGTCACCTTTCCAAGCCAGCCCGTCCCCCTGTGTCAGCAAGCCCGGATGTTCTTGTAACCACTTATCCCTTGTTACAGCATCTCTTAACTCAGGTGGCGTAGTGTCGGCCAACCGCTCTGCTGTCATGCGTGCCACCCTATGAGTGCAGGGAGGCATAATTGCCTGTACCACCTCCTCCCTGTCGCTGTGGTATTGAAGTAGGTGAGACAACGCGTCCTCCGGAGGTGCCATGACTCCATGGGAGCAATCCACTCCCAGTGCTGACTTACTGTCAATCTAGGTCCGTTGTCAACCCGACTGAAGAAACCAGGAACGCAGGAACGTAGTGCAAGTTAGGTTTATTAATGCCTAACAAACAAAGTCAGCACTGGGAGTGGATTGCTCCCAGTGTTTCTTATAATGATACCACGCCCAAACCCCCACCCTCCACCCAGAAACCACCACCCCCCCAGCTGCTTGTGTATAATTACATGTTTGATCCAGACCCTCCTTCCAGAAAACTCCGCCCCCTTGTTTCTTTGTCTGTCCGGCCAAGGCATGGCTGTCTGCTTCTGCCTCGCGTTTCAGCTCCTCTGACTCTAGTAAGTACTTTTGTGCCTTGCAGCTCTCTATAGAGAGCAGTCTTTGCTGTAACCCACTCCCTCTGCTGGCCTGTTGGCCTCCGCCGTCCAGCTGGCTTTGCTTGAGAGTGTCGGGAGGGTTGTAGGTGGTTCCATGGCCGGGCTGCCGGTGTTCACTGTTCAGCTGGATGGTGGCCCTTCTGGCCCCAGCCTCCATGGCGGCCAGCAGGGGGGCTGGGCGTTGGGGCTTGCTTCGGGCAGCCGCCAGCCTTCCGCTGCTCAGCTGGCTGGTGAGGCGCCCGGCACTGGCTTCCGCAGTCTCTACAGTGGCCGGCTGGGAGGCAGGAGGTCAAGGCTTGTTTCGGGCGGCCGCCAGCCTTCCGCAGCTCAGCTGGCTGGCGAGGCGCCCGGTACCAGCTCCCGCACTCTCTACAGTGGCCGCCTGGGAAGCAGGAGGTGGGGGCTTCTTTCGGGCAGCCGCCAGCCTTCCGCAGCTCAGCTGGCTGGCGAGGCGCCCGGCACCGGCTTCCGCGGCTGCACCATTGACTGGCTGGAAGGTAGGGCATCGGAGCTTGTTTCGGGCGGCCACCAGCTGATCTGCGCTGCTCAGCTGGCTGGCGGAGCGCCCACCACCAGATGGCAAGCCCCGTAGGGCTTGACAGAAATATTATATATACTGTAGCTTCTTCCTAAATGTAGGACCTGGGTTTAAGATTGAGGAACCGGCTAACTTGGTTTACCTTCCGATCATCATGAGCACAATTTGGGCGATGGAAATAAAGCTTGTCTATCAAAACGGGAAACTCGTCAACCTTCACGGCGAAGAACTATCCATAAGGTTTCACATAAGAGAAGTTTAATATCTTACATATGTAAAATGAGTCGATATGTAAATGTGAAAGTAAATGTTAGTGGACAAAAGGGCAAGTTCAAATGCACTATTCAATCAGGATCAGCTGTGTCTATTCACCTATCGCATTCAGATTTGTCAGGAGAGCACGTGCTGGCATTAACTCAAGTGCAAGTTTAAAAAATGGCAAAGACGTACCAAAGCGGTACAGGAATGACAATTAAAATGTCTAAAATGCAACTAGAGCACAATGCAAAAGTTGAAGGAGGTTTTATTGGAGCTATTTTGCCTATGCTAGTTACCGCAAGCAAGTTCCTTTTTATTATTATTATATTTTATTGATTTTTACAATAATCCCTAGTGCTTAGCAAAGTGTTGTCTGGGTTCATATATTTAAAATAATCAATAATAATTAATTTCTATAATTAATCAATATGTTAGTCAATGATATATTTCCTTGATCTTCTCTTCTTCCAGTAGTATTCTCCTTTTGTCTGCATTAAACAAATATAATTCTTAATATTTTTGATACATACGAGGTTGAGTATAAACATTTTTCTAGTATTTGTACAACTAACAATATCAACATATAATATCTTTTTTAATCAGCTTATATTTCAATTGCATTTATAAAAGTCATCTTATTAAGTCATTATGTGTCCTGTTTTCAAGATTCTTATTTAAGCTTAATTTCCCCACTGTATTCAAACCACTCTTATCAGTCATAATTTTCTCATAATTAATTACCTTTAAATATCCAAACTTTTCATTCACATACACCATCCCAATATTTTTACATTTCATGTATTGTAAAAAGTATTATACTACTTATATATCTTATCCCTCTTACTATAGGGCCCCTTTATATCTAAACTTTATCTATTATTTTAACCATATTCAAACAAGTGTTTAATCATATAGTACTCCATCTGGTAAGTCAAATCAAGTCTCTTAAATCTGACTCTAGCCTTCTTCTTTTGCCAGGTCGCTTTCCAATTCAGTATGTTCAGCTTGCCAGGGGATTTTTCCTGTATTTTTGTAGATCTTGTTGGGGATAAAAAAGACAAATTAAGTAGGATGTTCATTTTTTGTCTCCCAAACTTTAATGATTTTCCTGACAGCTCTTTAATCCATTTTGTTAGATCTTCTTTCTTGTCCTCAAGTTTGTTTTGAAGTCCTGGAAGATAAAACATCTTTTTTATTTCCTTTGTTGTAGTAAAATCTTGCAGATTTTCTTTTGTTTGTATTAAGTTGTAGTTCTCTTCATTTGTAGCTTCCATATTTAAATCACTTTCCTCTGGTTTGTGTTCTGTTATCTGATTTGTTTGTTCATTCTTTATCATCTTTTTTGAGAGTTTTTTAATTGTAAGTTTAAGTTGGAGATATGCTCATTTATGTCATCAAAGTTGTTTTTGATCTCCTCGTGATTTGAAACAATTGTCATTTGAATCTGTCACAGCATTGCATACATATTCTCCTGAAATGTGTTTGCTTTGTCTTGAGTCATTGCTCCTGCAGATCTCTGATGTTCCAGGCTGAGGTCTTCAGGAGGGAGTATTAGGTGTGGTTTCCTGTCACTTTTAGATAGATGTACAACATCCATTTTGCCTCCCCCATCCAGATAGTTTTTCACTGGTACCATAGTCTTTTTGATTAGCTTTGTCAAACCAGCCACTTAAAATCCAAACAACCAAATCTTATGTAGTTCTTATCTTTATATATGATTTTTATAGTCCAATATATTTCTAATTATCAAAGCACCACTGAAAATAGTATTTTGTAACAGTTCTTCTATTCAGGGGTCTTACAGTTATCAGCCAGCCAAGATTTCAGTCCATAATGTTTAACCACCTGAAAGCTTTCCAGTAACTTCCCCCTTAGAAGATTAGCCAAAAGTCAAGGTTTTTCTTTTTCTGCAAACAGTTCTTGAGCTTGAAAATTGCAGCTCAGTATATTTATAATCCCAGAAGCTCAACAGTTTCTAAACAAATATAGTTCTCACTCTGTAGTAGATAGCCTAGTATATTTTCTTTCCTTTGTTCCCAGCTGTTTTCTGTTTATTTAGAAGTCACTGAAGTTCAAAGGAACAAGTTGTTCTCTGTTTCTGGGCATCTTGCCAATTTCAAGTCAATGCAGCTATAGTTTTATGCTCTAATTCTCCACTAGATGTCAGAAGCTATTCATTTTCCAACTTTTAAAGCAGAGAATTATTTTCTTATAATTTCATCAATACTCTTTCAGATGTGAAATTTTAACACTTTTCATGGTTTTCAGATTTATCCAGACTGTAGTATTATTAACCACATTTCATTATATTTCTGTTCCCCATAAATATTAAATTTGCTGCTTCCGTCTATGGGAGGGTGGGGGTGTAGTCCCCTCCCTTCTCACTTTCGGATGATTTTTTGCTTCTTGGGGATCTTTTCCAGAGAGTCAAATACAAAATAGGAGAGAGAAGATCGAATTTCTCACCGAGTTCCAAGCACGTTGTTCACCGTTGTTCTGGTTAGTGCCTTTGGACTTCGGCTACCGGTAGTTTGGGCTGGTCACCAAGGTGTGGCCAGCCTTTCTAGGGTTTTGGAGGGCTTCCCCTGGATCAAGCAGATCGACCACTGTTGTTCTGCGATAATCGGGGTGCCCCTCCTTCTTCATTGCCTCTCTGGAGCGACTTTAGACCTATTTTAGGGTCCCCAGGCAAGGCGAAACCAGCCGAGGGGTGCGGAGCTCCGCAATCCCGCAGCTGTGTCGCTACGATGCAAGACCAGAAGTCCTCAGGCAAGTTCCTTCTATCGACCATATTACCGTTGCTCGCTACCGGGGCATTAACCAGCATAGGAGCCACTGCCAGCAATAAACCCATCAACAGATCTGCAAGTTACATCAAAAAGGGAGGTTCCGTAAGTAAGATGGTCATGCACGGTTCTGCATTGTATCTTCGACTGTACCAGAAAGGATCAGGAATAGCGGGCGATGGACTCTACCTCAAATCTGGAAGTGATGGTTTTGTTCCAGTTATAGCATCAGGATTGATAACCGGCAATTCACAAATTTCAAGAGCTATTTCGAACGTGCCGCTGATAGGACCATTGCTTTCAATGATAATCTAATGTTAATAAAATGACAAGATGATACAGGATGCTGATACACAAGTATATTCGTAAAAACAAATGCCTGCTGCCGGCCCCAGTCAGATGGTGTCCGCACGAAGGACTCACATATCCGCCAAGTCGATTAAATGGAAGATGGGAGATTTTTACGCAGCAGCTGTTGTCAATTCAACCCAGATCAGTAGTTACTCTATCGCTAGGATTCGGTATCGTATTACTGCAAGGTGTTTGCTCAGTTTCGCTCAGGCGAGCTATAAAAGAGATGCACTGCAGTTTACAAGATGGGTTTATCGCCGAGTCCATAGAAAACAATTATAACGATTCAAAACAACTCAGATGTCATAGTAAACATTGCCACAGATGATTCTTTATGTTTTTCACCAGTAAATAAAAAGCTTGGACGGAACGGCTCACACGTACAGACTTCAAAAGATTAATAAAATCCAAAAAGATATTCTATTGGAGCAAGAAAAGCACACAGCGTTGTCAAAAAAGTATGAAGTGTGAATCCAAATCGATATCGTCACTTGCAGCGTTACTGCCATTGTGTCTTAGAAATGTTTTATTAACATGTCTACCATACATGATAATAAGTACCTCACTTGTGTTTCCATTTCCAACATCTATCTGACATATTTTTAAACATTTTTGCTAATCTTGCTGGTGGCAAGTGCCATCTATAAAACATTTTATATAATAATAATAATAATAATAATAATAATAATAATAATAATAATAATAATAATAATAATAATAATAATAATAATAATAATAAAGTTGGAAGGGACCTTGGAGGTCATCTAGTCCAACCCCCTGCTCAGGCAGGAAACCCTATACCATTTCAGACAAATGGCTGTCCAGTCACTTCTTAAAAACTTCCAGTGTTGGAGCATTCACTGCTTCTGGAGGCAGGTTGTTCCACTGGTTAATTGTTCTAACTGTCAGGAAGTTTCTCCTTAGTTCTAGGTTGCTTCTCTCCTTGATTAGTTTCCATCCGTTGCTTCTTGTCCTGCCTTCAGGCGCCTTGGAAAATAGCTTGACTCCCTCTTCTTTGTGGCAGCCCCTGAGATATTGGAACACTGCTATCATGTCCCCCCTCGTCCCCTTTGTTAAACTAGAAATACCCAATTCCAGCAACCGTTCCTTATATGTTTTATCCTCCAGTCCCCTAATCATCTTTGTTGCTCTTCTCTGTACTCTTTCTAGAGTCTCAACATCTTTTTTACATCGTGGTGACCAAAACTGGATGCAATATTCCAAGTGTGGCCTTACCAAGGCATTGTAAAGTGGTATTAATACTCCATGTGATCTTGATTCTATCCCTCTGTTAATACAGCCTAGCACTGTGTTGGCCTTTTTGGCAGCTGCAGCACACTGCTGGCTCATATTTAAGTGATTGTCCACTAGGACTCTGAGATCCCTCTCACAGTTACTACTATTGAGCAAGGTACTCCCTATACTATACCTGTACATTTGGGTTTTTTTGCCTAAATGTAGAACCTTACTTTTTTCACCATTGAATTTCAGTTTGTTAGATAGTGCCCAGTGTTCAAGTCTGTCCAGATCCTCCTGTATCTTAAGCCTGTCTTCTGGAGTGTTGGCTATTCCTGCCAGCTTGGTGTTGTCTGCAAATTTGATGATTTCCCCATCTATCCCCTCGTCCAAATCATTGATGAAGATGTTGAAGAGCACTGGGCCCAGAACAGAGCCCTAGGGCACCCCACTACACACTTCCCTCCATGTAGATGCAGTTCCATTGAGGACCACACACTGAGTATGGCCGGTCAGCCAGCTACGGATCCATCTGGTGGTGATGCTGTCTAACCCACATTTTTCTATCTTCTCAAGTAGTAGGTTGTGATCTACTTTATCAAATGCCTTACTGAAGTCCAAGTAAATTATATCCACAGCATTCCTCTGATCCACTAATTTTGTCACTTGATCAAAGAATGCAATAAGATTTGTCTGGCATGATCTGTTTTTCACAAACCTATGTTGGCTTTTAGTCATTCATTTTAGTCCTTTGTTTGCCTCTATGTATTCACTGATTCGTTGTTTGATTATCTTTTTCAGAATCTTCCCAGGTATTGAGGTCAGGCTGATAGGTCTGTAATTTCTTCGGTCCATTTTTTCCCCTTTTTTGAAGATGGGAACTACATCAGCTCTTTTCCAGTCCTCCGGTAGTTCCCCAGTGTTCCAGGTTCTTTGAAAAATATAGTTCAATGGTTCTGAGATCACATCTGCCAGTTCCTTGAGAACCCTGGGGTATAATCCATCTGGTCCCGGTGATTTGAACTCATCTAGGCTGGACAGGTGCTCACGTACCGTTTTCTTGCCTATCTTAACTTGTGTTTCTATTTTGTTTTTTATGGCACTATTTTTGGTAGGTTGGTCTGTTTTTTCCCTTTGTGTAAAGACAGATGCAAAAAATGAGTTAAATAGTTCTGCTTTCTCCCTGTTGCTTGTCACCTTCTTGCCACTTTCACCCACTAATGGACCAATCATTTCCTTCACTTTTTTCTTGTTTTTTACATGTTGAAAGAAGCATTTTTTGTTATTTTTGACTTTGGTCGCAAGCCTTAGTTCATTTTGAGCCTTAGCTTTCCTCACTTCATCTTTGCAGGCTCAGGCTATTTGCTGATATTCTGACTTAGTTATGTGCCTCTCTTTCCACTTTCTATACTTGTCCTTTTTATCTTTCAATTGATCAGAGAGTTCTTTATGCAGCCATGCTGGTTTCTTTTGAGAGCTGTTATTTTTCCTCTTTGTTGGTATTGTGCTGGACTGGGCTTTTATTATCTCACTTTTCAAAATTTCCCAAGCTTCCTGAGTTGTTTTCCCCTTGAGGATTCTCATCAATGGAATCCTTCCCAAGCCCTCTCTAAGTTTATTGAAATTAGCTCTCTTAAAGTCCAAGACTCTAGTTTGACTGTTTTCTATTGCTTGTGCTTCCATAATGTTGAATTTCAATATTGCATGATCACTTCCTCCCAAGGTTCCTGTGGCTTCAACACCTTCTATCATTTCATCTCTGTTAGTGAGAATTAGATCCAAAATGGCTAATCCCCTAGTTCCCTTCTCTACCTTTTGGGAGACAAAGTTGTCTGCTAGGTTTGCAAGGAATCTGTTTGATCTTCCACTTGGTGCAGAGTTTGTCTCCCAGTTGATGTCAGGGTAGTTAAAGTCCCCCATTACTATTGTGATGTGCTTCCTACATACCTTAGTTAGCTGACTAGCAAAAAGTTCATCTATTTCCTCTGTTTGGTTGGGTGACCTGTAGTATACACCTATGGTAATGTCATTCCCCCCCCCCCCTTTTATATTGACCCAAATGCATTCAAGACAGTTTTCATCATTGTTGTGCTCTATTTCTGTAGAGATGTAGTTATTTCTTACATAGAGAGCAACTCCACCTCCTCTTTTATTTGGTCTGTTTCTTTTAAATAATTTAAATCCCTCTAGCTGTGTGTTCCATCCCACCATGTTTCCGTAATGGCAACAATATCATATCTGTCCTCATTAACATGAACTTCTAGTTCACCCTGTTTGCTGTTCATACTCTGTGCATTGGTATATAGACATTTGAGTCCTTTATGACTGACCCTGTGTTTACTTTCTACGTAACCTGTGTGGTGTCTGAGTTCCCCTATTGTCTTACTACCTATTTGGTTAGTGCACTTTGTGTGGCACTCGGTATTAGAAGCTTGATTTTGCTTGACAGCAAAGTTGATCTTCTTGTCCACACACACATCTATGTTACATGCACTGATAGCCCTATAGTTTTTAGATTGCCGGGGACAGGAATGTTCTGTATCAATTAACTCACTGTCCCCTCTGTTTAGTTTAAACATTCCTCCAGAAAATCTGTGATTTTATAGCCGAGTAACTCAGTCCCTTTCTTTGATGGATGCAAACCATCTCTTTTGTACATTTTTTCATTGGACGAGCTACAGACATCATGACTAATATATCCAAAGCCTTCCCCTTTACACCACTCCTTTAGCCACATATTGAATTGTGCTATACGCTGGCCTTTTCCATTTTGCTCCTTATATACTGGTAAAACGTCTGAAAAAGTAAGCCTACAGCCTATTCTGCTAAGTTCCTGCCCCAAGCTCTGGAAATCGTTCTGCACAGAGAGTACATCTTTTTGGGACAGATCGTTAGTGCCAAGATGTACAATAGCCTCCACATCACAGTCCTCGCTGGCATTCTTGATTATTTTAGAAATATGCTTCTTGTCCCTACTGGCAGTAGCACCTGGAAGACATTTGACCTCTTTCGAAACCTCTGTGTCCTTTCCTAAATTTACATCCCTTATAATTGAATCACCTACCAGAAGGTGGATTCTCTTTTTGGATGCCTTTCTGTTCTTGCATGACTGATGTGTAATACCTGATTCACACTTCTCCCTGTCAAAAACAAGTTCTTCATCTCGGACCACGATCCCCTGCTTATTTGAGTTATTATCACAAATACCTTTACCTGTCTCCTTAGTGTCCATATTAAGGTCAGCAAGGGCACTGTATCTGTTGTGCAGGGACACAGCGAAAGCTTTGCGTTTATGGTTCACAGCTCTACCCTGCCAGATCCCACGGTTGTCCACACTGCCCTTCTCCTGCAGGATCTTTGTGGTAGAGGGGACTGATAGCGTGGGGGCTCAGTAGAGTAGTGGGACTGAACTGGACACCTAATTTCTGCCTGAAGAGCATAGATTACAGACCCTAGATAAATAATCTGTCCTTGTAGACTAGTGATTTGTTTACAGATAGGACAGTTTCCAAGTTTGAAAAGGGTATTGCAAAAGACAGCTGCAAAGTAAGTGTTGCACTGAACTAAGCCAGACATTCTTTAGATACAGGGAATCCCAGACACACTTGCCCTGAATGTACTACTGTTTTTTGATTTTTACTTATATAATTTGTGCGCCATTAGGCGCGCGGGCTGCTACCTTTGTGTTGCAGCCTCCCAAGAGTTAAATTTTGTAAAACCTCCCAGCAGCTCTGGGCAGTTAAATACAATGGAGATCCAATCAGGGCCCCAGTTACCTTTGTGTTGCAGCCTCCCAAGAGTTAAAGTTTTTCTGTGTAAGAAGTTGACATTGTTAATTTAGAATTTCTTTCCCACAGGTTTTGCCATTTTCTAAATCTATATTATATCCAAAATTCTTTGCCCACGTTATCATTGTTTCTTTAACTTGTTCATTTTCCATTTTCAAATTCAATAAAAAGTTATAGATTTTCTTAATTAATTTCTCATCAGAGGTTAATAATGTCTGATCAAACAAGGTCTGCTCTTTATAAAATCCGTACAGTTTAACATCTTTATCGCATCTAATTTGCATTTGTAAATATGCCCACCATGATATTCCATCTCTTGTTTAGATTTTAGATTCCCTTCAGAATTTATAATAATTCTATATGTCCATATTTTCTCGAAACTGACTAAGTTTGGATGTACAATTGCTTCCATTATTGAAAGCCATCCTGGAATTTTCAAGTATATTTTACATTTTATTTTTTCCCATGTTAGTAATAATGTGTTTCTTATATAGTGGTTTGAAAATACTTACGAATTTTATTTTTCCCATACCATAAGAAAGTGTGCCAACCAAGTTGTAAATCATGTCCCTCCAAATATAACAACCTTTTTGTCAACGCTGCTAACATTGGATGTTCTTGCTCTGACAAAATATGCAGAGCTGTGTGGTATTTTTAGAGTTAACTCAGATGACACTGGGAGGGGAGGAAAAAGAATGTATGTGGGTAATTATATTAGATAAAAATCCCGCGTAAACAGAAGAGAACCTTTGCCCTTCAACCTGATAGGAGAACATTATTTATGACAGCAGATTGAGGGAGGGAACATGCTGGCAAAAAATGTGCTCAGGGGAGGAGAATTTAGATCTTAGCATTCTTCTTCATGCCGTGCTGACATTTTCTTACCTGAATAAAAGACATTTTAGGATAAACAATGCCTGGAAGTTCTTTGAAGTGTTTCATTAGTGGGAACCTTGACATCATGCTAAGATCTCAATCCTTTTCAAACGACCTGGGGTCCTGAACTCCATCCTCTGTCTCTAGGCTTGAGAGGAGCTGGTAAAGATTCAGGAGAGGAAAATCTATCATGAGAAAAGGGAGTTTGCTTGAAGACCCAGCAGCTCCTGGTAACCCAGAGGGGGAAGCAACAGACAGCGTGCTGTGGGAAGATGAATTTTGGCAGACAAATGGCTGGCAGACAAATACAGGTCGGTGGAGAGCTACCTGGTTGCCTGCCACTGAAGATTTGGGTGAGTCACTGGAAAGATTTGAAAAGCTAGAGGTGAGAAGCAGAAATCAGCTCCTGCAGAGAGAAGCCTGCAGCCCCTCCCTTGCAGATCAGACAGCCTTTCAGACCCTGTCTTCCCCTGCCAGGGACTCCAGCCCTGAAGAGAGAGGGAATCCCAGTATGAGGCCTCTGCAGCAATGGGGAGTTTGGCACCCCCCACAGGTAGATGGTCAGCAGCATCTGAGCTTGCCACAGCTAATAGAGGCCTTACAACAGATTGGGGTGCTGCAGGAGCCAGGAGATCAGCAGCTGGTGGGAGAACGACCACAGCAAGGAGATTGGTCACCGCCCCTGAACGTACAGCAACTGCTGAGGGACTTACAGCAACAGGGGGCGTGGCCACAGCCCCTGAACATGCAACCCCTGGGCATGAACCAGCAACCAGAATGGGGCCAGCAGCAACAGCCACAGTGGGGACCCCAACAGGCTATAATTGCACCCCCTCTCAGAGCAACCTTCGATGGGGACCCAGAGAAACTGATTTTCTTCCTCAACCAAGTACGCTCTCATTTGAACCGCTGGGCTTATCTCTACCCAGACCCAGGTGCCATGGTCGATGTGATAGCATCCAGCCTAGAGGGAGAAGCATCCGAATGGCTGAACAATTTATATAATGAGCAAGCCCCCAAATTGGAGGCCCCCTACCTCTTCCTCCTAGGGCTGAGAGAAAGATTTGAGGACCCATCTATTGGTCTCAAAGCACGAGAACAAATCCACAGAATAAAACAAGCCAGCAGGCCTGCCCTGGAGTACGTGCAAGAATTTTGCAAGATAGCAGGTCAAATTGGGGGGTGGCCTGAACAATCCCTAATCCATCACTTCATTGAGGGATTAGACAATCACCTCTCTCAAGCCTGCATCTATCGAGCAGTACCTCATCAGCTGCAAGAATGGTACCAGGCAGCGGTGAAGCTAGATGTTCAGCTCGCCCGCTATAAGAAGCCTCCCCCACCTGAATCTGAGCAGCAGCCAGAGCAACCTGAACAGCAATCACCCCCATGAAAACCTCCAACTACTGCAATGGCTGAGAGACCCAGGCCACCTACAGGCCCATCAATTAAGTGTTTCCAGTGCAGACAGGAGGGACATCGAGCAGCAAACTGTCCAGTCCCCTACCCCCAACTACAGAGCAGACCGGAACCAGCGGTGAGAAGGAAACCTGCCCAGCGGCTGACGAGAGAGAAATCCAACCGGGTCATGCGGGAACCTGTTGCCCAGATTACACCCCCACACACAGGAGGACGCCAAGACTCTGGGTGGACCTGCCCCTGCTCTACCCTCCTTTGACAGCGACGACGGAGAGAACGACCCGATGGTGAGTCGACACGTCCCGCCTTTTTCACTGGCCGCCAAACTTATAATCCCTAAGTCGGGGGCACAAATAGACTTAAACGTGCTAATTGATTCTAGATGCTCCCGTTGCATCATTAGCTTGCCGTTTGCCATGAAATTGGGTATATGGGCAAAACTGCTCTCCAAGCCTGTGATATTTGAGCAAGCCGATGGCTCCCTGATGGGAGGGACTCTTGTCACGCAATTAACTGAGCCCCTAGGCCTAGAAATAGGTGAGCACTGGGAGTTTATTTGCTTCCTGGTGGCTCCAAAAATGACTGAGACTGTGATCCTAGGGCTAGCCTGGTTGGACAAATAGAAACCGTTTATCTGGTGGGTGAAAGGAATGAGAACTGTGAGACTACCTATAGGGCCTAAACCCCCCACTGATTCAACCGACGTTGCGGGACACTTTAGGCCAACCAATAAGCGGGCGCACATGGCTGCCTCATCGCTACCAGGCAAACCACTCATCCCCAGCGAATACCGGGAGCTAGCAGAGGCATTTAGTGAAAAAGAATGGGATGCCCTGCCCCCTCACAGACCCAATGACTGCTCTATCGAACTGGTGCCAGGAGCCAAACTCCCACGCCCAAGAATGTACGCTATGTCCCCCCTTGAAATGGAGGAGATACAGCGATACGTGAACAAAAACCTAGCGAGGGGGTTCATTGAAAGGGCCAAATCTACTGTGGGAGCCTCTGTGTTGTTCAAAGAAAAAAAGATGGGCCTCTTTGTCTCTGCATAGACTGTAAGGGTCTCAATGCTGTGAGTGTGGAAAACAAGTACCCCCTCCCCCTCCTAAAGGACTTATTAACCCATCTGGCTAAGGGGAGTGTCTTCACTAAATTAGACCTGAGAGAGGTATATTACCGGGTGAGAATAAAGGAGGGAGATGAGTGCAAAACTGCCTTCAACTGCCCCATGGGGAGCTATCAATTCAAGGTCATGCCATTTGGACTACAGGGGGTCCCAGCTGTATTCATGCAGTTGATTAATGAGGTCCTACATGATCACTTGTACAAAGGGGTTTTGGTGTATCTTGATATCCTGATATACAGCACGAATATGACTGATCACATAAAGCTGGTGAGAGAAGTGTTAAAGAAACTATTGAATGCCAAGCTTTATGCCAAATTGTCAAAATGTGAATTTCACCAGACCCAATTAGATTATCTTGGCTACAGAATTTCCAACGAGGGCATTGAAATGGAGCCAGCCAAGGTGAAAGCTATAATCGAATGGCAGCCCCAAAAAACTCGCAAACAGCTCCAGAGCTTTCTAGGTTTTGCCAGCTTCTATCGTCAATTCATCCCCTCTTTTGCCGAGATTGCCCTACCCCTTACAGAACTACCCAAAACAGGCAAAAGAGGAGGGAAGCTGCGACCGGGCCAACCACTAGCATGGATGATGGGCTGTCAAACAGCTTTTGAGAATTTAAAGAGACTATTTGCTGCTGAACTGGTCCTAAAGCAGTTGGAGCTGTATTACTGCAAAAGAACAAAAGTGGGGTCCTGCAACCCTGCGCCTACACCTCTAAAAATTTACTGAAAGCGAGTGGAGATGGGCAATTTGGGAGAAAGAGGCCTTCACAATTAGGTGGGGGCTGTTGAACTGGCGACACTATCTACAAGGGAGCAAAGTGCCTTTTGAAGTATGGACAGATCACAAAAACCTAGAGGCACTGAAAACTCCCTGCAAATTGTCCCCAAAGCAAGTACGGTGGGCACAGTACTTTAACCGTTTCAACTTCACTCTAAAGTACATACCGGGAGGGAAAAACTTCTTAGCTGATGTGCTATCGAGATTGCCCCAGTACAAAAGCGAACTCGAAGAGGTTAATGAGGCAATTATCTCCCGTCCACAAACTGCCGCTCAACTCACGCCTCGCAGAGTCCCTAATCCTGACGACCCTGGGGTAAAGAAAATAAAACAAGAGCTCCTTACTGATCAATGGTTTGAAGATAATCAAACCTTCCTAATGTGCAGGGATGGCTTGGCCTACAAAGGGGGGAAACTATATTTGCCTGAAGCCCTCCATCTTAATGCTCTCAAACACAGCCATGATGTAAAACAGGCTGGACATTTTGGTGGCCAGGGCTGAAATGGGATGTGGAAAAGTATGTAAAAAGTTGTACTGTATGTGCCACAATGAAAAGAATCCCAGGGAAAACCCCTGGGTTACTGCAGCCGGTAGCAGACCCTTCTCAACCATGGGAAGAAATAGCTATGGACTTTATAGTAGACCTGCCTGAAAGTAGAGAAAATACTGTCATATGGACTATGATAGACCTGTTCTCAAAGCAGGCTCATTTCATTGCCTGCAAAGGACTCCCATCTGCCCAACGACTGACCAAATTGTTCCTGAAACATATCTTCCTGTTACATGGCACCCCTAAGCGAATAATTTCAGACAGAGGGGTGCAGTTCACAGCAAAGTTTTGGCGGTGTTTTCTTAAATTAATTGGATCATCTCAAGGCTTATCATCAGCTTTTCATCCGGCCACCAATGGGGCTGCAGAATCCGCTAACAAAATGGTGGAGCAATATCTCAGATGCTACGTTTCCTAGCAACAGACAAACTGGACTGACCTCCTCCCTTTCGCAGAGCTGGCGTACAATAATTCTGTGCACAGCAGCACTGGCTACACGCCTCTCAGACTGGCCACAGGAAAAGAGTTCAGCCCAATACCTGAATACCCTCAGGTGCCCTCCGCTTCCCAGACACTTGACCAATGGGTGAGGGGGTGGGAAGAAGTTGGGAGAAACACGAAAACTGCTTTAAAAAAGACTTTTGAAACCTATAAAAAGTGGGCTGATAGAAAGAGGGCTCCCCAAGGAACATTCCAAGTTGGGGAAAAGGTTTATCTGTCGACTAAATATTTACACCTCAAATTACCCAGTAAGAAGTTAGGACCAAAATTCTTGGGGCCTTTTCCTATCGTAAGGATCATCAATCTGGTCACCGTAGAACTAAAACTCCCTAGACTTTTAGGGAGAATTCACCCAGTCTTCCATTGCAGCTTGTTGAAACCTTATCGGGGCTCCACTTTAAGACCTCCCCCTAAGAAGGCACCTGGGCCCCTCGTAGTTGCGGGACAGACCCACTATGAAGTGAAATGTATTCTTCTCCATCAGAATGGATGTAGAATCCACTGATTGGGTAATTTAATCCCTCCTGCTCAGACTAAGAAGCAAAAAAACTTTGCCACGCCTCCTTCTGGGTGTGACTTTCCCCAGTTTTTTCTTAGTCTCGAGCTCAGCTAGACGCGTTTTGGAAGGCTCCTCAGCTAGCTTGCTTCTCTAATTGGTTTTTTGGGGGGGGGATTTATCGTTGAACTTGGCTACTCTTAAATTCAAAATTGATCTAAATTGGCTTTTGCTTCACAACTCAGAAATCCTTGGAGATTGTGGGGGGGGGGGGATAAGGACTCTGCCCTTGCTCCTCTGCAGCCCTTTGAGCTTTGAAAAAGGGGAGGCTGCAGGCTTTCGTTCGGAAGGGAGCTCCCTTCGACAATCTGTAGACTCTTCGCGATCCATCAATCAGCCAGATAGCGGAGATCGTTTTGCCTGCACGGAGGCCTCCGGAGCACTATTTCTCACCTCGAGTCCTCGAGGGAGACTTTTCCTGACTCTGGATCGCAGCTGCTACCAATCGCAAGTGCTTGGGGACCTGGGGGGGGGGGGGAGGAAACAAAAAAGTCAAGCCTTTTTTCGTTTTCCAGATTCTCCTTTTAAACAGACCCCAGGGTTTTCCCTCATTGCTTCTCCAAGGGTTTTCAGGCCTAGCAGCCACCATTTTGACCACATGGCTTAGCGCGGCTGTTACTAAGAGGGCCCACGTGGCGGACGCCATTTTGGAGGCCTAATTAAATTTATTTACAACATCATTTGCAGTTATTCCTGCATTATCGCAGATTTGGATTTGTTGCCTGAGTGCCTTGGTCTGTGAGCAGACCCGTTCAGGGGGAGGAAGATATTTGTGTACCACAGTGCTTGTGGTGCAGCTTGCGGGGGCTACCCCAGGTGTGGGCCTTGCCTGCCTCTGAGCAGGCCAAGGTGTTATTTTCTGGGCTTAAGGCCTAGAAAAGGAGGGCGAAGAGATCTTCGTTTTTGACCACCTGTTCTCAGTTAGTCAGTGACCTTTTGTCATAGGGCCTGCGCAGACAGCATTAGAACACTGTCTGGCTGCTCTTGCCATTGCCTTCTGTTCAGAGTGAGGATCGGTTTTCCATCTCTGACTGTGATCTGCGTGTTGGTTCCCCCCAGCTCTAGGTACAACTGCCTAGGAGTACCTAGATTGCAATGGCAGACAGTTCCTCGCCCCAGGCATCTCAGACCAGTGCCCCCCCCCCCTGCACAAGCAAAGCGCAGATCAGAGGAATTGGACGTGGGGGGGAAGAAAAAAGCTAAAACCAAACATTTGTCTTCTAAAGATACCTCCAAGTCAGCCGCGCGAGAGGCCACAAGGAGACACCTAGCACTGGAGAGAGAATTCTCCAAGGCACAAAGGCTCAGGTCCAGTGGGGCTGAAATGGTTTCCCCCGCCCCACTGGACGCCCCTTTGTCGGAACCTCAATTTGAATCATCGCAGGATGCCCCAAGGCCTCGGTCTCCTCAGGGGGAAACTGAGCAGGTTGGTCCTCCTTGTTCCTCCCCTTCACTGTCACACCATACAACTGAGAGCAGGCGTGCCTCAATGGAGGTTGGGGCCAGCTCCAGGGACCAAGGGGAAATGTGGTCCCAGGCAAAATTCCAGGCCTTTATGCACCATGCATTCAGGCAGTTTATGTCATCCACTGAAGGTAGCCAGGTGCAGTCGCATCCTACTTCTCCCACTTCCATTCCCCCACCTCGGGCGGAGCATGGCACTAGACCTAGCTCCGATGTTTCGGAAACCTCCTCACAATTAGGGGAGGAGGGGTCAGTGGAGCTAGGGGTAGCAGACACTCCTTTGTCTGAGGAGGAGGAACCAACACCTGAGCAGGTGACCTCTTCCGGTCTCTTTGATCCGTCCGTTTTTCGCTCTCTCCTCTTAAAGGCCATTGACACGGTAAAACTTACCTTGGCCCAGGAGGAGGCACCATCTTCCTCGGCCAACCAGGAAGCAAACCCCTTGTTTGCGGAAAAGGTCAAGGAGGACCCGCAGATCCCATGTCCACTAGTCTTCAAGACTACGGTGGAAAAGCAGTGGGCTTCACTAGCTACCACGCCTTCCCAGAGCAGTTTGGACAAGAAACTTTACAATGTCTCTTCTTCCTTCGCTTCTCTTCTAGAAGTTCCATCTGTGGATGTTCCGCTGATTTCTCTGTTCTCCAATACAGCAGTTCCCGGGGACATGGCTGAATTCTTGAAGGCTGAGGACAAAAAGTTTGAGTTCTCCTTTCGTAGAGCTCACCAATCTTCAGCTTGGGCCATAAGGGCGGCAACCTCTTCCTCTTTCTCTGCACGTTCAGCGATCATGTGGATGCAGGAACTCCATGCGCTCATTCCGCCGGATCAGGTCAGAGCGCACCAAGCAATAGGCAAAGTCATAGCAGCATCCGAATATATTGCGGACGCTTCCTTGCACTCGGCCAGATGTTCGGCCAGATCTATTGCTGCCTCAGTGGCTTCACACAGGCTGCTCTGGTTGAAGCAATGGCACACTGATTTAAAGGCAAAGTGACGCCTAGCAACATCTAAGTACAGTGGCACCCACATTTTTGGCCCAGTCCTAGAGCCTCACATTATTGAAGGCAAGGACAAGCGCAAGGTGATGGCCCATCCCTCCAAAAAATTGGATAGACGGCCCCAGCAGGATTATCGTAGACCAGCATTCCGTCCCAGTAGCTCCTGGGACTGGAGACAGCCCTTTCGGGCAGGGCAGTCCTGGGATTGGCCCAGAGGCTCACGATCCTATTCTTTCAGACAGGATCGCCAACAGGACCGCCAGTTTAGTGGAGCCAGGGGTCAGTCCCAGACCAAGCGCCCCTTCAGGGGCTCGGGCAGTCGTCCTTACAGGCGGTCCAAGTGACGCCAAGGAGGATTGCCCCATTGGGGGTCAACTGGCACTGTTTTACGACATCTGGGAGAGCACAACCACGGACGCTTGGGTCAGGGAGACAATAAGAAGGGGTCTCTCCCTAGAGTTTCGATCTTCTCCCTCAGATCGTTCCATACAGTGCCCGGTTTCAAACAATACTTCAAAAGCACAACTAGTCACGACAGCCATCGCACATTTATTAGAGATCAGAGCCATAGAAAGGGTTCCTCAGGACGAGATCGGGGAAGGGTTCTACTCCATCCTGTTTGTAGTTCCCAAAGCCTCAGGCGGTTGGAGGGCGATACTGGACCTAAAAGGTCTAAATTACTTCCTCACTTACAGGAAATTCAAGATGCAGACCCTAAAGTCCATCTTGGCAAGTATCAGGAAGGGGGATTTCCTTTCCTCCATTGACCTGACAGAGGCATACCTACACATTCCGATCATCCAGGAACACCGCAGGTTCCTGCGGTTGTGTTACACACGCAGTCACTACCAGTACCGGGCCCTCCCGTTCAGCCTATCATCTGCCCCGAGGGTCTTTACAAAAGTCTTGGCCGTGCTGGCGGCTTATCTAAGGATGAAGCCCATACGGGTACAGTGCTACCTAGACGACATACTGATACAGTCCAAATCTTTCTGATCAGGTCAGTCGGACCTGGCAATCACAATTCAAACACTTCAGGATCACGTGTTTTCCATGAATTTCAAAAAGAGTCACACTACCCCCACAAGACGCCTGCTCCATCTGGGAGCATTGATAGATTCCAGCCTATGCAAGGTATATCTCTCCCAGGAGCGTCAAGTCAGCATTCAGAAGCTGGCTCAGCAGATCTGAAGGGAAAAGAGGGTACCACTGGTACAACTATCCCAACTCCTGGGGAAGATGGTCTCTTGCTTGGGCATCGTTCCATGGGCCAGGCTACACTCCAGGAACCTCCAGTGGTTCCTCCTTCCCTTTCAAAGACGCAAAGTCAGTGCCTCCAACAGGAAAGTCAGGGTTCCCCATCACACTCTGACCTCCCTTCTATGGTGGACTTCGTCCGCCTTGAACAAAGGTACCCTTTTCAAGGAACCTCCCAGAATTACCCTGACCACAGACGCCAGTCTGTTCGGTTGGGGGGCACATCTTCAGAGCCACATAGCTCAGGGTCAGTGGTCCAGTTCGGACCTGACACACAACATAAATTGGCTGGAGCTCAGGGCCATCCACCTGACTCTCCAAAGGTTTTCTCCCCGTGTGTCAGGGAAACACGTGTTGGTCCTGACAGACAACATTGCGGCCAAGGCTCATGTAAAGAAACAAGGGGGGACCCACTCTTGGTCACTCATGCAGGAAGCCCTGGTCATAGGACTTTGGGCAGAGTCCACTCTGAGTTCCATCAGAGCGGAACACATCTCAGGAGAGGCAAATCAACAGGCAGACTCCCTGAGCAGGGCCACAGTGGATCACTCAGAGTGGAAACTGGACTCAGGTCTGTTCAGGGAAATATCACACAGGTTCAGACAGCCCATCTTAGATCTCTTCGCCTCCCCAAACAACGCTCAGCTCCCCAGGTTCTTTTCCCGGTTCCCGTCGAGGGGGGCGGAGGGAACGGACGCCCTCCGGAGCAGATGGCCGGAGGGCGTACTTTATGCCTTCCCTCCTCTTCTGCTACTACAAGCAACTATCCGCAAGCTCCTCCAGGAACAGGCGGAGCTGATCTTATTTGCTCCATATTGGCCAAGACGCCTGTGGTTTGCCGACCTGGTGGACCTGTCGCTCTCACCACCATGGAAGATTCCCCCGGACCGAGTAGCTCTCAGCCAGGGGAATCTCCATCATCCAGACCCGCAGTGGCTTCAATTAGCCGCTTGGCACTTGAGCGGGAGAGTCTAGCCAAACAGTTTTTCTCCTCTGGAGTTATCTCTGTCATCCAGGCCTCGCAGCGTCCCTCGACCAACACGATCTATGACGCCACTTGGAGATGTTTCTGCTCTTGGTGTACAAAAAAGCGACTTTCGCCGCTTGCTGTCACCATTCCAGACATATTGGACTTCTTACTTGAGGGGTTAACTAGAGGTCTCTCAACCAGTACCATACGTCGGCAGTTAGCTGCCTTGTTGACGGGCCTCACCTGTGACAACCAAGTTTCCCTGTCTCAACATCCAGCAGTTAGTGCCTTTCTCAAGGGTGCGGCCAACGTAGGGACACCTACGGTTCATCGTTACCCATCCCGGGACCTGTCCAAGGTGTTACAGGCCTTAGTTTCTCCTCCATTCGAACCTCTGAGCTCTTGCACCTTTCACTTCCTTACACTGAAGGTGGCCTTCCTAGTTGCCATCACATCGGCCAGGAGAATTTCAGAATTGGCTGCCTTATCGGTCAGGGAGGACTTATGCACATTCCATGAGGACAGAGTGGTCCTCAGGCTGGATCCTGCATTCATTCCTAAGGTCAATACAGGGTTTCATCGTTCTCAGGACCTAGTCCTTCCTAACTTCTGTCCTAACCCTTCCCACCGTCTGGAAAGACGGTGGCATACCTTGGACGTGCGCAGGGCCCTGCGCCATTACATTAAACGAACCTCGGTCTTCAGGAAATCTGAGGCATTATTCGTGTCCTTTCAGCCTTCTACCATGGGTCGGAAGGTCTCTTCCTCTACTATTGGTCGGTGGATTAGGGCGTGTATTTCCAGGGCTTATATTTCTCAGTCCCTTCCAGTCCCGTCACGTATTACAGCTCACTCTACACGTATGCTGCTGCCTCGGTGGCCTGGTCTACCCAGGCATCACTCGAGATTTGCAGGGCAGTGACTTGGTCCTCTCCCTCCTCATTTATAAAACATTACAGAATAGATCAGTTTGCAGCAGTGGAGGCTGCTTTCGGAAGGAGAGTCCTACAGCAAGTGGTTGGTTCTCAGGGGACACAAGCCTAGACTTCCCTCCCTGTGGGGACATGAGCGGCTTTGGTATGTCCCAATCAGTGGATTCTACATCCATTCTGATGGAGAAAAGAGCATTGTCTTACCTGAACGCTTTTTCTCATCAGGATGGTGTAGAATCCACACCCACCCTGTTAGTGTTAGTCTAGGCATGCATTTTTTTGTTCTTTTTCTTGTTTTTGTTTGGAGCCTTGCGTCTGGATGCTTCACCTCGAAAAAACTGGGGAAAGTCACACCCAGAAGGAGGCGTGGCAAAGTTTTTTTGCTTCTCAGTCTGAGCAGGAGGGATTAAATTACCCAATCAGTGGATTCTACACCATCCTGATGAGAAAAAGCGTTCAGGTAAGACAACGCTCTTTAAAAAAAAAAAAAAAAGTTTTATTGATTTTTTTATTTTTACAACAAGGTGCTTGAGAAACAACATGGTGATGGGGTAATCAATCATCCAAAAACAAAATCATACATATATGACTCAAGTTAAATCATTAGAAACTCCCTCTCTATTTCCCTCAAATAATATAATATATTCAAATTAATGTATTTTTCAATAAAATTCAATCAATCAGAACTGTTGCGTCGTCCTAGCCTGGTGTTTCGTTATGCAAAAGGAAAGCAAACCCACAAGCAGGAACGATGAACAAAACTTTACTAGGAAGTGAAGCTTGAGGAAAGTCAGCACTGGGAAGCACTTGTTCCAGCACCTTTACATAGTGATCCTACGCACCACGCCCTTAATTAACCCAGCACCACCCATCCAACACCCGGTAAGCCACCATCCGGCTCCCAAACGTAAAACCACACCCCTGCATCATTAGGCCCTCCTGGCAAGCAGCTGTCCATGTGTGCGCGAAGCCCAGAAACCCCTCTGTTCGCTGGCCATAAAGCTGTATATTGTCCCCATGCTAACGTCAGTCCTCTGCTAGGCTCAGAGACGACTCCGTCCACTGGCCGTACATCTGTGTGCTGTCCTCATTGTATTGTCGGGCCTCTGCGAGGCTCTGAAACCCTGCCGTTCACTCTTCCCTGCAGACGCCGAATGATGACGTCATAGGCAGGCTGCAACAGCTCCGGATCCCTGAGGACGGCCGGCAAGAAAGGAAACAGGCATACCAGAGGGTAATGGAGTTGCTGGGGAGGTGCCTACTGTACTCTGCTGCCTCGCAGGGCACGACATGCTGCCCCCCTTACCAGGGTTCCCCCTGGAAAGGAAACAAAACAGGTTATCCCTGGTTTGATACTGGTGGTACTGCCCCTTTCCCTGGTTTTCCTGGGTACCTTCTATGGAATGCCCGGAGTAATCGGGGTGCATTCACATCCATTGCTGGATGGTACGCCGAACTCAGACCTTGTGAGGAGCTGAGTAGACACACAAAGTTCCTCCAAAATCGAGCCGTAAATTGAACTCCCCGATCTGATATGATCCTACATGGGGCCCCATGGAGACGATAAACGTGGGTTAGAAACATGCGAGCTAACCTTTGGGCTGATGGCAATCCCTTGCAGGGAATAAAATGAGCCTGTTTAGAAAACAGATCAATCACTGTCCAAATTACTGTGTATCCTTTGCTATCAGGAAGATCCACGATAAAGTCCATGGCTATATCCTGCCATGGATACTCTGGATCAGCCACGGACTGCAGAAGTCCCAAAGGTTTACCTGGATTTGGTTTGGAGATAGCACATATTGGGCAACTTTTTACATACCTTTCTAGGTTAATTCTCATTTGAGGCCACCAAAATTGGCATCTAGCGAGATGCAAAGTTTTTAAAAATCCGAAGTGGCCTGCTTGTTTGGAATCATGGCATTGATGGAGGACACGGTTACGTAATGTATGTGGCACATACAGCTTAGCCCCATACCAGGCCAACCCATACCGCTGAGTTAACAACCCCTGGTGCTTCTGAAACCAAATATCAATTGAGAGGGCTGCCTTTAGTTCATCTTGAAGATCCACAGTGATCGTACGGGATACTGCTTTGGCGACACCCTGCGTATAAGGAGGTAGGATCGCCTGCACCACCTCCTCCCATTTACTATCATACTGTGGCAACCTGGACAATGCATCTGCTAGGAAATTTCGGCCGCCTGGGACATGTTTAAGGCGAAACCTGAACCACCGAAAGTACTGTGCCCAACGCAAGTGTTTTGGTGATAGTCTTCTTGGGGTTTGTAACACCTCTAAGTTTTTATGGTCGGTCCAGACCTCAAATTCATGTTTAGCCCCTTCGAACAAATACCTCCACGTGGACAAGGCCCATTTGACAGCAAAAGTCTCTTTTTCCCACACAGCCCACGCCCTTTCAGTTTCAGTCAGCTTCCGTGACGTGTATGCACAGGGTTGTAATGTTCCAGTTCAATTTTGTTGTAATAGAACTGCCCCTACTGCTACGTCACTAGCATCCGCCTGAACTGTGAATGGTTGTTCTGGATCCGGATGTAGCAGAACGGGTTCCTTGGCAAATAAAGCTTTCAACATTTCAAACGCCGACTGACACTCAGCAGTCCAGGCGAGTGCCTGTCCAGGCCGTGGCAGTGTGGTACTTTTCCGGGTCCACAATAAATTCGTGAGAGGCAAAGCCACCGTTGCAAAAGCAGGAATGAATTGCCTGTAGAAATTGGCAAAACCTAAAAAGCTTTGCAATTGGCGTTGGGTTCATGGGGCTTGCCATTCCAAAACTGTTAGAGAATTTTAATTTCTCTATTGGTGAGAAATAAATCAGAAGCTCTCACAGTTGACTGCATTTAGCTGATTCAAATAACTTTATATTTATATAAAAATATTTACAATACCATTCTTCTTTACAGCAACATAGCTTAATGAAGACTTCTTACAGAGACAGACCAGAGACAAAACCAGAGACTGGAAATCCAGCTCCTAACTCAATACTCTTTTTGCACAGACTCAGTAGCACTTTCTTCACATTGGCTGACTGAGTTACCACATGACTCTTCCTGTTCATGAATATTCCAACACTCCTCCCTTCATGACAGGAAGAGACATCAGACCTACTGACTTAATACATTCTTTAATTGTGAAAAACCTTGTGCCACTAACCTGGCCTTATACTGTACATCATTATTTGGCAATACCTTTTTCTTATATACCCACTTACAACCCACAGCTTTGGTTCCCTGTGGCAAAGTCACTGATTTAAATACTTCATGGTCTCCCATGGATTTCATCTCTTTATCCATGGCCTCCTTCCATCTTTCCTGTTCAGCTTTTGGTAATGCCAACACTTCTTTATAACTTCTTTGCTCATACCACACATTGCAAACCTTTACCTTGCTGGCAGAATACCTGTCACGCGGAATTCCTTTATTACATCGCTCTGACCTACGTGGTATTAACTGCTCCTGTGTCTCAAGTCTTTCTGGTTTCATGTCTTGTTCAGCTTCTCCTCCCTGAACATTGACATCTTCAATCATTTTTCTATCATTAGATGAGTTATTGTCATTAAATAGATCACTGTCATTGAGTGAGACATACCCAGAATTTGCATTAATTCTGTCCCAATTTTGTTCTGCAAAATTAGCAGACCTTGAAATTATAATTCTTTTACTTCCATCGCTAAAGCGATATCCTTTTGACCCTGGCTCATAGCCCACAAACCTGAGCTTTCTTGCCTTTTGCTGTCCCTTTCTTCGGATTGCTTTTGGAATATGTACCCATGCAGTACTTCCAAAAATTCTCAAATGTGCCAGTGATGGCTTTCTCCCATATAGAATGGCATATGGAGTATTATTAATGGAGGAACTCCACAGCCTGTTAACTATATAATTGGCAGTCAATATGGTTTCTCCCCAATATGACCTGCTCATACCAGAATCCTCTAAAAATGAATCTTTCATTGTTTGCAAAACACCATTCCTTCTTTCAGCTACACCGTTCTCTGCTGCTGTGTAAGGATTTGTACGTCTGTGTCTTATCCCCAACTGCCCCAACCATTGTTGGAATTTAGTTGACATAAATTCAGTACCTCTGTCAGTTTGCAACTGACACACTTGTTGTCTGTACCTTCTCTCTACAAAACTTACCCACTGTTTGAATTGTTGTAGCACCTCTGTCTTTGCTCTAAGCAAGTAGCAAAATGAATACCTGCTATAATCATCAACAATTACCAGTGCATATTTTGCTCCTCCCAAACTGGCTTGCATAGGTCCCACCAGATCTGCATGGACCAGCTCTAGAACTCTTTTTGTTTGTCTTGTGCTACATTTACTAACTGGGAATGCCTTTGACTTTGATGCTTTGCATACTGCACAGTCCAAATATGTTTTGCATCCCTTCAAATTTAGCCCTTCTGCAAAATCTTGCATTTGCTGCAAAACTTTAAAGCTTGCATGGCCAAGTCTTCTATGCAGAAGATGAACACATGAATCATGCTCTGCAACATTCTTAAATATATGGGAACATTGAACCTTTTGTCCCTGCAATACATATAGATTATCTTCCTTTATGCCTTCTGCACAAATATTCCCATTCTTTTTGATGAGACACTTCCCATTTACAAAAATGACCTCAAAACCTTGTTTGTCTAAATTAGACACACTTAACAAATTATGTTCTATCTCAGGTACACAAAGCACATTGGTAAACTGTGATTCCAAATATGGAATTTTTACATCGCCTCTTCCAATGACTTTTGCTTTCTGGCCATTTGCCAAAGCCACAGCTTCTTGTGCTACTGGAACAAACCTGCAAAATAATTCAGAGTCATTAACAATTGTTTGACTTGCCCCACTATCTATTAGCCACTTGTCTCTGTTGTTGTTATTGCAAACCTTTGCAACACCAAAATGTTCCTTTTGCAAATTAGTCTTCTTTGCATGCACAAATGTCCTTTGCTGCAAATAGTTCCTCTCCAAACAGTTCCTTTTCAGATGTGTGCTCGCTCCACAAATGTAGCAATTCCTTTCTTGCAAAGCAGCTCTCTGCTTGCAAAATCTCTCCTTTGTTGCAACTTGGTCCAGGTCCAATCTGCTTGTTTCTTCTCTGGAGACTTGCAGTCTGGACCCCCTCCTCAGGAATTTCTCCTCCTCCTGGCTGCTTCTAAAATGGCGTTTTTCCTCTTCATTAAGCAAACATGCCTTTAAAGCCTCAAACTTTAAGTCTTGCTCTTCTTTACACTCAAATATTGCAGAAACTGTGTCCCAGGTTTTATCTAAACTGTTCAACACCAATAAAACCTTCTGGGACTCAGGAAATTTAATCCCACGTTGTTCTAAGTCCAAAAATAAACTTTGCATTTTATTTAAATGCTGTTCCACAGATTCATCTGGTTGCAAATAGGCCCTGTAAAGTTTTCTTGACAATTGCACTATATTGCATGCAGAAACATTCACGTGCACAGCTCTCAACCTCAACCAAATCTCCTTTGCAGTCTTTAAATTTGCAACATTTAGAAATTGTTCATCACCTAAATTCAAGATGAGATAAGCCATTGCTCGATCATGGCTTTTCTGATCAACTGCTGCAAACACTTGTGATGGATTTTCTACAATATACCACAGCTCTTTTGCTTTCAGCAAACATTCCATTTTAGCAGCCCACACAATGTAATTCTTCTGGCCCAAACGAGGCACACAGCTTTCCTTAAATTCCATTGCAGCCATTCTGCTAATTCTGCCTTGTTTTTATACTTTCTAAACACAGGCAATTTCTTCCAGCTTTAAATTATAATGTAGTCCTTAGTAAGCTCTGGGCCCATAACCTGTTAGAGAATTTTAATTTCTCTATTGGTGAGAAATAAAACAGAAGCTCTCACAGTTGACTGCATTTAGCTGATTCAAATAACTTTATATTTATATAAAAATATTTACAATACCATTCTTCTTTACAGCAACATAGCTTAATGAAGACTTCTTACAGAGACAGACCAGAGACAAAACCAGAGACTGGAAATCCAGCTCCTAACTCAATACTCTTTTTGCACAGACTCAGTAGCACTTTCTTCACATTGGCTGACTGAGTTACCACATGACTCTTCCTGTTCATGAATATTCCAACAAAAACACTTTGCACCTTTGCTGGGTCCATCTCTATGCCTGCTGCGGATATCCTATAGCCCAAATAGTCGAGGCGTGTTTTATGAAATTTGCACTTCGAAGTCTTTACAAACAGTCAAGCATCAAGCAATTTACGCAACACATCTTGTACCAGACTGATATCTTCTTCCATTGTTTTGGTATAAATTAAGATGTCGGCCAAATAAACCAATACTCCACGATACAGATGTTTGTGTAATACCCCATTGATTAACTGCATAAAAACAGCAGGAGCGCCCTGTAGCCCAAAGGGCATAACCCGGAATTGATAACTCCCCAGGGGACAGTTGAAGGCCGTCTTCCATTCATCACCGGGTTTAATTCTAACCCGGTAATAAGCCTCCCTCAGATCCAATTTTGTAAAAATCCTCCACTGGGCTAGATGGGCTAACATGTCCTTTATTAAAGGAAGAGGGCACATGTGTTCTATACAGACTGCATTAATGCCCCTGAAGTACACACAAAGCCGAAGGCCTCCTTTTTTTTTCTCTTGGAACAATACAGGAGCTGCGATCAGCGACCAAGCCGGTTGTATGAAACCTCGTGCTAAGTTCTTGTCGATATACTTCCTCAACTCTTCCAGCTCCCAGGGTGTCATGGGATACATACGTGGCTTTGGCAATTTAGCTCCCGGCAGGATGTCAATCGTGCAATCGGTGGAATGGTGGGGTGGTAAGTTGTCACATTCCTGTTCGCTAAATACCTCTGCAAGGTCGTTATATACCGCCGGAAAGCCCGGCTCTCGGTCTGCCTGGGTCATTGCTACTTTATTTCCATCCCTGGCCTTAAGTTCATTGTTCACCTTGCTGCTAGGTGGGCCTTTGTCAATGCTTTCCTCCACTCTTGGTGGACGAGGCCCAACACCAAGGCGCATATGGCAACAACCGCCCTCCCACTTGTCCAACCATGCTAGTCCTAATATCACGTCCTCCATCATGGATGGAACTATAATAAAGCGGAGAATCTCCCAATTTCTTCCATCTCCAACCTTACAGGCTCCGTTACTAGTGTGCCCCCCCCCAGAAGGGAACCATCCACTTGTTCAAAGCGGATTGGACGTAACAGACGCCTCACCCTAAGTCCTACTTTCTCTACCACACTCTTACTGATGAGGCATCTGGTACAACCAGAATCTATTAATGCCCGGTACTCACTGCTGTGGTCAGTGATGGGACTTGTCAGGGATATCGAAATGGTAAATGGCACTATTGGCTGGCTTACCATAGGGTCTTCTTCCGGATCCATGTTATCATATTCTTCCAGCAGGATGTCAGGGTCAGTTGGTGTTGCCTCCCCTGAAAGTCGATGAGGGGTCTCTTTGTCAGCTTGACGTAAAGCTCTGGTCCAATCTGGAGTCCTCCGTGGAATAGCACCCAATCCTCCCTGGGCTGCTAATATCCCTTGTCCTGCTGGAACCGGACATTGCGCCTCCCGATGTCCAGGCCGGTTACACCTGAAACATCTAAACGTTCCTTTATTGAGTGGTGCAGAACCGGGCGGTGAAGGGGTAGGAGGTTGACGCCCAGGCTCTTTTGGCCGGTCCCCTACCTGTCGAGGGATGGATGGGTCAGCTGTGGCCAGACGGAATTCTTGCAATCCTGCATATAATTCGGTCACAACCCTGAACCAGTCTTGGAGCCTGCATGGCACACCCCGTACAATACAGGCCTGCCTTAGATCTTTATCTAGGCCATTACAGAAATGATACACCAGGAGACGCTCTGGCCAAGCCCTTAACCTACCAGCTGCACGTTGGAATTCTCGTACGTATTCCCGTACAGGCCTCCCTTTCTGTCGCAGTCCTATGATTTCCATTTCGGCACGTTGAACCCGAGTGGGGTCTTCAAAGCGGGCTCTCAGTGCATCGAGAAATAGTCCAACGTCGCCCAACTCCCGGGCATGATCACTAAACAGATCAGCCGCCCAGGCAGCTGCCTCCCCCTGTAGGCTCGCCATTATGGCCACCACAATAGCCCATTGGGAGGAATACTGTGGTGCAAACCTATCTAGGTGACTTAGGACATGTCCCATAAACATCGCCAGTCTATCTGGGTCTCCATCAAATGTCACCCCAATAGAGGGAGGGACCCAAGCTACCCCTGCTGACCACATAGCGGCAGCCTGTCCAACCTGCTGACTGTGACCTGGTGTGGTCATATGACGGCTCCCTGTACCTAACGCCCCTGAACCTAGAGGACGGGAAAATGATGTAGAGCGGCTTGTGGCCGTGCCAGTTTGGTCCTCCTGCCTTTGTCGGCCCTGGTCCAGCTGAAATTGTGGACTGGCTAGACGGAACCCAGAAGAGCCCCTTGGGTCCTGGGAACCTGGAGTACCTCCTGACCTGGGTAAAAACCCCGTTTCTCCAAATCTGTCACGAACGACCTCCAAGGTATACTGCCCAGGTGCCGTGGAATAGCTCCACTCCTTGTCTTCATCACCCGTGACACGTCTCTCCCTCCATCCGGATAGAGGGTCTCTTCCCCGAGTTACATAAGGGCCACCAGCCTCCGAGCATTGTAAAGCTGAACTCAACCACCATTCCCCCGAAGACGTTGCAATTGGCTTCTTGGTCTCACCCCCGCTATCCACCGGCTGCTGGGCATGCTCCTTAGGTCTCACCACCGGTAAAGCCTCTGCCGGCCCCACCTTGGTGGCCGTTCCCTTGTCTGCCGGTGATTCCGGAATTTCCCCCACGGGATCAGCATCCTGGACTCCCTCTGCCATAACTGCTCCAAACAACCCCCTTACAGATGGAGGAGAAAGTGAACTTTCAAACGAGCAAAAAGAAATGTGAGTGCTGACTTACTGTTGCATCATCCTACCCTGGTGTTTCGTTATGCAAAAGGAAAGCAAACCCACGAGCAGGAACGATGAACAAAACTTTACTAGGAAGTGAAGCTTCAAGAAAGTCAGCACTGGGAAGCACTCGTTCCAGCACCTTTACATAGTGATCCTACGCGCCACGCCCTTAATTAACCCAGTGCTACCCATCCAACACCCGGTAAGCCACCATCCGGCTCCCAAACGTAAAACCACACCCCTGCATCATTAGGCCCTCCCGGCAAGCAGCTGTCCATGTGCGCGCGAAGCCCAGAAACCCCTCTGTTCACTGGCCATAAAGCTGTATATTGTCCCCATGCTAACGTCGGTCCTCTGCTAGGCTCGGAGACTCCTCCGTCCACTGGCCGTACATCTGTGCGCTGTCCTCATTGTATTGTCGGGCCTCTGCGAGGCTCTGAAACCCCGCCGTTCACTCTTCCCTGCAGACGCCGAATGATGACGTCATAGGCACGCTGCAACAGCTCCGGAGCCCTGAGGACGGCTGGCAAGAAAGGAAACAGGCTGTTAATGGCTTGAATTCACCACAGAAAAGGAACAAAGTATTTCATTATTTGAAACAACATAACAACGACGTTATATGTTTGCAAGAAACTCATATAACTTTGAAAGACTCTAAATACTTGATAAATTCTCGTTTAGGTTCGCATTTTATAGCTCCTGCCCCGGGAAAAAAAGGGGGAGTTGTAATTTATGTTAAAAAAAACTTATCGGCTAAACTAATTGACTCTGATTCTCAAGGAAGATATGTTATTATTGAGTTGGTATTGCAAGGGAAGAAATTCCTTATTGTTGGATTATATGCTCCAAATCAACAACAGAAACAATTTTATAAGTTTTTGCATGGTAAAATAAATCAGTTGGATTATAAATCGGTGATTTTGATGGGTGATTGGAATGGAGTTTTGGACACAAGGAAGGATAAGAAGGGTTCTTTTAAAACCAGATTGCCAAAAGCTTTTTTTGATATGAAAGATGATTTAGAACTTACTGATATTTGGCGAGAGAGGAATTTAAATGAAAAAGATTTTACTTTTTATTCTGACAGACACCAATCATTCTCCAGGATTGATTTCTTCTTGATTACTACTGATTTTCTTTCTAGGGTTAAAAAAGTCAAGATTTTTCCTAGGACTTTATCTGATCATAGTCCAGTTTGGTTGGAGTTATTTATGGAAGATGGGAATAAAAGATCTAGGAGGCTGAATGAAAATTTATTTACACGCGAAGAACTGGTGCAGAAATGCAGAGAACATTTGAAGGAGTTTTTTGTTTTAAATATGAATAAGGGCACCTCAATGTCTATGGTGTGGGACGCTAGTAAAGCTTACATGAGGGGGGTTTTGATTCATATGAATAATGCTTTTAGGTCTAAATGGACTCAAAAATGTAAAGAAATTGAAGAAGAGATTAAATCTAAAGAAAAGGGTCTTGTTTTAAATCCAATGGATAATAAGTTAAAGGTTTCTATAAATTTGCTTAGGGAGCAATTTAATATGTTAATGGCAGATCAGGTCGCAACTAATTTGCGTTATATGAAACATAATACTTTTTGTAATGCCAATAAGCCAGGGAGGTGGTTGGCTTATCAATTACATAAAAAACAGAAGGCTAGAATTATAGAGAAAGTAAAATATAAAGGTAGTGAAGTTTATCAACAAGATTTGATTAAAAAGTGTTTTTTAGATTTTTATACAAAATTATATTCTAGTAATAATATACAGGCTTTAGATGTAGAGAAGTATTTACAATCAGTACATTTTCCTAAACTTTCTATTGAACAACAAAATGTGATGAATTGTTTAATTACTTCAGAGGAAATTGGTTTTGCTATTAAACAGTTAAAGATTGGAAAGGCTCCTGGCACAGATGGATTAACGGCTAAGTACTATAAAATGTTAGGTCAAGAAATGATAGAGCCATTAAAAGAACTTTTTAATGGTATATTGTTGGGAGCTTCAATTCCTCCTTCTTGGCGGAGGGCTTTTATATCATTAATTCCTAAGGAGGATCAGGATCTTACTGAACCTAAAAATTATAGACCTATATCTCTTTTAAATGTAGATTATAAGATTTTTTCTAAAATTTTGGCAAATAGATTAATGCAGGTTGTGAAGGATTTAATTCATAGTGATCAATCAGGATTTATAACAGGAAGGTACATGAAGTATAATACAAGACAAATTATTAATTTAATTGAGTATTTGGATAAGAATAATCAGATTCCTGCGGCTTTTATATTTTTGGATGCTGAGAAAGCTTTTGATCAATTAGACTGGAAATTTCTGTTTTTATTAATTGAAAAAATGAATTTTGGAGAAAAGTTTTTACACGCTCTCAAGGCTATATATCATCAGCAGTCTGCTCAAATTATTATTAATGGGGGATTGACAGAGACTTTTAATATTGAAAAGGGTACAAGACAAGGTTGTCCATTATCTCTTTTGTTATTTGTGTTGACAATGGAGATTTTGTTAATTCAAATTCAAGAGTCTACATTACTTAAGGGAATAAAAATAAATAATAATGATTATAGATTGAGAGCTTTTGCAGATGATTTGGTTTTAACTTTACAACAACCGATTCAATCGGTTAGTTATCTATTGGAACTTATAACTCAATATGGAAAAGTTTCTGGTTTTAAAGTTAATAACAATAAGACTAAGATATTATCTAAGAATATGACTGAGAAGGATAATGAAACTTTAGTTAGACTTACAGGTTTTCAGATAGTGAAGAAGGTTAAATATTTGGGAGTGTTTATAACTGCTTCTAATGCAAAATTATATAAAAATAATTATGGAGAATTATGGACAAAAGTACAAAAGGATTTAAATGATTGGAAAAAATTGCAATTGTCGTTGTTGGGGTGAATATCAGCTGTTAAAATGAATGTTCTACCAAAGTTTCTTTTTTTATTTCAAATGATACCTATTTTAAAAAAAGATGCTAATTTGGATGAGTGGCAGAAGGGTATCAATAAATTTATATGGTCTGGGAAGAAACCAAGGGTGAAGTTTAAGATTTTGCAAGATGCTCGTGAAAGAGGAGGGCTTACAGCACCTAATTTGAAATTATGATGCAGCCGCATTAACTCTGATAAGTGACTGGCTTAATTTAACAAATGAAAATATTCTTTCTCTCGAAGGGTGGGATTTATTATATGGTTGGCATGCATACTTAATTTTTAATAAGAAAGTTGATTGGGCTTTTAAATCGTATATTTTAAGAAGTGCCCTACTTCGAGTTTGGAAGAAGTATTATTATAGGTTAAATTATAAAATACCTATTTGGGGGATTCCTGGACATGCAATAGAGGGGATATCGAAGGGGATGAATTTTGGAAAAATTTCGTATAAAGAATTACTTATATGGTCAGGTAATGACTGGCAATTAAAGTCTTTGGAGGTATTAAGACAAGAGAATATTTTAGTCATGGTTTCAATATTTACAAATAGTGGACAGGTGGACTTTAGATAAGAAAGCGGGGACAACATTAGGAGATGAAAATCTGATAATACAGATTAAAGATCAGAACAAGGCTCATATAAAAAGAATTTATAATATCTTAATAGAATTGGACTCGGAAATGGAATTGGTTAAAGATTGTATGGTGAAATGGGCTCAGAATATTCAGGAACCAATCCCATTGGATTTATGGGAGACAATTTGGATTAGAAATGTTAAATTTACACAGGCTCAAAATTTAAGAGAAATTTTTTATAAAATGTTTTATAGGTGGCATTTGGATCCTAAAAAGTTATCTTGTATGTATCCTAATTTACAGCCCAAATGTTGGAGATGTGGTAGTTCTGATGCAACTTATTTTCATATTTGGTGGACTTGTAAAAATATTAAGGCCTTTTGGATTATGATTTGGTGGAATATTCAAATTTTTTTTTTATTGAAAATTTTATAAACTTTTTACAATAAAATACCCCCCCTCCCACCCCATAGCCCTCCCCCTTCCTTCCCAGAGCTGAGTACAGGGTTAAAGAAACAAAAAAAAACATACAAATTAAATGAGCATCAATCAACTATACATACATCCAAAAAATTTAAAGTACTTTAACTCCAATACATAGAAATAACAAATCCACCATACCCACTTTAAACTATAAATTATTCAAAAGCTAAATAATACTTTCTAATCCCATATTTATTCTGTACAAAATTTACCCATCTTTTCCACACAGAGATATATCTCTCTTGTGAATGGTCTTTCAGATAAGCCGAAATTTTTGCCATTTCTGATAAATAAGAAACTTTAAGAAACCATTCTTCTATAGTAGGCAAGGAATCCTTCTTCCAATATTGCCCAATTAGCAAAATTGCCGCCGTAATAAAATTTAACATTAAAGTAATCTCTTTACCATCACAATCTACAATAATACCTAACAAAAATAATTGTGGTGTAAATTTTATCCTTCTATTAAAAATCTTCTGAATGTTCCATCAAATCTTAATCCAAAAAGCCTTTACATTTCTACATGACCACCAAATATGATAATACGTTGCATCCAAACAACCACATCTCCAACATTTGGGCTGTACATTCGAATACATACGAGACAACTTTTGTGGATCAAGGTGCCACCTATAAAACATTTTATAAAAATTTTCTCGTAAATTTTGAGCTTGAGTAAATTTAACATTCCTCACCCAAATTATCTCCCATGTAGCTAATAAAATCGGCTCTTCAAAATTCTGAGCCCATTTAACCATACAATCTTTAACTAATTCTGTTTCTGAATCCAATTCCACTAAAGCATTATAAACTCTTTTTATATGAGTTCTACTGTGATCTTTAATTTGTTTCATCAAATTCACATCTTCCGTAGCAAAACCCACTTTTTGATCTATACTCCATCTTTCTAATAATTGCCTATACTGGAACCAAGAATAAATAATATTTTCTTGCATTAATTCCTCCATAGATTTTAATTGCCAATTATTCCCTTCCCACTTAAGCAATTGTTTGTAAGAAATCCTATCCATTTTCACTCCTTTCCTTATCCCCTCTATTGCGTGTCCAGGAATTCCCCACAACGGTATTCTGAAGTTTAATCTATAATATTTCTTCCAAACACGCAATAAAGCAATTCTTAAAACATGGGACTTAAAAATCCTATCCACCTTTTTATTATAAATTAAATAAGCATGCCATCCAAATAATAAATCCCATCTTCTTTTATTTTAATCTCATCCTCCAATTCCTTACATTTTTGCATTTGTTTTTGCCTATAAACCTTATTCATTTGAATCAAAACCCCACGCATATAAGCCTTACTGGCGTCCCAAACCATAGCCATTGAGGTTCCCTTAGACATATTTAAAATAAAAAAATCCTTTAAATATTCTCTAAGTTTCTGTACATTCACCTCATATCTAAATAAATTTTCTTTTTTTTATTATAATTTTTTACAGTTTTACAATAAAAACCCCTTTCCGAATCCCTCCCAACCCTCCCCAAAACCCTCCCCCATTCTTCCCAGAGCTAGATACAGAGTTAACTAAAACTTAGTAGAAAAAGCTTATAAACTCAAATAAACCACAAACAAATATGATTATATCCAATGAGCAAATTGTTAAATACATTAACTCTATTATGTATAAAAAAAAAACAGAAAGAGAAAAAGAAGAAAAGAAAGAAAATAAAAAAAATAATAAAAGGAAAAAAAAGAGAAAAACTAAACTATTCTACACTTCTAAATAATATCTTAAACTTTAAATATAAATTATTCAAAAGCTAAATGATATTTTCTAATATCATACCTATATTGTATAAAATTTATCCATCTTTTCCACACCAAGAGATACTTCTCTTGCGATTGATCTTTCAAAAAAGCCGAAATTTTTGCCATTTCAGATAGGTAAGAAACTTTAAGAAACCATTCCTGCAAAGTAGGCAAAAATTCCTTCTTCCAATACTGTCCTATTAACAACCTTGCCGCTGTGATTAAGTTTAACGTTAAAATAATTTCTTTGTTGTCACAATCAGAGACAATACCCAACAAAAACAATTGTGGAGTAAATTTTATCCTTCTTTTGAAAATTCTTTGTATATTCCACCATATCTTAATCCAAAAAGCTTTTATGCTTTTACATGACCACCAGATATGATAATAAGTAGCATCCAAGCAACCACATCTCCAACATTTAGGCTGCAAGTTTGAATACATACGAGACATTTTTTTGTGGATCAAGGTGCCATCTATAAAACATTTTATAGAAATTTTCCCGTAAATTTTGGGCTTGTGTAAATTTAACATTCCTCACCCAAATAGTCTCCCATATATCTAATGAAATTGGTTCATCAAAATTTTGAGCCCATTTAACCATACAATCTTTAACTAATTCTGCTTCTGAATCCAATTCCACTAATACACCATAAATTCTTTTAATATGGGTTCGGCTTTGATCTCTAATTTGTTTTATCTAAATAAATTTTCATTCAACCTCCACGATCTTCTCTCCTCCTTCTCAGCAATTAATTCCAACCATACAGGACTATGATCAGTCAATGTCCTTGGGAAAATTTTTACATTTTTAACACTAGAATATAAATCCGTAGTAGTCAAAAAAAAATCAATTCTTGAGAAAGATTGGTGCCTATCAGAAAAAAACGTAAAATCTCTCTCTTCCGTATTACGTTCCTGCCAAATATCTCTCAATTCCAAATCATCTTTCAAATCAAAAAAAGCCTTAGGTAGTTTAGCTTGCTTGAAGAAAGTAGAAAGTCCTTTCTTGTCTTTATGTGTATCCAAAACTCCATTCCAATCCCCCATCAAAATAACAGATCTATAATCCAATGAAATCAATTTTTGATGTAAGAACTTATAAAACTGTTTTTGTTGTTGATTAGGAGCATATAAACCCACTATAAGCAATTTGTTACCATACAATCCCACTTCAATCATAACATATCTTCCTTGAGAATCAGAGTCTATTAATTTAGCTGACAAACTTTTCTTAACATAAATAACAACACCCCCTTTTTTCCTAGGAGCAGAAGATACAAAATGTGAACCCAATCGAGCATTAATCAAATATTTTTGATCCTTTAAAATAATATGAGTTTCCTGCAAACAAACAATATCATTATTATATTGCTTCAAATAGTGAAATATTTTCTTCCTTTTCTGTGGAGAATTGAGGCCATTAACATTCCAGGTCAGGAGCTTTGCCATCTCCTCCGGCTGCCAGCCTGGAGAAGACTGCTAGAAGATCTGCCATCGAAGATCGGATCATCGAAGATCTCTTAGGTCTTGCTCCTCCCACAGGCTCAGAAACAGATTCTTGTGTAAATTCTTTTATTTCCTTCCTCTGTTGCTCCTTTTCTTTTCGTCTATAAGCTGCTCGGGTCATTCTCTGTTCTTTCATCTCAGCAGACTGCTGTAACAACTCAGCCTGTGCTTTTCCAGCTTTCATTGATACAACATCTTCAACCAACTGCTCTCCCTCTTTATCATCCAGTACTTTAAACCTTAGAGGTGATGATGAGCGCGCTCCCAGGACAGAAATGTAGAACTCTCTTGCCTTTGAAACAGTATTAAGTCTATAACGTGTCCCCACATGGCTCACCACAATTCCAGTTGGGATATCCCATATAAACGGCATCTGTCGTTTTTTAAGTTCATCTGATAGAAAAGCAAAATCCTTTCTTCTTAAAATTTTTGATGGAATCTCCTTTAGAATTATAACATCCTGAGCAGCAATCTGAAATCTCTTATTATAAAATGCTTGTATAATTTCATTACGTAAAGATCTTTTTCCAAAGTAAATCACCACATCTCTTGGTAAATTTCTCTGCTTTGCAATCCACGAGTTGACTCTAAATATTTTTTCTATTTCTCTCAATATCTCCTCTGGTTCCCTCTCCAATATCACAGCAATATCATTTGCCACCACCTCCCTCAGATTTTCTTGCATATTTTCCCTCAAGCCTCTGATTCTTAAAGCGAACTCCATTTCTCTATACTGAGACATAACAATTTCATCCTGTGAAATCTCGACCGTTTTTTCCACACTTTCCACACGATCTTCCAATAAATCCACTTTATCTGCAACATCCTCAATACGACAGTCCAGCTTTTCAACAACAGAGGTGAGTCCTTGCAGAGCCTGTACTATATCCTCCCTCATAACTTTATTTCTCTCTTCTAAAAGTTCCTTCACTTCTTCTCTAATTTGACACACATTACCCATAACATCTTGAATATCTTTTACTGTAAGTGGTGGTACAGGCGAAGAGGGTGGTGGTGATCTAGATTTAGGTTGTTGAACTGTCAATATTGCCGGAGAAGAAGCCACCTTAGGCACAGCAGAGATCACTTGACGCTTAGAAGCCATTTTAAAAAGTTTTTCTCCTTCTTAAAAAAATCCAAAAGACCAAAAAAAAAAAAAAAAAACAAAAAGAAGAGGGAAAAAACCCCTCTTCTATCTATAAAAGAAAAAAAAATATTTATCCTTCTCTTACAAACACCCAAGGTCCCAAAAATTACTAAAACTTTATAACAAGAAAAAATATTAAAGTAATAAGAATCCTTTCCTCACTTTCCTTTCATGTGCATAAAACAGAAAGAGAAACCTCTCATCGCCATTTTACTTTCCCTTAAAGTAAAGAAAGGGAAAAGATCGTTCTTCTCCAGAGTTAAAGTCCAAATTTAACATATAAATTCGTTCCGCTGATCAGCTCTGTCCGCTTCAAAATCAACTCACCAGTTCACTTTAATTGCGGATGTGGGAGCGGCGTCTTGCTTTGTCCCAAAAGGCAAAAAGGGACAAAGGCATCTGAGAAGTGGAGAATGCCTCGGACTCCGTGGGAGCTCACCCTTCAACCCCAAAAAAAGAATCTTTGAGATCTCGGGGGCTCTACCACTATCCGAGGAAAAAAACTCACCTCTTTCCTTTTGCCCGGGAAAGACGTTTCAAACCGCGGGACAGCTGATGTCTGCTGTCATCCGCAGTTTTTACACTGTCTCAGACGGACGGCTACAAAGTAGCCGCCATCGGCACAATGCAGCGCCACCGGAAGTCATTCAAAATATTTTTAAAAGGAAGATACAGTTTACTCCTCAACTATTTTTATTAGGGATTTTTGAGGATTTTGATGTTAAAGAAACTATTTTAATGTTGAATTTAATTACAGCGGCAAGGTTATTGATAGGTCAATATTGGAAGAAAGATTCGTTGCCTACATTAGAAGAATGGATTTTTAAGGTTTCCAATTTGGCAGAAATGGCTAAAATTTCTGCTTATTTAAAGGATCATACACAAGAAAGATATATTATGGTATGGAGAAGATGGATAGATTATATTCAGATTAAATATGGAACTGAAAAGTTCCATTTATTTTATGATTAAAAAATAAGTATTATTAATAATAAGGTTTAAAGGGAGTTAAGGGTTAAGTATGGTTTTAATTGTTGTACAAATTGTTAAACTTGTTTAGCTTATGATTAATATATTTGTTAATTTAATTAGATTATGTTTAATATGTTTGATATACCCTGTATTGGTTCCGGGAAGTGGGGGGGTGGGTGGGGGGTAGGGGGGTGGGTTATTGGGTTTATTATGTAATTATCAATAAAACTTTTTAATAAAAAAAGAAAGAAAGAAAGGAAACAGGCATACTGGAGGGTAATGGAGTTGCCGGGGAGGTGCCTACTGTACTCTGCTGCCTCGCAGGGCACGACAAGAACAATCATCAATAACATTTCATCTGTATAAATCCAAATCCTGTTTTTAAGCTTTACTATTTACAATTACCACATTCCAATTTGGCTTTTAAATAAACATATTATTAACACTTCAGTTGTCTCTCATTTCCTTTTTTCCTTAGCATAATCTTTATCTATAAAATACACATATTATTTCAACCATAACTTTCTTATATTTTCTACAAGTATTCTATTTTTTAATCTAGTAACTCATTTATTAATACCATTTCTTCTTTTATCAGAAATCCCTCTTATTCTCCTTCCATTACCAAATAGCTATCCTTCCTAGAAATAAGAATATTACTCCAAAAAATACATTTCTACTCTATTTTAAATCTATAATCTATCAATCAATCTATATCTATGAAAAACTCTTTTAACCCACTCAATAAAGTTTAAATCCGATCCAAATAATTGTTATATCCACAACAAGCATATTAATACAGAAAAGCATCTTCTTACTAAGTTGACATATTTGATTAATCTTTATTCAATCAAGATCTCTAAAGCTTTATTTACCCGTCAAATAAAATTTTAAATCACATTTTTAAATCTAACTCTAGCTTTCTTTCTGTGCCAGTCCAGTTTCCATAATAGAGCTTCTATATCAGTGGTGGCGAACCTATGGCACGGGTGCCAGAGGCGGCACTCAGAGCCCTCTCTGTGGGCACGCGTGCCGTCGCCCCAGTCCTAGGCCTTCAGCTGGGTTTTATAAAACCTTTTCACTTTAGGCCTCCGCTGCCGTGTGCAAAAAAAAAAGGTTCAATCAATCAGTCAATTTCAACTTCTCATGGGAAAAAATCTTGCAAAGATCTTGCAAAGTTAGAATTAATTGATTGAACTTTTTAGTCCCACCCATTCTGCCATTACCACCGCAGCCACGCTTACCCAATGGGCCACACACCCCCAATTGGCCACACCCAGCCATTGGGCCACACCCACCTGGCACCCGATGATCCATAAGTGGGTTTTGGGTTGCAGTTTGGGCACTCAGTCTGTAAAAGGTTCGCCATCCCTGCTCTAGGATGAATACCAAGTCATCTGCAAATGCTTGCAGTTTATAAGTTTCACCTTTATTTCTAGTCCTTTAAATTCTGTATCTTGCCTAATATTTCTATTCAAAACTTCCAAAGTTAAGATAAATAACAGTGGAGATAGTGGACATCCTTGTCTTGTACCTTTTTTTATCTCAAAGTTCTCTGTGTAGTCTCCATTTACAATCACTTTTGCTGTTTGTTTGTGTTATATTGTTTCAATCATATTTATAAAGTTTTGTCCAAAGTCCATTGTTTTTGGTTGTTGAGTCATAAATTGCCAGGAAACATTATCAAATGCCTTTTGAGCATCTAAAAATATTAGTGCCAGTTGTTTCCCTGGATGTATTTCATAATATTCCAATATGTCCATTATAACTCTTAGGTTATTTTTGATTTGTCTCTTTGGTAGAAATCCATTTTGATCTGGATGTATAAATTCAGTTAGAAATCTTTTCAGTCTCTCTGCTATTATTAAAGTAAGGATTTTATAGTCCACATTTAATAATGATATTGGTCTGTAACTTTTTATCTGTGTCAAATCTGAGTCTTCTTTTGGTATTAAGTAATATTTGCTTCTGTCCATGTATTTGGGAGTTTAGCCTCCAACAAAAGTTCATTACACACATCTTTCAACAGTGCATTTAGTACATCTTGTAGGCATTTATACAACTCTGCTGGTAGCCCATCTGGTCCCGGTGTTTTTTCATTTTTTTGTCTTCTTATAGCCTCTGTCAATTCTATCATTGTTATTTTTTCATTTAAAATAATTTTAAAGTTTTCTGAAATTTTGGGTAAATTATTTTTTTCCATATATTGAATCGTTTTCTCCCATCACATTTCTTCGATATCATACAGTTTCTCATAGTATTCTTTAATTATCTTTTTTATTTCTTCATTTTTAAATTGTAAACAGCCTTTTTTGTCTACTAAATTATTTATCAGTTTTTTCTCCTTCTGTTTTTTAAGTTTATAGGCTAACCATCTTCCTGGTTTATTTGCATTTTCAAAAAAAATTTGTTTTTCTCTTTTAATTTGCTGTGCCAATTTTTCTGATTCCATTAAATTTAATTTATGTTTTATTATTTCCATTTGTTTTTTCAATATTTTCTTTTGTGGATTTATTTGTAGTTCTAATTCTAATTTTTTAAATTCTTCCCTTAATAGTATATGTTGTTGTCTTTTTTCTTTGCTTTTTTTCGCCATATATGTTATAGCTACACCTCTAAAATATGCTTTGGCTGTATCCCATACATTTTGTAATGTTGTATCTTCTTTTTTATTTTCTTTAAAAAAGAACTCCATTTCTTTTGTTGCTAGTTCTATAAATTCTTTTTCTTTTAATATGGATTGGTTCAAGGTCCATCTTGGTTTTTTTTGTATTCATTTCCATGTCATTTTTAAAGAATTAAGGTCTGCTCATGTGCCTAGTTCTATCGCAATCTTCCTGGTCCTTAATTCAGGCATCATTCAAATCATATCAATTCTGGACCAAGAATTATGGCTATTCGAATAGAATATGTATTGTAGTTTTCTGGATTAGTTTCTCTCCAAATATCTTGTACCCCAATTTCCTCTATCATATTAAAAAAAAGTCTTAGGTACTCTTTTTCTTCCACTTTTTCCTGTTTTGCTACTTTTATAGTCTAATGTCCCATCTACTATTGTATTAAAATCTCCTAGTAGGCAAATATTTTGATACTCCATTTTTACTATTTTTCTATGAAGATTTTGATAAAATTCTTCTTGTTTATTATTTGGTGCATATATTACTACTAAAAGTGTTTGTTTTTGATGTAAAGATACTTCTACCATCACAATTCTTCCTTCTTCATCTGAATAAATCATTTTAGAGTCTATTGTCTCTTTGACATATACAGCTGCTCTTTTTTTCTGTTGTGCTGATGCATAATAGAGTTTCCCAATTTTTGGGTATCCCAAAAGTTTGTAGTATTGTTTTTATATGTGTCTCTTGCAAACAAATTATATCAATATTTAATTTCTGTAATTTTTTTAAAGATTTTGTTTCTTTTTGATGGGGAGTTCAGTCCATTTATGTTCACTGAAAAAATTCCGTTTTCTTTCTCCATTTTGTTTACTTATATTTAGGTCTTGTCGTTCTCATGGTCCTCTGTTCTCTTGCCATTCCCTCACCCTCTTGGTCTGTCTTCTCTTTCTCTCCTTCTATTTGTATAGTTGTTTCCTCTGTTTTTTGTTCTGTTTGCTTCTGATCTTTTCTATCCTCTTGTTAATGTTGTACTCTTTCATCCAGGAATGCTCTGTTTCTTTCATCAAAGTCTTCTGCTTTCCAAACTGAATCCAATCGATATCTTGTATTGTTCCAATTGATTAAAATCCCTTCTGGCATTAACCATCTAAAGTTTACTCCTTTGGTGATTAACTTTGTAGTCAAGAAGTGATATTGTCTTCAGGTGTCTCTTATTCTCTTAGGGATCTGCTTCAACACCACAATTTCTTTGTTTTTATATTGTAATGGTTCATCTCAAACTCTTCTCAGTATCTCATCTCTTATTGTTTTCTTTATAAATCTTACATGGGCTTCTCTGGGTAATTTGTATTTCCTCGTGTAGCTTTAATTCATTCGAAATATTTCATCTATTTCCATTTGTATCTCCACTCTATCTGTTTTTAGGGGCTCTGCCAATAGATTAATGATCACTTCTGCTATATCTTCCTCCTTGTCTTCGGGTATATTTTGGAATCTTAGGTAGTGTACAGCGTTTTCTATTTCCAAGGCTGCAACTGCTCCTTCTAAGCTTTGATTTGCTTGTTCTAATCTTTCATTTTCTTCCATTAATGCCTCCATTTTTTTATCAGTTTCATCTGATTTACTTTCCATTTTCTGAATTCTTTGTTCATTTTTAGCAATCATTTGTTGATGAGCATCAAATTGTGCCTTTATATCCAGCATTTGTTCATTTAGCTTATCAAAGTTGTTTTTTGTCTCTTCATGATTTTTCTGTATTGATTCTTTTTTTTTATTAGAAAGTTTTATAAGTTTTACAAAAAGAACAAAACAATACAAAAACAAAAAACAACATATACAAAGAAAAAACTAAACATTACACAACAAAACCCCCCTTCCCCAACCCCCACCCAAACACCCCCCCCTTTCCCCCCCCCAGAGCTTCCCAGAGCAGAATATAGGCTTAATTAAAAAACAATTAAAAAAATTATGTTTATAAAAATAAAGAAAATATAACATTAAAACATATATATATATATATATATAAAAATAAAGATTATGAAAAGGCTATATGATATTTTTTTATATCCAGTTTAAATTGTATAAATTTTATCCACTTATCCCAAACAGCAAGAAATTTCTCTTGCATTTGTTCCTTTAAAAAAGCCGAAATCTTTGCCATTTCCGCCAAATGAGACACTTTAAGAAACCATTCCTGCAGTGTAGGCAAAGATTCCTTCTTCCAATATTGTCCTACTAACAGCCTCGCAGCTGTAATCAAATTTAGCATCAATATAACCTCCTTTGTATCACAATCAATAACTATACCCAACAAAAATAATTGCGGAGTAAATTTTACCCTCCTTCTAAAAATTCTCTGGATATTCCACCATATCTTAATCCAAAATGCTTTTATCTCTCTGCACGACCACCAAATGTGATAATAAGTAGCATCCATACAACCACATCTCCAACATTTAGGTTGTAAGTCAGGGTACATAAGAGACATTTTTTGTGGATCAAGGTGCCATCTATAAAACATTTTATAAAAATTCTCCCTTAAGTTCTGTGCTTGTGTAAATTTGACATTTCTGACCCAGATGGTTTCCCAGGTGTCCAATGAAACTGGCTCACCAAAGTTCTGCGCCCATCTGATCATACAATCTTTAATTAGTTCCGTTTCTGAATCCAATTCAACTACAACCCCGTAAATCCTCTTAATGTGGGTTTGTCTTTGATCCTTCACTTGCTTAATAAGATTTTCATCTTCTCTAAGAAAACCCACCTTACAATCCACCTTCCATCTATCTACTAATTGCCTATATTGAAACCAAGAATAAATAATATTTTCTTGTGCTAACTCTTCTGTATTGATTCTTGAATTAGCTGTAGTGTGGCTTGCATCTCTTTTTGAGCGCTGTTTGTTTTTTCTCGCTGTAACATTGTTTCAATAGATCCCTGACTTGCTGGGTAGATGTTCCAACAAAGGGTGCAGAAGAGGGTTTTTTCGTAATTTTAGTGAGATTTGGTGCACTCATTTTTCAATTAAGTTTTGTAAATCCACAAGGAGAAAAAGAAAAAGAAAAAAAACCCAACTGCCTTAGGCTATAATTCAACCGTGAAACAAGCCAACTGCTTTAGGCTAATCCAAATGTTCCAGTTAGTTTAAAGTTGTAAAAATCCCTCTGTTTCCAAATAGTTTCTATTGTAGTTATGTCCAGGGTCATAAGGTATGATTGTAGAAAGTCTTTTCTAGCATAGAGTCACATAAAATTCTTTTGTTTACAACAGATGTTGTTTCAAGGTCAAGAGCTTCTCTAGTTCTTTTAGTATTTTAGTATTGTTGTAATATCTCCTTTCACCACTAGATGTCCTTATTTACTGTATTGTCTATATCCAGGTTTAAAACATTCTTTTTAAGTTGTTTTCTCATAGAAATTAGATATAAAAAGATTTTCCACATCGTAAGAGTTACAGTCCCAATTCCATTTTTATATATTCTTTTGTATTCCTTAATTTCATTGCACCATTTATAATTTTTTGCCGCTTTTAACTCCCTTCTTCCCAAATCTTCCTGGGGTCTTTGCTTTGGAAATTTTATCCAATCAGGGGATCTCTTTCCAAGTCCATAAGGAAGAGGAATAAAAGGAACAGTCTCACCCAGTTCTCAGCACGTTGTTGACAGTCTGCTGTTTGGCGGCATGCTGCGGCATGCCACGGTTCTTCGCTTGTTTCCCAGTTGTCTATGACTTGGGCTGCCTTGAAGAGGTTCCTCAGTTCATTTGGACTGAACGCCGCCTGGTCCAAACTCCCAAGGCTTCCCTTCTTCCTTGTTGCCTCTCCAGGGCAACTTTCCGACCCCTTGGGGTCTCCAGACAGAGCGAAATTGGGCTAGGAAGCCAGAGCTCCAGTTTCTTTCACCCATCTCGTCATGACATCAAACCAGAAGTCCCTCTGGAAACTATTCTTTGTGAGCCGTCAGTATCTGTTCTTCCAAACTTGTCAATGGCCATTTTATACATATTAATATAATTTGTTTATAACTTCCTGAGAATTGCAACCATCGCTCAACTTTTTAAGTACAAAAAGACACAAATGACAGCAAAACGTCTCGCCGTCTGTCTGTATTCGCTCACTATTGTAGTACATAGGATGAGCCAAGTACCTGATGAGCTCGTTGGGCGGTGATAGCCCGTAACTGTCAAAGTACAGCTTCTCACTTCCTTTTTTATGCCACGCCATCCAGTGAGTTCCTTTTCCGTCGGAACTGTCCAGGTTCAAAATACCACACTCTTATCTTTTGAGGACTTTTCAGCAGCTTGTCTCTTACAAAAACTCCTCTAAAGTTTTTAATTTTTAGCTTCCCACCTGCCTCCATCAGCTGAAAGTTTGACAAGGGAACGTTCGGAAGCACAACTCCTTCCACGTCGATATTCATTTTGCATTAAATATATTTTTTATGTATTTAAAAAGGTTAGGGTGTCCTCAATACTTTGGGTTTTGTTAGGTTAGGGACTAACAAAACATTTTTATTTTGGTGTTATTACTGCTTGTAATATGCTGTCATTCATGAGTTTTAAAAAGTATTTTTCAAAGTCGTTGCTGGATTTTGAAATCAAATTTTTATTGTACTCAATGAACTTCTTCACGAAATCCTCTTCATTAGTATTTGTTTTAGAGGCCTTGTGCATTTTTGTAAACTTAAGCCCATGACCTGTAAGCTGCTTTATGTCATTGTGACGCACGATGAAGAGTTTTTTTTACTTCTTGGCATGTTTTTATATATAGAAAGGAATTATTTAATGTTGTAGCTTGTAGTGGCCGTGTGCAAGGGTGTGGATCTTATCCTTCATGATGACACGTTTGTCATCATCTGCACTTAAGGCTACCTTGTTGACTTCTTCTGTGTAGACGTCATGGAAGTGGGACCTAATAACGTTCATTGTCCTGTACTGTTCCTTACCACTGTCCAGTGCCTTTTTGTAGTCGTCATGAGTGATGGTATTTTTAACTACTACCTTCTTTAGACCCTTACACTTTTTCTCTTCGTCACCCTTGAACATCTTGTATGAGTAAAGCTTGGCCCTCAGCCCAACAAACTATTCAATCAGCTCTCCCTTAGCTTCGTCCTTGAACATGCTGAGCACATCTCTGTTAACTCTGGTTTTTATTCCAGATGGATTTTAGATTGCATTTATTATGCACTGCGCCTCTGAACCTTCCCGTCAAGTGATAATGATCGCAAACTTTATCTTCACTCAATTTACCTTTACATAGGTAACATGAAGCTGCTGAGTCTTTAGACCTTCCCATCATGTGACAGTGTTTGGGAGGTTTATCTTTGGAGGTGAACTCACCTTCACATATATGACACGTAGTAGCCGAGGCGTATCTCTCTGCGTCGTCTTTTGTAAATATCATCTTCTCTGGATTCTCGAACCACTTATAAATGTTTTTGATGTCTTGCATGAGCGAGTTGATAAATTTCTGAGCTACGTCATCTTTTTCATTCTTAGCGACGAATACAACTGGGTCGTGTTTATAAACCGTATTGTCGAAGCATTTTATTTGGCAGGAAAATGAGCTTGAAATGTGCTTCTGACACTTGTGTGTGTAAGACTCTTCAAGGTTTGGTGTCAAGCCCTTTGGGAACCGGCGCCAGGACGTACAAAGTGTGGACAAGTAAACTCACCATCTCCTCCTTACCTTTCAGGTGAAGACGTGGTAGGGGAGGCCGCATGTCAAGCCCTATGGGGCTTGCCATTCGGCGGTGGGGGGAAAGGAGAACATGGCCCGCCACCACCGTTCTGAGCAGCCAACTAGCCGGGCAATGAAAGGCAGCAGGCGTTCACCTGAACCGAGCTCCGACGTCCAAACCCCTGCCGGCCACCGTAGGAGCTTTGGGAACCGGCGCCAGGCGCTCCGCCAGCTAGCTGAGCAGCGGGGACTGGTTGGCGGCCGCCCAAACGAAACTTCGACACCCTGCCTCCTTACCAGCCACCGTAGGAGCCGCGGGAACCGGTGCTGGGCGCTCCGCCAGCCAGCTGAGCAGCGGGGACTGGCTGGCAGCCGCCCAAATGGAGCCTCAACATCCTGCTTCCTTACCGGCCACCGTAGCAGCCGCGGGAACCGGTGCTGGGCACTCCGCCAGCCAGCTGAGCAGCGGGGACTGGCTGGCGGCCGCCCAAGCTGAACTCCGACAGCCTGCCTCCTTGCCGGCACCCGACGCTGGGCGCTCCGTTAGCCAGCTGATTGGCGGAGCTCTGCAATGCACTAGAGAGAACTGCACATGCCAGCCATACTCACCAGGACGCGAAGCAGCAGCAACTGGATATACTGTGGCCGGCCAGACGATGGACCAAGGGGGTGGGGCATCGTGGAAGGAAGGCTTGGGTCACAGGAGAGGCTTTATTAGGGCAGCTGGGCGGATGGTGGCTTGTGGGTGGAGGGTGGGGTTTTGGGTGTGGTATCATTATAAAGAGCACTGGGAGCAAACCACTCCCAGTGCTGACTTTGTCTGTTAGGCATTTAATAAACTACCTGACTTGCACTACGTTCCTGCGTTCCTGATTTCTTCGCTCGGGATGACGAAGGACCTAGGTTGACAGTAACTCAGCACTCACCCCTCCTATTGTCGCTCTCTGCCTTTACCCCAACCATAGGGAATGGAGGAGGGGACGCAGGACGCTCCTCAGGTGGAGGACATTGCAGCGGCCGGGGCTGCAGTGGCTGCGCCTATGGACTCTATCCAGGCAGCCATCACAGGGGAGGAGCAGCCGGTCGTGAGACCAAAAGTCACCCAGGCACCTGGCCCCTTGACTGAGACTCAAGAGGTTGTGGGCACTAGGCCGAGGGAGGAATGGTGGCAGAGTCCGGCGTTGACATCTCTGGATGCTGGGCGGCCTCGCAACCCCCCAGGCAGGTCATCACTTCTGGGGTGGAGGGAAAGACGGTTGACAGGCGATGAAGAGGATGAGTGGAGTTACTCCACCGCTCCGGGGGAGTACACATTGGATGTCCTTCGCGAGCGCTTCGGCGAGGGCAGCTGTCAAGGATTCTCAACTAGGCAGCAGACGGACGGCCTTTCTGGACGTGCAGACGCCTCGCAGTTCCGGTTAAGCAGTCCTAGGCTCCGACTGCCCCAGCCGGGGGCCGCAGCAGTAACAGGGACTTCTACCTCTGGGCAGGGTGCTGCAGGGGCCTCGGGCCAGGCAGCATGGCTCAGTGGTCCAGGAGCCGATGTCTGGGCCCAATCCTCCGGCAGGAGAACACAAAGCCGGGCTGCAGCAACTGGCTTACCTACGGCGGCTGGGAGTGGTGGTGTAGTGCTGCCTGCGCAATGGGGCCCGGGACACCCGTGGGCCCCGCCATCTATTCCCATAAATTTTGATGGGGACCCTGACAGATTAGCTATGTTCCTAAGCCACGTGGTCAGCCACCTCGATCGGTATGCCCACCTATACCCGTCCCAATGGGCTATGGTGGTGGCGGTCACGGCTGCACTGCAGGGAGAGGCGGCAGCTTGGGCTGCCGACCTGTATAGTGACCACGCCAGGGAGCTTGGCAATGTGGGTATGTTTCTGGAGGCACTACATGGACGATTCGAGGATGCCTCCCGTATCCAGCGGGCCGAGGCGGAACTCCTCTCGTTGAAACAGCAGGGGCGGGCAGTAGCAGAGTATATCCGTGACTTCCGTAGGCTGGCAGGCCGCCTCAGCTCATCATGGCCGGAGCGACTGTTGATTCATCATTTCCGGGCTGGGCTTGACCAGGAGTTGTGTCAAGCCTGCATCTATAGGGGTGTCCCCAACCGCCTTCGAGAATTTTTCCAGATAGCAGCAGACCTGCTCAGAGAGTTGCAGAGCAGCCGGGATGCTGGTCGGGCACAACCAATTGTGGGGAAGCCGTGGGAGGGTGGACAGGGCCAGCCGGTCAGCTCGGCCGGGTACCCCAGGGCAGCTGGTCCATCCAGTGGTTCTGCCTTCCGTTGTTTCCGGTGTAATCAACCGGGGCATCAGGCAGCTGAATGCCCGGCTCCTACCCCGCGGGAGTCCGGAACACCGAGAGGACCTGCTCCAACACCAAAGAAAGGCGCCGAAGCATCAAAGGCTGCGAAGCAACCGAAAACCCTGTTAACTCCATGGGTATTGCCAGCAGACCCTGACGCCACGGCTATGGCGCGGTACCAGCCCGCGGACGATGAGAGTGACGACCCAGTCGACGATCCAATGGTAAGTGAGCCCATAGCACCTTTCGTTTTGCCCATAGTATTAACGAATCCACGGACTGGGGCACGATGAGAGTGTTGGGCACTTATCGACACGGGATGCACCCGGTGTCTAATAAGTCGGGCGGTGGCTTTGGAGCATGGCATTTGGTTGCATAAACTGGCCCAGCCTGTGCGTTTTGAGCAGGTAGATGGTTCCCTGTTAGGCGGCACTCCAGCTACCCATATCACGGAGCTAGTTTGTTTGGAGCTTGGGGGTCATTGGGAAGTCGTACGATTTATTGTGGCTCCAGCTATGAGTGAGGCAGTGATTCTCGGCCTAGCATGGCTGGATAAATGGGAGCCCACCATTTGGTGGGAGGGTGGGTACCGCAAGGTACGCCTTGGTATTGGACCCCGGCCCCCTGAACAGCAGCCAACAAGTCCATCTCAGGTACCAAGTCCTACAAACCAAGCCCCGGTCTGCGGGAGGGTAGGGGAGGGGAAGGACCCTTTCCCTATAGAGTATAAGGATTTGGCCAAGGTGTTCAGTGAGGAAGAGTGCAACCAACTACCCCCTCATCGACCGATGGACTGCGCCATCGAAATCGAACAGGGGGCTAAATTGCCAAAGCCCCGGATGTACGCCATGGCACCCAGGGAGTTGGAGGAACTACGGCGATTCATTGATTTAAACTTGACACGAGGATTCATCCAACCGGCCTGATCCCGGGTTGCTGCACCTGTCCTGTTCCAGGAGAAAAAGGACGGGTCGCTTCGTCTCTGCGTCGACTTCCGGGGTCTTAATGCTGTATGTGTGGAACATCAGTACCCTCTCCTGCTCATGAAGGACTTACTAGCCCAGTTAGGGAAAGGGCGGACATTTACCAAATTGGACCTTCGGGAAGCGTATTATCGAGTACGCATACGACGTGGAGATGAGTGGAAGACAGCGTTTAACTGCCCGTTAGGTAGTTTTCAATACCGGGTCATGCCGTTTGGGCTACAGGGGCCCCCCGCAGTGTTCATGCAGTTGATCAACCAGGTACTGCACGAACACCTGTATCGGGGGGTCCTCATATATCTCGATGATATTCTTATCTATACCACAACCCTGGAGGAACATGTGAACCTGGTACGACAGGTATTGCAAAAGCTACTTGCGGCAAAGTTATATGTAAAACTGTCCAAGTGTGAATTTCATCGGGACCGGTTGGATTACCTTGGATATCGTATATCAGCAGCGGGAGTAGAGATGGATCCACTTAAAGTACAAGCAGTTCTGGACTGGCAGGCGCCCACTACACGCTGACAATTACAGAGCTTTCTGGGATTCGCCAATTTCTATCGGCAATTCATTCCCTCATTTGCCGCTGTGGCCCACCCTCTAACAGAACTGTTACGAACAAAACACCTAAAATGTAAACCACGGCCTGGCCAGCCAGTAGGGTGGACCATGGCCTGCCAAAAAGGTTTTGAGGAGCTTAAATCCCTTTTTGCCAAAGAGGCAGTACTGATCCATCCGAACCCTGATGCTCCTTTCATAGTCCAAGCTGATGCAAGCAACGTAGCTGTAGGTGCCGTATTGCTGCAGCAGAACCAGCAGGGGTTATTGCAACCCTGTGCATATAAGTCCCGAAAGTTCACCATGACAGAACGAGGGTGGGCTATCTGGGAAAAAGAACCGTTTGCCGTGAAATGGGCACTGGTAACATGGCGACATTTGTTGGAGGGCTATACACACCCGTTCGAAGTGTGGACCGACCATCGGAACCTGGAGGCGCTACAAAGGCCTCGGCGCCTGTTGCCGAAACATGTTCGTTGGGCCCAATATTTCACTCGGTTTCGGTTCACCCTAAAGTATGTGCCGGGAGGTAAGAATTTCCTTGCGGAGGCGTTGTGTCGCCTACCTCAATACCATAGCGACAGGGAGGAGGTGGTACAGGCAATTATACCTCCCTGCACCCACAGGGTGGCACACATAACAGCAGGGCGGTCGGACGACGTTACGCTACCAGAGCTGAGGGACGCTGTGACAGGTGATAGGTGGTTACAGGAACATCCAGGCCTGCTAACACAGAGGGACGGGCTGGCTTGGAAAGGTGACAAACTGTATGTTCCTGAGGGACTACAGCTTACCGTCCTCCACAGGGGCCATGACGCCAAGCAAGCTGGGCATTTTGGTTTTCTAAAAACCCTACATCATATCAGACGGCAATTTTGGTGGCCCTGAATGAAACCGGACATAGAGACTTATGTAAAAAACTGCCATATCTGTGGCACTGCAAAACCCCGGGTGGGGAAACCAATGGGCCTCCTGCAGAAAGTGGCTGATCCGAGCCAGCCCTGGGAAGAGATCGCAATGGACTTCATTGTCGAACTGCCCCCAAGCCGAGGTTACACCGTAATATGGACAGTCATCGATCTCTTTTCAAAACAGGCTCACTTCATTCCTTGCAAAGGGTTGCCATCAGCACGACTGGCCAGACTCTTCATCCAACACGTCTACTGATTGCATGGAGTGCCGTGATGAATAATCTCAGACTGGGGGGTGCAATTCACAGCACAATTCTGGCGAACCTTCCTCCAACTGGTAGGATCGTCCCAGGGCCTCAGCTCTGCCTACCACCCATGTACTAATGGGGCGGATAACACGAGGCCTGGATAACACGAGTGACAGGCTTGTGCGAGTTCGTGAAAAAAGCTCTAAAACAGGCCAAGGCGGCTGCTAAGACTCAGGCCAATAGGAAGAGGGCCGACCACAGAACTTTCAGGGTGGGGGACTGGATGTACCTCTCTACAAAATATCTCTGCCTACCAGTGTCCAGCAAGAAATTAGGGCCAAAGTATATAGGACGATTCCCGATAGTGCAGGTGATCAATCTGGTCACAGTATGGTTGAGGTTGCCTCCACTACTAGGAGAAGTACATCCAGTGTTCCACGGCAGTCTGCTAAAAGTGGTGCATGGGACCCCAGTGGGTGATAAGGGCCCAGGGCCAGTAACCGGATCGGAGTATGAAGTGCAGGTGGTGGTTGATTCCCGGATACGACGTGGCCAATTGCAGTACCTCGTCCAGTGGAAGGGGTACCCCCTTTCAGAGGCCTCCTGGGTGGGGGTGGCAGATATTCATGCCCCTCGGCTCATACGGGCATTCCATCAACGATGCCCAGAAAAGCCAGGACGTACAAAGTGTGGACAAGTAAACTCACCATCTCCTCCTTACCTTTCAGGTGAAGACGTGGTAGGGGAGGCCGCATGTCAAGCCCTACGGGGCTTGCCATTCGGCGGTGGGGGGAAAGGAGAACATGGTCCGCCACCACCGTTCCGAGCAGCCAACTAGCCGGGCAATGAAAGGCAGCAGGCGTTCACCTGAACCGAGCTCCGACGTCCAAACCCCTGCCGGCCACCGTAGGAGCTTTGGGAACCGGCGCCAGGCGCTCCGCCAGCCAGCTGAGCAGCGGGGGCTGGTTGGCGGCCACCCAAACGAAACTTCGACACCCTGCCTCCTTACCGGCCACCGTAGGAGCTTCGGGAACTGGCACCGGGCGTTCCACCAGCCAGCTGAGCAGCGGGGACTGGCTGGCGGCCGCCCAAATGGAGCCTCAACATCCTGCTTCCTTACCGGCCACCGTAGGAACCGCGGGAACCGGTGCCGGGCGCTCTGCCAGCCAGCTGAGCGGGGACTGGCTGGCGGCCGCCCAAGCTGAACTCCGACAGCCTGCCTCCTTGCCGGCACCCGACGCTGGGCACTCCATTAGCCAGCTGATCGGCGGAGCTCTGCAATGCACTAGAGAGAACTGCACATGCCAGCCATACTCACCAGGACGCGAAGCAGCAGCAACTGGACATACTGTGGCCGGCCAGACGATGGACCAAGGGGGTGGGGCGTCATGGAAGGAGGGCTTGGGTCACAGGGGAGGCTTTATTAGGGCAGCTGGGCGGATGGTGGCTTGTGGGTGGAGGGTGGGGTTTTGGGTGTGGTATCATTATAAAGAGTACTGGGAGCAAACCACTCCCAGTGCTGACTTTGTTTGTTAGGCATTTAATAAACTACCTGACTTGCACTACGTTCCTGCGTTCCTGATTTCTTCGCTCAGGACGACGAAGGACCTAGGTTGACATTTGGTTGATGGGCATCAACTATCAGTTTAATGAACGATTTGGAGGCTGCGTAGATTACAAACGGCACTCTCATCGACCTATTGTGGTTCTTAAAAGATAGCGTCGTGCCAGCTTCTGGGGTTACTATACTTTGGGCCCTGTGCAATGAACAATACTTATTGTGTTTCTTGAGAGACTCTATCAAACGGTACCTGGTCAAACATCTTCTGCAATAGTGCATTGAATGAACTGAATTATCTGTATGCTTTGCCATCAGTCTGTTAAAGTTTTTTATGCAGGTATAGTGCTTCTTGTCACCATCAGTAATAAGCAGCAGATCGACAACTTTATCGCTTTGACGCTTGGACACATGCATCGGGAATACAAGCCTATTATATCTAAAGACGTTAAGGCTGATGTTGTTTTGTTCAAATTTGCTGAAAACATTTTCCTTGACAGCAACTGGGAATTTGATACTGCTCCAATCGAGGTTCTTGGCTTGCATCCTTAATACTTTTGTTATTCTGTCAACATGATGGTTAACTGGATTCAACACTTGCATCATGCTCCACATGAAGCATTTCTCGTCACTGTTTTTCACAATAATTGCCTTTTTCTTCACTAAAACAGGCGGAAGCAGAATGTACGATTTACCCTTTAATGGTATGTACTCGACGTTTATCTCCAACCTTTGCATGACCTTGAGCCTCCACTTACTGCCCTGCATCTGGAATGTTGCCATGGACTCCATCATCTTGTCAACGGCTTTGTCGTACACTTTGTCAAGGTCAGTCACTTCTAAAATAGGTTCCGTCTTTGTACAAAATGCAAAGTCAAGGTTGATAACTTTTCCGCTTTTGATGTTGATGCGTAGCATCCTGCAACAAAGGGCTAAGTTAACTTTTATCCTTTGATTATTACCCAACAGATTGACGGCTTTGGTTTTTGCCCGTCTTAGAAACGGAATAACGTTGACTCCTTTGATACCATCGATAACGTATTGATTTACGAGTCCTTTGATTGCTCTCTTGTTTTCTCTGACTCATGGTTTGTTTTTGTAAAGCTTGCTGAAGATAGGTTTGAGCTCTTCCAAGTATTCATTCACAACTCTCTTTGGCTGGTTAATAACCCAATCAATACATTTACTGATTGCGGTTTTGGTCTTGTCCCAAACATTTTTAGGTGTAGCTGGTTTGTAAGGTGTTGGTGTTAGAGGCACACCCTGTATTGAGTAATGGTTGATCAAGTAGAGCAATCAACTCAGCCTGAGTTTATAGTAACTGACCAAGCCTCGCTATTTTACAATAGCACGCAGTTCATGAATGGTTTGATTAATGGAGTTCATCATTTTATATATACTGGGGAAAAAAATTAATCAAAAATTTGTGTTTGTGTTTTGGGGATTTGGGCAGGAGTAATTCTCAAATGGGATAATGGGCGGGGCTAATTCTTTTTTTTATAAGTATTTTATTAATTTTCTAGTTTTACAATCATAAGTTCTTAATAAACAACGTGTTGTCTGGGTCCATCAGTAATTCAGTGGTACATATTAACTTCCTCAATCTAGGACTAGGTACAATACTACACCATCCAGTGCTTCCTCTCTTCTTCCAGTGTTATACATTTTCCATACTGGGCAATTACAATTCTTATTGCTGTTAATACATATACAATTGAATGTCAGCCTCTTTGTTACATTTTTCTAATATTGTATATAATATCAGTAGTGTCAACTTAAAATATATTTTCTAACCAAAACATATCTCAATTGCATTTGCACTTAATATCCATTTGTTCAATCAATATCCTGTTTTTCCCACTTTTGTTAAAATTTGATTTCCCATCAGTGTTCAAAGTGTCTCTATCGCTTATGATTTTCTCATAATAAATTACATTTGGGCAACCAAAGGCTTCCCTTGTTCAAAACTTCTTAGCATTTTCATATTTCCCTTCTCATATCAAAATGTAAAATTCTAGGTATAAATCCTATCTTTCTAGTTCTAATAACACTTCTATTTGTAACAATTATCTATTCTCTTAGCCATATTCAAACATCTCTTTAATAGTATAATATCCCATCTAATGGGTCAGGACCTCTATTTTCGTCAATCTTACTCTAGTTTTCTTCCTTTGCCAACTAACTTTCCAACTCAATGCCTTTGAATCATCAAGTAGTTCTTCCTCTATTTTTATGTATATTGTTTGGAATAAGTAAGACAATTTGGTTAAGGTATTTTTGGAAGAATGCTCAGCCCATTGATATTCATTAAACAGCCTCCCTCCTTCTCCAATTTCCCACAATTCTCCTAACAGTTTTATCTTCCATTCGATCGGCTCTTCTTCCTTATCCTCAAGAGTGTTCTGAGATCTTGACAGGTAAGATGTCTTTTCGGTTTCCGGTATTATTGCTACATCTTCTAATTCTTTGTTTGTCTGAGTCTGTTTGTTAATTCCTTCCTTTAGGTCCTCCATCTTTGGATCCGCTTCCTCTAATTTTCCTTCTATTTTCTGGGTTACTAGTTCCTTCTTTATAGTCATTTTCTGAATTTGTGGATTTAGATTAGAAAATTGTTCTTTTATCTCCTTTGTGTTATTTTTAGTCTCATCATGAGCTAAGGCAATTGTCTCTTGTATTAATTTTAACATAGAAAGAATTTCCTTCTGAGATTCGTCAACATTTTCTTGTTGATATGTCAAGCTGGGGACTTTGGAGATAAGTGTTAGAGATGTTTTTTTACCTTTTAAAGCTGAGTATGGAAGATCCATTTTGTTTTTATATGTGGTCTCTATAGTCCAATCTATTTAGGGATTTAAAGAGTTCCAGTCAATTGTCATTTGAGCTCCAAGTTATCCAGCCAGCCTACCAGTCCATCCTTAAGCTTCCCCTAAGCAAATATAAGCAAAATTCAAGTTTTTTCTGTCCAATGAGAAACATGTCCTTTCTGTCCAGAGAGAAAAAAGCAATTAAAAGTTTTTCATCAGTCAAAGCTTTATAATCCAAAGTATTCCATCATCTCAATCCATAATACATGTTTCTTCTACAGGTAAATAGCTCCACACACAGCTCTAAAAGTCAGTTGGTATTTATATTTGTGGTCCAGGCAGGCCAGTTTTAAAATAGTTTATCGTCTCTGTCACACAGCTAAGCATCCCAAGAGTTTTTTTCCCCTTTTCCCAGCTGCAATCTAGAAGAGTGAAAGTTTCCAAGGACAACAAAAGTCTTATCTGGGTCTGGGCTTCAAGCCAAGTTTCCCTTAAACATAATAAATTGTAGTGCCGTGGTTTGCCACTAAATGTCGTTGATGCCGTCTTCCAGCTTTTTAAGTCCAAACTTATATTACAAGCTTTTCAAGTCTCTTTTTTTTAACAAAAAAATCTCAAAAGCACTTTTAGTCCCCACATTTCAAAGCTATATATATGTATTGATTCCAAATTAATCTTGTAATTTTCTATTTTCCCCCAAGCAATTAATTCATCGCTTTTCTTTTCCTGAGGGAATGGGGCGGAAATTCCCCTTCCCTCTCTCCTTGGGGAGGATTCTTTGCTTTGGGTGGTTTTTTTTCCAGGAGAAAGTTTTAAAGTCATAAAGAGAGGATAGGGCAATGATGGCGAACCTTTTACAGACTGAGTGCCTAAACCGCAACCCAAAACCCACTTATTTATCGCAAAGTGCCAGCATTGAGGTGCCCTCAGGGGGACGGGTGGACGTGGCCCACTGGGTGGACGTGGCCCACTGGGTGGGCATGGCTGCTATGGTAATGGCAGACTGGGTGGGCATGGCCACCTCGATGTTGCTTTTTTTTTTAATAACAAGTTTTATTAATTTTCCATTTTTACAAAGCTTCAGGTATTAAGGAAGCAACATGGTGGTTGGGTAATACATAGTCCAATAACAAGCTTTTCCATACATATGTCAGTTTACATCATCAAAAATTTCCTCTCTGTTTCCCTTGGTTATTATATCAAATTCAAATTAATACATTGCTAGTTATAACTCTAATCCTTTAAGACATTTATCAACAAGTTTTAACTTATGTGCCTCCAGATCCTGTTTTTAACTTTTATCTGATTTCAATTACCGTATTCCAGTTAGCTTAATGTCCATAGTATTTAGGTTTTGGATAACCCACGGGTCCCTTACTTCATTACAAAATAGTTATCATATCTAAAATGCACTTATTATTTATTCAACTAAATTCTTAGTTTGTTTCACAATCATACTCTACTTCTCATTCTAATACCATCGCTTACTAATAAAGTAACCTTTATCCTCTGAATCCATCTTCTATAATATAATTCAAAACTATTATTCTAGTAACTAATTTATTTCCCTTATAGATATAAATCCTGAATGTTAAATCCACTAATACCTTTTAAAATCTCCTTATCCCCTTAAGTGAGATTTAAGGCTCTTCCATTAAAGGTCACATAAAGAAAACCATTTTTTTAAGTCTAACTCTAGCCTTCCTTTTGTGCCAAACAGGCTTCCATAACAAAGCTTTTGAGTCCTCGGGTGGATCTCCCCGCATTCCCGCATATATCACTTGAATCAAGGGAGACCATCCAGTCATCAGTCTATCAAGGAAGCTAGTCCCTTCACAATCATTAAATTGTTGGCCAAATGTTTTGAATCTCCATATTTGACTTAATATATTTGTCATGCGTTCAGGCTGGTCTTCTTCTTCTGGTTTCAGCTGGTTTACATGAAAAGTCATATTCAGTGTTGTAGTTGTTTTTGGATCATCTGGATTATCTAGATTCTCAGTATATTGTGTATGTAAGTCCTCAGCAAGTTCCGTCTTAGTATTACTTTCTTCAGTTTCTGTTGCTGTTGTAGTTGTAGAGTCTTTAAATGAGCTCAAAGTTTGGGTATCAGAGTTCTGAGTAAATTGTAGGTGACATTCTTTAAAATCCACTTTGATATTAATTCCTTGTTCTTCTGTTGCTGTTTGGTTTGTAGGTTCATCTATTGAAGTCAAAGCTATGTTTTGTAGCTTTAAGGTGGCACGTATATCTTTCAGTGTAGAATTTGTTAGCTCAGTAGCCTCTAAGATTTTTTCAAGTATAAGTTTGAAATTAAGCTGTGGGTGGTGTTCCTCCATTTCTGTAATGTTTACGAATAATCCTTTAGTGGAGGCTATTTTTAATAAAAGTCAATAACTGTCCACCTCCACTATAGAGAGTTATTTTCACCACCCAGCTGTTTCAAGTTCTTATCTTTTTGTTAATGTCAAGGACAAATTTTAGTCTCAGAAGTCTCCCAGTCAGAAAAAAAAAATTCACTTGCTGTACCAAATTTCGCCACAAGATGTCCCCAGTAACATACAAAGTGGAGCTTTTATCTGGTTCAGAGAAGGAAAAAATAAATATTCCTTTTTTTTCAGCTTAGCAAAGAAATAAAACAATAAGTTTTTGTAGAAATGAAGAACTTTTTGGGAGCCCAGGTATCCAGAAATTACAAATCCAGGTATTTGGTCATTTAGTCTTGTTGTCCTTTTTTTTTTCCTTAGCTTTATAATCCTGGAGTAGGCAGAAGCCCCAGAATTAAGCTTGGGGAAAGGGGCATTTCCAAGGGCTTTTACAGGAAAATAGTTGGGAAACAGAAAAGGTAAAGTAAAGTCTCACCCAACTCCTCCAGCTGCTTTCTTCGTGCTTGGTAGTGCTTTCAGCTTTTGGCTGGTGCAACTTGATGAGCGGCCATGTTAATGGCCGCTCTTTTCCTCTTCGGTCCTGAGGAGCTGCCTCGGATCGAATGGAGAGGCTGCCGCCCCTCCGCGATCTCGCGAGGGTCCTCCCCAACAGTGGTCGCCCCTCCAGGGCGACTTTCAACCATTTCCAGGGTCTCCCAAGGAAGGAAAACCAGACGACGGTGAGAGCAGTCTCTCCGCGTGTCCACTAGCATCGCGATCCATAACCGGAAGCAACGACCTTGATGTTGCTTGTGGGGGGTGACACCTGTGGGGGCTGGGCAGGGTTGGGGAAGATCCAGGGGGGTCTCTGGCAGGTGGGGCGGTAGCCAGGAGTCTCGTCCTGCGGGGTGAGGCAGGGGGCAGGGTGGGGGTGCCACTGCCATGGGGCAAGGCGAGGCAGGGGCCAGTGAGGTTGCTGCCTGACACCATCAGCCACCGCACATAGAGGCCAGCAAGCGCATGGGGGCCAATGGTGTCTGTCAGCAGCCACAGCCTGCTGGCCCCTTGACTGGCACACTCTGGGGCTCCCCAACCCCCTGCCAATACCGGGCCAGCCCTTCAGCAGCAGGCGGAGTAGAGGAGGGGGGGAGGCACGTGATGCAGACCACTGGACACGCCTACTGTGTCTCATCTGTTTTTGCTTATGGTTGGAGAGCAGGTCGGTGCTGGTCATCTCCTCGGCCCCCTCGCAGATCTTGCCCTTGGCCGGCACATGGAGCCTGTTCCCCTCACGCACCCGATGCACCTTGGGCCCACCTTGGGCTGCCACTGCCAGCAGCTCGCGCAGGTTCATTAGGCCGTCGCTGCCACCTGGAGCAGCAGCCCCGCCCAGCACAAAGGAGGTGAAGCGGCTGGCTAGCAAGCTCGAGTAGAGGTGGTAGAGCATGCCCACGCCCAGCAAGCCAAAGGCCACCCTGAGCGGGGAAAGCTGGATCCCCATCGGCGCCATGGCCCCCCAGTTTCATCTAGGATTGCGTGCCTCTCCCCCATCTCTGCTGGGCCTGGGTGGCCATGACGCCAATGGGGATCCAGCTTTCCCCGCTCGGGGTGGCCTTTGCCTGCTGGCCCTGGGTGTGATCTACCACTTCTACGTGGGGCTTCCTAGCTGACCGCTTCACCTCCTTCATGCTGGGCAGGCCTGCAGTGCTGGGCGGCGGCCTAATAGACCTGTGCAAGTGGCTGGCGGCTGCAGTAGGTACTGAGGTGCGCGAGGGGAATGTGCTCCACCTGCGGTGAGCGCACAGGGGCTGACAGCATCCGGCAGCAGGGGCTGCGTAGCCCACTGTGAATACTGGGCCGGCCCTCCAGCAGCAGCACTATGGTGGCACTGGCAGCACACATAGTTGGGGGAACATGTGATGTGGACTGCCAGACACACCTACTCCATCCCATCTCCTCAGCCCCCTCAAGGGTCTTGCCCTTGGCCCACAGGTGGAGCGCATTCCCCTCATGCACCTCAGTACCTACTGTGGCTGCCAGCCACTCACGCAGGTACTTTACCACCTCTACTCAAGCTTGCTAGCCGGCCGCTTCATCTCCTTTGTGCTGGGTGGGGCTGCCACTCTGGGCGGTGATGGCGGCCTAATGGACCTGCGCGACCTGCTGGCAGCAATGGCGCACATGCCCACAGAGAGGGCTCTGAGTGGCGCCTCTGGCATGCGTGCCATAGGTTTGCCACCACTGGGATAGGGTCTCACCCAGTTCCGTCCACATTGCTCAAAAGTTGCTTGTTAGTGCTTATTTTCTTTGGTTGTCAGCAGCTTCTAACTGGCCACATGGATGTAGGCAGTCTTTCCCCCGCTAGTTTGGAGGGCTTCCTTGGATCAAACGGAAGGGCCACCACCCTCCCACCATCAATGAGGGTCCTGTCCTTCGTCATCTCTCCGGGGTGACTTTCGACCCTTTTTAGGGTCCCCAGTGGGGCGAAATTGAACGTGGAAGATGGAGCCCCATCTTTCTGCGTCTGTACACTGTGACGTCAAACCGGAAGTCCGGGTGGGTCTAATTCTATGATGTCATCAGTGGGGTGGCCAATCAGAGCTTGTGTGTGCAGAGTGGGCGGGGCCTGTGTGCGGGTGGAGGGGCTTATAATGCAAGTCTATGGAAAACAGGGCTAAATCAAACTGGTCCAGAATATCCATTTGCCATACTACTTTCCCCTTCGATGTTTATCTCGTAGAAGACCAAGCAGGGCCTGTCATGGGTCAGAGTTCTATCCCTTTTGCTGGATTGGGGTGAGACCTCTACGACCTGTCAGACCTCCCTCATCTTCTCCCTTGGTGTCACTGTGGGCTTTTCTGGCTTGGGCCAGGGCTCATGGTGCCAATACCGGGCATGGTGTGGGGCAATCGGCTGTTCAGTGGCCTCTCTTCCCATATCGGAGACATGCTCCCAGGCTCCAGCAGGGCTTTTCCCCCATGGAAGCGGTTTCCTCTTCTCTCCTTCCATGGGGCACTGGGCGTCTCTTGGGCATCTGGTGGGGCTGTTTCTCATGTTCTGCATAGTCCTGGTATTCCATCAGGTCAAGCTCCATGTTTGTGGCCAACCAGTACCATGCTTGAAGGTTGCCTGATACTCCCTGGGGTAGGCAGTTGCATTACGGCTCCTTGCTCAGCCCCTCCAGGAATTGGTAGACCAGCATATGCTTGGGCCAATCTCTCCGGTGAGCCACCAGGCCACAGAAGTCTCAGATGTACTCTGCCACTGGCTGCTTGCCCTGCTATAGGGAGCGGATGCAGATCTCCACATGCCGGGGTGCTCGAACCAGTCTCGCAATGCCTGCACAAAAGCATCCAAGTCTTGCAGCTCTGGAGTCCCCTCGTGGAGAGACACCAGCCATTCCGCCACATCTCCCTCCAGGTTAGATGTTACAGCATTGACCTGGGTGTGCCTGTCTGGGTACATCTGTCCATGGCATTCCATATAGTTGCAGACCTGGGTCAGGAAGTAGGCCAAGTTATTGGGCTACCTATCGAACTGAACTGCTAAGGAGGCAGCACTCAGTCATCTTGCACTAGGACGTACCTGGGCTGCAACCCCACTGCTGCCTGGTGTGCTTGCACAGGGGTGCCGGGTGCCGTTAGGGCTACATGTGCCAGCTCCTACATGCCAGTTTTGGCTTGGGCCCCTGCCAGGGCTTCATGAGGGGAGGCTTCCTCTGGTCTCACCCCACCATCTCTTTCTCTGTCAGCTGCTGACATCTCGAAGCTGCCAACCTCCTGGTGGGGTCCAGATAGGCTGTGACATTGGACAGCTGGTTTAATGTCAACTGTCCAGTTGGCATTTCCAGAAAAAGAAACTTGTGGGACATGATTTTACCAAGAGTATAATGCTTTACTGAAAATTTACATTGGCACAGAAGAAGCAAAACCAGCTCTGGTTTTCCTGCTCAAAAGCTTACTTAATTAAACAATAGATTCCCTTGTCCCCACCTACTGGGTGTTCACATTGTCCAATAGTAATACTTCTTGTTATGGGAAAAGTCCACTTCTCCATCGAGCACCCACATTAGTGACCTTGGCGTTATCAGCACCAAGCTCTCAAAGATGCCTCAGTTACCTAGATACCACCCCTAGCACCTTTGCATACCAGAATCTTGTCAAGCAAGGGAGAAAATGTAGGTGAAAGGGTGAATCAAATCTTATTTCACTCTTTGACAAAGTGACTAAACTAGTGGACCAGAGAAATGCTGTAGACATAGTATACCTAGACTTCAGTGAAGCATTTGACAAAGTAGACCACAACCTACTTCTTAGTAAAGTAGAAAAATGTGAGATAGACAGCATCACCACCAGATGGATTCATAACTGGCTGACAAATCCCACTCAATGTGTAGTCCTTAATGGAACTACATCTACATGAAAGGAAGGAAGCAGTGGGGTGCCACAAGGTTCTGTTTTAGTCCCCATACTCTTTAATATTTTCATAAACAATTTACTGTAGGCTTTTAAGAAGAGACTGGACAGCTTCCTGTGACGGCGGCGCTGATGGTGGCTGTTCTCAGCCGTCCGCCCTGGAATGTGTCAAAGCCAGCTGAGACAGCGAGCAACAGCTGTCTCGCAGCTTGGAATCTCTCTCCCTGGGCGAAGGGAAGGAGATGAGTTTCCCTCGGATAGTGGCAGGGCTCCCTGAGAGACCCCAAAGTTTTTTTTCTTTGGTGGTCGGAGGGTGAGAGCTCCCACGGAGTCTGAGGCGTTCTCCACATTCCAGGATGCCTTTGCTCTAATTTTTTTGGGGGGGCAAAGCTAGACGCTGCTTACACATCTGCTTTCAAAATGAACTTGTGAGTAAAATTTAAAGCAGACAGAGCTGACCAGGGAGATTATATCTGTGATTATTTTGAGACTTTAACTCTGGAAAAGATTTCATCTTCTCTCTTTTCTTATTTGAGAGGGGTGAAAAATGGCGCTGAGATGTTGTTTTTAAGAGTGAAAGGACCGGAACTTTAATTTGAAACAATGTAACAGCTTTCTTTTTTCTTCTTTTTTTTATTTACACAGGGGGCTTTTGTCTTTTTTCCCCTCGTTTTGTCTTCTTTTTTCTCTCTCTCTATCTTTGTTAAAGGTTTTATAAGATTTTAAGAGTTTTTTTTTTTTTTTTTTTTTTAAGATGGCTTCAAAGTATTTTGGAGCTTTTGTTTCTAAAGCCTCAATCTCCTCTTCGGTAATGCAGACAGCTCAGCAAGTTGAGTCTAAATTTCCACCTCTTTTCTCAGCTTTACCAGCAGTTTTACCTAAAGACTTACAGGACGCTTTGGAAGATAGTGTACGACGGATTGAAAAAGAGATAAGTGAAATTATTGAAAATAAATTTAGGAAATTGAGAGAAGATATAGCGTCTGTGCTTCAGAAGTTTGCTGATCACATAGATCGTTTGGATCAGCGTATTGATGTTGCTGTAGAAAATTTTGAAAAATTGGAAGATAAAATAGAAAATAAGGTGGAAATAATTCAGGATGAAATTACTATGTTACAATACAGAAGTATGGAATTTGCTTTAAGAATAAGGGGAATGCAGGAAAATAATCAAGAAGATTTGAGACAAGTGGTTGCAAAGGATATAGCTCTTATTTTGGAATCCGAGCCTGAAGAAATATTGAGAGAGACAGAAAAAGTTTTTAGGGTTAACTCAAGGGTTGCAAGACAGAGGAATCTGCCACGAGATGTGGTTATTTATTTTTTTAATAGATCACTTCGTAATAAAATTTTACAAGCCTTTTACAAGCAGAGATTTCAAATTGCAGCCCAGGATGTTATACTTCTGAAAGAACTACCTTCAAGAATTCTCAAAGTAAGAAAGCATTTTGCTTTTTTGGCTGATGAGCTTAAGAGGCGACAGATTCGTTTCAGATGGGAGATACCGGCTGGAATAGTGGTGAATTATGCCGGGACACGCTACAGACTTGATACAATTTTAAAAGCGAAAGATTTTTATACTTCTGTTTTGAAGGCGGGCTCTTTATTACCTACAGCTGAGATATTAGAAGAAAAGTTGGAAGAGCAATTGATAGAAGATATGCAGGTTAAACCTTTGCAACAATCTCTCTTGACAGAAGATTCTTTAATGAAATTGAGTACTTGTGGAGCTTTTAGAAGTAAAATAAAGGTGGAAGAAAAGCTGGAAGAGCAGCTGATTGAAGAAAATATGCAGGTTGAACCTTTGCAGCAGTCCTCCTTAACAGAAGATTCATCAAAGAAATTGGGCATGACTTGCGCAGCTTTTAGAACTGAGGTATTAGAAGAAAAGTTGGAAGAGCAACTGATAGAAGATTTGCAGGTTAAACCTTTGCAACAATCTTTTTTGACAGAAGATTCATTAATGAAATTGAGTACTTGTGGAGCTTTTAGAAGTAAGACAAAGGTGGAAGAAAAGCCGGAAGAGCAGCTGATTGAAGAAAATATGCAGGTTGTACCTTTGCAGCAGTCCTCTTCAACAGAAGATTTATCAAAGAAATTGGGCATGACTCATGCAGTTTTTAGAAGTAAAATAATGGAACAGCAGAAGGTTCTTCGTCATCTTCTAAGCAATAGATAATAGAAGGAGAAGTTGGAATATCAGCCGGCTAGTTATAAGGAGTTTTGTTAAATCTTTGTTATTTAGGGGAAAGTTTAAATTTATGATCTTTGCCTGGGAGAAGATTTTATAGGCTTTAATCTAGGGATTTAATATCTGAGAGTATTTACTATAACTTTTAATAAATGTATAAAGTTAATTTTTTGTTCTTTAGGGGAAAGTTTAAAAGCTTAAAATTATGATTTCTGCTCGCGAGAATAGTTGATAGGTTTTAATTTGGTGATTTAATATTTGAGAGTACTTATGATATATTATGATATATTAAAAGTGGATAAGAATGTTGTAAGGTTTTGATTTGGGAGAAAAGGTTATCACAAAATTTATTTGGGTTTGGGGGGGAAAGAGTTAAGAGCTAAGTTTATATTGTTCAAAAGAAATACACATCTCGGTGTGGAGAAGGTGGATAAATTATATGAAGAATAAATATGGGATTTAATGGGTAAACTTTGATTAGAGTAGAGATGATTAAAAGTATTGTTTTGATTATGAACAATTTTTGTTTTAAATTTGGCATTATTTGATTTTGATAATTGATTTTCTTTAATTTGTTTAAATTTGTTTTGTATTTGAGTTAAAGTAACTTATTGATTTTGTTATTTGTATAGTTGGATAGGTTTAGTTAGATTTAGTTTGCATTAGTTAAAGTTAAGTAGATTTTGTTTAATATGCTTGAAAACCCTGTGCCAAGCTCTGGGAAGTGGGAGGGAGGGGAGGTTGGGGTGGGTGGGTTTTTGGGACTGGGAGGGAGGGGGGTCGGGGTGGGGGGGTAGGTAGATTAGATGATAGGATCAAAGTAAGATAATAAGGGATAACTTATGAGAGAGATGTTGCTTGGGCATTTCCCCGGTACTGTATCCGAAGAGGGATGAGAGAGGAGGAGAAAGGTTAGGGAGGAAGTAGGATGGCAAGAGGAGAGGGGGAGGGGAGAGAGAGGAGGAGGAGAAAGGTTTGGGAGGAAGTAGGATGGTGAGAGGAGAGGGGGAAGGGAGAGAGAGGTGAGGGGAGGGAGAAGGAGGAGGGAAGTAAGGGAGAGTATAAGAGAGGGCGGATGCAGTTTCAGGGGGGTGGGCAAGCGACATCTAGGTGTATTCATTCTATCTTGTCAAATGTGAAATTTCTTCTTTTTTGTTTATGTAATTGATAATTGAAAAATAAAAACTTTTTGGGAAAAAAAAAGAAGAAGAGACTGGACAGCCACTTGTCTGGAATGGTGTAGAGCAGGGGCCTGCAACCTTAAACACTCAAAGAGCCACTTGGACCCGTTTCCCAGAGAAAAGAAAACACTGGGAGCCGCAAAACTTGCATGCGCATGCATGCGTGCGCACGAGGGGGAGGGGAGCTTGATTGAAGAGTTTAATTAAAAAGAAATAGAGGCTGCTGTGCATGAGTTCTCTCTCTCTCTCTCTCTCTCTCTCTCTCTTTTTCCTCTCCCTCTCTCTTTCTCTCTCTCCCTTTCCTCTCCCTCTCTCTTTCCTCTCTGTAACGATGCTAAGAAAAAGACTCAGGCATGTCTTGAGCAGAGGTTTGAAGCTGTATGACACAGCTTCACACAGCTTCTTTAACTCTGAGTTTATTGTTTCTTATATACTTTTTACATACATAGGCTTTACCATTAACTGCTGACATTTTACATTTAGAAGTTTAACCTTTAGTTGTTGACATAAAGTAATTGAAAAATTCCTTCATATAAGCAATTATTTTCTAGTAACACATTACCTGTTGAAAGCAGGTAAAAACAAATACAGGTAAATTAGAAAAGGAGAAAGAACTGATAAAGACAAGAAGAGATAAAGACAGGAAGAGATAAGGGGGAACTTAAAGCATATTATTTATTTAGGTGGGTAAGATATTAAGTCAAAAGGGGGTGATCTTTTGGCTGCTTCCTTGGGACAAAGGGTATCAAAAGGTTATGAGGTTTGTGGGGGGCAATGCATGGCAGTTTGCTGCACGTGCAAATTCCCCCACATCTCACTTTTCTCTATTTTATTAATGAAGACATCATCTTAAGATGGAGTAGTTAGTGGGTCTTAGTTTAGTATGGAAGATTGCAAGACATCTTATTAAGTAAAGAGAAAAGACATTGAAATAAACAACAACAGCTGATAAGGATAGCAACTATTATAATGAGATATTGAACATTCTTTCCAAGAAGGCCAATGGAAAGCCATGACCATAGAGCACTCCACCAATTTTTAAATCCAAAGCCAAATTATGTAAAACATTAATTTGCTTTTGAATAATGCCAGATTGATCAGAAACATTGAAATAACACATAAAACTGAAGCTGGGACATACACAGGTATAAGACAGGTAGAGAGTAAATTTTCCATGTCATATGATTCAGAAATACAAAAGTCTGTCACTTGTGTTACATTAGCTAATTGCACCCAAATATTATATTTCATCCGTGATTCTAAAGGATGAGATGGAAGAGCTTGAGCTCCCACATAGCAATTAAGAAGGAAAGAGAGGCAAAGAATGACTAAGGAATTTGCAGTCAAAACCACAAATATGGCAGCGCATAAATTCTCTGGTGTAGGTTCTTTTCCCTGTTGTCTCAAAACCTCCTGCGCTTTGGATGTTAGGTTCTTCACATCGCCCCAGGTCATTGGCCAACTGCGATGGCAAGAGCGAAAGGGACGTTGTGCTGTCTGAAGAGTCACCTGCTTCATTTCCGGTATTGGGTTCTGGACTTGATGCCACGACATCTTTGGCTGGCCGCACACACCGGGCTGGAATCCAGAGAGGGCCTGTAGGAGCAAGCACAGCCGCATAGCCTCGTCCCCATGTTAATAAAGGAACTGGACCTAGCCAGGTTTTATCAGGCAATTGCCGATAATATACCAATGGATTAGGAAGCACAGCTTTCTGCTGAAAGTGACGCTGGTAGGCAGTAGTGTTTTGAAAAGAAATATTTAGCTGGTTTAAAGTTATTAAGACTTTATTGATTTGACACAAATTAGGTACCCTTGATCCCTCCTTTTTTAATTGTTTATGAAGGCAGTCCTTAAAGGACCGATACATATGTGAGAAACAAAGGATAGCTGCTGTAAAGTTAAAACAAAGCCATAAGATTGGAGTTGATCCTGGGCGTGATGTAAGCACCTGTAAGATTAAAAATAAGTTGGCACACATAATGAGAATCAGAGATTAAGTTAAAAGTCTGTTGAGAAAAGGTGTGGAAAGCTAAAATAGCAGCAGAAGAGATAAGTTATTTTGAAAATAAAATTGAAAATCAAATTTTGGGATAAGAAGAACAATATTAATTAAATCAGTCCCATTTCAAGGACAAACTTGATTGTGTCCTGAGGTTATTTCAGCAACAGCCTGGATAAAAGATAACACATTTTGGGATGGGATAAGTAAAGCCATTCAATACAATATACTTTTTGCGCTTCTAACACAGCTAATACTCCTGTAAGTAGCTTACTAGTAAGAAATATCAAAAGTGTTAAGTGACAATTTTTATATGGAATTCTGTCCACAAATTGAGTACTCAAGTACTTAATTTGCTCAACTGTGGTAAATGCTGGAACTACAAATGAGATCTCCAGGTTGTTTTCCTTTGGTCAATAAGTTAAATTCCAAGTTAATCAAAGATGGAAACAGATTTCTATTAAGTAGGTTAAACATTTACAAAACTTAAGTTTTGCCAGCTGAAACTGCAAGAGCGGGGATTAAATTTCATCTCCATTCGCAAACTGGAATTCTAAGCAGAGAGGAAAAATAAAGTTTAAAACAAACAGTTCCCCCCCTTCTTTCTTTTGATCTCTCTTGCTCTTAAAGCAACACAGCCAGTTGAAAAACAAAAGAGACAGGAAAAAATTTTGTTACAAACTTCTCACTACTTCTTTGTGATAACAAAAACTGGAGTGTTCTATGGACTAGTGGAAGGGGCAATGTGTTTGGCTCGTAATTGTTCTTGAACAAGAATTTTTAAGGCCTGTAATTTGTACAGAGGAAGAGGCCTTTGTTCCACCCAAACAGGGGTAGTAGTTAACCAAGTTAAGGGTAAGACAAACATTTTATTCATCGAAGGTGACAGTAGCCCCCCATTTACTAAGCAAGTCTCATCCCCAAAGGTTGACATGAATGTCAAGAATGAAAGGACGAAGTTGAACAGTTACAGTAGAATTAGGAAGACTTGCAGAAAGAAATTGTGTACTTTGTCGTGCACCTTGTCGCCCTCCTACACCCCAGACACTAGGGCATGGGTCAGTGGGCCAAGATGCAGGCCAATCTTTAGCTGAAATTACTGAAACATCAGCCCCTGTATCAATTATGCCCTCAAAAGGCTTACCCTGAAAAAAGACTGTCTGACGGGGTCGCTGGGTGGTGATTGGGGTGGTTAATGCAATTACAACAGGATCTGTGGAACCAAACCTGCCGTCCCCTCGATCCCTATCACGACCCCCTGCAGGGACAAAATAGGGCAAATGGAGTAATTGTGCAGGACTAGTATTACTTGGCAAAGTCTGTGGCATGTTAGTCCATAATTGAATAAAGATGACACCTGTATAGTCAGAATCAATTACTCCAGGTATTACAAAAATTCCCTTTTTTCCCATGCTAGATCGAGGCAAAATTAATCCAATATATCCAGAAGGGAGAGGTCCAGAAAGTTGTGAAGGAACTATTTGTACTTCTCCTGGAAATTTGAAACACACTTCTTGTTGGATAGTTAAATCTATCCCAGCACTCCCTCTAGTGGCAGCAGGGCTATTGTTAATTGTTGATGGAATTACTGAAGTGTCTCTGTTTGGACCAGGGCCAGAGACCGGCCCGCTTTGAAGTTTCCCGACCTACATTCATTAGTCCAATGAAATCCCTTATTACACTTAGGGCATTTTGTTTTTGGACGTCTCCCAGCATTATTTTTAAATGGTCGGGAGGCATACTTTCCTCCCCCAGGATTTCTGCATTCCTGTTTAAAGTGTCCAATTTTACCACAATTATAACATTTCCCCTGAGGTTTTGTAAGAGCTGCAGCTAAGAGATTAGTTTGAAAAGAAACAGTCCCTATGTCCTGACATGCTTTGATCATTTCTGCTAAATCTGGTTGAGCTCCCAATCCAATAATGGCCCGTTTACATTCAGAGGTGGCATTTTCTTTAGCCAATTTCATAAGCAATTCAGCTTGGGCATCAGGATTATCAATTTGTCGTCTCAAGGCATCTTGCAGACGGTTAATTAAAATCTGCATATGGTTCATTTGCCTTTTGACAAATATTTGAAAATGCTTGAGGTGGTTTCCCAGTTATAGGAATTTTTCCAAAAGCTTTGTAAGCACATTCAGAGGATATTTGAAGAGTAGCTATAGGCAAAACAATTTGTGCATCCACTGGAGTGTAATCACCAGAGCCATATAACTGCTCTGGGAGGTAAGCACCTCCAGAAGTTGCTGCTCTTAATGCACATTGATGTCTAAACTCACTATCCCATACCACATACTGAGCTGGTGTTAATAACATACGAATTGTTGTTTTCCAATCTTCTGGTACCAAAACATGATTCCTCATTGTTGCTTCTAACATACCTTGCACATATGAACTACCTAACCCAGTATCTCTTATACCCTTACGCAATTCTGTTAAGATTGCATAAGAAAGTGGTTGATATTCAACCACTGGGGCTCCATTTGCATCTACCTGCCCAGTCAAATGTACAGGACAAACTGAGAGCATATCTGCTATTTCCTGCCTATCTCCCTCTCCTTTCGCCATTTGATTTTCTAATACATGGCGAATAGAAACATAAGATCTAGAATTCTTTTGCTCTGAAGGTGTTACATCTATCGTGGAAGATATAGGAGCTGATGGAACTGAAACCTTTTCATGATTAAAACCTGGAGAGGAAGTAGAACTTAATTGTACTGCATCAGCCCCATATTTTTCCACTGCGTGGTGACATTGATGCCAACAATGCAAAACATCCACTGAGGCTCGGGGTTCCTGATGAAGGGTGTTACCTATTCTTTCCCAATCCTTAAGTTGGAGTGTCCCCCTTTCAGGATACCAAGGACAGTTTTTTCCTATCTCACTCACCAGCTTCCTAAGCTCCCTTTCAGGCATGGTCATGCCCGATTTGTGTAAGAGAAACTTTAACTCTCTTACATGCTTTTGCTGATGGTGAGATATATTGCAGCCCATACTTACAGTTTGAGAAATCTCGCAGGACAAGAAGACGAGAAGGTGCACCAAGGGGTCTGTTCCAGACGACTGTAAATATGTTGGTTGCTGCTTTCCCTTGGAAGGGGATGTCCCAGTTCAAGGTGCCATTTGTAACGATGCTAAGAAAAAGACTCAGGCATGTCTTGAGCAGAGGTTTGAAGCTGTATGACACAGCTTCACACAGCTTCTTTAACTCTGAGTTTATTGTTTCTTATATACTTTTTACATACATAGGCTTTACCATTAACTGCTGACATTTTACATTTAGAAGTTTAACCTTTAGTTGTTGACATAAAGTAATTGAAAAATTCCTTCATATAAGCAATTATTTTCTAGTAACACATTACCTGTTGAAAGCAGGTAAAAACAAATACAGGTAAATTAGAAAAGGAGAAAGAACTGATAAAGACAAGAAGAGATAAAGACAGGAAGAGATAAGGGGGAACTTAAAGCATATTATTTATTTAGGTGGGTAAGATATTAAGTCAAAAGGGGGTGATCTTTTGGCTGCTTCCTTGGGACAAAGGGTATCAAAAGGTTATGAGGTTTGTGGGGGGCAATGCATGGCAGTTTGCTGCACGTGCAAATTCCCCCACACCTCTCCCTCTTTCTCTTTCCTCTCTCTTTCTCTCTCGCTCTTTCCTCTCCCTCTCTTTCTCTCCTCTCTCCTTTCTCCCCTCTTTCTCTCATCTCCCTCTCTTTTTTTTCTCTCTCTCTCCCTCTCTTTCTCTTTCTCTCCCTCTCTCTTTCCTCTCCCTCTCTCCCTCTTTCCTCTCCCCCTCTCTCTTTCTCTCTCTCCCTTTCTCCTCTCCCTCTCTCTCTTTTTGTCTCTCTCCCTCTCTTTCTCTCTTCCTCTCCCCCTCTCTCTTTCTTTCTCTCTCTCCCTCTCTCTCCTCTCCCTCTCTCTCCCTCTCTCTCTTTTTCTCTCTCTTTTTCTCTTCCCCCCTCTCCCTCCCTCCAATCTTCTGCTCACCTGGCAAGCTGGCTTCAAGCTGTTCTCCAACAAGCTGACACACATTCTTATTGGGCTGGCTCTCTCCTGCCCTTCCTGCTTCCTGCAGAGACACAGCCAAGACAGGAGCCCCACCCAATAAGCTTGTCAGCGCATTGGAGAACAGGGTGAGGCCGCTCTCTTTTTTACAGAGAGAGAGAGAGAGAGAAGGGAAGTGCAAGTGCCTCTCTTTGTCTCCCTCTCTTTCTCTCTCTCTGCAAATGGCAGAGGAGGCTGGGAGCCACAGTAGAAGGCTCAAATAGCCGCATGTGGCTCCGGAGCTGCGGGTTGCCGACACGTGGTATAGAGTCTCCTGCTTGAGAAGGTGGTTGGACTAGAAGACCTCCAAGGTCCCTTCCAACTCCATTATTCTGTTATGGGGAGACGGAAATGTAAGCACAGACTAATCAGGTTTTGGAGCTAAATTTATAAAAAGGTGGCTGAGTTTACAAATTACAAATGCCACTAGACAAAACCAGATGGAGTTCACATATTAAACATAGTTATTTTTAATCCACAATTACCTGGACTCACACATAAATTTAGTGCACTGTAATTTACAAACCACGAGCCAGTCTGGTGTAGTGGTTAAGGCATCAAGCTAGAAACCAGGAGATGAGTTCTAGTCTCATCTCAGGCATGAAGCTGGCTGAGGTGACTTTGGGCCAGTAACTCACTCAGCCATAGGAAGAAGGCAATGGCAAACCACTTAAAAAACCTCAGGCAGTCTCAGAGAACTGGATACAATTGAATGGAAGAAAAAAAGTTAACAAACTGGTATTGCTCATTTCACACAATAAATACATTACTTGGTGGGTTGCTTGCTTAAAATCTGTGAAGGCAAAACAGGAGGTGCTAAGCTTTATTCGGCATTCATATACCAGTGAAGGCTGATTCCCCATACATTCTCTTTTATTATATTTTGACAATTATTAAGTGCTTAGAGAAATATGACAAACAGTACGTGATCAAATACTTCAGTCCTGCAATATTTAGTAAATGTATTTGAAGGTGCACATTTTTATGAACTGGAAGCTACTTTGGACAAGTAGGGAAAACCTTAATGAAAATATGCTACACTATATATGTTTATATCCTGACTCTTTTGATGCATTCAAGGTGTTCTTCTAGAATGTTCTTCCTGCATCAACTTAGGAAGTTCAGACTGCCCCAGGAGCTGTTGATACCATTCTACAGAGGAATTATTGAGTCTGTCATTTGTACTTCTATAACTGTCTGGTTTGGTACAGCAAGCAAATAGGACAGGTACAGATAGTTAGGACTGCAGAAAAAACAATTGCAACCAGCCTGCCTTCCATAGAAGACCTGTATATTGTGAGAGTCGGTTTGATGTCGTAGTGAGACAGACGTGGAGAAGTGGAGTTCTGCACCCCACAGCTGATTTCTTTCTGCCAGGGGGACCTAAAGGCCTGAAAGTCACCCCAGAGAGGCGACAATAAAGGAGGGGACCCTCGTCGATCATGGGCAGGAGGCAGCCAGCCCGTTTGAGCTGAGGAAATCCCTCCAAACCGACAGAAGAAAGATGGACTGCATTCATGCAGTCAGTCCAAGAGTTACTGACAGCCGGGAAGGGCGAGGAATAGCCTGTTGTGCAAGTTCTGAGGTTTTGCTTGATAAAAAAATACAGAAAACCAGAAGTTGCCTTTAAGCTTTACGTTTTTTCCCCTCACATTTTTTATTAATTTTACAATATTACATTTACATATTTGAAAAGTAGCGTGGCGGCTGAGCACAGTAATTCCATTACATTTGAATATCATCAGTACAAATCTCAAAGTATTACAACAACTATTTCACTCTCTTTCCCCCATAATATCTACTGCCATGTTCGAACCAATACAGTTCTTATTCTATCAATCAAACAAAAAGTAGCTTTCTAATATTAATCAATAATCTTCAGTCTATACATATCTTAATTAATTTGACATTCCACCTTTTAGACAATAACCTAGTAAGTTTTTCTTAGCTTTAATTTCTCATTGATACTTAAGTTTAACGTTTAATCGTTATCATTTCCAGATTTTAAATGATCCCAATTTCTAAGTCTCATATCTCACATTTGGGGCTAATACTTTTTTTTTCTTTTCTTCCTTCTACTTCCTTTTTTTCTTCCTTTCCAGAAAGAGAAAAAAAATAAAAAAAAATAAAAATAAACCACCAACATTTGTACCACAAACCCATATACAAATTTAATTATTAGTATTTATACTTCTAAGTTTTACTTAACATTTGTCTCAACTCATAACAATATCTTAAATTCAAATCTTAGTTATTTGTAAACGTTCAAACTTTTAGCCAATCAGTAACCTGATAGTTAATTTTCCCTTAATATTTTAATTTAACATTTAATATTTATTTTTTCCAGATTTTTAATTAAATACAAGTCCTTTATCACAATTCCTCATACATTCTAATATTTAAAATACACACCTTGTATATAAATTCTACCATCTATCTTACCAATCTAATAAGACAGTATAATATTATTTCAATATGTTTCTAGATTTTATGTGACCAAAATTTTCTTTATCTCAAATCGTTACAACAGTGGTTCTCAACCTTTCTAATGCCGTGACCCCTTAATACAGTTCCTCATGTTGTGGTGACCCCCAACCATAAAATTATTTTTGTCGCTATTTCGTAACTGTAATTTTGCTACTGTTATGAATCGTAATGTAAATATCTGATATGCAGGGTGTATTTTCATTGTTACGATTTGAACATAATTAAAGCATAGTGATTAATCACAAAAATAATATAGCAATGCTTGATGGAGAAGCTTACTCTTCCTTGCTCAAAAATGTTGGGAGGGAGGGAAGGGGAAGGAAGGAAGGAAGATTGAAGGGGAAAGGAAGGAGATGGAGAAGGAAGGAGATTGAAGGGGGAAGGAAGGAGAGAGAGAGATTGAAGGGGAAGGGATGGAGATGGAAGGAAGGAAGATTGAAGGGGAAAGGAAGGAGATGGAGAAGGAAGGAGATTGAAGGGGGGAGGCGCTGCCAAGGACGCACAAGCAGCTCCGCACAATTGCCCGGGGAGGGGGGGAGGCTCTGGCGGAGAACCCGGTGGAGAGCCAAGCGGCGGCACCTCTGGGGCCTCAGAAGTCGCGTGGAGGATCTGCGCACCTCAGAGCCGCCGGCCGCCCTCTCACACCCACCAACCTGGAGCCCCCCATCCTCATCCCAGCACCTTTTGCCCTCTCCCAGCTGCCCGCCCGGGACCTGCCCGCCCCTCCAGCCATCGCAGCGGCGGGGTCGCAGGAGCCCCTTTCCACACCGCGCAGCCCATCGCATGAGACAGGGGTGCGGCCGGAGCACCAGCTCCCACTCGGAAGGCGCCGCTTCTCCCCTCCCGGCCCGGCTGGCTGGCCTCCGACGCACATGCAGGCATCACTGCTGCCTTGCCCTCTTCCCCGCCCCCTGGCCGCTTCTGAGGCCCCTTAGCCTGGCAAGCCAGGAAGGAGCCGCTCCTGCCTGGCAGCCCCACAGCTGCGCTGGGTGCCAGAGGGCCGAGGCGGCCTTCGACGGCGAGACACGGGCTGGGTGGTGTGGGGGAGACTCCTGCGCGGTGCAGAGGGCGGCTGGGGCGGAGCGCGGCCAGGCAACCAGGAGGCATGGAGACCGGCTTGGCGCCGCAGCTCAGCTTACCCGGCAGCGGCGGCAGCGGTTTTCTCACCCTTCTCTCCTCCTTCTGCCTGCTGCCCCCAAAGCGGCTCAGGTGGGAGCCGGGAGGAAGAGGAGTGCCTGGGGGGAGCAGCCGGGCTGGTGGAGGGGCTGGCGGGCCACATGGCACCAGCCCCCACTGCGTCTCCATTGATGGATGGAGGACCAGGCCGGGCAGCGCGGAGACGGCAGCAGCGGTGGCCGCTGCTGTATCATCGGGGGTCCCTGCCACCCCCGCACTGCCCGGCCTAGTCTTCCGTCCATCAATGGAGCTGCGGTGGGGGCTGGTGCCGTGCGGCCCACCAGCCCGGCTGCTCCCCCCCAGGCACCCCTCTTACTCCTGGCGCCCGCCCGAGCCGCCTTGGGGGCAGGAGGAAGGAGAGGAGAAGGGCAAGAAAACCGCTGCCGCCATCCCCGCCGCCCCACCGCTGCCCGGCCTCGCCCTCCGCCCATCCGATAGAGCTGCGGTGGGGGCTGGTGCAGTGCAGCCTGCCAGCCCCTCATCCAGCCTGGCTGCTCCCCCCCAGGCACCCCTCTTGCTCCGGCGCCCACCCGAGCCGCCTTGGGGGCAGTAGGAGGAAGACGGGGAGGAGGAAGAGGATGACAAGGAAGCCACCATCAGCACTGGGCCCCAGGAGGCGGCAAGGGTTGCAGTAGTCCGGGTGGGGCCCCTGTCGCTAACTTGGCTTGCCTACAGGAAATACACAATGAGATGTAGGTCTGAACGTCGTGTCGGATTCGGGGCCACCAGAAGGTACGGGATACCAAATTCAGGGTCTTGAACAGGCCAAAATGCCCCGCTGCTGGATTATGGTGACATTGGGTGGGGATGAGTCCTCTGAGCGGGCCTCCAGGCACATAGAGCCGATCACGATAGTGGAGGAGTCCATCCACAACTGTCCATGGTGAATTGGGCCCCACCTCCTCCTTTCGCTGAGCCACCCACCCATCCTGCTGCTGGGCCTCTCGAATCCGAGCCCGTACATCTATTGGCTCCCTCACCGCAGCAAAAGACTCAATAGGGAGCACTGTCCTGGGCAGAAGCTTGTCTTCTGCTCGAGAATATTCGGGCTTCCTGGACAGAGCATCCGCTCTTTGATTGTGACCACTCGGTATGTACGTCACCCGGAAATTGAACCTTACAAAGAAGAGAGACCATCGGATCTGGCGTTGGTTCAATTTCCGAGCAGTCTACAGGCTTTCTAAATTCTTATGGTCCATCCGGACCGTGATTTGATGCCGCGCCCCTTCCAGATGATGCCCCCAGGTCTCGAACGCCACTTTAATGGCCAATAGCTCCTTCTCCCAGATGGTATAGTTGCGCTCCGTCAGATTCAATTTCCATGAATAGTACGCGCAAGGGAAGAGGGCACCGCCGGGCATCGTTGCCTGGAGTAACACCGCCCCAATGGCAATGTTGGAGGCATCCGTCTCCACGACAAATGGCCGTTGCGGGTCAGGATGCTTCAGGATGGGCTCTTTCATGAAGGCTTCCTTCAAAGCCTGGAAAGCCCGTTGTTCTGGAGCGTCCCACTGAAACCGAGTCTTTTTCTGCAGGAGCCGAGTAAGGGGAGCTGTCATGGTAGCAAATCCGGGGATGAAAGTCCGATAATAGTTGGCGAACCCAAGAAATCGCTGGACATCCTTCACACGACGTGGTGGTTGCCAACTCTGCAAAGACTCCACCTTACTCAGGTCCATGGCGATGCCCTCAGGAGAAATGCGGTGACCCAGGAACTCAATAGTCATCTGGTAGAACTGGCATTTCTCTAATTTAGCATATAGCTGATGTTCTCGAAGCCGCTGCAAGACCTGACGGAGATGCCAATGGTGCTCCTCTTGCGATGGGGAATAGATCAGGATGTCATCCAGGTAAATCACCACAAACTGATCTAACAAGTCCCGGAAAATGTCATTCATAAAGTGTTGGAAAACAGCAGGGGCGTTGGTCAGGCCAAAGGGCATCACCGTGTATTCGAAGTGCCCGTACCAAGTACCACATGCCGTCTTCCACTCATCACCCGACCGAACTCTGACAAGGTTGTAAGCTCCGTGCAAGTCCAGTTTTGTGAAGATTTTGGCCTCACGGAGCCAATCCAAATTGGGGATGAAGGGCAGCGGGTATCGGTTGTGCACTGTGATGGCATTTAATTTCCAATAATTGCAGCAAAGCCACAATTCACTGGACTTCTTCTTGACGAAGAGTACGGGTGCAGATACTGGTGAGGACGAGGGGCGAATAAACCCCCGAGCCAAATTCTTGTCCAAAAAGTCCCTCAACGCAGCCAACTCGGGGTCCGACATGGAATACAAACACCCCACTGGAAGAGGCGCGTTAGGGACTAAGTCAACGGGGCAGTCATAAGGCCTGTGCGGGGGTAATCGATCCGCCTCAGTCTCGCTGAACACATCAGCATACTCTGCCAATTCAGAGGGTAAGGAGACCCCCGTGGGCCCCTCTACCTGACCAGCACAGATGTGACGGGTGTGGTCCACACACTGCAGGCTTGGAAAGGTGACCAGATTCTGAGACCAATAGATCTGGGGGTCATGCGCCCGTAGCCACGCCATTCCCAAGACCATGGGAAAATGCAGGTCTGAGGTGATATAAAACTGAATGGCCTCCTCATGATTACTGATGGCCATACATAGCGGTTGCGTGGCGGCCTTAATTGGCCCAGACAGAAGCACTCGACCATCAATGGTCTCCACTAACATCGGCGGATCCACCAGGCATTGGGGAATCATCCATTTAGCCACAAATGCTGCGTCCATAAAGTTCGTAGTGGCCCCAGAATCCATCAATGCATGGACAGGAATCCCCTTGGGCAACGTAGGAAGAAGCAGGCGTGCCTCCAAGATCAGATGTTTTGGGGGTCCATGGGCAGCATCAGAAGGACGTGATTCAGAGTTGCGGGACGCCCGACCCAAAAGGCCTTTTAGGTCGGGCGTGGCCCGTTTCCCAACAGGGAAGCCGAGGGCAGTCTCGGGACTGCCTCTGTCACAGATGCCCCTCGTCGCTTCTTGGGGCAGAAAGCAGCCAAATGTCCAGGGTCCCCACAATAAAAACACAACCCCCCCCCCCCCCGAATGTCGCCTGTTCATCTCTGCCACCAATAGACGAGGACTGGCAGCACCTAACTCCATTGGCTCCTCCCTCTGGACCGGGGTCACACAATGGGGGGCTTACGGATCTCTGGGGTAGCACGGCGACTCCTTCGTTGCTGCAGCCGGGTGTCGATCCGCAGGCAGAGATGAATGAGCCCATTAAGGTCCGGGGGAAGCTCAACACGGGCCAACTCATCCAACATCTCCTCCGACAAGCCATCCTGGAAAGCGTCCATGAGCGCAGCCTCATTCCAGGCTGAATCCTGGCTAAGCAGCTGAAATTCAGTGATATAGTCCTGCAGGGGGCGTCGGCCTTGCCTCAGGGCTTTCAAACGCCAGGTAGTTGTCTGAGTCTTGATGGAGTCCTCATACATCAACCGCATGTGCTCACAAAACCCCACAAAGTTGTCCAGCAATGGGCTACATTGGGCTAACAAGGGTGTGCCCCAAGGAGCTGCAGAACCAGAAAGCAGGCTTATCATAAACCCCACTTTATCCCGGTCAGTGGGGAAATCATCTGCTTTGACACTAATGTACAAGTGGCATTGTCCCATGAACACAGGAAACATGTCCAGGTTGCCATCAAATTTGTCCAGCCTCGCCACTTGGCATTTTCTCCTGGGTGGTGGTGGAGCAGCAGTAACCTGGGCAGATAGCTGAGCAACTTGAGCAGATAACAAAGCCAGCTGCTGGGTGAGCTGGGCGTTCTCAGCACGGAGCTCCTCCATGATAGTAAGGGGTGAGGCTGAAGGCAAACTGTTCTATCCCAGCCTATTGCCGTCCTTGTTAAAGGCACAAGGACCAAACCCCTGCTGATGCAATAGGCTGGAGACTTTGCAACAAAACAAAACTCTTTTAATATGGTTGACAAACCTGTCAAATAGTCCAAAACACAAACAGCAAAACTCAAGTCCAAAGGAAACATGATGCAAACAGACGAGAAGTCACAAGCAAGACGGACAGAGGAGTCACAAGCAAGACGAACAGACCAGGATTCCAAGCACTTTGCAAACGGTTGCCTTTAGCAACCAGCACCGCCCACACTTCCTCTCTTTATAAAGCAGTCCCAAGGCGTTGCCTCTCAGTGCCTTCTCCTTTTTTCCTGGAGTAGTCGCATTGACTGCTGCTGATTTACTCTTGCTAATTGACGACGGGAGCATGCATCAATTAGCAAGTCCATCAGATGTGATTCTTCCGAGTCTGACTCACACAGCTGAGCTTCATCAGAAACACGACTGGAGGGCCCAGGCTCTGCATCAAACTGTGAGTCCTGTAATTCATCAGAGCCTCCCTCTGCCCCTGATGGCCCTTCAAATGCCTCCTCCACCTCCTCCTCAGATTCCTCAGACTCAGCTGTTGTGATCACAGGCTGGCACGGAATCACAACAGGTCAGGCTGGCTGGGGATCGCAGGGGCTGGTCTCCCTTGGGCCACGGCTTGTGGGAAGGCTGGCCCGCTCAGCGGAGCCTCCAGTGGGCTGCTCCCAACAGGGATCCCGGGGCTTCCCCGGGCGGCTCCAAGGCCACGAGGCCCTGGCCGCGCTTCCCCCAGGGGGTGGGGCACCTGGGCACAGGACCAATCAGGAGCCCTGCAGAAGGTAAGTCTGCCTGAGAGAGAGAGAAGGGAAGCGAAAGTGCCTCTCTCTCTCTCTCTCTCTTTCTCTGCAAATGGCGGAGGAGGCCATGCGGAGACGGATGCGGAGCAATGTCTCGGTTCCTAAGACCATCGGAAATATGTGTTTTCCGATGGTCTTAGGCAACCCCTGTGAAACGGTCGTTCAACCCCAAAAGGGGTCGCGACCAACAGGTTGAGAACCGCTGCGTTACAATATCTTGTGTTCAGAATACATATTCTATCCATTTAAATATATTCTATTTTAGATCTCATTTATAGATCAAAAGCCCAATCTTTTTCAATCTTATTCTAGTTTTTTTTCTCTGCCAGGTCATTTTTTGTATCTTTGCCTTTAAATCATCAAAAAAATCTCCTTGTGTTGTTGTGGCTATTGTTTGATGTTGATAAGAGCATCCAGTTGATGTTTTCTTAAGAGGACTAGTTAATTTAGCTGGTAGTCTCTTTGTTTTTCCAGTTCGATGTGGTTGTCCCAAAGTATTTATCTTCTCTTTCATCTGTTTTTCTTTTTTATCTTCAAATTCCTTCCGGTTTATAAGAAAAGTCCTTTCCTTGTTCTCTATTATCAGTTTCTTTTTTGTGTTTTCCATTGTCTGTATTTGTTGAGTATATAAGTCTTCTGTCATAGCATTTAGTTGTTTCACTTTCTCTATAGAATTCTGTATAGATAATTCTTTGGTTGAAGTCATAGTTTGAGTTTGCATATCCAGACTTATACGTAAAGTTTGGATCATCGCTTTTAACATACAAAGAATTTGTTCCTGTACTTCCTCTGTAGAAGAAATCCATTCCTGTTCTTCTTCCATTGTAGTATATTAAACTCAAAAAAAAAAGAAACTTACAGTCAGAAAGTCCACCAAATGGGGAGCTGAGCTGAGTTTTTTGCAGATGGTGTTTCAAGGTTGCTTTATATCTTATCTATTTTCAAAGCTGTCAACAAGTCTCTTGAAGAATAGCAGGTTATGTCTCAGAGTTAGTTGGATCTTTTTAGTTCCCCCCCCCCTCTATTTTAAGAGGAAAAAACCCCAAATCTTCAATAGTAATTAGAGTAAAAATCAGAGAAAAAAATATAGAGAGTAGAAAGTTACAAATCTTATAATCCACCAATTTTAGGAAATAGAATTCCAATTAGGATCCCAGTATTTTTCCAATGTTTTAAACTCCCGAGTGGTTAATTGCCGCTGTTTCTGGAGGGAGGGCTAGAATCCCCCTTCCCTCACCACAAGGGGGAAAGTACTTTAGCAGCTTATGCAGTTGATTAAGTAATTAGGATATAACAGAAGCAAACCTCACCCAGTCCTGTCCACGCTGCTTTGAAGTTGCCAGATGGTAATGTGACTTCGGCTGTTAGCAGCCTAGGGACGAGCCATATTTCTATGGCCGGTCCTTTTGTCCGCCGGTTTGGAGGGATCGCCTGCTCTGACGGGAGAGTTGCTGCTCTCCCGCAATCCAGCGAAAGCCCCTCCTTGCTGGTCGCCTCTTCGGGGCAACTTTCGGCCCTTTTCAGGGCCCCCCAGCGATGTGAAACTGAACAGGGGAGAGAGAGCTAGTCTCCCAGCCATCCATGGCAGCTGCGTGATGAACCGGAAGCCAAGCTTTACGTTTTTATTCAGCTGAACAAAGACGGGCTCCTCTAAAAGAGAGAAGCCTCAAATGACAAGAAATCATTGTATTTATTCTTTCTGATTACATAAGCAATCCACCCAGCAAAGCTGACACACATAAGATAAAGATTTCACCCAGTAAGTCTGGCACACTGTAGATAAGAAGGGAGAAAGCAGAAGTAGCTAAAAATGTTCCCTTTTGGGTGATTCCCTAAAGACATTGTATGTTCCCGGGTGGGTTAGGACATTGGGTGTTTTCCTTGCTGTCCTTTCATGACCCTGCATCCATGACTCTGCAAGTGCCCAAAGACAGCAGGGCCGTCTGCACATATTCACAATTGATACTTCCTATGCCGTCTCCTAATTCCGGGTCAACAAGCCCCATGAGCGGATTAATAACAGTGTGTTGTGGAACTGGGTGAGTAGAACCTCTTTCTCTGTACTATTTTTGAACACTATTCCCTGGAATAGATAAATTCCCCTAAAGCAAGAACCCCCAGGTGAGACTGGAGGAAGGGGCTTCCCCCCACCCTACCAGAGAAACAAAAGTGGCAGGAAGAAAACTTTAAGAGGGATGGTAATAGAGAATACAGAACAACAACCCAGGAGTAATATAAAGACATTGCTTTGCAAAATTGATTATCTGTTAAAACTATTAATTTGCGCTTGGAAACAACAGAAAGAGACTAATTCTATAAATAACTTTTTTTTATTTAAACTTCTATTACTTAGAGGAGAGTGACATCTAGTGGCGAAAGAGAAAAACTTTTTTCAGTATATTATCCCTGGGATAGACTTGGCACAAAGCCCAGACACAGATAAGCAGCCAGCTGGAGGACCTTGAAATTGTTTAGAATTGTAACAAACAGCTGAAGATAGAAGAAAGCAGGACTCTATGCAACATTTTATCACTGGTTTGGAATAACACTGCTCACTGTGGATTACAAACATCAGTTGACCTGGGATTTTAAGAAACATCTAGGGTGGGTCTTACTGACTGGTTTAAGACCGGCTGGCCATTTTGGATTACAAATACTGACTGCGCTGTAATTCTTGGATTTTGGACATGAGACTTCACAACTACCCCTCTAGTCCTGAGACTGACAGACAAACTGGACTACAAATTTTGGCTTTTTGTGATATACTCGATAAGTACTATAAGAATTACATAACATGAGGTTAAATTCAAATTGTGTAATGATGTATTGAATATGAGATTTGTTTTTCTTTGCAGATAAGGATATTTTCCAGGGGGCACAACTGACTGAGGACAGAGTAACTGCGGGGGGGGGGGGGAGGAATAAAAAACAGAATGAGTGTCCCAAATCTTGGTAAAACTGCTAAAAAACCTGCTTCAGCACCTTCATCTGGGGCACCCAGCCCAGTATATTAGAGATTGATTGATGCCATGCTTCAACAAGAAAAAGCAAACAATTTCCAAAAGGAAATGCAAACAACATTACAAGCAATTCAGGAAGCAATTGTTTCACATAAAGAAGATACAAAAAGAAACCATGAGGAGACAAGAAACAATCTGGATAAGATAAATGAGCAGGTCTTCAATATAAACTCACAATTAGAAAATTTTCAACAAATGATTACAAAGAATGAGCAAAGAATTCAGAAAATGGAAGAGAAATCAGAAGAAACTGAGAAAAAGATGGAGGAAATGAAAGAAGAAAATTAAAGACTAGCACAGGCAAATAAAAATTTGGAAGATACAGTCGCAATACTGGAAATGGAAAAAGCATCACATTTTTTAAGATTACAGAACATACCTGAATACAAGGAGGAAGACCTAACAGATTTGATTATTAATTTGTTTGCTGAGGCACTAGAAGTGAAAAAAGACAAGATGCAAGGAAAGCTGGATCAAATATATAGAATCAATTCAAGTTACGCAAGGAGACATAGACTCCCTAGGGAGGTACACGTTAGATTCGTAAGAAAACCAATGAGAGATGAAATATTGAAGAGAGTGAGAGATGAACCACTGATGTATAGAAAAAAAGAAATTGTGGTCTTGAAACAGGTACATAAGAGGATAAGAGACTCCCCAAAATACTACCAATTTTTTACTATAAAATTAAATGAAAAAGGAGTGAACTTTAGATGGTTGGTCCTGGAGGGGATATTAATAAATTGGAATGCGAAAAGATATAGATTGGACTCCATTTTCAAGGCAACAGAGTTTTATGAGAGACACAGAAATTTCCTTGAAGAAGGAAACACAAGAACCACAAGGGGATAGGGAAGATGAAATACAGAGAAAGCCAGTAACAGAAGAGATACCCATACCAAGAGAAGAAGAAGAAAAAGAAATTACAGAACAAGGAGAGGAGATGATAAAAGAACAGAGATAGAACTTGTAAGTAAAATTCAAAGCAGACAGAGCTGACCAGGAGAATTCATAATTGTGTTTATCTTGGAACTTTAACTCTGGAAAAGAATCAATCTTCTCCTTTCAACTATAAAAGAAGTCAAAATGGCGATGGGATGTTTCTTTTCTTCTTGTGAGTGAAAGGAGAGAAATAACTTTCACTTGGCTACACTTGGCTACATTAGGATACAAAGTATGAATAATGTAGTGGACTTTGGTTATTGATTTAAAGGACAATTTTTATTCTTAGATTTCCTTTTTTGTAAATTGGGGGCTTCTCTTTTCCCCCTCTTGTTTTTTGAGATATTAAGAAGTAGTTTCTTTTTTCTTTTTAATTAAAATGGCTTCGAAGCGTCTCGCAACTTCTGCTGTGCCTAAAGCTTCGATCTCTTCTCCGGTTATACAGACTGTTCAACAAGCTAAGCCTAGGTCACCACCACCTTCTCCACCGCCACCAGCACTTACGATAAAAGATTTACAAGATGCTTTGTGGAAAGCAGTTTGTCAGATTAGAGGAGATTTAGAAGATAGAAATAGAGTAATGAGGGACGATATAGTACTTGCTTTGCAAGGACTTGCCTCCCATATTGAGAGGCTGGACGATCGTATTGATGATGTTGTAGAGAAAGTTGAAGAGTTGGACGATCGGGTTGATAAAGTGGAAAATAAGGTGGAATTGTCACAGGATGAAATTATCATGTCTCAATATAGAGAAATGGAATTTGCTTTAAGAATCAGAGGCTTGAAGGAAAATATGCAAGAAAACTTGAGAGAGCTGGTGGCAAAGGACATAGCTTTGATTTTGGGGTGTGAGCCTGAAGAAATATTGAGAGATATAGAAAAAATTTTCAGAGTTAATTCATGGATCGCAAAGCAAAGAAATTTACCGAGAGATGTGGTGATTTATTTTGCAAGGAGATCTTTACGCAATGAAATAATACAAGCGTTTTATAAGCAGAGGTTTCAGATTGCTGATCAAGATGTTATAATTTTAAAAGAAATTCCTCCAAAAATTTTAAGAAGAAGGAAGGATTTTGCCTTCTTGGCTGATGAGCTTAAAAAACGACAGCCTTCGTTTAGATGGGAAATCCCAATTGGAATAGTGGTGAGCTATGCGGGGACATGCTACAGACTTAATACAATCTCAAAGGCAAAAGAGTTTATATTTCTGTCCTGGGAGCAAGCTCACCATCATCTCCACGATCTAAAATTGCAGAGGTGAAGTTGGGAGAACAGCCAATTGAAGGTGCCTTATCATTGGGGGTTGGAGAAATACAGGCTGAATTTTTACAGCAGCCTTTGGTGATAAAAGAAACTTCAAAGGAACAGAGAGTAACACGAGCAGCCCATAGACGCAAGGAGAAGGAGCAACAGAAGATGGAGGCAAAAGTATCAACACAAGAATCCACTACTTCTGAGCCTGTGGGAGGAGCAAGACTGAAGAGATCTTCAACAGCAGATCTTCATGCAGTCTTTTCCAGGCTTCAGGCCGGAAGGGATGGCAAAGTTCCTGACTTGGAATGTTAATGGCTTGAATTCTCCACAGAAACGAAGGAAAGTATTTCATTATTTAAAGCAATATAATAATGGTGTTGTATGTTTGCAGGAAACTCATATTGCCTTAAAGGACCAAAAGTATTTGTTTAATTCTCGGTTGGGTTTACATTTTATATCCTCTGCTCCGGGGAAGAAAGGGGGTGTTGTTATTTATGTTAAGAAAAACCTGTCAGCTAAATTAATAGACTCTGACTCTCAAGGAAGATACGTCATTATTGAGTTGGAGTTGTATGGCAAGAAACTTCTTATAGTGGGTTTGTATGCTCCTAATCAACAACAAAAACAGTTTTATAAATCATTACATCAAAAATTAATTTCATTGGATTATAAATCTGTCATTTTGATGGGAGATTGGAATGGTGTTTTAGAAACAAATAAGGATAAGAAAGGATCTCCCATGCTCTCCCATCAAGCTAAACTACCCAAGACTTTTTTTGACTTAAAAGATGACCTGGAATTGAGAGACATTTGGCGGGAATGAAATGTGGAAGAGAGGGACTTTACCTTTTTTTCTGACAGGCATCAATCATTTTCAAGAATTGATTTTTTTTTAATTACTACTGATTTATATTTTAGTGTTAAGAATATTAAAATTTTTCCTAGGACACTGACGGATCATAGTCCTGTATGGTTGGAATTATTTGCAGAGAAGGGGAATAGAAGATCTTGGAGGTTGAATGAGAATTTATTTAGATACGAGGTGAATTCACAGAAGTGTAGAGAATACTTGAAAGAATTTTTTACTTTAAATGTGTATAAGGGTACTTCAATGGCGATGGTGTGGGATGCTAGCAAAGCTTATATGCGAGGAGTTTTGATTCAAATGAATAACGCCTATAGGTGTAAACAATTGCAGAAACGTAAAGAGCTGGAAGAGGAGATTAAATTGAAAGAAAGAGCATTAATTTTGAATCCTTTGGATAATAACTTGAAGGCCTCTATAAATATGCTTAAAGAACAATTTAATATGTTAATGGACGATCAGGTTGCAACCAACCTACGTTATATGAAACATAATACTTTCTGTAATGCAAATAAGCCTGGTAGGTGGTTGGCTTATCAATTACGGAAGAAACAGAGGTTTAGGATTATAGATAGAATAATTTATAAAGGTAAAGTGGTTTCTTAGCAAGAGTTGATTAAAAAATCTTTTTTAGATTTTTATACAAAATTATATACTGGTGAAAAGATACAGAGTTTGGATATAGATAAGTATTTACAAGAAGCTCATTTTCCTAAGCTTACAAATGATCAACGAGATGAGATTAATGGTTTAATTACTTCAGAGGAAATTATTACAGCTATTAAACAATTAAAAGTTGGCAAAGCACCTGGTACAGATGGATTGACGGCAATCTATTATAAAACATTATCTGAGGAGATGATAGAACCATTAAAGGAACTTTTCAATAGTATATTATTGGGTGCAGATACCTCCATCTTGGAAAAGGGCGTTTATATCGCTGATTCCAAAAGAAGATCAAGATCTTACTCAACCAAAAAATTATAGACCCATATCTCTTTTGAATATAGATTATAACATTTTTCCTAAAATATTGGTGAATAGATTGATGATTGTTTTGAAACAAGTGATTCATACTGATCAATCTGGTTTTATAACGGAAGATATATGAAAAATAATGTTAGACAAATTGTTAATTTAATTGAATATTTGGATAAACATAACCAGATTCCTGCTGCTTTGATTTTTTTAGATGCTGAAAAAGCTTTTGATCAGTTAAATTGGCAATTTTTGTTAAGAGTGGTAGAGGAGATGAATTTTGGGGACAAATTTTTGCAAGCCCTTAGGGGCATTTATCAACAACAATCGGCTCAAATTATAATTAATGGAGGATTAACAGAGGTTTTTCAAATTGGAAAAGGTACAAGACAGGGATGTCCGTTATCTCCTTTATTGTTTGTTTTAACACTAGAAATCTTGTTAATAAAAATTCGTGAGTCAACTACAATAAAGGGAATAATGATAAATAAGAAGGATTATAGGTTAAGAGCTTTTGCTGACGATTTGGTAATTACTTTATCTCAACCGATTAATTCGGTTTTAGATTGGTTACAAATTATAACTCAGTATGGGCAAGTTTCTGGTTTTAAGGTAAATAATAACAAGACTAAAATATTATCTAAAAATTTGACTATTAAGGAAAAGGAAATGTTAGTTAGTTTGACTGGTTTTGAAATTGTAAAAAAGGTTAAATATTTGGGGGTGTATATAACTGCTTCTAATGCAAAATTGTATAAAAACAATTATGAAACATTATGGATTAAAGTGCAGAAGGATTTAAATGATTGGAAAAAACTACAACTATCTTTGTTAGGGAGAATTTCTGCTGTTAAAATGAATGTTCTACCAAAATTTCTTTTTTTGTTTCAAATGATACCTATTTTGAAAAAAGATGTTAATTTAGATGAATGGCAGAAGGATATTAACAAATTTATTTGGGCAGGGAAAAAACCAAGAGTTAAGCTTAAGATTATACAGGATGAAAGAGGAGGACTTATGATGCCTAATTTGAAATTGTATTATGATGCTGCGGCTTTAACATTGATTAGTGATTGGATTAATTTAACAAATCAAAATATACTTTCTTTGGAGGGATGGGATTTATTATATGGATGGCATGCTTATTTAATTTACAATAAGAAAGTAGATAGGGCTTTTAAGTCCCATATTTTAAGAACTGCTCTATTGCGTGTCTGGAAGAAATATTATTATAGATTAAATTATAAAATACCAATTTGGGGGATTCCTGGACACGCAGTAGAGGGGATATTGAGAGGTGTGAAGTTGGATAGGATTTCTTATAATCAATTGCTTAAATTGGAAGGGAAGGATTGGCAATTAAAATCGCTAGATTAAGGCAAGAAAATATTGTTTACTCTTGGTTTCAGTATAGGCAATTGTTAGATAGATGGAGTTTAGACCAAAAGGTTGGTTTTACTTTGGAAGATGAGAATTTGATAAAACAAATTAGAGATCAAAATCGAGCTCATATAAAGAGAGTTTATAATGTTCTAGTGGAATTGGATTCAGAGACAGAATTAGTTAAAGATTGTATGATAAAATGGGCTCAAAATTTTTAAGAGCCGATTTTATTAGATACATGGGAGGCAATTTGGGTGGGGAATGTAAAGTTTACCCAGGCTCAAAATTTACGAGAAAATTTTTATAAAATGTTTTATAGGTGGCATTTGGATCCACAGAAGTTGTCTCGCATGTATCCTAATTTACAGCCTAAGTGTTGGAGATGTGGATGCTTGGATGCAACTTATTACCATATTTGGTGGACGTGTAAAAACATAAAAGCCTTTTGGATTAAGATTTGGTGGAACATTCAGAAGATTTTTAATAGAAAGAATAAAGTTTTCACCATAATTATTTTTGTTAGGTATTGTTGTAGATTGTGATGTTAAAGAAACTATTTTAATGTTGAATCTTATTACGGTGGCAAGGTTATTGGCTGGACAATATTGGAAGAAAGATTCTTTGCCTACTATAGAAGAATGGTTGCTTAAAGTTTCTAATTTAGCAGAAATGGCTAAAATTTCTGCTTATTTGAAGGATCGTTCACAAGAAAGATACATCTCGGTGTGGAGAAGATGGATAAATTTTGTACAGAATAAACATGGGATTAGAAAGTATTATTTAGCTTTTGAATAACTTAAAGTTTAAAGTGGGAATTATTTATATTGTTATTTATGTTTTTGTTTGAAATTTTTTTTTTGTATTTGAGTTAAAGTATTTTAGGGATTTTACTATTTGTATAGTTGGATAAGCTTAGTTAGAATTTGTTTGTTTATTTTTTTTAACCCTGTAATCAGCTCTGGGAAGTAAGGGGGGAGGGTTAGGGTGGGGGGGAGGTAGGGGGGGATATTGTATTGTATTAAAAATTTGTATAAAACTTTTCAATAAAAAAAAAGAACAGAGACAGGAAAGGTCCACTAGGAGAATAAAACCTAAATATAAGTAAAGAAGATGGAGAAAGAAAGTGGAATTCTTTCAATGAATATAAATGGATTGAACTCCCCATCCAAAAGAATTTTTTTTTGCACGACTATGGAAATTAAAAACAGATATAATCTGTCTCCAAGAAACACATATAAAAAAACAACACTATAAATTGCTGGAATGCCCCAAAATTGGGAAACTTTATTTTACATCAGCACATCAAAACAAAGGAGTCACTTTATATATAAAAGAGACATTGGAATCTAAACAGGTCTACTCAGATGAAGAAGGAAGAATCTTAATGGTAGAAATAATGATAAATCAAAAACAGATATTGATGGTAGCAATATATGCACCAAATAACAAACAAGAAGAATTTTTCCAAAAACTACACAGGAAAATATTAGAAATGGAATACCAAAACATTTGCTTAATAGGAGACTTTAACGCAATTGTAGAAATAAAATTAGATTACAGAAGCGGCAAAGAAGGGAAAAAGGGAAGAAAGACACTCCCTAAGGCATTTTTCAGAATGATAGAAGAAATCTCCCTACAGGACATATGGAGAGAAAGAAACTAAAAAAAGACTCAGAATACATTTTATTCAAACAGGCATAAATCATGGTCTAGAATTGATAAAATATGGATGTCCCCTGAGCTAAGTACCAATATATACGAGATTGAGATAGAACCAAACATTTGGGCGGACCATAACCCAATAAAGTTGACCTGTAAAGAGATAAAGAAGAAATCATGATGGACTTTGAATCAATCTTTGTTAAAAGAGAAACAGTTTGTAGAACTAGCAATAAAGGAAATGGAGTTTTTCTTTAAAGAAAACAAAAAGGAAGAGACATGAACTCAGAATGTATGGGACACAGCCAAAGCATAATTTAGAGGCTTAGCTATAACATATATGGCCAAAAGGAATAAAGAAAAACAACAATTTATAACATTAAGAGAAGAACTCAAGAAATTGGAACTAGAATTACAAATATATCCACAAAAGAAAATTGTGAACAGACAAATGGAGACAATAAAACATAAATTAAATCTAATAGAGTCAGAAGAACTGGCCCAACAAATAAAAATGGCAAAACAAATTTTTTTTGAAAATACAAACAAGCCGGGAAGATGGTTGGCACATAAATTGAAAAAAGAAAGGGATAATAAATTGATAAATAAACTACAAGATGAGAAGGGTTAGGGTTAGGGTTAGGGTTTTATTGCATCAAACTGATGCAATAAAAAAACAGTGAAAGAATTCTATGAAAAACTATATGATATAGAAGGAATTTCTCAGGAAAAAATGATATAATACTTGGAAAATGCAAACCTACCAGAAGTACCAGAAAATCTGAAAAATATATTAAATGAAAAAATTACAATGATGGAAGTAACAGAAGCTATTAAAAAACAGAAAAATGATAAAACCCCAGGACCAGATGGACTACCTGCAGAGGTTTACAAATGTCTACAAGATACTTTAAGCCTACCAATGAAGGAAGTGTGTAATGAGGTATTATTAGAGGCCAAACTACCAAATACATGGAGAGAAGCAAATATTACTTTAATACCAAAAGAAGATTCAGATTGGACACAGATAAAAAATTATAGACCAATATCATTAGTAAATGTGGACTACAAAATTTTTGCCTCAATAATAGCAGAGAGGCTGAAAAGATTTTTGATTGAATTTATCCATCCAGACCAAAATGGATTTCTACCCAAAAGACAAATAAAAAACAATCTGAGGATTATTTTAGATACACTGGAATACTATGAAATACATCCAGGAAAACAAATGGCTTTAATTTTTCTAGATGCTCAAAAAGTTTTTGATAATGTAAACTGGCAGTTTATGACACAACAATTAAACTGTATGGACTTTGGAGAAAAGTTCATAAATACTATTAAGACAATATATGATAAACAAACATCAAAAGTAATTGTTAATGGAGACTATATGGAGAACTTTAACATAAAAAAGGCATAAGACAAGGATGTCCACTATCCCCACTGTTGTTCATACTAATGTTGGAACTTCTCAATAGAAACTTTAGACAAGATCCGGAAATTGAAGGAATGGAGGTAAAAGACGAATGTTACAAACTACAAGCATTTGCAGATGACTTGGTATTTATTTTAGAAGATCCGTTGGACACAATATCCAAACTACTGAAAAAGATAGAAGAATTTGGAGAAATAGCAGGACTGAAAATAAACAGAAAAAAAACCAAACTTATAGTTAAAAACTTGACAGATAAGCAAAAAACACAACTGTCAGAAAAAACAGACTTACAAATAGTTAAGAAAGTGAAATATCTAGGAATACACCTAACAGCAAGATGCGCAACAATAAAAGACAAGAAGCAACGGATAGAAACTAATCAAGGAGAGAAGCAACCTAGAACTAAGGAGAAACTTCCTGACAGTGGAACAACCTGCCTCCAGAAGCGGTGAATGCTCCAACACTGGAAGTTTTTAAGAAGAGACTGGACAGCCATTTGTCCAAAATAGTATAGGGTTTCCTGCCTGAGCAGGGGGTTGGACTAAATGACCTCCAAGGTCCCTTCCAACTTTATTATTATTGTTGTTTTTGTTGTTGTTATTATTATTATATAAAATTATTGAATCAAATAAAAACTGATTTGGAAAAATGGAAAAATGTACAATTATCAATGCTAGGAAGAATAGCAACTGTGAAAACGAATATTTTACCAAAACTTCTTTTTTTATTTCAAACAATACCTGTAAAAATGGAAAAAAAATTGACGATTTGAATAGATTGATCTTGAAATGTATTTGGCAAGGAAAGAAAGCCAGAATCAAATTGAAAATGCTACAAGAAACTAAAGAAAATGGAGGATTTGGACTACCAGATTGGGCCTTATACTACCAAGCATGTGCTCTAACGTGGCTAAAAGAATGGATAACTCTTAGAAATAAAAGGTTACTATATTTAAAAGGACATGACTTACAACTTGGGTGGCATGCATTTTTATGGTATCAAAAGAATAAAACCCATAGATATTTCCAAAATCACTACATAAGAAATGCACTATTATCTGTATGGGAAAAGATAAAACCTAAAATTTACACGAAAATCACAGAATGGCTATCAATGATGGAAGCTTTCACACATCCAAATTTAGTTAAATTTGGGAAAAAATTAACATATAAGGATATTCTGAATATAGATGGGAAATTAATATCTAAACAAGAGCTAGAAGACCAGGGCATTGACTTATCATGGTGGCCCCGATTGCAAATGCAATCGAGGTACAACAAAGATGTTAAAGCATATGGCTTTTATAAAGATCAGACAGTGTTTGATCAGGTGTTGTTGACTTCTGATGAAAAAATGATTAAAAAATTGTATAATTTTCTGTTGAATTCAAATATGGAAGACGAACAAGTAAAAGAAACAATGATTATATGGGCAAAAACTTTGGGCATAACATAGAATTAGAGAGATGGCAAAATTTATGGGAAAGAAATTATAAACTGACAATGGCTACTTCATATAAAGAAAATTTATATAAAATGTTTTATAGATGGCACTTTCCACCTGTTAGATTAGCAAAAATGTTTTAAAATATGTCTAGCAAATGCTGGAAATGTAATCAGAATCCTGGTACATATTATCACTTGCGGTGGACTTGTGTAAAAGCAAAGAAAAAATTTGGACTAAAATACATATGTGCTTAGAAAAAATATTAGGAAAGCGTAGATTTTAAACCTGAATTTTTTTACTAGGCATAATGCCAGAAAAGTTTGATAAACAACATGTATACTTAACATTACATGTATTAACTGTAGCACAGCACTGGAAAAATAAGGCAACACCATCGGAGGAAGCGATAATTAAGAAAATAATAATAATAATAATAATAATAATAATAATAATAATAATAATAATAATAATAATAATAATAATAATTTGGAAGAATATCTGAAGAACAATGATGAAGATGCACTGAAATTAGTATATCAGGAAGGCTTACTAACCACTGGAGAGACCAAACTGGCCTACAAGAAAGACCAAATGAAGAACAGAATAGAGGCATGGGAAGACAAAGCACTACATGGCCAATACATTAAAAAAATAGCTGGGAAAGCAGATAATAACAAGACCTGGCAATGGCTAAGAGCAGGAAAATTGAAGAAAGATACCGAGGGACTAATTCTGGCTGCACAAGACCAAGCCTTAAGGACAAATGCATACAAAGTCAAAATTGAGAAGACAGCAACAGACAGTAAGTGCCGCCTGTGCAAAGAAGCTGAAGAAACAGTGGACCACTTGGTAAGCTGTTGCAAGAAGATTGCACAAACTGATTACAAGCAGCGGCATGACAAAGTAGCAACAATGGTGCATTGGAAAATCTGCAAAAAATATCATTTGCCTGTAAGCAAAAACTGGTGGGATCATAAAATAGAGAAAGTCATAGAAAATGATAAAATTAAACTGCTCTGGGACTTCAGAATTCAAACAGACAAGCACCTGCAACATAACACCCCAGACTTAACAATTGTCGATAAGAAAGACAAAAAAGTCTGGATAGTGGACGTAGCAGTGCCTGGAGATAGCAGAATAGAAGAGAAAGAACTGGAGAAGATAACAAAATACAAAGACCTACAAATAGAAATAGAAAGACTGTGGCAAAAGCAAGCAAGGGTAGTACCAATAGTCATAGGCTCCTTGGGTGCAATCCCAAAACAACTGGAGCACCACTTGAACACAATTGGCATTGACAAATTCGCTATTAGTCAGTTGCAAAAGGCGGCCTTATTAGGAACTGCTTCCATCCTGCGACGATATCTGTAATACCATCAAACATCCACATCTGCCTATCCCAGGTCCTGGGTAAGGACTCGATAGGTAAACAAAATGCCAAATCCAGTCTGAACATCTGGCTGACTGTGCGATGATCAATAATAATAATAATAATAATAATATGGGAAGACAAAGCACTACATGGCCAATACATGAAAAAAATAGCTGGGAAAGCAGATAATAATAAAACCTGGCAATGGCTAAGAGCAGGAAAATTGAAGAAAGAGACCGAGGGACTAATTCTGGCTGCACAAGACCAAGCCTTAAGGACAAATGCATACAAAGTCAAAATTGAGAAGACAGCAACAGACAGTAAGTGCCGCCTATGCAAAGAAGCTGAAGAAACAGTGGATCACTTGGTAAGCTGTTGCAAGAAGATTGCACAGACTGATTACAAGCAGCGGCATGACAAAGTAGCAACAATGGTGCATTGGAAGATCTGCAAAAAATATCATTTGCCTGTAAGCAAAAACTGGTGGGATCATAAAATAGAGAAAGTTATAGAAAATGATAAAATTAAACTGCTCTGGGACTTCAGAATTCAAACAGACAAGCACCTGCAACATAACACCCCAGACTTAACAATTGTCGATAAGAAAGACAAAAAAGTCTGGATAGTGGACGTGGCAGTGCCTGGAGATAGCAGAATAGAAGAGAAAGAACTGGAGAAGATAACAAAATACAAAGACCTACAAATAGAAATAGAAAGACTGTGGCAAAAGCAAGCAAGGGTAGTACCAATAGTAATAGGCTCCTTGGGTGCAATCCCAAAACAACTGGAGCACCACTTGAACACCATTGGCATTGACAAATTTGCTATTAGTCAATTGCAAAAGGCGGCCTTATTAGGAACTGCTTCCATCCTGCGACGATACCTGTAATACCATCAAACATCCACATCTGCCTATCCCAGGTCCTGGGTAAGGACTCGATAGGTAGACAAAATGCCAAATCCAGTCTGAACATCTGGCTGACTGTGCGATGATCAATAATAATAATAATAATAATAATCCAGTCTGAACATCTGGCTGACTGTGCGATGATCAATAATAATAAATAACAACAATAATAATAAAGTTGGAAGGGATCTTGGAGGTCATCTAGTCCAACCCCCTGCTCAGGCAGGAAACCCTGTACCATTTCAGGCAAATGGCTGTCCAGTCTCTTCTTAAAAACTTCCAGTGTTGGAGCATTCACTGCTTCTGGAGGCAGGTTGTTCCACTGGTTAATTGTTCTAACTGTCAGGAAGTTTCTCCTTAGTTCTAGGTTGCTTCTCTCCTTGATTAGTTTCTATCCATTGCTTCTTGTCCTGCCTTCAGGCGCTTTGGAAAATAGCTTCACTCCCTCTTCTTTGTGGCAGCCCCTGAGATATTGGAACACTATCATGTCCCCCCTTGTCCTTCTCTTCATTAAACTAGACATACCCAATTCCAGCAGCCGTTCCTTATATGCTTTAGCCTCCAGTCCCCTAATCTTCTTTGTTGCTCTTTTCTGTACTCTTTCTAGAGTCTCAACATCTTTTTTACATTGTGATGACCAAACCTGGATGCAGTATTCCAAATGTGGCCTTACCAAGGCGTTGTAAAGTGGTATTAATACTTCACGTGATCTTGATTCTATCCCTCTGTTAATGCAGCCTAACACTGTGTTGGCCTTTTTGGCAGCTGCAGCACACTGCTGGTTCATATTTAAGTGATTGTCTACTAGGACTCCGAGGTCCCTCTCACAGTCACTACTATTGAGCAAAGTACCCCCTATACTATACCTGTACATTTGGTTTTTCTTACCTAAATGTAGAACCTTGCTTTTTTCACCATTGAATTTCATTTTGTTAGATAGCACCCAGTGTTCAAGTCTGTCCAGATCCTCCTGTATCTTAAGCCTGTCTTCTGGAGTGTTGGCTATTCCTGCCAGCTTGGTGTCGTCTGCAAATTTGATGAGTTCCCCATCTATCCCCTCATCCAAGTCGTTGATGAAGATGTTGAAGAGCACTGGGCCCAGAACAAAGCCCTGGGGCACCCCACTACACACTTCCCTCCATGTAGATGCGGTTCCATTGAGGACCACACGCTGAGTACAGCTGGTCAGCCAGCTATGGATCCATCTGGTGGTGATGCTGTCTAACCCACATTTTTCTATCTTACCAAGTAGTAGGTTGTGATCTACTTTATCAAATGCCTTACTGAAGTCCGAGTAAATTATATCCACAGCATTCCTCTGATCCACTAATTTTGTCACTTGGTCAAAGAATGCAATAAGATTTGTCTGGCATGATCTGTTTTTGACAAAACCATGTTGGCTTTTAGTAATGACTTTGTTTGCCTCTAGGTGTTCACTGATTCGTTGTTTGATTATCTTTTCCAGAATCTTCCCAGGTATTGAGGTCAGGCTGATAGGTCTGTAATTTCCTGGATCCATTTTTTCCCCTTTTTTGAAGATGGGAACTACATCAGCTCTTTTCCAGTCCTCTGGTAGTTCCCCAGTGCTCCAGGATCTTTGAAAAATATAGTTCAATGGTTCTGAGATCACATCTGCCAGTTCCTTGAGAACCTTGGGGTATAATCCATCTGGTCCTGGTGATTTGAACTCGTCTAGGCTGGACAGGTGCTCACTTACCATTTTCTTGCCTATCTTAACTTGTGTTTCTATTCTGTTTTTTATGACACTATTTTTGGTAGGTTGGTCTGTTTTTTCCCTTTGTGTAAAGACAGATGCAAAAAATGAGTTAAATAGTTCTGCTTTCTCCCTGTTGCTTGTCACCTTTTTGCACTTTCACCCACTAATGGACAAATCATTTCCTTCACTTTTTTCTTGTGTTTTACATGTTGAAAGAAGCATTTTTTGTTATTTTTGACTTTGGTTGCAAGCCTTAGTTCATTTTGAGCCTTAGCTTTCATCACTTCATCTTTGCAGGCTTGGGCTATTTGCTGATATTCTGACTTAGTTATGTGCCCCTCTTTCCACTTGTCCTTTTTATCTTTCAATTTATCAGAGAGTTCTTTATGCAGCCATGCTGGTTTCTTTTGTGAGCTGTTATTTTTCCTCTTTGTTGGTATTGTGCTAGACTGGGCTTTTATTATCTCACTTTTCAAAATTTCCCAAGCTTCTTGAGTTGTTTTCCCCTTGAGGATTCTCATCCATGGAATCCTTCCCAAGCCCTCTCTAAGTTTATTGAAATTAGCTCTCTTAAAGTCCAAGACTCTGTGCGGAAATATTGGATATTGGACTGTGCGGAAATGGACAGACTTACACTGAGAATCAAAGGAAAAGAAGACACAGTATACTTTCAAACATGGAACTTATTTTACCAATGGTTAGAAAAGCGGGATAGAGAGTAAGAACTTAATCTGTATGGCTAGGCAAAATTAACCCAGAGAACACGTTGTTTACTAAGCACAGATAAATTTTAATGATGAAAAACCAATAAAATACTTAAAAAAGAAAAGAAAAGAAGACCTGTATATTGCGTGGGTCAGAAGGAGGGCTGAGACAATATCTATAGACCCCTCATATCCTGGACATAAACTGTTTCAACTCCTCCCCTCGGGACAGTGCTACAGGGCATTGCATGCCAAAACAACTAGACGCAGAGACAGATTTTTTCCCTTGGGCCATCACTCTGCTGAACACCTAATTCCCAAAGTACTGTCTTACGTCTAAGTATATTTACCCATGTAGTATGGCTGTATTATTATTGTCCTTCTCATCTTTTCTACTACCTTATCCTATTGGTATCATAATATGATTGTTAGTACTCTGTTGTTTTGCATAAACACTGAGAGCTTCTGCACCGGAGACAAATTCCTTGTATGTCTAATCACACTTGGCCAAATAAAGCTATTCTATTCTATTCTATTCTATTCTATTCTATTCTATTCTATTCTATTCTATTCTATTCTATTCTATTCTATTCTATTCTATTCTATTCTATTCTATTCTATTCATAATCCACACCTAGGGAGGATCTTCCTTCCCAGACTTCACACATCCTCAGGGCAATATTCAATACACATCTAAATTTACTGATCAAAGCCCAGGGCAGGAGCACCTCAATCTGCATACCTAAACATCAAAGCCTGTCATTATATATACCTCTACTGGTAGACCCCTAACCATGTAAGCTACCTTCAACCACTGTATGTGGTTGAATGAATAAACTACTTCCAACAGTTGCCACTTGTATTTATTCGTGACCTGGCTCAGGAAAACAGACCAAGAAAATTCTTCTATCAATGTGGTGGCCCTGAGCTAACCTGGCCAGCAGTCTCAGCCCAGTAAGTATTCACCCAGCCTGCATCAAACCATTTTTGTCTGAGGGTGTTGTTCCCAGACTCTGCCTCCTTTGCATTAGGTAGTAAAGTGATTTTTTTCCTTTGAGCCAAACAGCTGCTCAAACCAGAGGCTACATAGTTAAGTACCCTGAAAATTTATGTATCCAGTGTGTGTGTGTGCATGTGTGGATCCCCTCTGCCACTTCAAAGTCACATTCTGCATCTATCCCAGCCGCACCCAGCCTCCTGCTAGCCCATATTGGACAGTGACCAGGAGGACCTGGAAAGCAAAGGGGACTGAATAGAATGCAAACTTCATCCAGATTGCATGAAGTTGAATGCCCAATTTCTTTTGGGTAATTATCAGCCTACTTCCTATCTTAGCCTGATACCAAAGAGGGTTTTAATAAGTACTCTGTTAGGGAGTCCTTCTGGGTGTGTGGAGCACTCAAAAGCTTGGCAGACACATATGTCATATTTGGTTAGGGTCCATGGGGAATTCTAAGGTTTCCCCAGCTTCCCCATTGGGAAGGTAGTTTTTTGGTTATGGGCTAGGCTCAGAGGTGGGGCTGGTAATCCAATTTATTCAGAAATGGGTACTTTCAACTATGTCATATTAAATTCTCCAAGGCTGAAAGCTAAAGCCTTCTCTGCTTTAAATGTACTTTTGAGCAGGAACAATTTTTGTGAAAAGTCAAGTTGCAATTGGGTATATGAATGTTTCTTTAGGCTCGAATTGATATCAAACCAAAGTATAATGGGATGAAAATATTCAAACTTAAGTTAACATAAGATCTATGATGAAAATGCCTGGCCATGGTGTTGAAAGAATTATTACACCCCCCCCCCCCCCATATTTTACAACCCCCATATTTTCTACAAAAATCAAAAAAGCCTTTTAAAAAAGGAAAAGCCAAACTGCTAATAGAAAACTGCCCAGGGCTCATTCCACATTCCAACCAGACACAATGTAACAAAATGCTAACCGCAGACAGCTGCCAATACTTAGGGAGATAACAAGTTTATTGGAAGCAGAAGCCTTGTATCAGACCGGCCCCAGTCATAAGGGCTTGAGTGGTCGGAGCATCAGGATCTAAGCCTGAATATTTCCTCATTGTGTCTTTTAATTTTTCCAAAAGGTCTGAAGGTGTCTCGTCTTTTCTTTGACCTCAAACACCTTAGAGGCATTCTGAGATCTAGGTACTGCGTCTCTAATTCCTTTTATAATCATCTTCCTCAAATTTTCCATGTCTGCTCTATCTGCCGCTACATTATTATTCCAATCTGGTCTTATAATAGGATATTTTTGTGCCCCTATTGTATTGTTGGGGTTTTCTTTGTTATAGGCTTTGATAGCTGCAGCTCTATTTAACTCTCTTTCTTATGGGTTGAAGAATGTGTTCATAATAGAATTTAATTCATCCCAGGTATAAATATTTGGTCCCAACAGGTAATCTAGTTGTTCTGCTACTCCTATGGGATCTTCTATTAATTTCTTAAGTTCCTTTTTGAATGCTCTTACTTCACTACTCCTTAGGGGGTCTTGTACATATCCCACTATGGGAACATTACCTGCCCCTAAGCCACCTGCTACCTCTCTTAGAGGGAATAATTTATTTTCTTCCTTTTCTTCTTCTAACCATTTTAAGTTTTCTCTTTGTTGTTTCCTCTGATTGCGTTCAGTTTCTACTTCATCATCCATCAGAGGCAGATTAACCAGATCTTGCCTACATTGTTCAGTTTCTCTCCTCAACCTCCCATATTAACAGGGGGTCTATTCATTTGAGGATTGTAGGGAGGTGGTAAATTATATTTATTTTTCTCTTTTTCCCTCTGTTCCTCCTCAATTAATGCACTTTTATTTTCTGTTTCATTTCTGTCAGTACTGAAAAATAAATGATATTTCTCCGGAGGCCATTTATCTGGTATCCAGATTACAGCATATTCCATTTCTCTAGGGCCCTTTTCCTTTTTATTAAATACATATTCATATAGGGATTGGCACATAAAATAATTAAAACTACCTAACCATGGCCACTGAGTTCCCTCATCTATCTGTTTTTGTCCTCAAATAAAATAACAATATTGAATCATCAGGTCTTTATCTAAATCTTTTACCATTCAACTATAAGGAGGATGATTCCACCCAGCCAGGATCTTTCCCAGGGGACTATGAGGAGGAATGACTACATTTTCTCCCTTTCCCTGACCTTGGGACTCCCCTCTTTGATCCTTTTGGGGCTTCTTGGAAGGTCTATTACCCATCAGTGGTTGGCGCCTGGTTCTCTTATCGTTTTCAATCTTGTGAGACAACCTTACACTTCACCAAGCCGCTTCCCTCCTTTTTCGGTTAAAGGAGTCTGCTCTCACCTCGCCTTGCTGGCCTAGCTTCAACCCTTGGGGCGCTGCTTTCACCCTCTTCACAAGTCTTCGGATTCATACCATCCCTCCCACTCAGCTGCCCAGGTAACTGTGAAAATGCCCGGATTTTCTTACCTGGGTCTGTGCACAGAGTTTCCCGGCAATTGGTACTTGACCCACCTCCTTGCCTTGCCAGTCCTTCAGACCCTCGGGACATTCACACCTAGTGCATGTATGTCTTGCCAGTCTTCCAGGACCCTCGGGACATCCACAGCTCGTGTATGTCTTGCCAGTCCTTAGGACCCTCGGGGCATCCAGAAAAAAATTCTGACCTGACTTTCTTTTGTTTCTGGAATCCACTATTTACTATCCGGTTCTTCACGGGTACTGGGCCGGGGGTGGTCACCTTTTCAGGAAACCGTCAAAATTGATGTGGCGCCTGTCCTCTTAGGGGTGGCCACTCCTGGGGGTCTGGGGACTGTTTGGATATCCTGGACGAGCCCCCAAGTTGTTTGGAATGTGGGTCAAGATCCCAAAACAAACAAACTCGTTTGCAAAGGCTTGGTGAACTGAAAGACACACAGGAGTTCAGTCACACTTTAAAGAGCGGTTTGACACATTTTTATATCCTGTCCTCGACGCAGGTCCCCCCTCCCCTGTCGCACTGAACGCCCCTTGTTTACTACTCTGAAATGCCTAAACCACTGCCCTTCCCATGCCCTTTGTACCCATTTTATCTAACACCATCTACTTTTTATGAACAAAGCCTAGTTCCTCTGATTCTTATCTGTCTGCGGTTATGCTTTTTAGATCTTGAGCTCTAAACTTTATATTCAGGTTTTATATTTCCTCTACTTGCGGTTTCAGTTAGCTAGAAATTTCTGTTTTTCGTATTTGTACTTGCCATCTATAAGATAAGATAAGCTTTATTATTTTATAACTTTCAGGTTCCTGGCCTCTCCTATCAATCTTTGGACTCATTAGAAATTTCTGAATAACACTCTATTCCTTTCATAAGCAAACAGGAAAAAGCAAACAGAAAAACTCATTAACACAAATTCTTTTGAAGCCCCTTGCAGCAAAATTTAACAGCTAACAATGATAGCATAATAGGATTAAAATCAGCAACCTCTCACCCAAAAAAATCCAACACAGGAAATAGCCACCAGCCACAAAGAAGTTACCCAAACACTCCTTTAGAAACACAAAGTCCATATTACAGAAACTCCAAACTTCAAAGTCTCAGAACCATATAAGAACCCTTCCACTTACTCAGCTAATTGTTCAGCTGACCCAGAACCAAGCTGCTGAAACCGTACTTTGCTTCTGCCAATAAACATCTTCTCACTAGCAGCCGGCTTCCTCTTGTCTGTTTCAAACGGCGGTGCTTTGGTTTTTTTTTTCTTTTCTCTTAAAGGTATAGCCTCCCGGCTGGAAAGCAAGCCCCAGCTTTTTCTTCCTACAGCGCTCTGATCTTTTTTTTCTTTCCCTTCATGTGAGACTATTTTACAGTCATTATGCATGTATGTGTATTAAGGTATTTGCGTGTCCTTGAGGTAAAAGTTGATGTGAAAAGATGCGTTAATTATGCTGCTGCTGCTGATGATCTATAGAAAAAACATAGAAAGCAATGTATTTCCCTCAGTTCCTCCAATTTACCTGGCTAAGGATTGACCAAATAGTTGGAGCCTGAGAAGGGGGGGGGGAGAAACCCTTTAACCAATATCCTTCCCCAAATGCATTTAGTTGCCACCACCACCACCATTCAAAGTATGGGATGGGAATATTGCAGGGAAATTGATGGCACTTTTATGCATCTATTAAACAACTTTTCCCAACAGATTTCTAAATCTAGTTAGGAAATTATTGAAAAAGCCATGGAAATACAGTAATCTCACCCTGGTTTGCCTGGCCAGAAAAGCACAGTGGGAAGAAACTCTTTCCCTTTTCTCCCTTTCTTCCTCTCCCCCAAGAAGAACATCCCAAGTTTCCATCAGCTTGTATTTTCTTCTCCTTTCTCTCCCACAACTTCTTCCCTTATAGAGGGGAGAGATTGCATAAACAAGCTATCTCTTCCTAAACTGCTTTCCTTTGCTTTTCTCTACATGCAGGATGCACTTCACTGAAAGGTGTTAACAGTGAGTTAGCTCAGCTCTGCAACCCTGATTAGTTAATTAGCACACAGGGCTGGATTGTGCTGCTATCTGAAACTAGCATGATCCTAATCAATTTCTTTCTCTGAGCAGTTAGTCCACATGCAGAGGTGGGGCTCTCCTGAATAATCTAATTAAAAACCTTAAAAAAAAACCAAACGTGCACAGAACTGCAACCACAGAAAAAAAAGTGAATGGTGGAAAAGACTGGACTTGGAGAGAAGAGAAATCTTGGAAACCAAACATTTATTTGGATGCAAAGTTTATTCTGGTGAGTTCTGCTTTGTAGTGTGATCAGACTGCAGTTCCTTTGTTCCTTTGTTCTCTTGATGACATTGAGAAAATACCAGCACTGACAAAGTTTTTCAGCACTGAGAACATTTTCTTTATATAGACTGTTGAGTCCGTGGCGGGAAAACAGACACGAGAAGCAGCTGGAGTTCTCAGTTTCTTTTATTCAGCGTTCAGCTTACAGGTAGATGGCTTCTGGCTCGCCCAACGCTTTGCAGCCTCTTATATAGGCAACTCCCGGGTAATTGTGTTACTTTTCCCGCGCCAGCACCCGCGCATGCGCACGGCGCTGGCGACAGCCTGTCTGGTCCCGGGCAGCTTTGCACCTGCCCGGGACTGCCTGCAAACGCCCGAGCCGTTTGCAAGGCTCGGGACATAACACCCCTTTCCCCCGGGCTAAAACTACTCCCAACACACACAACATTTATTTATACAACATTCTGTTCCTCAGAGCTCCCACTGTTTACTGGCTTTTGCCTTGCCAGCAATGTTATGTAGTCCTCTAGGTACTTAGGAGATTTCTTTGCTCTCTGTGACCTTCTCAGCTCTGGGTTACTGGCATAAGTCCCTTGACTGAAGGGAGGCGTGAGCCTGTTCTCTCTATTTTGCCTTGGTGTCTTCCAAGGACTGTGCCCCGATGCCTGGCCTGCTTGCTTGCCCACCGGGCTCGTCAGGCCAGGGCTTCTGTTACTTTGTGACCTGGTTGTCCTACCTAGCTGTAGACCCTCAGGCCCCTTGAAGTGATAGCCACTGCTGGGCATCTCTGTAGAACCTCCTAGGTCAGTCCAAGACCTGTCAGGAGGCTGTCCATTCCCTGAACCCCGTTCTGTGTGCGGGCTTGTGTGGGTTTCTGTACTTTCCCAAAACTCAGGTGTTCCCTGATTTGTACTAGAGGTGTTGTAGTCGGGACTTGGTTCCTCGACTATCTCTGTGTATGTTTGACCCCCTGTAGGATTTGGGGTAAGGTCAGGCCAACTTTGGGAATTGTGTGCCAGCTCTCTTGCGGGGAATGACTTGTTGGGATGCCCCCGGGTATCCTCCGTGACTGGAGTGCTGTGTGCTGTGTGTGGAAAGTGAGTATGCCCCCGGGGTGACTCCCTGGCTGGAGTAGGCGTGAGTGCCTGTTGTGTGGGTAAGCTCCATGAATTCCTTTTCGGAGCAATTGCGGAACCTTGGGATGTGCCGTTTGTGGCTCCCTCAGTGGAGATTGGCAGTAGCCCTTGCCCTTCCCTTTGCTCCAAAGGGTCCCCCTCCCCCCCTGGAAAAGACCCAGGAGTCTCATCTGAAAAGTCCCGCCTAGAGCGGAGTTGGTCGATGTGCCGACGCAGGACACGACCGTTGTCCAGGGCTACCTCGTAAGAAAGAGGACCAGTGACCCTGGAAACAGAAGCGGGGACCCATGTGTGACCAGGCCCGTAATTGCGAGCCCAAACCGGGGCACCCACAAGTAGTTGTCTAGGTGCCCTAGGATGTGAGGTAGATGAAGGCAGTCTGTCCGGATGCAACCGGTCAAGTCTAGTAGTAAGTTGACGGCCCCAACGAAGTTCAGCTGGACTTCTCCCTGTAGAAGTGGACGGAGTGGTGCGATAAGAAAGGAGAAAGTCAGCCAACCTGTGATGCCAGTCCCCGTAGGTGAGTCTCTTCAAGGCGTCCTTTGCGATGCGCACCATGCGTTCAGCCATACCGTTGGTGGACGGGTGAAAAGGCGCAGATGTGGCATGACGAATCAGGTTTGCCTGTAAGAAAGCTTGGAATTCGGAGGAAGTGAATTGAGGGCCGTTGTCGGACACAATGACATCTGGCAGCCCGTGTGTAGCAAAAATCCCCCTCAGTACCTGAATAGTCTTTGCAGTGGTGGTGGATGAGACAGGCACAACCTCAAGCCATTTTGAATGGCTGTCAACAAGGACCAAGAAGAACTGGCCCTGAAAGGGCCCAGCGTAGTCAATGTGCACCCTAGACCATGGGGACTGTGTTTCCTCCCATCTATGCACAGGAGCTTGGGGCATCTCTGGGCGAGATCGTTGGCACAGGTGGCATGTGTGCACCTTAGCCTCAATATCTTTATCTAAACCAGGCCACCACAAGTGGCTGCGTGCAAGAGCCTTCATACGAACAATGCCAGGATGACCCTCGTGGAGGGATTCTAAGACCCTAGTCCTCATTGAGGTGGGAATGACAACTCTGTTTCCCCAAAGCAGACAACCCTGAGAAAGGGAGAGCTCGCTCCTTTTGGACCAGAAACTCTGAAACTCAGGACTAGGGCAGTGCTCAGGCCAACCGGACAAAACCCAGGAGCGGACACGTGAAAGTGTGTGATCTGTACCTGTTTCAGCGGTAACATCCCTGGCACTAAGAGGAAGCTCGGGCAAGGCTTGGATTGATGGAATGTTGACAGCTGGCGCGGGGTCAGCTTCTACTACTGGCAGAGGCAATCTACTGAGGCCATCAGCATGGCCCATTTCCTTCCCAGGCTTGTGGAGTAAGGAAAAATCATATGCAGACAAAAAAATAGACCACCTAAGCATTCTAGGGGAAATGATGTGGGGAGTCTGCTTACGTGTGGTAAACAGTCCCAGCAGAGGCTTATGGTCAGTGAAGACCGTGAAATGCCTGCCATATAGAAAGTCGTGGAATTTTTTAATTCCAGCAACAACAGCCAGAGCCTCCCTGTCTATCTGAGCATAGTTGCGCTCAGCAGAAGACAGTGTTCTGGAATAGTATGCAATAGGAACCTGGGTTCCGTCAGACCTGAGGTGACTCAGGACAGCTCCAACCCCGTAGGGGGACGCATCACAAGCGATGCACACAGGAAGAGACTCGTTGAAATGTGCAAGAACACTGTTAGAAGTGAGCAAGGCCTTGACTTCTTTAAAGCAAGCCTCATGCGCTTGTGACCACTGCCACACAGCTTGTTTGTCTAGTAGCCTGTGAAGAGGCTCAGCTACACTAGCTTTATGTGGAAGAAAAGAATTGTAGAAGTTCAGAAGGCCTAGGAAGGCCTGAAGTTCTGCCTTGGACTTTGGCCTGGGTGCTTCTAAAATAGCAGTTAGTTTGGATTCAGCAGGGTGAATCCCAGCAGCATCAATTTTGAACCCCAAAAATTCAGTAGAAGGCACCCCGATCTTGCATTTGTCTTTTTTGAGCTTGAGGCCTGATTTCCTGAATCTTAACAGGACAGCCCTAAGCCTTTCAGCTAGAATGTGTGTGGAGTCTCCTGCAATCAAGACATCATCAAAGTAGGGGCAGACCCCTGGTATACCTCGTAGTGTGTTTTCCATTACGCTTTGGAAAATCCCAGGAGCGACATTCACTCCAAACTGTAGCCTTTTTACCTTAAAGGCTCCCCTGTGGGTCACAATGGTCTGAGCTATGGCAGCGTTATCATCAACAGGCAGCTGTTGATATGCTTGAGCTAGGTCAAGCTTTGCAAAAACACGCCCCCCCTTGAGAGAGGCCAGGATGTGACTGACCACAGGAACAGGATAGGCATGTTGCTGCAATGCCTTATTGAGTGTGCATTTGTAATCAGCACAAATGCGAATGTCCCCATTTGCCTTTAGAGGCGTGACAATGGGGGTCTCCCACGGGCTGGAATCAACAGGTTCTAGGATTCCCTGTTGGATTAGTTTGTCTAATTCAGTGTCAATCTTACTTTTTAAAGCAAAAGGGACCCTTCTTGCTTTAATTCTAATGGGAGTGACAGTGGGGTCTAGCTTTAAGGACACAGGTGGTCCTTTGAATGTGCCCAGCTGGGGGCTGAAGACATCTGCAAATTCTTTGCAGACTTCCTGTAGGTCGAGTGTTTGTAAGCTGTTGAGTCCTGTGATGTGTATCCCCAGGGCCTCAAACCAATCGAGTCCTATGAGACTCGTTCGTTCACCCCCTACTACTAATAAGTCTAGTGGACCTTCAAAACTCTTGTATTTCACGTTAAGGGTGGCCTCCCCCTTAACACACACTCTTGAGTTTTGAAAATCTGTTAATACAATATCAGAAGGCCTTAACTTGGCCTTAGTCCCACTACTGGAACAAATCTTCCTAAATGTATGCAATGAAATGATGGAAAGGGCAGACCCTGTGTCTAGTTCCATAGATAATGGAACCCCTTGTAGCTTCACGTTGAGTGACAGCTTTTTCTTCATGGGCTTGTGTGTGCCTGTCCTACAGATGCTTCTTCGCGAAGCGCAAAAACCTACCCTATTCTGGCTGGGGAATCTGGTACCCTTCAGGCGTTCTTCCTGAGGTTGTGCCTTTCGTCGGCCCAGACACACAGCTGCAATGTGCCCTTGTTTGCCGCATGCCCGGCAGGTAGCGGAGCGGAACTTGCAGTCGGTTCTTCTGTGGCGACCTCCACAGCCGATGCACTTGAGCGGAGCTGAAGAGCTTCCCTTCTGATTTTCTTCCTTCGCGGGGTGTAGACGGTCGACTTCTTCGTCCGGATCCTCCTCGGAGTTTCGTTGGACGTCTTCCCGGTGCACGGATGCACCCTCTGAACTGCTTCTGATCGGCCGCATGTTCTTGACGGCGCCGCCTGCTGCTTCTTCTGCGGTGACTTCCCTTAAGGCATCTTGGAAGGATAATTCTTCCTTAGCGAAAAGTCTCTGTTGTAGCTCTCGATGCCTTAACCCGCACACGAATCGGTCCCTCAGTCGCTCTTCGAGGTCCTTGAACTCGCAGGGCTTGGCGGCCTTCCGTAATGCAGCGATGTATTCCATGGCTGACTCACCGGGCCGTTGATCCCTCTGTTCGAAGGTGTGGCGCCATGAGATAACGGACACCTTGGGGTGGAAGTGCTCCTTCAGCAGCTTCTTCAGGTCTGCGTAGCTTACAGACTCTACTGGGACAGGTGCTACAAGGTTTTCTGCGATTTCGAAGGCGTCTTGGCCGCAAGCGCAAAGCAGGGTGGCAGCCTTCAAGCTATCTTCCCTCACTTGGTTTGCCTTGAAGTAGTTCTCCGTTCTGGATACGTAGGACTCCCACCGCTCTGGATGTGAGACGTCGAATTCCGAAAGCCTTCCGATTTTCGCCATCTTCAGATCTTCAGGAGACGGGTCTATCAGCCAGCCTACCCCCGAATGCGCACCGGATTGGCGGGCAGCTGCCGAGTCGACGCCGTTCCTCTTCCGCCGCTCAGGACTCCTTGGGTAAGCTTACACGTCTTCCTTTCCAGGTAGTGCAAGGCATCCCATCCTCGTCGCCAGTGTTGAGTCCGTGGCGGGAAAACAGACACGAGAAGCAGCTGGAGTTCTCAGTTTCTTTTATTCAGCGTTCAGCTTACAGGTAGATGGCTTCTGGCTCGCCCAACGCTTTGCAGCCTCTTATATAGGCAACTCCCGGGTAATTGTGTTACTTTTCCCGCGCCAGCACCCGCGCATGCGCACGGCGCTGGCGACAGCCTGTCTGGTCCCGGGCAGCTTTGCACCTGCCCGGGACTGCCTGCAAACGCCCGAGCCGTTTGCAAGGCTCGGGACATAACATAGACTGAACTGTTCCTCTTCAATATTGACTCCATAGGGTTTTTTTACCATCAATTTTACCATACTTAGACATAATTGCAAAATGAATAACATACAGATCTGTTTGCATGAGTGTTCTTTTTCCCTCTCTCTTTCTCTAATGAATGAAGTGCAGATCTGTTTGCAAAGCTGTTTTTTTTTCTTTTTCTCTCTGCATGTTTATAAGGATTTATAAGGATTCCAGTCTTTACTAACTTTACTAATCATGAATGAATTGAATACAATTTTTTAACTATATTGAATGATCATGAGAAAACTGAATGAACATTTTAAAAAGTTTTTTACAACTATTGTAAACTTTTATTGCCAGATCATAAATTTTTATTGCCTAGGTGGTAAACTTTAATTGCCCTGAACTGCTTTTATTGCCCTGAACTGCAATTATCATTCTACCTTCTTTTGTGGTGTAAGGTTTTCCACTTAGCCTCACAATTGTCCCAGCATTACTCGGGAATTTAAAAGAGCCAAAGAAACTCCTGAGCTAAGGTTTCAGCAAGCAAACAACTTTTATTTTGATCAAAATAGAGTTGGGTGACCCCATCTCTCTTCGTGGCTGGTAGAGAGATGAAGGCAACAACCAGGAAAGATGTCTTCCACCTTTTATACCTTTCCAGAACAAAAAGATCAGGTCTTGGTACCAGGCATAAGATAGCACCAAAAAATAATTCCTAGATGATGATTCATACACAGCAACCCAGGCTCCATCTGTAACTCCTTTTCCCCCTCACCTTACCATGGTCTTTTCATGTAAGCAATCACCTGTACCTAAATCATGAAACATTTGCTTCTATATAACTAATTTCCCAATATAAAGCACCTACAAAGCTTCTTGCACATAAACAAAGATATATATATAATGATTACAAAATATCACTACTAATATCAATATTACTAATATCAACCTTAAGCATAATAAAATCCCTTCAGTGGATTACAAATAGAGACTGCATTATTTTTTACAATATTTTTTAATTTGTAAATACTTTTAAATATTATGTGGATTTTTGTGGACTACCTTGTATTATCTTTTTATACCATATATATATATTTGTATAATATTTTTTACACTAGCAAGCTGGCATTTCTTTTTTTTTTACTCTTTTTTTTACTCTCAGCTAACATACTATTTTTTCTTTTAAGCTGAGATTTTGTTTTACTTTGCAAAATTTATTCATCTGTTATTTTCAATACATGTGTGGATTACAAACTATATCAAGAGGGCAACTTCAAGATTAGCTACAGGAGGGAACAAAAAGAGAACTTGAACTCCTACAACAAAGAGGTGAGAGGTGGCCCAAGTGAGAGGCTGCCCAACTGAGAAGTAGCCCAGCTGATAGGTAGACTAGTGTCCTAAGTGAGAGGTGGCCTGGTGACCCATCTGAGAGAAGGAGCGACAGCTGAGCTGAAAGATGGAGAGGCAGCCCAGCAACCCAGCCTGACACCTGAGTGGAGGCAGTGCAGTGCAAATGGAGGCCACTGAGCAGTGGTGAAACAGAGCTAGGTGGCAGCAGACCAGCAGCTGTGAGCAGCATGGCAGACCTTGAGCAGCAGCAGCTCAGAACTAAGTGGCAGAGCAGTGAAGTGACCAGAGCAGTGATTAAGAGCACTGCGGTGGATCAGCAGTGGCTGAGAGCAGCGTAGAGGACCAACTAAGCAGCGGCGCCCACAGCAGCAGCTGACAGCAGCGTGGTGGACCAGCAGAAGCTGACAGCAGTGCAGAAGACCAAGTCAGCAATGGCTGAGAGCAGCACGGCAGACCACCAGCAGCTGAAAGCAGCGCAGTGGACCAGCTAAGGAGAGTGCCCACATCAGCACATCATACCTGAAAACCTCGGCAGTGGCCAGGCTACCAAAGAGCAAGAAAGCAGGAAAAATCATAAGTACAAAACACTTTAGACAAGAAGAAAAGGGATAAACTTTCAAGGCAGGGAGTAGAGGGTTAAGAGCAAAGCATCTCCTAGAAAAAAGCCTGAGATTTCCAACAAAAAACAAGTGCATATTACTTCATAAAGGGCCAAGAACTCTTGTAAATTCTTAAATTTTTAAAACCTGTGAATTCCTTTTTTTTTTAAAAAAAATGTTTTTTCAATTTTTTAAATTTCTTTTTCAATTTTTAAATTCTTTGTTCAAATCTTAATCTTTTTTCAACTCTTAAAATCTTTTAATTTTAAATTATTTTTTTCAATTTTTAAATCTTTTTTCAATTTTCAATTTCTTTTTCAATTTTTTTTAAAAATCTTTTAACTTTTTAATTTTTTCCAATTTTTAAAATATTTTCAATTAAAAATTAAAAAAACAATTTATTTTAATTCTTTAGAATGTTTAAATTCTTAATGAGCTAAGAGGGAAAAAAACATGGAAAAAGAGACAGACACTTCAAAACAGGGACGATAGTGATGAATTTTTCAAGACAGAACAAAAGGTCAAGAACTCTTGTAAACTATTGTAAATTGACACTTTGCAACAGGGAAAATATTTAATTATTAGAAATTTTTAGTTTTTTAGCAAACAAAAAATGTCATGGAAATAGACACTGATACTTTAGTGACTTGCAAAGTGTGTCACATGTTTCAGCTTATGCCCACAGAAGACCCAAACTATGCATGTATCAAATGTAAACTACTTGAATTACTAGAAGAAACAGTAAAGGGTCTAGAGGCAACACTAGCCACTCTGAAACTCAATGAACAAAGCTAGAAATCCCAACTTAAACAAGAAGACTACACCAAAATAAAACACAATAGGGAGCAAACAACTTCAAAAAAAGGACCCCATATATGAACATAAAGAAGAAAACCTATACACCCAAACTGAACACAATAGGGAACAAACAGCTTCCATAAAAAATGACCCTGCATATGTACCTAAAGTGCAAGACCAATGAAAACATGTCACTTTTAGAAGAAAACAACAACCAAGAGCAAAGTCCCTACTATCTACCCTAGCCCACTCCAGTGAAGCCCCTCTGAAACTGAACAATCGCTTTCATACCCTCCCCTTGGAAGAAAATATACAGACACAAAAAGCATTCATCAATAGTTTCTTAAAAAGAGGCACAACCCAGCATTCCTGCAACAGGAAGAAAAGTATTCCAGACTTCCCTAGGGAAAAAAGGCAAATATTGGTGATAGGAGATTCAATTCTTAGGGGAATCTTAGGGAGGTACATTGTCTCCCTGGAGCAAAAATCAAAGATGTAACTGAGTACCTTACTAAAATAATCAACCCCATGGATTACTACCCCTTTCTTCTCGTACATGGGGGGACCAATGATACAACAATAAATCTGAGAACAATAACAAGAGATTATGAACAGCTAGGAAAGGAAATTATAGAATTAGGAGCACAAGTGGTGTTTTCATCTATACTTACAACAAAAGGCCAACATCCAATGAGAGAGCAAAGGATTTTAGAAATGAACCACTGGCTTAAAAACTGGTGTTGTCAACAGAACTTCATCTTCCTAGACTATGGTCTGCATTACCTACATGAAGGGCTACTGGCAAGGGATGGGCTGCACCTCACAAGTACTGGAAAGAATATATTCGGAAACTGACTGGCTCATCTTATCAAAAGGGCTTTAAACTAAAATTGAGGGGGAGGGGCGGCAATCTTCATGCATTTAGAACCTAATTCTTTACAACCTTTAGAACCTAATTTCAAGCAAAAACCACTAGATAACCAATCACATAAGGAGGTAGGGAGTAAAGAGAAAGAAGAAATAAAGAAAAACATAATGAAGTAGAGAGTAATGGAAAGGATGGAAATCTCAATTACAAAGTAGGAGATATAAGAAACATACCCAAGATCCATAAAGGACTCAAATGCCTATACACTAACGCTCGAAGTTTAGGGAACAAACAGGGTGAACTTGAAGTATTAGTACATGAAGGCAGATATGATATAGTTGCCTTTACTGAAACTTGGTGGGATGAAACTCTTGACTGGAATGTACTGATGGAAGGATATAAACTATTCAAAAGAAACAGACAGAAGAAAAGAGGAGGTAGAGTTGCATTATATATAAAAGATCACTACATCTCTATAGAAATACACAAAACTAAGGATGAAAACCTCCTAGAATCCATATGGGCCAATATAAAAGCAAAAAAAATGACATTGCTATAGGCGTATATTACAGGCCACCCAACGAAGTGGAAGAAACTATTTGCTAATCAATTAACAAATGTATGTAGGAAACATACCACAGTAGTAATGGGAGACTTTAACTACCCTGATATCAACTGGGAAACAAACTCTGCAGCAAGTGGGAGATTGAACAGATTCCTTACCAACTTAGCTGACATCTTTGTCATCCAAAAGGTAGATGAGGGAACTAGAGGAAAAGCAATACTGGACCTAATTCTTACTAATAGAGAAGTGATAGAGGGAGTTGAAGTTGCTGGAACCTTGGGTGAGAGTGACCACGTCATATTGGAATTCAATATAATGTAAACACAAGCAATAGAATATAATCCAACCAGTGTCTTAAACTTTAAAAGAGCTGATTTTAACAAACTCAGAGACAGCCTAAGCAAAATTTCATGGATAAAAATCCTAAAGGGGAAAACAACTCAAGAAGCATGGAAAACTATGAAGAAATATGATCATAAAAGCCCAGTCAAACACAATACCACTGAAAAAGAAAAACAAGAAATCCAAGAAGAAGCCAGCATGGTTGCACAAAGATCTCTCTGATAAACTGAAACACAAAAAGGATAAGTACAAAAAATGGAATGAGGGACACATAACTAAGGCAGAATATCAGTAGATTGCCCAAATCTGCAAAGCAAAGGCTCAGAATGAACAAAGACTTGCAACAGAAGTCAAACATAATAAAAAAAAGTTTCTTTCAACATATAAATAATAAGAAAAAAGTCAAGGAAATGGTTCACTAAAAATACATCTGGAATTAAAGGCAGTGTAACCTAGAACTAAGGAGAAACTTCCTGACAGTTAGGACAATTAACCAGTGGAACAACCTGCCTCCAGAAGCAGTGAATGCTCCAACACTGGAAGTTTTTAAGAAGAGACTGGACAGCCATTTGTCCCACTTGGATTCCTGCAGTGGGGATGAATCGGTGAGAGTTCCGAAGACAGATCCAAGGTGGAGACCAATCTATGGGGACAGGGACAGGCAGCACGTACCCATGAAAACATCCATTTATGAAGGAACACATGTAAGAGTAGGTTCATCCACCCCACCCACCACCTCCATTCACTCTTTGCCTCCCAGAGTAGTTCACATCAGGGAGGATCTGCCTTGGAAAGTCCTGTCTATATTTCTCTTACAGCTCTTTTATTCTTCTTTATTTTGTTTATTTCTGTGACGGGAGCTCAATTGATGTTGAGCACTGTCTATTATTATACTTGTGTAGTATAATGGAAAGTGTTGGCATTGCCATCCGTTTCATCTAAGGTTGTAGCTATAATGTTTACATGGAAAATACAAACACCAATTTGTTTGTAACAGTATCAATGCTGTTCATAGAAATGCTTGATTTAATACTTCCAAGCTCTTTCCCCATTTGCTGTTTAAAATTTAATTTATGTTGTAAACTTTATTATTTTTGTTTATTTTTATATGCAACCTTTACTGTTTTTATAAATAACTCAAGGAGGAGAATACTCCTTCCTCCTCCTATTTTCCCCACAGGAACAATCCTGTGAGGTGGGTTGGGTTGAGAGAGAGTTACTGGCCCAAAGTCACCCAGCTGGCTTTCATGCCTAAGAATGGAGTAAACTCAGGGTTTCATGGTTTCTGGCCTGGGGTCTTAACCACTAGATCAAATTGTTATTGGGAGATGCCCCTGTCTGTTTATGTAACTCTTTATATACAGAAGGAAAATACTGAAGTCAGGTCAGGACTCTTTGTCTAGGCCAGTATTATTGAATGCTCCAGGAGCAGACTGATGTAATATAAATTATATAAATAATAACTGTTAATTATTAATCTACTGGGAGCAATATTCCAAGTTCTCAAGTACATGTTTTTCTCAGCACCTGTTAAAAAACTTTGAAATGTAAAACAAACGAAAATAGAAAATTTGTTTGATGAACTTCTAATGTCACTAACAATGCTGTGTCATGGCACAATTTAAAAAAATCAGTAGACATAATACAAAACTACCAAACAAAATGGTGTCAAATTGGTGGTAATAGTGCAATATTCCAGACGTTAGTATAGCAGATACTTTAAGAGAATATAATTTTCAATATATTTTCAAAGGAAATCCAAAACACCTTTCTAAACAAATGTACATTTGCTCCAATATGTAATAAAAAATAATATTGCTTTTCTAAAATTTTGATTGAACCATGCTGGCAACATGAAATATAGGCAATGCCAAAACTTATTTGGAAGCGATTTCCTGATTTACTCCACTTAAGAAGCAGAACTTAATTATAATATTAAGTTCATTTAGAACTAATTTGGTCTCAGAATACATATTCATGCAAACAGCTGTTCCTATGAATTCCACTTTTATACCATCAGTCAACAAAGTTGATAAATACTTTTTTCCTTTTCCCTCCTTCCAGGGAAAACTGCATAGAACCCCTCATCCATAGGTTTACTTAAAAATAAATTATTTTCAGATGGAGTAGTAGAGCAGAGGTCCCCAACCTGTGGGCTGCAGCCCACTACCAGTCCGTGGCATGTTGGCCACCAGGCTGCATGAGTGGCTGGCCAGTGAGCATGTGTGTGTGTGCGCACTCACCTCCCATTTGCACTAGCATCTCCCCGAGGATTATGCGGGTGCTAGCATTGCTGCGAGGGTCGCCATGAGGGTCACCGCGAGGGTCGTGCGGGCGCTAGCATCGTGAGGGTCACTGTGACAGTTGTCGCAAGGGTCGCCGTGAGGGTCATGTGGGCGCTAGCATCACCATGAGGGTCGCGGGTGCTAGCATCACTGCGAGTGTCACGCATGCACTTGCAGCCCTGTTTGTGTCACGCATGTGCACACAGCCCCATTTGTGGTGTGTGCGTGCAGCCCTGTTCATGTGCACGCATGCACGTGTAAAGGCATCTGCCCCTCTCTTTCCTTCTGGGCTGCCAACCTAGAAAGGTTGGGGACCTCTGAGCCAAATAGTTCTCTACTCCAGAGGTCCCCAACCAGAAGGAAAGGGAGGGGCAGGAACCTGTACGTGCGCATGTGCGTACGTGAACAGGACCATGCACACATGTCGCAAATGGGGCCGTGTGCACACGTGTGACTCAAAGGGGCTGCGAGCGCATGCATGATGCAGTGACGCTAGTGCCCGCAACCCTCGTGGCAATGCTAGTGCCTGCGTGACCCTCACGGAGACCCTCATGGCGACACTAGCCCCTGCGTGACCCTCACAACAACCCTCGTGATGCTAGCACCCGCGCGACCATCAGGATGACGCTAGCATGAGTGGGGGGGGGTGAGTGTACACACACACACATGCTCACTGGCCAGTCACTCATGCGGCCCAGTGGCCAAGAGGCCACGGACTGGTAGTGGGCCATGGCCCACAGTTTGGGGACCTCTGATTTGGCTTATCAGACTGACTGAATTACAGCTCCAAACATCACCATTGGTCATGCTATTGGGAACAGGTTTTTTGGCAAAATTGGACCACAAGTACCTTATCCTTGCTGCCAGGAAAGTCTGTTAAGGATAGTAGCCTATAGAATGATCAGGATCTAGAAGAGGCTGGTACATGATTGCATGCACCCATACCCCTGTTTATTTTGTGTATATTTAAATAATAAACTGATTTAGGAACCTGTCATGTTTGAAAAAAGAAAAATGAGTTGAATGAAAGATTCATTCAACTTCATATTAATACAACTAAATGTCACTGGCTTGATTCCAGACTTAGTCATGCTTAGAATAAATTTATTAAAATCAAGAAGACACATCAGTCATGGCTCCCACAGATCCATGGATTTCAGTGGGCCTACTCTAGGCACAGCTAGGTCTGGATCCAACCAGTAAAAACAGGAAACTAATGGAGACCATTTATATTGATACTAATCATTGTTTATAATTTTAAAGAACTTCCATCCTCAATAAGAGAGAATATTCTGAACAAATAGCACCATTATAATATATTTTTTTAAAAAATACATCTGTATTGTGCATATGTGAATTACAGCAGGGCTTTTCAACCTTTTTACCGATTGTACCACTTTTAGGATATGGCAATATTTGAGTACCACCTAGCAAGGTGTCAAAAACTTGATAACCAAAATAAAAACCTGTTCAAAGTTGCAATTGCACTGAAATGACCTATGACCATTTTCCACACTTATGACCATTGCAGCATGCCCAGGGTCATGTGATTTATATTTGGATGCTTGGCAACTGACTCATATTTATAATGGTCACAGTGTTCCAGGGTCATGTGATCCCCTTCTGCAACCTTTTGACAAACAAAGTCAATGGCAGAGCTGCTGGTGGCCAAGTGCTAAGGCAGGACTTCCTTTCCTCCCTCCCTTCCCTACCTCCCTTTTTCTCATTCCCATCTCCTTCCGAAGGAAGAATTTGAACCCCCCCCCCCATATTTTCCCTCTTCCATATATTGATTAAACAAGGAAAGGCCTCCAGAGACAGAAAAGACAAGCTGCTGAGTAAACTAGCTTAAAAAGGCATTTAAGAATTAGCTACTGGCTAGAAAGGAAAGTAAGGAGCGCAGTAGGCACTTAAGGAAGAAAAAAAATGTAAGTACTGGCTGCTGGCTAAGGCAACCTCCCCAAATGGCTCCATTCATAAGGAATGCTATAGGCAAAATCCATTCAGGAGAAAAATACTTCAAAATCCCTTGCAGCAAAACTTACAGCTAACAAGAGCAGAGCAATAGAAGCTAACACCATCAGCCAAATAGAAATTGCCAAACACTCCTTAAGAACACAAAGCCCTCATTGCACAAATCCCAGAACTTCAAAGTCACAAAAGCACATAAGAATCCTTCCACTCTCCATCTCCTTCCCTCCTCTGTGCCTCACCTCCAGCCATTGCTGCCTTTTTTCATTCCTCTTGGAGGGTGACCCCTCCCCCGCTGCATTTCTTGCCTGTTTGCTGCTGCCAGCACAGGTGGCTGCCACAGCAGTTGTAGATTGGCTCATGGCCAGCCTGCTTGATCTCCTCTCCCCCCACCCTCCCCCCACCCTCCCCCTCCTTCTTTTTCCCCTTTGGTGCAGCTGACTCTGCCTCCTCCCAAGGCTGCTGCTTGTTTTCTCTCTGCCTCTCCTGCCCAGACTGCCTCCTTTTATAGCCTCTCCTGTCTCCACCTCCCCTCCTCCTTTTTCATGGGGGAGGGTGAGCCAGAAGTGAGCCTGGGGCATTTGCAGCTCCAGAGGACTCTCTCACTGTAAGTCCTTGCCTGTGCTGGCTCTTTCCCTCCCCCACTACACTTGGCTAGGCAGGGCTGCATACCACCTGCCACTCATTAATGTACCACAAGTGGTACACGTACCACCAGTTGAAAAGCCCTGAATTACAGAGAAGATATCAATAGAATATATTTTTAAGCTCCATTCATTCAAATTACATGGTTTCTTTTCCACCCCAATTACTCAAATTTTGGCAGGAGCTTGTATCTGCTCTCTCCCCCCCCCCCCTTCTCTTTCTCTTTTTTTAAAATTCTCTTTTTTTCCCCAGCAGGTTCTGAGGGCAAAGTGGTATCCCAAGTTCTCAGAGACGTTTATCAAGACTTAGAAGAAAGCAGAAAGCCAGAAAATTGTAACTGCAAACTCAGGTCAGGGGGTTGAAGTTGTCTTTTGAAGTAGAGCACTGCCAAGGGAGCCTCCTTAAACCCTGCCAGAGGGGCTGGCCTGAACACTGTGAAGACAAGGCCTTCTTTTTCCTACCACCACCACTCTCGGAAGACTAGCAACCATGGGGAGAAAGTCCCACACTTGCCCTTACTGTGGAAAAGGTTTCCGGCACAACTTGTACCTTGCACGGCATTTAGCTATTCGCTCTGGGCTGCAGCACCCTTTAGGTGGGAAGCACCTGGGAGAGCAGGTGCCAGTGTAAGACTGTCCCTTCAGCTGCAGCTACCGTGGGAAGAGTTTTGCCCACAGTGCCCACCTGGCCCAGCTTCAGGAGACTCATTCAGGGGAGCGACCCTACAAGTGCATCTACTGTGGCAAAGCCTTTGGGCGCAATTCCCACCTGACCCGCCACCAAAGCACCCACACTGGAGAATGCCCTTATTAATGTGGTGTCTGTGGCAAAGCTTTCACCTGCAGCGCTCATGTCACTCACCACCAGGGAACTCACACGGGGGACCATCCTTTCCACTGCATGCATTGTGGTAAGTGCTACACCCGCAGTGCCCATCTCCAGTGCCACCAGGGCATCCACAGTGGCGACAAGCCTTTCTCATGCAAAGACTGTGGAAAGGGGTTCACCCATTATGCGCACCTTGAGCATCACTGTGCTATGCATTCAGGAGAGAAACTATTCTGGATCATATAGCTCTATGTAACCTCGTATAGCTCTATGTAACCCTAACTAGAGAGCATGTATCAGTATGTCAGTGGGAGGAGTTTCTAAAGGGCATTGGGAGACTTCCTGGACACAAGCCAGATTGGAATGTCTTTGTCTGAAAGAAGCATGGGCCATCAAATGTCACCACGATGAGCCTGCACCGTTATAAGGATGGTATGGAAGAGAGAATCATTCTTTTACCTGTAGGAATGGACAAAAGATGTAATTTCCAGAAGTAACAACACAGCATGAATGCAAGTAATCTTTGTAATCTTTCTGATTGAAATATATTTCTTGTCAATGCTGCAGATACTGTATATTCTTGCTTTGACAATATGCAAAACTGTCTGGTATTTACTGGGTTAATACATAGCTTAGAGTGGGGGGGGGGGGAAAGCCCGGGAAAGAAAGAGGAAGTAAACTTTTGACCTTCACACTAATTGGATAATGTGACTTGTGACTGCAAGATAAGGGAGGGGTTTAGCAAGAAAAGATTGATGCCAGAGAGAGGAAGTCAGATTCTGGCACCACAACGTCCATGATGGTGACCGGCAATTTGTAGCTCTGTAATAAAGACTTTAGGAAACATGCCTGAAAGTTCTTTGAAGTGCTTCATTAGTCGGAACCTCTGACATTTCTTTTGTTATGAAACCATTTCTACTGAGTTATCTATCTGACTTGAGTTAGAGAAGGCGTTTTTAACTCAGAGTCAGAATAGTAAAAGAATGATGCTCTCTTCCATACCATCTTTATAACGGCGCAGGCTCATTGTGGTGACATTTGATGGCCCATGCTTCTTTCAGACAAAGACATTCCAATCTGGCTTGTGTCCAGGAAGTCTCCCAATCTAACACTGATGGTAACTGGAAATGTGAACTTCCATCTATCGCTTCTATGCGTAGACCAGTGATTTTCCTCCCCGCCGTGCGCATTGGTACTGTGCACGTATTTATTGCAAAATGCTTCAGTTCACTTGGGAGGTCAAAGAGGTCAAAAAAGGCGGGCTTAGCTATAGTAACTTTGCTGTGTGGGTCAAGTATGGCGTACATCTTAACTGCCTTTTCAGGTTGCCCATCAGGGTAGACTTTTGCAAGACAGACGGGTGAGCATGACGGAGGGCATAGTGAGTCGCCGCATATATCTGTGTAGTACGTCCCGTACTGTTTTGGCTGCTCTTCGGAGTCAGTTTGAGTCTCCGTCGTTGAAGTCACTTGTTGTGTCCCCTCAGAGGGCTTCTTAGTTTGTAGATGTAAGGCTGCTGGGTGCTTGTTGCTGTCACACAGATGGCATTTCACCCTGACTGCACAATCTTTGTGTTGGAATATTCATGAGCAGGAAGAGTCATGTGGTAACTCAGTCAGCCAATGTGAAGAAAGTGCTACTGAGTCTGTGCAAAAGAGTATTGAGTTAGGAGCTGGATTTCCAGTCTCAAGTTTTGTCTCTGTATCTCTCTGTAAGAAATCTTCAATTAAGCTATGTTGCTGTAAAGAAGAATGTATGGTAATGTAAATATTTTGATATAAAGAAGTTATTTTGAATCAGCTAAATGCAGTCAACTGTGAGAGCTTCTGATTTATTTTTTTACCAATAGAGAAATTAAAATTCTCTAACAGGTTATGGGCCCAGAGCTTACTAAGGACTGCATTGTAATTTAAAGCTGGAAGAAATTGCCTGTGTTTAGAAAGTATAAGAACAAGGCAGAATTAGCAGAATGGCTGCAATGGAATTTAAGGAAAGCTGTGTGCCTCATTTGGGCCAGAAGAATTACATTATATGGGCTGCAAAAATGGAATGTTTGCTGAAAGCTAAAGAGCTGTGGTATATCATAGAAAATCCACCACAAGTGTTTGCAGCAGTTGATCAGAAAAGTCATGATCAAGCAATGGCTTATCTCATCTTGAATTTAGATGATGAACAATTTCTAAATGTTGCAAATTTAAAGACTGCAAAGGAGATTTGGTTGAAGTTGAGAGCTGTGCACGTGAATGTTTCTGCATGCAATACAGTGCAATTGTCAAGAAAACTTTACAGGGCCTGTTTGCAACCAGATGAATCTGTGGAACAGCATTTAAATAAAATGCAAAGTTTATTTTTGGACTTAGAACAACGTGGGATTAAATTTCCTGAGTCCCAAAAGGTTTTATTGGTGTTGAACAGTTTAGATAAAACCTGGGACACAGTTTCTGCAATATTTGAGTGCAAAGAAGAACAAGACTTACATTTTGAGGCTTTAAAGGCATGTTTGCTTTGCAGGTTTGTTCCAGTAGCACAAGAAGTGGTGGCTTTGGCAAATGGCCAGAAAGCAAAAGTCATCGGAAGAGGCGATGTAAAAATTCCATATTTGTAATCAAACTTTACCAATGTGCTTTGTGTACCTGAGATGGAACATAATTTGTTAAGTGTGTCTAATTTAGACAAACAAGGTTTTGAGATCATTTTTGTAAATGGGAAGTGTCTCATTAAAAGGAATGGGAATATTTGTGCAGAAGGCATGAAGGAAGATAATCTATATGTATTGCAGGGACAAAAGGTTCAATGTTCCCATATATTTAAGAATGTTGCAGAGCATGATTTGTGTGTTCATCTTCTACATAGAAGACTTGGCCATGCAAGCTTTAAAGTTTTGCAGCAAATGCAAGATTTTGCAGAAGGGCTAAATTTGAAGGGATGTAAAACATATTTGGACTGTGCAGTATGCAAAGCATCAAAGTCAAAGGCATTCCCAGTTAGTAAATGTAGCACAAGACAAACAAAAAGAGTTCTAGAGCTGGTCCATGCAGATCTGGTGGGACCTATGCAAGCCAATTTGGGAGGAGCAAAATATGCACAGGTAATTGTTGATGATTATAGCAGGTATTCATTTTGCTACTTGCTTAGAAGTAAGACAGAGGTGCTACAACAATTCAAACAGTGGGTAAGTTTTGTAGAGAGAAGGTACAGACAACAAGTGTGTCAGTTGCAAACTGACAGAGGTACTGAATTTATGTCAACTAAATTCCAACAATGGTTGGGGCAGTTGGGGATAAGACACAGACGTACAAATCCTTACACAGCAGCAGAGAACGGTGTAGCTGAAAGAAGGAATGGTGTTTTGCAAACAATGAAAAATTCATTATTAGAGGATTCTGGTATGAGCAGGTCATATTGGGGAGAAGCCATATTGACTGCCAATTATATAGTTAACAGGCTGTGGAGTTCCTCCATTAATAATACTCCATATACCATTCTATATGGGAGAAAGCCATCACTGGCAAATTTGAGAATTTTTGGAAGTACTGCATGGGTACATATTCTGAAAGTAATCAGAAGAAAGGGACAGCAAAAGGCAAGAAAGCTCAGGTTTGTGGGCTATGAGCCAGGGTCAAAAGGATATCTCTTTAGCGATGGAAGTAAAAGAATTATAATTTCAAGGTCTGCTAATTTTGCAGAACAAAATTGGGACAGAATTAATGCAAATTCTGGGTATGTCTCACTTAATGACGGTGATCTATTTAATGACAATAACTCATCTAATGATAGAAAAATGATTGAAGATGTCAATGTTCAGGGAGGAGAAGCTGAACAAGACATGAAACCAGAAAGACTTGAGACACGGGAGCAGTTAATACCACGTAGGTCAGAGCAATGTAATAAAGGAATTCCGCCTGACAGGTATTCTGCCAGCAAGGTAAAGGTTTGCAATGTGTGGTATGAGCCAAGAAGTTATAAAGAAGTGTTGGCAATACCAAAAGCTGAACAAGAAAGATGGAAGGAGGCCATGGATAAAGAGATGAAATCCATGGGAGACCATGAAGTATTTAAATCGGTGACTTTGCCACAGGGAACCAAAGCTGTGGGTTGTAAGTGGGTATATAAGAAAATGATATTGCCAAATAATGATGTACAGTTGTTGCAAGATTTAAATATTAATGTAAAAGAATCTGTAAAGGTATTTGAAGACAATGTTGCCTGTATAAAAATGGCAACTGGTGACAGGGTGAAGAACAGAAGTAAACATGTAGACATTAAGTATTGTAATGTCAGGGAAGCTGTAAAAGGAAAATTGATTAGTTTACATCATTGTTCTTCTGAGGATAATTTGGCAGACATGATGACTAAACCATTGGGTGGTATTCACTATGGAAAATTTATTAAGTCAATAGGTCTGATGTCTCTTCCTGTCATGAAGGGAGGAGTGTTGGAATATTCATGAGCAGAAAGAGTCATATGGTAACTCAGTCAGCCAATGTGAAGAAAGTGCTACTGAGTCTGTGCAAAAGAGTATTGAGTTAGGAGCTGGATTTCCAGTCTCAAGTTTTGTCTCTGTATCTCTCTGTAAGAAATCTTCAATTAAGCTATGTTGCTGTAAAGAAGAATGTATGGTAATGTAAATATTTTGATATAAAGAAGTTATTTTGAATCAGCTAAATGCAGTCAACTGTGAGAGCTTCTGATTTATTTTTTTACCAATAGAGAAATTAAAATTCTCTAACACTTTGGCCATGTGATCTATAGAGTCACAGCATTTGAAACATATCCTATTATCTTTGAGTAGGGTCTTTCGGTCATCTAGGGATTTTTTCCTAAATTCTCTGCAATCATTTAGAGAGTGTGAGGACTTGTGAATTGGACAAGTCAGGCCTTTTTTAGTTGGATGAGGGTTCGAATGAACACTTTTCGGTATTTGTTCGTGCTCAAAGTTCATATCAACTTTGTAAAGGCAAATAGTAAATTGATAGGATTAATTTTCCTCTGATCTGCAACAGTTTAAAGAAGCAAAGTCAGTGTGTCTGTTTGGCAGACAGCGTTTCAAAGAAGGTGTGATTTAGATCAGGGCTTTTCAACTGGTGGTACCGGTACCATTTGTGGTACATTAATGAGTGGCAGGTGGTACATAGCCCTGCCTAGCCAAGTGTAGTGGGGGAGGGAAAGAGCCAGCACAGGCAAGGACTTACAGTGAGAGAGTCCTCCGGAGCTGCAAAGGCCCCAGGCTCACTTCTGGCTCACCCTCCCCCATGAGAAAGGAGGAGGGGAGGCAGAGACAGGAGAGCCTATAAAAGGAGGCAGTTTGGGCAGGAGTGGGAGAGAGAAAAAAAAGCAGCAGCTTTGGGAGGAGGCAGAGTCAGCTGCACTGAAGGGGAAGAAGGAGGGGGAGGGTGGGGGAGAGGAGATCAAGCAGGCTGGCCATGAGCCAATCTACAACTGCTGTGGCAGCCACCTGTGCTGGCAGCAGCAAACAGGCAAGAAATGCAGCGGGGGAGGGGTCACCCTCCAAGAGGAATGAAAAAAGGCAGCAATGGCTGGAGGTGAGGCACGGAGGAGGGAAGGAGATGGAGAGTGGAAGGCTTCTTATGTGCTTTTGTGACTTTGAAGTTCTGGGATTTGTGCAATGAGGGCTTTGTGTTCTTAAGGAGTGTTTGGCAATTTCTATTTGGCTGATGGTGTTAGCTTCTATTGCTCTGCTCTTGTTAGCTGTAAGTTTTGCTGCAAGGGATTTTGAAGTATTTTTCTCCTGAATGGATTTTGCCTGTAGCATTCCTTTACTTATGAATGGAGCCATTTGGAGAGGTTGCCTTAGCCAGCAGCCAGTACTTACATTTTTTTTTCTTCAAGTGCCTGCTGCGCTCCTTACTTTCCTTTCTAGCCAGTAGCTAATTCTTAAAGGGGAATGTGCCTTTTTAAGCTAGTTTACTCAGCAGCTTATCTTTTCTGTCTCTGGAGGCCTTTCCTTGTTTAATCAATATATGGAAGAGGGAAAATATGGGGGGGGGGTTCAAATTCTTCTTTCAGAAGGAGATGGGAATGAGAAAAAGGGAAGCAGGGAAGGGAGGGAGGAAAGGAAGTCCTGCCTTAGCACTTGGCCACCAGCAGCTCTGCCATTGACTTTGCTTGTCAAAAGGTTGCAGAAGGGGATCACATGACCCTGGAACACTGTGACCATTATAAATATGAATCAGTTGCCAAGCATCCAAATATAAATCACATGACCCTGGGCATGCTGCAATGGTCATAAGTGTGAAAAATGGTCATAGGTCATTTCAGTGCAATTGTAACTTTGAACAGGTTTTTATTTTGGTGGTCAAGTTTTTGACACCTTGCTAGGTGGTACTCAAATATTGCCATATCCTAAAAGTGGTACAATTGGTAAAAAGGTTGAAAAGCCCTGGTCTATCCCACCTTTTTCTAGCTTACTAAGCAGCAGGTTGTGGTCTACTTTGTCAAATGCCTTACTGAAATCTAAGTATACTATGTCCACAGCATTTTGCTGGTCTGCTTATTTAGTCACTTTATCAAAGAATGAAATAGGATTGATTTGGCATGATCTGTTTTTAACAAACCCGTGCTGGCTACTAGTTATAACTTTGTTTGCTTCTAGTTGTTCGCAGATCTGTTTTTTGATTATCTTTTCCAGGATCTTCCCAGGTATTGATGTTAGACTGATTGGTCTGTAGTTTCCTGGGTCTGTTTTTTTTCCCTTTCTTGAAGATGAGAACCACATCATCCCTTTTCCAATCCTCAGGTACTTTCCCGGTGCTCCAGGATTTTTGAAAGATAAGGTGCAATGCTTCTGAGATAACATCTGCCAGCTCCTTTAGAACTCTGGAATGTAATCTGTTGGGTCCCGGTGATTTATATTCGTCAAGGTCGGATAGGTGTTTTCTTACCATTTTCTTTCTTATTTTAATTTTTGTTTCTAGTTTGTCTTTTCCAGTAGTTTTTTTTTAATGTTGGGCTATAATTTCTTTTTGTGTGAAGACTGATGCAGAGAATGAGTTAAGCAGCTCTGCTTTCTCCCTACTGCCTGTTACTTCCTTGCCATCTTCTCTCTTTAGTGGACCTACAGTTTCCTTGACTTTTTTCTTGTTATTAATATGTTGGAAGAAACCTTTTTTATTGTCATTGATTTCTGTTGCAAGTCTTTGTTCATTCTGAGCCTTTGCTTTCCTGACTTCATCTTTGAATGTTCTGGCTGTCTGCTGATAATCAGCCTTAGTTATGTGTCCCTCTTTCCATTTTTTGTACTTGTCCTTTTTGTTTTTCAGTTTGTCAGAGAGACCTTTGTACAGCCATGCTGGTATCTTCTTGAGTTTCTTGTTTTTCTTTTTCAGTGGTATTGTGATGGCTGGGCTTTTATGATCATATTTTTCAGAGTTTCCCACGCTTCTTGAGTTGTTTTCCCCTTTAGGATTTTCATCCATGGAATTTTTCCTAGGTTCTCTCTGAGTTTGTTAAAATCAGCTCTTTTGAAGTTTAAGACACTGGTTCAATTATTTTCTATTGGTTGTGTTTGCATTATATTGAATTTCAGTATGACGTGGTCACTTTCACCCAAGGTTCCAGCAACTTCAACTCCCTCTATCACTTCTTCTCTATTAGTAAGAATTAGGTCCAGTATAGCTTTACTTCTAGTTCCCTCCTCCACCTTTTGGATGATAAAGTTGTCGTCTAGGTTGGTTAAGAATCTGTTTGATCTCCCACTTGCTGCAGAGTTTGTCTCCCAGTTGATATCTGGATAGTTGAAGTCTCCCTTTACTACTGTGGTATGCTTCCTACATACATTTGTTAACTGGTTGGAAAAGAGTTCATCTATTTCTTCTGATTGGTTGGGTGGCCTGTAATATACACCTATGGCAATGTCACTTTTTTTCCCTTTTTATATTGACCCATATGCATTCTGGAGGGATTTTATCTTTGATCACATGCATTTCTGTAGATATGTAGTGTTCTCTCACATATAGTGCAACTCACCCTGCTCTTTTTGTAGAGCTATTTCTTTTGAACAATGTGTATCCATCCATCAGTACATTCCAGTCATGGGTTTCATCCTACCAGGTTTCTGTAATGCCAACTATGTCATACCCACCCTTGTGTACTATTGCTTCTAGTTCACCCTGTTTGTTCCCCAAGCTTTGAGCATTTGTATATAAGCATTTAAGACCATTATGCCTGTCCATGGGTATGTTTACTGCATCTCCTGATTGTTGTTTGAGTGTTTCTTTTTTCTCATCAATCCCTACCTCATTGTTTGATTTGTTTTCTTGGGATTTATGACTGGTTTTATGTTCTAGAGATTCAAAAGATTGGTCACTCTTCCCCCTCAATTTTAGTTTAAAGCCCTCCTGATGAGTTGGGTCAGTCTTTTTCCGAGTACATTTTTCCCTGTTTTCATGAGGTGCAGCCCATCCCTTGCCAAGAGTCCTTCACGTAGGAAATGCAGTCCATTGTCCAGGAAACCAAAGTTTTCTTGGCAACACCAACCCTTTAGCAGTGGTTTATTTCTATAATTCTTTTTTCCCTCAATGGGGGTTGGCCTTTCGTTGGGAGTACTGATGAGAATACTACTTGTGCTCCTAGCTCCTTAATTTTATTGCTTAGTTGCTTATAATCTCTCAATATTGTACTCAGGTTCTTTGTTGTGTCATTTGTCCCAATGTGAAGGAGGAGGAAAGGGTAGTAATCTGTGGGCCTAATTATTTTGGTTAGGTTCTTGGACACATCTTTGATTTTTTGCTCCAGGGAGACAATATACCTCCCTGGATTGTATGTCCGGTCTGCAGATGGCTGGTTCTGTACCTTTGACAATAGAATCTCCTATCACCAACTCTTGCCTTCCTTTTTTGGGGGGTGCAGTCTGCGGTGCTTTTCTGTTTATCTCACGTGTGTTTGTTGATGTGACTTTTTTAGGGGTATTTGGTGATGTCTCTTTTCTAGGTGTCTGCATGTTTTCTTTGAGGGGGAGGTTGTGGGTCTGTGTATTTTCATCTAGGGGAGAAATTGATTGCTCAGTTTTAATGGGGCTGCCTCTAGTTGGGTTAGATTGGGCAATAGGGGTTTGTTAGATGTATGCTGCTTCTTTCTTTGATTATTGTGTTTCCTTCTATGTGTGACATACCTCCATTTGTCTTCCTCCAAGCGTTTATCAGTAGGGTCAAATCCTCCGGGAGTTATTTGTTCATTATTTGGTTCAGTTTGGGTATAGCCTTCTTGCGTAGGTTGGAGTTTGGCTAGAGTTGTCTCTAAGTCTGTTACTTTTTCCTCTAGTAGTTCACATAGTTTACATTTAATGCATGTATAATTTGGGTGTTCTTTGAGTATAAGCACATACATGGAACATGTATTGCATACCACAATAGTATCAGTTGCCTGTTCCATGAGTTTGTTGTTTGAAAATCCCTCTTTTAGGTTGGTGGATGTGCTTTGCTGTTAGCCTTGTTTCTACCTTCTCTGTTCTAGGTAATTACGCCTATTTTTTTCCTATCCTTTTTTTCTGCCTGTTTGTGCTCATTTTTCTACCTTGTTGTTTGTTTAACCTTCTTACTATTATGTTCGTTTTATTTATCCTTTTCTTCCCTCTATTTTTTTAAAAGTTTTTGAGCTCCAATTCCTCCCTACCTTATTATTTAAGTTTTGCCTTGTTAAGATTTGCCTCTTTATTAGTCCTATTCTTCCTTGATTTCTAATGTTCCACTCTTGTCCTTATTATTTGCCTATTTATTTATCTTTTATTTTCTGTCCTGTATTTATTTTTATTCTTTACTGGGGTCTTCCCTCCTTTCCTGTTGCGACTTCAAACTTCCGTTGCTCGCTGCTCCAGCCTCTTGTTGTTTTCTCTGCCAGCTCTGTTCTGTCTTTCGGTGCTCGTGTGTTTTCAGCCTTGTCTCTGCTCTGGTGAGGCCTCTGTTCAGCTTTCTGGTCGGCTCAGCTCCTCTGTCTGGTCTGTTCCTCTCAGCCGGCCACTCAGCTTTAGAGATCAGAGCTCTCTAGCTCGATGTGCTTCTGTTGCTGCTGCTGCTGCTGCGTCTCTGCTGCTGCGTTTCTTCCCTTCACAGATTTTGCTGCCACCAATTTCTCACAGCTGAAGGATTGCTCCAGGCCCTTTGTCCTCCTCCAGACTAGATGGGCTGCCAGGCTAGCAGGAGGCATGGGGGGGGCTGCTGATCTCACTGGGGAGGGATTGTTGATCAAGTCCTCCACGAGTCCTCCACCTGGGGCAAGTCACTGGGGTGGGCTGCAGGGCTGGAAGGACGCAGAGAGAGGGCTGTGGTAGTCAGGCTGCCTCTAGGTTGCTGGGCCCTGGGTCGGTCTACCTGGCTGCCCCCTTGAGCCGGGCTGCCTAGATTGGGGTATGGGTCTAGGCAATTACTGAATATACTGTGACCTACCGGTGTGCTGCTTCCAACAGCCTCCCTTCTTGTCTGCTGTTCAGCTGCCGGTTCGCTGTTCTCGGTTGCCTTTTTTTTCCAGCGTTGGGCTGCTTAGTTGGGCTCCTGAGCTGGATCTATTGTTCTCTGATGCCAGCTGCCTCCAACTCCATGTGCAGCCATTCATTCACTGCGCTCCTGTTTGCTGGTGTTTTCCTCCTTACCCCAATTTCTTCTTTTCCTTTATCCTTTCTAACTTCCTGCTTCTTTTTCCTCCCTTTTTCCCCTCTCTTAGTACCTTCCTACTTAGTTTAGAAACTTCTCTCCCTGTGATCTGATACTGCTTTCTACACTGCTGCCATCTTGGATTTCAACTCAAGGACCAACTGTATGTGTGTATAACAGATACACACAGATTTAACAGATTTAGCAGAAATTTGAAGTATAACTTTGGATGTCCTGCTGTTCTGAATGCTTCAGAAGAATAGAAGAAGAAGCAGTTTTTTAGCTGGAATTCCAGATAATCTGTCTACCCAGACTTTTTCTGCTTTGCCACCTTCTGGGGAAACTTGCTGAGTTAACTTATCACAGCAATTTATTGTTCGTTGCTCTTGTGATTTTCATTTGCCTCCTGATCTGTGGTTCTTTGTGGATATGGGACTCCCAGAAAGTTTAAAAGCTCTGATTGTGCAAGAACATGATGATTTTCTCACATCAAGGATGGCTACAGGGAGCTCACCATGCCAATATTTGAGTTATATAAATGCATTTGGACTCGGAAAGAGCTATAGGCAACTAGGCTCTGTTGCATGAACTGGGTTTTTTTGGTATATATTTTATTAATTTTTGTAGGATTAGGGTTAGGGTTAAGGTTAGGGTTAGGGTTAGGATTAGGGTTGGGTTTTTTAAAAAAAATAACATTCTTAATATTTAGCAAACAGCATATTGTCTGGGTTCATGTATTTAAAAAACAATAAGAGTTAATTTCTATATTATCATAATCAATATGTTATTTAATCACTCAATAGTCTTTTTCTTACTAGTATATATTCAATGTTACATAGTACATATCATGTTCCTTTCTCTCTAACTTGCTTTTCTAGCTATTGGTAAAAATTGTCCTATGTTCTAAAGTACACTGAGTCTTCTTTCTCTTTTATCTTTAATGTCAATCTGTCCATTTCTGCACAATCTAAAATTTTCTTAATTAGTTCTTCTTCCATTGGTAAGTTTTCATTTTTCCAATATTGGGCAAATACAATTCTTGCTGCAGTTAATACATGTAAAATTAAATATATACAATCTTTTTCGTAGTTTCCCCCTATTATGCCTAACAGAAACAGTTCTGGCTTGAAATCTGTATGTTTTTTAGTCATTTTTTCCAACCATGTGTATTTTTGACCAAAATCATTTAGCTTTAGGGCATGTCCACCAGATATGATAATAAGTACCTGGTTTTTGTTTACATTTCCAACACTTATTTGATGTATTTTTGAACATTTTCGCTAATCTCACTGGTGTTAGATGTCATCTGTAAAACATGTTGTATAAGTTTTCTTTGTAAGCCACTGCTTTCGTTAATTTAACATTTCTTTCCCATAATCTTTCCCAGTTTTCTAATTCTATATTATGTCCAAAGTTCTTTGCCCATGTTATCATTGTTTCTTTTACTTCTTCCTCTTCCATCTTTAAGTTTAACAAATATTTATAGAGTTTCTTAATCAATTTTTCATCTGTTTTTAGCAGTATCTGGTCAAATTCTGTCTGTTCTTTATAAAATCCCGTTGTTTTAGCATCTTTTTCATATCTCGTTTGAATTTGCAAATATGGCCACCATGATAGTTCAATACCTTTTATTTTTTGTTTGATTGATAGAATAAGAACTGTATTGATCTGAATATGATAGTAGATCTTATGGGGGAAAGAGAGGGAATTTGTTGTTGTAATACTTTGGGATTTGTACTGATGATATTTAAATGTAATGGAATTACGATGCTCAACCACCATGCTACTTTTCAAATATGTAAATGCAATATTGGAAAATTAATAAAAAACTTGGATATATGATAGTTCAATACCTTGTTCTTGTAAATTTTGTCTGTCTTTCAATTTCCCTTCATTGTCTAAAATGTCTTTACAGGTCACAACTTTCTCGTAATTGATTAGATTTAGATAAGCAAATACTTCCATTGTTGAAAGCCATCCAGGTATTTTAATATAGATTTTCGCTTTTATTTTTTCCCATTTTAGAAGCAGTGCATTTCTTATAAAGTGGTTTTGAAAGTATCTATGTATTTTATTCTTCCTATACCACAGAAAGGCATGCCATCCCAATTGTAGGTCATGCCCCTCTAGGTATAGCAGTCTTTTATCTCTAAGCATTATCCACTCTTTTAGCCATGTTAATATAGTTGCTTGGTAGTATAACGTCCAATCTGGCAGTCCAAGTCCTCCACTTTCTTTCACTTCTTGTAACATTTTCAGTCTAATTCTAGCTTTTTTTCCTTGCCAGATAAATTCCAGTATTGTTGTATTTAGTTCATCAAAAAAGGTTTCCCCAGTCTTATAGGTATTGTTTGAAATAAAAAGAGTATTTTTGGTAAGATATTCACTTTCACTGTTGCTATTCTCCCCAGCATTGAAAGTTGTAAGTTTTTCCAATTTTCCAGATCCAATTTTATTTGTTTTAACAATCTTACATAGTTGTCTTCTTTTATTGTTGCACATCTTGCTGTTAAATCAATTCTCAAATATTTAACTTTTTTGACTGTTTGAAGGTTTGTTTTTTTGCTAGTTGATTTTTTTGTTTTTCTGTTAAGTTTTTAGTTAGCACTTTAGTCTTTTCTCTGTTTATTTTCAACCCTGCCACTTCTCCAAATTCTTCTATTTTCTCCATAAGCTTAACGCTTGTTTCAAGTGGTTCTTCTAATATGAAAACCAAGTTATCTGCAAATACTTGTAGTTTGTATTTTTCATCTTTTATCTCCAGTCCTTTAATTTCTATATCTTGCCTGATATTTCTATTCAATACTTCCAGCATTAATGTAAGGACCCACCCCACTTTACATCTTAAGAAGACAGAACTCTTGGACTATCTCTTTCAGCAGGCATCTTTATTAAGAGAAGATGGTTGCAGGTGTTCTAGACAGGGTCTGAGGGGCCAACCCCTACCATTCAAGGTTTTAAGTGTTCCCAAGCAGCCCCCACCCCACCGTCCTTCCAGCGACAATCCCAGGCATTACATTTCCACCCCCTTTTCGTCATGGGCCGGCAGAAGGGAGACTTCAGAGAGTAGTAGATGAAAGGGGATGGCCATATTGTTACGGTCAGTCCTCTTGGTGAGATCCACATTCAGTTCCTTTGAAGTTTTAATGAAGGAAGTGAGAGCCATAAAACCCCTTTGCTCATCCCCCTTCCCCTTCATAGTATGACAGAATCCAGAGAGGGCAGAAATGGGGTTTTCCATAGTCAATAACTAGAAATGAAATATAATTGGATTCTGACATCCTGCCCCCTTAAAAATAAGAGAGATCCACCTGAAAAGAAAACAAAACAGGTATAAAAGTTAGTCTGGCTTGTTAGGATACTCTGTATGAAACTTCTTTAATAGCTTCAGGGCTCTGACATGACGTTTATGGACCCACTCGTTTTGTGAGGCAGGGAGGTGTTTCCATGCTACTAGGTACTGAGTTGCTCCATGATATCTCCTAGAATCTAGGATTTCCTTTATCTCAAAGTGTTGTTCGCCCTCCACCATGATTGGTGGGGGGGATTTTTGGCTGTAAAGGTGACTGATGCTCTCTTTTCAGCATACTGCAATGAAAAATTGGGTGTATTTGCCTGAGATTTTTGGGTAATTCTAATTCTACTGTTACTGGGTTTATGATTCTTTTAATTGGAAAAGGCCCTATATATTTTGGTCCAAGTTTTTTACAGGGTTGTAGGGATTTTAGGTATTTTGTAGATAAGTACACCATTTCTCCTATGATGAATGGTGTAGGGTCAACCCTTTTTTTATCAGCTTGTTCTTTATATGCATGCCTGGCTTCATCTAGTGCTTTTCTAACTATTGGCCAGGTGTTTTGTAATTGTTCCATCCATTCTTTCAGTGATGGGATCGCCGGTTCGTTTGGGGTTAGTTCTGGAATGGGGTTGAAACTTTGACTGGTAGCTATTTGAAAAGGAGTGCAACCTGTGCTGGAGTGGACTGCATTATTGTAGGCAACTTCTGCGAAAGGGAGTAGATCCGTCCAATCCGTTTGCTGGAAATTAATAAAGCATTTTGAGTATTGCTCAAGTACTGAGTTACAGCGTTCTGATTGACCGTTTCCTTGAGGATGATGACTAGATGACAGTCCCTGAGTGGTCCCTAAGAGGGATAAAAATTCCTTCCAAAATGCAGACGTAAATTCCACTCCTCTATCAGATATGATGCAATCTGTAAATATGCTGCACGAAAAGTTTCGCTAAGGCTTTTGCGGCGGGAATCTTTTGGCAAGGGATAAAGTGCACCTGCTTGGAAAACAAGTCTGTGACCGTCCAGATGACAGTATTCCCATTGCTTTCTGGTAATTCCACTATAAAGTCCATGGCTATTTCCCTCCAGGGGGCTGAGGGATTTGCCACTGTTTGTAACAGTCCGGGCGATTTCCCTTGCAACCTCTTTGCAGTTGCACACTTTGGGCAGCTGGCCACGTAACTTTCTATGTCCTTTTTCATGGATGGCCACCAAAATTGCTGTTTAATTAAGTGTAATGTTTTTACAAATCCAAAATGCCCTGCTGATTTTGTGTCGTGGCAAAGCTGCATGAATGTGACTCTTTGGGTTGTTGGTATATATAACTTTTCCCCCACCCAAGGCAGCCCGTCTTTCATTGTGCACACGTGTTTATTTTTCTAGAACCATTCATCTGTTTCCAAACTTTTCCGGAATTCAATTCCTGTTTGGCTACCCACCTGTGGTTTTAATTTAGCTTGGGCTCTGGTGTTTACTGGTGCTGCCAGTTGTGATTCTACCATCACTGGTTTAGAGTCGGTGGCTTGCGTGCTGTTATATTAGTAAATTTCTTAGAGGTGTAGGCGCAGGGTTGCAGGATCCCACTTTTGTTCTTTTGTAGTAACACAGCTCCAACTGCCACATCGCTGTCGTCGGCTTGAATCACAAAGGGTTCCCCTGGGCAGGGGTACTTTAGGACTGGTTCAGCAGCAAATAGTCTCTTTAAATTCTCAAAAGCTGTTTGACAGCCCATTGTCCATGCTAGTGGTTGGCCCGGTCGTAGCTTCCCTCCTCCTTTGCCTGTTTTGAGTAGTTCTGTAAGGGGTAGGGCAATCTTGGCAAAACAGGGGATGAATTGACGATAAAAGTTGGAAAAACCCAGAAAGCTCTGGAGCTGTTTGCGAGTCTTTGGGGGCTGCCATTCGATTGTAGCTTTCACCTTGGCTGGATCCATTTCAATACCCTTGTTGGAAAGTCTGTAGCCAAGATAGTCTAATCAGGTTTGGTGAAATTCACATTTTGGCAATTTGGCATAAAGCTTGGCATTCAATAGTTTCTTTAACACTTCTCTCACCAGCTTTATGTGATCAGTCATATTCGTGCTGTATATCAGGATATCATCAAGATACACTAAAACCCCTTTGTACAAGTGATCATGTAGGACCTCATTAATCAACTGCATAAATACGGCTGGGGTCCCCTGTAGTCCAAATGGCATGACTTTGAACTGATAGCTCCCCATAGGACAGTTGAAGGCAGTTTTCCACTCGTCTCCCTCTTTTATTCTCATCCGGTAATATGCCTCTCTTAGGTCTAATTTAGTGAAGACACTCCCCTTAGCCAGATGGGTTAATAAATCCTTTAGGAGGGGGAGGGGGTATTTATTTTCCACACTCACAGCGTTGAGACCTTTATACTCTATGCAGAGACGAAGAGACCCATCTTTTTTTTCTTTGATCAACACGGGCTCCCACGGTAGATTTGGCCCGTTCGATAAACCCCCTTGCTAAGTTTTTGTTCACGTATCGCTGCATCTCCTCCATTTTGAGGGGGGACATGGCATATATTCTCAGTCGTGGGAGTTTGGCTCCTGGCACCAGTTCGATGGAGCAGTCATTGGGTCTGTGAGGGGGTAGGGCATCACATTCTTTTTCACTAAATGCCTCCGCTAGGTCCCAGTATTCTTTGGGGATGACTGGTTCGCTTGGAGTCAGTGAGGCGGCCATGTGCGCTCGCTCATTGGGTGGTCTAAGATGCCCAGCAACATCTGTTGAATCAATGGGGGGATTAGGCCCTATAGGTAGTCTCACAGTTCTCGTTCCTTTCTCCCACCAGATAAACAGCTTCCATTTGTCTAACCAGGCTAGCCCTAGGATCACCGCCTCAGTCATTTTTGGAGCCACTAGGAAGCGAATAAACTCCCAGTGTGCATCTATTTCTAGATGTAAGGGCTCTGTTAATTGTGTGACAAGAGTCCCTCCCATCAGGGAGCCATCGGCTTGCTCAAACCTCACCGGTTTGGAAAGCTGTTTTGCCCGTATGCCCATTTTCATGGCAAACGGCAGACTAATAATGCAGTGGGTGCATCCAGAATCAATTAGCATGTTTAAGTCCATTTGTACCCCAGACTTAGGGATTATAAGTTTGGCAGCCAGTGAAGAAGGCGGGATTTGTCGACTCACCATCGGGTTGTTATCTCCTTCATTGTCGCTGTCAAAGGAGGGTAGGGCAGGGGTGGGTCCATCCGGAGTCCCGGCGTCCTCCTGTGTGTGGGGTGTAATCTGGGCGACAGGTTCCTGCGTGAGCCGGTTGGATTTTTCTTTCGTTAGCCGCTGAGCAGGTTTCTTTTGCATTGCTGGTTCTGGTCTGCTCTGCAGTCGGGGGTAGGGGACTGGACAGATGGCCGCTCAATGTCCTTCTTCTCCACGCCGGAAACACTTAAAGGAAGGGCGTGTAGGTGGCCTGGGTCTCTGAGCCATTGCAGTAGTTGAAGGCTTTTGTGGGGGTGATTGCTGTCCGGGTAGCTCTGGTTACTGCTCGGGTTCGTGTGGGGGAGGCTTCTTATAGCGAGAGAGCTTAACATCTAGCTTCACTGCTGTCTGGTACCACTCCTGTAGCCGATCAGGTACTTCTTGATAGATGTAGGCCTGAGAGAGGTGATCGTCTAATCCCTCGATGAAGTAATGAATCAAGGATTGTTCGGGCCACCCCTCTATCTGGCCTGCTTTCTTGCGGAACTCTCGCACGTACTCCAGGGCAGGCCTGCCGGCTTGTTTTATTTTGTGCATCTGTTCTGCTGCTTTGAGGCCTATGGATGGGTCCTCAAATCTTTCTCTCAGTCCTAGAAGGAAAAGGTGGGGATCTCCCAGTTTGGGGGCTTGCTCACTATATAGATTGTTCAGCCATTCAGATGCTTCTCCCTCTAGGTTGGACGCAATAACATCGACCATGGCCCCTGGTTCCGGGTAGAGATAGGCCCAGCGATTCAAGTGAGAACGCACTTGGTTGAGGAAAAAAATCAGCTTCTCTGGGTCCCCATCTAAGGTTGCTTTGAAAGGTGGTGCAATTACAGGCTGTTGCTGCTGGCCCCATCTTGGCTGCAGATTTATGCCCAGGGGTTGCACGTTCAGGGGCTGTGGCCAATCTCCCTGCTGTGGTCGGTCTCCCACCAGCTGCTGATCTCCTGGTTTCTGCACCACCCCAAGCTGTTGCAAGGCCTCTATTAGTTGTGGCAAGCTCAGTTGCTACTGATCATCTATCTGTGGGGGGGGGGGGTGCCAATCTGCCCATTGCTGCAGAGGCCTCAGTTTGGGATTCCCTCTGTCTTCAGGACTGCAGTCCCTGGTTGGGGAACCCAGGGTCTGATCTATGAGGGAGGGGCTGTAGACTTCTCTCTGCAGGAATTGATTTCTGCTTTTCACATCTGGGGTTTGAAATCTTTCTAGCGACTCACCCAAAACTTTGTTATCTCTGCATTCTGCTTTTGAAATTCTTTCTCCCTCGGCTGGCTGGCTGCCGTCCCACTGATTTATATTTGTCTGTCAAAATTCATCTTCCCACAGCATGCTGTCTTCAAGTAAACTCCCTTTTCTCATGATAGATATTTTTTCCCTGAATCTTTACCAGCTCCTCTCAAGCTTAGAGGCAGTGGACGGAGTTCAGGACCCCAGGTTGTTTGAAAAGGATTTGAGATCTTAGCATGATGTCATGTGTCTGATTAACGAAACACTTCAAAGAACTTTCAGGCATTTTTTCAACCTAAAAAGCCTTTATTAGTATTACAGAGATGTCAGCACAACATGGTGGATGCTAAGATCTGAATTTCCCTTCCTTTGCACATAACATTCCAGGCATTTCCCCTCCCCTATTTTGCGGTCATGATTCACATCTTCCAATTAACTTGGAGGGCAAAGATTTACTTCCGTTTCTTTCTCCCGGGCTTTCCTTATATTCTCCTCCCCTTTCACTGTCACCTGATTTAACTCTAAAAATACCAGACAGTTCTGCATATATTGTCAAAGCAAGAATATTCAATATTAGCAGCGTTGACACCCTGCTGTTCTTTCCCCCTGGCAAATGCTTCAGCATAAAGTGGAATTGGTGAAAATGTTGGGACCAGTGGGCTTGCTTGGGGTTGAGCTTCCTGGGTGTTTTCAAGGCTTCCAAATTTTTGTGGTCTGTCCACACCTGGAAAGGGATTTTATTGCCTTCAAGGAACTGGTGCCACGTGAGTAATGACCAACGTATCCCATATGCCTCTTTCTCCCACACAGGCCAGCGCTGTTCCGTTTCGGTGAGTTTCTTGGATGTATATGCACAGGGTTGCAATACCCCTTCATCGTTTTCTTGTAATAGTACAGCCCCCACTGCCACATCACTTGCATCCACCTGTATTACGAAGGGCTTATCCATGTCTGGGTGCCTCAGTGCTGGTTCGGCAGAAAAAAGTCTCTTTAATCTCTCAAACGCTGCTTGGCACTCCATTGTCCATGTTAATGGCTGGCTAGGTTTTATTGAGGATGCTCCCTTTGTTTTTAGTAAGTTCGTGAGGGGCAGGGCTATCTGGGCAAATGAGGGGATGAATTGGTGGTAAAAGTTTGCGAAGTCCAGGAAACTTTGCAGTTGCTTTCTTGTGCAGGGTGGTGCCCATTCTAATACTACTCTGACCTTCTCTATGTCCATTTCAATGCCCTGGGGGGATATGCGATAACCTGGGTAGTCTATCCTTTCCTGGTGGAATTTGCATTTCGATAGTTTGGCATATAGGTGGGCAGCTCACAGTTTCTTTAAAACCGCTCTGACTAGGTTGACATGTTCCTCTTGATTCGGTGAAGATAAGAATGTCGTCTAAGTAAACCAGGACCCCCTTAAATAGGTGCTCCCTTAGAACATTATTGATTAATTGTATAAATACTGTGGGCCCCCCTTGTAATCCAAATGGCAAGACTTTGAATTGGTAGCACCCCATTGGGCAGTTAAATGCGGTCTTCCATTCATCCCCTTCCTTAATTCTCACGCGATAGTAAGCTTCCCTTAGATCTAGTTTAGTAAAAATTTTCCCTTTCGAGAGGTGTGACAACATGTCCTTCATGAGGGGCAGGGGGTATAGGTTGCTTTCACTGATTGTATTCAGGAGCCTATAATCCACGCATAAGCGTAAAGAGCCATCCTTCTTCTCTCTAAAGAGGACCGGGGCGGCCACTTTAGGCTTGGCTGGCTCAATGAACCCTCTTTCTAGGTTTTTCTTTATGAATCTTTCCATTTCCTCATTCTCCTTTGGGCTCATGGAGTATAATCTGGGCTTCGGGAGTTTTGCCCCAGGCTTGAATTCAATGGCACAGTCTGTGGGTCAGTGGTGGGGGGAGCTCATCTGCCCTCTCCTCACTGAAAACTTCAGCAAGATCTCGGTATTCCTCTTGTATTTCTGGTAGCCCCTTTTCCTCTCCCATGGATGCTTTTTCCGTTCTTAATTTTGGTAGCTTTCCTTGGGATTTTAAGTCTATAGGGTCCCCTTTCAGGAAATTGATTCCTGCCGTCTTCCAATTCACCCAGGGGTTCCATTTCTTTAACCATTCCATCCCTAGGATCATCGGGCATTCCATGCCTGGGGTCACTACAAACGTTATGTCTTCCTCATATTTGCCCAGGGAGAGGTGGATTGGCCAAATGAGATTGGTTGTTCCAGTCTCCTCGATGGAATGCCCAGATTCCCCACTAGCGTCGGGCTAATGAGGCAGCGGGTGCAGCCAGAGTCTATTAAGGCTTTCACCTTCACAGCTTCGGGCATAAGGGGAATTAATATAGTCACTGTCTTGAGGATGGGTGCGATGGGTCCACTTACCAGGGGTTCGCCTTCTGAGCTGGGCAGAGGTAGGGGATTCCACAGCCTCCATCACTCTCATGGCAGGTTCTTTTGGCTTAGCTGGAGACTTCCCAGATCTGCTGGCCGGTGATCTGTCTGGGTTGTGCTGGGGGTCTTTTGAGCGTCATTCTACAGCCCGATGCCCCTCTCTCCCGCACTTGAAACACCCCATTTGCTTCTTGGCCATAGCCGATGGTTTCACTGGTTCACGTGTCAACTCAGGTGGTGAGCAGTTCCATTGTTTTCCTCGGCGGTGCCTCTTCAGTAGGTCAATCTCTGCTTCCTCTGCCAGGATGTACCATTCATCAAGTTGGTGTGGGTCTCCTCGGGGCAGGCAATCATCATATAGGTCATAGTTTAGTCTGTCTTTGAAATGGCTAAGGAGGATGTCTTCCGGCCAGCTCAATTTGCTGGCAATGGCCCGGAATTCTTGCGTATATTCGGCTACCGGGCATTAGCCTTGCCTCATCGTTTTTATCCTTTCGCGGGCTTTGCGATCAGCCAGGGGGTCCTCAAATTGCCTTCTCAGCGAGGACATGAAACTGTTGAAGTCGTTGAGCTCTGGGGCATTGGAGTCGTGCAAGTTCACCACCCAATCTGCGTCCAGCCCGTCCAGAGCAGATTGCACGATCCGGATACGGGCTTTGTTGCTGGGGATGTGCTGCCCATGTTCCTCCATGTAGCTGAGGACTTGGGTTAGGAAAAACCCCAAGCGTGTCAGCTCCCCCTTGAATCTCACGTCCAGCAGCGGGAGTCTTTGAATTGATCGGTGCCTTCATTGTCGGTAGTAGTGTCTTCCATCCAGATCGCCATCTGCGGGTCGGTGGGGAGTGGGGACTACTGGATCAGCAGACGTCCCCGGGGCTGCAGGTTCCACTTCTCCCTCGGTGTCTCTCCAGTTGCGGCTCCAGGAGCTGGTGCGGCCGTAGGGCTCAGAATTCTCCTCTCCTAGGGAGCTGAGGGTTCTCTTCATCAGGTCGATAGCTTTCTCTAGGATCCAGCCCGAGTACGGTGCCCAGCTCCCTTCCTCTTCACTTGCGTACAGGGATTTCCCCATCTCCTGCTTCCATTCTGGTTGGTTGGCCCCCCGTCTCAGGGTCAGCTTTCTTGATTTCTTTTCCCACTCGCCTTTTTTCCAACACCCATTGACCACCGAGGTTTGTGGTTACATGTCTCCACCACCTCTTCTCCTGAGGAATCTGACCTCTCAGATCCCGACATCTGGCAGGGTTTCAGCAGCTCCCTTTCCGGGGAGTTTTCTCCCTTTCCTGCTCCGTCGTCTGACATGGTAATTTTTGCAAAGTCTCTTGGTAAGGTTCTCCCTTCCAGGTGGACTAATTTTGCAGATCCTGTCTAATGTAAGGACCCACCCCATTTTACATCTTAAGAAGACAGAACTCTTGGACTATCTCTTTCATCTTCTCTAGGCTAATGGATGGAGGAGATGGCAAAACTCCTGACCTGAAATGTTAATGGCCTTAATTCTCCACAGAAAAGGAAGAAAATATTTCATTATTTGAAGCAATATAATAATGACATCGTCTGTTTGCAGGAAACCCATATTATTTCAAAGGATCAAAAATATTTGATTAATGCTCGATTGGGTTCTCATTTTGTATCATCTGTTCCTGGGAAAAAAGGGGGTGTTGTTATTTATGTTAAGAAAAATTTACCAGCTGTATTAATAGATTCTGATCCTCAAGGGAGATATGTTATGATTGAAGTGGGAATGTATGGTATGAAATTGCTTATAGTGGGTTTGTATGCTCCTAATCAACAACAAGAACAGTTCTATAGGTTTTTACATCAAAAATTGATTTCATTGGATTATAGATCTGTTATTCTGATGTGGGATTGGAATGGAGTTTTGGATACACATAGAGATAAGAAAGGTCTGTCTACTTCTTTTAAGCAAGCCAAACTACCTAAGGCCTTTTTTGATTTGAAAGAGGATTTGGAACTGAGAGATTTTTGGCGGGAACGCAATATGGAAGAGAGAGACTTCACTTTTTTTTCTGATAGACATCAATCGTTTTCAAGAATTGACTTTTTTTTGATTACAACGGATTTATATTTCAGGGTAAAAAATGTAAAGATTTTTCCAAGGACTTTGACAGATCATAGTCCTGTATGGATGGAATTGGTTGCTGAGAAAGAGGAGAGAAGATCTTGGAGGTTGAATGAAAATTTATTTAGACAAGAGGTGAATGTTCAGAAACTTAAAGAGTATTTAAAGGAATATTTTATTTTAAATATGTATAAAGGAACCTCAATGGCAATGGTTTGGGATGCTAGTAAGGCTTATATGCGTGGGGTTCTGATTCAAATGAATAAAGCTCATAGGCAAAAACAGATGCAAAAGCGCAAGGAATTGGAAGATGAGATTAAAATAAAAGAAAAAGCATTAATTTTGAATCCTTTGGATAAGAATGTAAAGGCTTCTATAAATTTGCTTAAAACACAGTTTAATATGTTAATGGCTGATCAGGCTGCAACTAACTTACTTTATATGAAACATAATACATTTTGTAATGCAAATAAGCCAGGGAGGTGGTTGGCTTGTCAATTAAGGAAGAAACAGAAGTCGAGAATTATAGATAAAATAAATTATAATGGAAAAGTGGTTTTTCAGAAAGAATTGATTAAAAAATCTTTTTTAGATTTTTATACAAAATTATATATGGGTAAGAAGGTACAGAGTTTAGACATAGACAAATATTTACAAGATGCTCATTTTCCTAAGTTATCAGATGATCAAAGAGATGAGATTAATGGATTTATTACTTCACAGGAAATTATTATGGCAATTAAACAATTAAAAGCTGGTAAAGCACCTGGTACTGATGGGTTGACATCAATCTATTATAAGATTTTAAGTGATGAGATGATAGAGCCCTTAAAGGAACTTTTTAATAATATATTATTGGGTTTAGAGACTCCCCTGTCTTGGGGAAGGGCTTTTATATCTTTGATTCCAAAAGAGGATCAAGATCTTACTTTACCAAAAAATTATAGACCTATATCTCTTTTGAATGTAGATTATAAGATTTTCTCAAAAATTTTAGCTAATAGATTTATGATTGTATTGAATCAAGTGATACATACTGATCAAACAGGTTTTATAACTGGGAGATATATGAGGAATAATGCTCGACAAATTATTAATTTAATAGAATATTTGGATAAAAATAATCAGATTCCTGCAGGATTGATTTTCTTAGATGCTGAGAAAGCCTTTGATCAGTTAAATTGGCAATTTATGTTAAGGTTGGTTGAAGAGATGAATTTTGGAGATAAAATTTTGCAAGCTCTTCGAGGTATTTACCAAAGACAATCGGCACAACTTATAATTAATGGAGGTTTATCTGAGGTTTTTCAAATTGAAAAGGGTACAAGACAGGGTTGTCCACTGTCTCCTTTGTTGTTTGTTTTAACATTGGAAATTTTGTTGATTAAAATTCGTGAATCATCTAAAATAAAGGGAATAATGATTGATAAGAATGATTATAAATTAAGAGCTTTTGCAGATGATTTGGTTGTTACTTTGTCTCAACCAACTTATTCTGTATTGGAGTTGTTACAGCTGATAAATCAATTTGGACATGTTTCTGGTTTTAAAGTCAACAATAATAAAACTAAAATATTACCTAAAAATATGACTAATTTGGATAAGGAGACGTTGGTTAAATTGACGGGCTTTGAAGTTGTAAAAGTTAAATATCTGGGGGTTTATATAACTGCTTCTAATGTAAAATTGTATAAAAATAATTATGAAATGTTATGGTCTAAAATACAGAAGGATTTGAATGATTGGAAAAAATTGCAACTATCTTTGTTAGGGAGAATTGCTGCAGTTAAAATGGATGTTCTGCCAAAGTTTCTTTTTTTGTTTCAAATGATACCTATTCTAAAGAAAGAGGCAAATTTAGAAGAATTGCAGAAGGGTATCAATAAATTCATTTGGGCGGGGAAAAAACCAAGAGTAAAGCTTAAAATTATACAAGATGTTCGAGAGAGAGGTGGACTCAAGGTGCCGAATTTGAAATTGTATTATGATGCGGTGGTTTTAACATTGATTAGTGATTGGATTAATTTAACAAATTTAAATATACTTTTTTTTGAAGGGATGGGATTTATTATATGCATGGCATGCGTATTTAATTTATAATAAAAAGGTGGATAGGGTTTTTAAGTCTCATATTCTGAGAATTTCTTTATTGCGAGTTTGGAAGAAATATTATAGATCAGATTCTAGAATACTGTTGTGGGGAATTCCAGGGCATGCAATAGAAGGGATAAGGAAAGGAGTGAAAATGGAGAGTATTTCTTATAAACAATTGCTTAATTGGGATGGGAATAATTGGCAATTAAAATCTATGGATGAATTAGTGCAAGAAAATATTAATTATTCTTGGTTTCAGTATAGGCAATTATTAGAAAGGTGGAGAATAGATCAAAAAGTGGGTTTTATTAGGGAGGATGTGAATTTGATGAAACAAATTAAAGATCAAAGTCGAACTCATATAAAAAGAGTTTATAGTGTTTTAGTGGAATTGGATTCAGAAACAGAATTAGTTAAAGATTGTATGGTTAAATGGGCTCAAAATTTTGATGAGCCGATTTTATTAGATACATGGGAGATAATCTGGGTGAGGAATGTTAAATTTACTCAGGCTCAAAATTTACGAGAAAATTTTTATAAAATGTTTTATAGGTGGCACCTTGATCCACAAAAGATGTCTCGTATGTATTTAAATGTGCAGCCTAAATGTTGGAGATGTGGTTGTTTGGATGCAATGTATTATCATATTTGGTGGTCATGTAAAAATATAAAGGCTTTTTGGATTAAGATTTGGTGGAACATTCAGAAGATTTTTAATAGAAGGATAAAATTTACACCACAATTGTTTTTGTTAGGCATTATTGTTGATTGTGATGCTAAAGAAATTATTCTAATGTTGAATTTAATTACAGCGGCAAGGTTGCTGATTGGGCAATATTGGAAGAAGGACTCTTTGCCTACTTTAGAAGAATGGTTTCTTAAAGTTTCTTATTTATCTGAAATGGCAAAAATTTCAGCTTATTTGAAAGATCAATCGCAAGAGAAATATATTTTGGTGTGGAAAAGATGGGTGAATTTTATACAGAATAAATTTGAGATTAGAAAATATTATTTAGCTTTTGAATAATCTATGTTTAAGGGTAATGGTTAGAATCTTTGCTTTTATGTATTGGAGTTAAAGTATTTAAATTTTGTTTTTTGGATCTATGTATAATTGTTTGATGTTCATCTAAGTTGTACGTTTTTTGTTGTTTTTAACACTGTATTCAGCTCTGGGAAGCAGGGGGGAGGGGGGTGGGAGGGGGGGAGTATTTTATTGTAAAAATTTAAAAACTTTTAATAAAAAAAAATACCTGTTGGAATATAAGCTATATGAGGGGCAGGTTAAAGAAACAATGGTGACATGGGCTATAGATCTAGGATATAATATAAATATGGATCAATGGCAGCAAGTATGGGAGCGAAATAACAAAATCACATTGGTGACATCATATAAAGAAAACCTGTATAAGATGGTTTACAGATGGCATCTCCCTCTGACCAGATTAGCCAAAATGTATAACGGATACTCACCTATGTGCTGGAAGTGTAAAAAAGAAAAGGGCACCTTTTTTTCATGTATGGTGGACATGTAGGGAAGCACAGGTGTACTAGTGTATGGTCTGGGAATGGGCTATAGAAATGACTAGGCAAAACATTCAATACAAACCTGAGACATTACTATTAGGAATACTAGAGAAAAATGTAAATAAAGAGGACACATATCTAATTATTCACGTGGTTACGGTGGCAAAGATACTATTTGCTCAAAAGTGGAAAGCAATGGAAGTACCGAGAGGGGAAGTACTAATAAAGAAAATTATGTATTGCGCAGAACTAGACAGGATAACTAAAAGATTAAAAAATCAGGAAGAAACAGAATTTTATTGAATATGAAATAAATTTTATAGATGGGGAAAAAATGGAGGTCACAGCAAAGAGATAAGTTAAGATAGAGACCAGAAATGTACAGTTGTATATAGATATATTATATGTAATTAATGTACAATATGGACTGAGATGTCAAAGACGATTTACCATGTTCAATGTTTTTAATCCTTTTTTTCCTGTATACTCAATAAAAACTTAAAAAAGAAAAAAAGAAAGTGTTTGACAACATAAACTGGCAATTTATGTGCCAGCAACTAGAGGAAATGGATTTTGGAGAAAATTTTACAAACGTAATTAAAATAATATATCATAAACAAACAGCTAAAATAATTGTAAATGGAGATTTTACAGAAAACTTTGACACTATCTCCACTATTATTTATATTAACTGCCAGAATCCAATTATACTTCATTTCTAGTTATTGACTATGGAAAACCCCATTTCTGCCCTCTCTGGATTCTGTCATACTATGAAGGGGAAGGGGGATGAGCAAAGGGGTTTTATGGCTCTCACTTCCTTCATTAAAACTTCAAAGGGACTGAATGTGGATCTCACCAAGAGGACTGACCATAACAATATGGCCCTCACCTTTCATCTACTACTCTCTGAAGTCTCCCTTCTGCCGGCCCGTGAGGAAAAGGGGGTGGAAATGTAACACATGAGATTGTCGCTGGAAGGACGGTGGGGTGGGGGCTGCTTGGGAACACTTAAAACCTTGAATGGTAGGGGTTGGCCCCTCAGATCCTGTCTAGAACTCCTGCAACCATCTTCTCTTAATAAAGATGCCTGCTTGAAGATCTGCCATTGAAGATTGAACCAACAAAGATCTCTTAGGTCTTGCTCCTCCCACAGGCTCAGAAGCAAATTCTTGTGTAACTTCTTTAATTTCCTTCTTCTGTTGCTCCTTTTCTTTTCGTCTATGCGCTGCTCGGGTCATTCTCTGTTCTTTCATCTCAGACTGCTGTAACAACTCAGCCTGTAATTTTCCAACTTTCATTGATACAGCATCTTCAGCCAGCTGCTCTCCCTCCTTCACTTCCAAAGGTTTAAACATTATAGATGGTGATGAGCGTGCTCCCAGGACCGAAATATAAAACTCTCTTGCCTTAGGAACAGTATTAAGTCTATAACGTGTCCCCGCGTGACTCACCACAATTCCAAATGGAATATCCCATCTGAATGGCATCTGTCGCTTTTTAAGTTCATCTGATAAAAAAGCAAAATCCTTTCTTCTTCTTAAAATTTTTGATGGAATCTCCTTTAAAATTATAACATCCTGAGCAGCAATCTGGAATCTCTTATTATAAAATGCTTGTATAATTTCATTGCATAAAGATCTTTTCCCAAAATAAATCACCACATCTCTTGGCAAATTTCTCTGCTTTGCAATCCAGGAATTGACTCTGAATATTTTTTCAATTTCTCTAAGTATCTCCTCTGGATCCCTCTCCAAAATCACAGCAATGTCATTTGCCACCACCTCTCTCAGATTTTCTTGCATATTTTCCCCCAAACCCCTGATTCTTAAAGCGAACTCCATCTCTCTGTACTGAGACATAACAATTTCATCCTGTGAAGTTTCCACCGTTTTTTCCACACTTTCAACCCTATCCTCCAATAAATCCACTTTGTCTACAACATCCTCAATACGAGAGTCCAGCTTTTCAACAACAGAGGCAAGTCCTTTTAAAGCCAAAACTATGTCCTCCCTCAAGATGTTATTTCTCTCTACTAAAAGCTCCTTCATTTCTCCTCTAATTTGACATACAACGTTTCCCATAACATCTTGAAGGTCTTTTACCATAAGTGGTGGTACAGGCGGAGAGGGTGGTGGTGATCTGGATTTAGGTTGTTGCACTGGTAATATTGCCGGAGAAGAAGCCACTTTAGGCACAGCAGAGGTCGCTTGACGCTTAGAAGCCATTTAAAAAAAATTTTCCTCCTTAAAAAGGAAATCCAAAAGACCAAAAAGGGAACAAAAAGAAAAAAAAAACCCTTTTCTGTCTGTAAGAAGAAGAAATATTCCTCCTCTTACAAACACCCAAAATCCAAAAAAAGTTCTGAAACTATTATAACAAAAAAAGGGAATAAAAAAATAATAAAGTAAAAAAATTCCTTTCACTTTCCTTCCGTGCGCTTAAAAAAAAAAGGAAAAAACCTCTCATCGCCATTTTACTTTCCCTCACTATAGAAAAAAAATATATAATTTTTTAGAGTTAAAGTCCAAGTAAAACATAAAAATACAATCCACTGATCAGCTCTGTCCGCTTCTAAATCACCTCACCAATTTTCTTTAATTGCGGATGTGGGAGCGGCGTCTTGCTTTGTCCCAAAAACAACAAAGGACAAAGGCGTCTGAGAAGCGGAGATGACCTGAACTCCTTGGGAGCTCACCCTTCGCCCCCCAAAAAACACTTTAGGGTTTCAGAGGCTCTACCACTATTCAGGGTAAAAAAAAACTCACCTCTTTCCTTTTGCCCAGGAAAGAAGTTTCAAACCGCGGAACAGCTGATGTCTGCTGTCCTCGGCGGTTTTAACGCTGTCTCAGACCGACGGCTACAAAGTAGCCGCCATCGGCAACGCAGCGCCACCGGAAGCAACAGGTATTTATAAATATTCTTTATTTGTTTTTTCTCCGGGCCTAGCAATATTTTATCTAACCCCGTATTTTGTCTGTTAATACCCCATTCTTGCTTATCCTTCATGTATCTTGCTTGTATCTGGAGATAAGACCACCACTCCATGTTTATTCCTTGTTGTCTTAGCTCTTGTTTTTGTTTTAAATAACCTTCTGTCAAGATGTCTTTATATATAATAGCCTTGTCTTTCCCATACAGATTGGGATATGTGACTGCCTCCAATGGTGATAGCCAAGCCAGAATCTTTGTGTAATATTGACGTTTGACTATATTCCAGCTTTTTATTAATTCTTGCCGAACCTTATGTCTTAAAAAATATTGGTGGTTTCTGCTTTGCCCCGTTCATATTTGAGCATGCCAACCCTACTGAAGGTCATAACCCACTAAATGTAAACATCTTTTATTTTCTAAGGTTATCCAGTCTCTAATCCATGTCAGGGCCGCTGCTTGGTAATATAGCTCCCAATCTGGGAAACCTAAACCTCCCTTCTCTTTGGCATCCTGTAATGCCTTTAATTTTATTCTTGCCTTCTTACCGGACCACACAAATTCTAAGGTTAATTTATTCAACTCCTTGAAAAATTTCTTGTCTAATTGAATTGGGATGTTCTGAAACAGGAATATCATTTTGGGTAGGATGTTCATCTTCACTGCTGCAATTCTCCTGAGTAATGAGAGATGTAAATTTTTCCAGCAGTCTAAATCTACTTTTATATTCTTTACCAATTTGCCATAATTGTCTTCTTTAATTGATGAGCAGCGTGCTGAAATAACTATCCCTAGATATTTTAATTTGGAAACTACTTGTATACCTAATTTTGCCTCGAGGTTTCTTTTTTGTATGTTAGTCATGTTTTTTGTAATAATCTTTGTTTTGTTTCTATTTATTTTCAAACCTGCCAGATCCCCATACTCTTCCAATATTTCAAATAGTTTCTGCCCTGATTGTTCTGGGTCTTCTAATATAAATGCTAAGTCGTCTGCATAAGCTTGAAGTTTGTATGTTTCTTTCTTAATCTTAATGTCAATGCTGCAAATATTGTATATTCTTGCTTTGACAATATGCAAAACTGTCTGGTATTTACTGGGTTAATACATAGCTTAGAGTGGGGGGGAAAAAGCCCGGGAAAGAAAGAGGAAGTAAACTTTTGACCTTCACACTAATTGGATAATGTGACTTGTGACTGCAAGATAAGGGAGGGGTTTAGCAAGAAAAGATTGATGCCAGCGAGAGGAAGTCAGATTCTGGCACCACAACGTCCATGATGGTGACCGGCAATTTGTAGCTCTGAAAATAAAGACTTTAGGAAACATGCCTGAAAGTTCTTTGAAGTGCTTCATTAGTCGGAACCTCTGACACTTAAGTCCTTTAATCTGCTCTTCTTGCCTTACTACTCTAGCAAGAATTTCTAATGTATATATGAATAACAATGGTGAGAGAGGACATCCTTGTCTTGTGCCTTTCTGTATGTTGAATTTATCAGTGGCCTCTCCATTTATTATGATCTGGGCCTTTTGTTCAGAATATATTGCAGTTATCACGTTTAAAAAATTTATATAAATATTTATATAAAAATTTATATATATATATATATAATAGCTACTAGTGTCAAGCTTAAACATACTAAAATCATAAACACAATAAAATCCCTTCACTCCTCCCTTTTTAACATAAAAGCCGAATAGGCACTAAGGACCCTGGAAAGGGGAGGGGGCATAATCAGAAGGTAAAAGTCTTAAAACCATAGCTTTAGCAGGTTTATCATTAAAATCAGGAGTAGCAGCAAAAGTCAATCCACATACAGTGGGTCTAACAATTCTTTGAATAAGTGGAATAAGGCATGGTAAGCACAACAACCCTCCCAAGGCCAAAACCACAATAAACAGGATGTCAAGACTGCTAACATTGGATGTTCTTGCTTGCCATATATGAGGAAGCAAACATGTTTTATTTAGCCTGCATATCACTTCTAGAGTTAAAGCAGACAATGCTAGCCTAGCAGATGGGAAAGTATGCTAGTTAACCATAACAATATTTCAGTACAGCATTGCCAAGGTCAGCTGTAACCGGAGGAGGTACGGGAGGGACAGTTCACACTTCAAACTAATTGGAGAACGTGATTGATGACTGTAAAATGAAGGAGTGAGTTATGCTTTTTTATGGGTGATTGAGGGTGGGACGATTCAGTTTTTGGCTTCATTATGTATGTGCCGAAGCTATGTAGCAATAAAAGGATTCTTTAAGGTAAATAAAGCCTCAAAGTTGTTTGAAAAGTTGCTTCTTTTTGGAACCATGACACAGGATTCTTTTCCAATTATCAAACATACCCGCAAACCATCCTCCAACATCCAGTGCTCCTGTCCATGTTTGGACAGGGACATGAGCCAACTTGCGCATTCTGTCTGTGATTTCTTCAATGACCTTGCCAGTCTCATCAATATGGAGACAATAATTGCTAAGGTTGAATTTTCCACAGACCCCACCTTCCCTAGCCAATAGGTAATCCAGAGCTAATCTATTTTGGTATACAGCACTTCAGAGTTGAGTATCAGTTCTTGCCAATGCCAAAAGGGCAGAGCTGTTTTCATTCGTGATGATTTCCAAAACTGCTTGTAATCTAATTATCCTGTTAAGCATATAAATAGGCGTCCAGTATCCCCACATTCCATCCAGTGCCCACGTTGCAGGACCATATACCTGGATTATCCGCTCTGGTGGCCATTCATCATCTTTCCAATTTCCTATCTGAATATTTGAGACATCCCTTGTCTTTCTATCTACAGGATCTCCAACATCAACATACACAGGGAACACCCAACTGTTCACCTTGAGAGATGGGCAAAAGGAAAAAACTAGGCTTCACATGGCCCAGGACACATGCTCCAGCCCAGGCTTTGGGAAGTTCAGCATAGGCTGAATTTCCACAAATCCAATAAAGGTTATCAGGAGCGGGCCAAGGAATAAAAGCATCTTGGTTGTTGGACCATAAAGGTTTCAACGGGCCATCCGGGAATGAGGTGGATGGTTCAGTCTCATTTCCCTGCCAAGTACAGTTGGTTGAAGTACTATTGCAGAACCAACCTCCCTCACAGAGAGTTTCTCCAACAAATTCCTTATATATAATGTTGGACTGTGGTCTAATAATGCAATTCTGGGCCACAATGACGGAATGGAAGGCCCATTTGGTTGGACAGTCCTTATCTTTCCAAGTCAAATTGAAATGAGAAGTAAGTTGTCCAATTGAATCTCTCGAGCTTCCCATGGCCATTGTTCTCCCATGTTAGTGCCTCCACAAACAAAGCAGTTTTTAACCTCTAGTGAAGAAGCAACACTCTCAGCTAAATCAATAAACAAACTTTTGGTAACCAGGGGTATTTCAATTGGTGTAGTAAATTCATGCCAAAATTCAGTATGTACCTGAAATTGTTCAGGTTTACTATGACGCAAAGTGATCTGAATAATTATCCGTCCATGAGGGTCTTGTCCTGTCCCATCAATGCCTATACCATAAGACTTTGTGTGAGGGGATGCGTTTGAAAAGTGGAAACATATAGGGATGCAGGAACCATGCCGACAGGAGGTAGAGGCTTCTTCTTCGGTCATGGTAAACCAAGAGGCTCCTCCCTTGCCCAGACCCTCACTCGGAGAATTAAAGGCAGTGTACCAATAAACATATCCCAAAGGGGGAGCACCATATCCAGAAGACTTGGAAACCAGTTTCTGGTATAAGTATTTTCTTTGTACCAGATAACTTCTTTCCCATGAAAGATCTCCACATAGGACTCCAAGGGCCTGAGATGGACCCTGACCTCGCCGTATAGCTTCACAAGCATCAAAACAGACTGATACTTTATGCAACATTGACCAGTTTGAGGCAACAGGATGAGTGAGGAGGGGGTGTTTATCTGAACCTCCCACATAGGGGTAAACTTTGACACTAGCTGTTACCTTCACCCCCTGTGGGTTGAAGCAGGTTATTTTGTGAGCTTCTGTGCACACGGAATAAGAATTATTTCCATGCCTACATTGGGAAACATTCCCCCTACAGTCATAAAAGGAATGATAGACCATTGTTTGGGTGGTCTTTTGCGTAGTATAGGTGGTTTTAACACAAGGGGTACAGTGTGGTGTTCCCTGATGAACGGGAGAAACATTCCTTGGTTTCCTACCAAGGACATCATTAGTCACATTCTGGCTGGAACCAGTGACCGGGATCCAAACAAGTCCAATCACCAAATTCACAATCAAGGAGAGTGCTTCATTCTTCTTCTTCCAGCTCAGGCATCTCATCGTCTTCAGTATAGGCTTGTCCATTAATAGAATAGGTTATTACTTCTTGTTCGGGATCACTGTCACCGATATACCACTCTTCAATGGGTACAGGCAAATACTTCAGAATTTTAGGTCGGTAGAAAATCGCAGGAAGGCACTTCTGAAGGGAGTCGGGGTAACCGCAGTTTCAAACCCTCCAACTGTTGACTTTGCCACTGGACATTGGGATCTGGAACCTTCTTTATACGGGAACAGTGAATCCACGCCTTTATGCCAGGAACTGTCAAGCCCTCCCGGGCTTGACATGCTTCATAGCTATTGGAGTGCTGAGCAGCACCTGGACCAGTTCTGACCACTTGGCAGCAATACTCAAGGGGTTGAGTTCTTTCGCACGGATCCACTCTCCAGGTTTCACAATAGGAGGCAAGTCAGGGATCACCGGAAGGGCAGCTTTAACCTGTTGGGAGATAGAAAACAACACCTGCAACAGTTTCTGCAAATACAAAGAAACTTTCTCCTCCCCTTCATCCGCCCCCCTAACATATTTAGAAACAAAAGGTCTGCCATACATCATTTCAAAAGGTGACAATTGGAGCTTCCCCCTAGGAGTTGCTCTTACATGAGTCAGGGCAATGGGCAAAATCTTGGGCCAAGTCAAGGAAGTTTCCTGGCACAACTTTGCCATGTGACCTTTCAAAGTCCTATTCATGTGTTCCACTTGAGTCAACGCCTGGGGCCTGTAAGATGAGTGAAGGTGCCAGTCAATGTGCAAAAGTTTGCACACCCCCTGAACCACTTGAGAGACAAAATGTCAGACTCAATGGATTTAGGAAGTCCGAACCATGGTCTGATCTGGTCAACAATAGTCCAGGACACTTCACAAGCCTTTTGGGTGGTAGTAGGTATAGCTTCTGGCCATCTGGTGAACATGTCCACAAAAACTAAAAGATTCCTCTTGGCCCCATTCCGTGGCATTTCTGTAAAAACTACTTGCCATGCTTCTCCAGGATATTTAGCAACATGAAGGGCCCCCTTAGGTAGAGGGTTCCCTCCTGTAGGGTTGTTTCATTGACAAATCTCACATTGGAAAGAAGCTTGCTGAGCCAGAGCTCACAGGTTGTGATTGCAATACCTCTGTTGGACCCAAAAATGAAGCTTCTTTGGGGAACCATGAACAGCATCATGAGTTCACTGTACAATTTTCCACACGAGGGCAGCAGGGAGCTGGATTTTATCCTCAACTGCCCACCATCCATTAATCCATTTCCCTCCTCCTCTCAGCTGATCTCTCTGATCATATGTCGGCGCTAAGAACCAGTCACAAGCATGTCTTGAGCAGAAGCTGAAGCTGCTGACAACCTCTGTCGTGTTTATTGCTTTTATATTCCTTTTACATACACAAGCTTTCTTAATCATTAGATGCTTGACAACAGTTTATTCATTGTACAATTCTTTCATCTAACCAACTATTTTCTAGTTACATATTATATGGTCAACAACTAGATAAAGAACAAAGACAGGAAGATAGAAGAAGGAACTAAGCCTGTTATCTGTTTCAGTACGTGAGGCATTAAGTCAAGGGGTGTTCCGTGACCTTTTGGCTGCTTCACTGGGACAAAAGGTACAGGAGCAAAAGGTATAGAATTATGAGATTTGTGGGGGTGCAAAGCACGGCAGTATGCTGCACGCGCATGTTACCCCTACATCTCACTCTTTTCTATTTTATTAGTCAGGGCATTGTCCTAAGCTGAAGTAGTTGTTGTTGTTAATTGCGAAGTCGTGTCCGACCCATCGCGACCCCATGGACAATGTTCCTCCAGGTCTTCCTGTCCTCTACCATCTTCTGGAGTTCATTTAAGTTCACACCTACTGCTTCAGTGACTCCATCCAGCCATCTCATTCTCTGTCGTCCCCTTCTTCTATTGCCCTCAATCTTTCCCAGCATTAGGCCCTTCTCCAGTGAGTCCTTCCTTCTCATTAGGTGGCCAAAGTATTTGAGTTTCAACTTCAGGATCTGACCTTCTAAACAGCAGTCGGGGTTGATCTCCTCTAGGACTGACCGGTTTGAATGCCTTGCAGTCCAAGGGACTCGCAGGAGTCTTCTCCAGCACCATAGTTCAAAGGCCTCAATTCTTTGGCGCTCAGCCTTTCTTATGGTCCAACTTTCACAGCCATACATTGCAACTGGGAAAACCATGGCCTGGACTATACGCACTTTTGTTGGCAGGGTGATGTCTCTGCTTTTTAGTATGCTGTCTAGATTTGCCATAGCTTTCCTCCCCAGGAGCAAGCGTCTTTTAATTTCTTGGCTGCAGTCCCCATCTGAGGTGATCTTGGAGCCCAGAAAAATAAAATCTGTCACTACCTCCATTTCTTCGCCATCTATTTGCCAGGAATTGAGAGGGCCGGATGCCATGATTTTGGTTTTCTTAATGTTGAGTTTCAAGCCAACTTTTGCACTCTCTTTCTTCACCCGCATCAAAAGGCTCTTTAGTTCCTCTTCACTTTCTGCCATTAGAGTGGTATCATCTGCATATCTTAGGTTGTTGATATTTCTCCCGGCAATCTTAATTCCAACTTTTGATTCATCTAGCCCTGCCTTTCTCATGATGTGCTCTGCATATAAGTTAAATAGGCAGGGCGACAGTATACAGCCTTGCCGGACTCCTTTTCCAATTTTGAACCAATCAGTGGTTCCGTGTCCAGTTCTCACTGTTGCTTCTTGACCCGCATATAGGTTTCTCAAGAGACAAATGAGATGGTCTGGTACTCCCATCTCTTTAAGAACTTGCCACAATTTGTTGTGATCCACACAATCAAAGGCTTTTGCATAGTCAATGAAGCAGAAGTAGATGTTTTTCTGGAACTCCCTAGCTTTCTCCATGATCCAGCGTATGTTGGCAATTTGATCTCTAGTTCCTCTGCCTCTTCGAAATCCTGCCTGTACTTCTGGTAGTTCTCGATCCACATACTGCTGGAGTCTAGCTTGTAGGATTTTAAGCATAACTTTACTAGCATGTGAAATGAGTGCAATGGTGCGATAGTTTGAACATTCTTTGGCATTGCCTTTCTTTGGAATTGGAATGTAAACTGACCTTTTGCAATCCTGTGCCCACTGTTGAGTTTTCCAAATTTGCTGGCAAATTGAGTGTAGCACTTTTACTGCATCGTCTTTTAAGATTTTGAATAGCTCAGCTGGAATACTGTCACCTCCACTAGCTTTGTTGTTGCTCAGATTTTCTAAGGCCCATTTCACTTCACATTCTAGGATGTCTGGTTCGAGGTCAGTGACCATCTCATTGTGGCTATCTGGGACGTTAAGCTCATTCTTGTATAGTTCTTCTGTGTAGTTTTGCCATCTCTTCTTAATCTCTTCTGCCTCTGTTAGGTCTCTGCCATTTTGGTCCTTTATCATGCCCAACTTTGCATGAAACGTTCCCTTCATATCTCCAATTTTCTTGAAGAGATCTCTGGTCCTCCCTATTCTGTTGTTTTCTTCTATTTCTTTGCACTGTTCATTTAAAAAGGCATTCTTATCTCTTCTAGCTATTCTCTGGAATTCTGCATTCAATTGGGTGTATCTTTCTCTTTCTCCTTTGCCTTTCGCTTCCCTTCTTTCCTCAGCTATTTGCAAAGCTTCCTCAGACAGCCATTTTGCTTTCTTGCATTTCTTTTTCTTTGGGATGGTTTTAGTTGCTACCTCTTGTACAATGTTGCGAACTTCCATCCATAGTTCTTCAGGCACTCTATCTATCAGATCTAATTCCTTAAATCTATTTGTCACCTCTACTGTATATTCATCAGGTATATGATTTAGTTCATACCTGAGTGGCCTAGTGCTTTTCCCTACTTTTTTCAATTTAAGCCTAAATTTTGCAACAAGAAGCTCATGATCTGAGCCACAGTCAGCTCCTGGTCTTGTTTTTACTGACTGTATAGAGCTTCTCCATCTTTGGCTGCAGAGCACATAGTCAATCTGATTTCTATGTTGACCGTCTGGTGATGTCCATGTGTAGAGCCATCTCTTCGGTTGTTGGAAAAGAGTGTTTGTTATGACCATCGTATTCTCTTGACAAAATTCTATCAGCCTGTGCCCTGCTTCATTTTGTACTCCAAGGACAAACTTGCCTGTTATTCCGGTTATTTTTTGGCTTCCTACCTTAGCATTCGAATCCCCCATGATGATAAGGACATCATTTTTTGGTGTTAATTCTATAAGGTGCTGTAGGGCTTCATAGAACCGGTCAATTTCATCCGCTTCAGCACCAGTGGTTGGGGCATAGATTTGGACTATTGTGATATTGAATGGTTTGCCTTGGATTCGAATTGAGATCATTCTGTCATTTTGGGGATTGTATCCCAGTATTGCTTTTCCTATTCTTTTATTGACTATGAAGGCTACTCCATTTCTTCTGAGGGATTCTTGCCCACAGTAGTATACCCGATGGTCATCTGAGTTAAATTCACCCATTCCTGTCCATTTTAGTTCGCTGATTCCTAAGATGTCGATGTTCAGTCTTGTCATCTCTTTTTTGACTACGTCTAGCTTGCCTTGATTCATGGATCTTACATTCCAGGTTCCTATGGAGAAAAAATCTTTACAGCATTGGACTTTCCTTTCACCACCAGATATATCCACAGCTGAGCGTCCTTTCGGCTTTGGCCCAGTCGCTTCATACTTTCTGGCGCTACTAGTACTAGCCCTCTGCTCTTCCCCAGTAGCATATTGGACACCTTCCGACCTGAGGGGCTCATCTTCCAGCGTCATATCTTTTTGCCTTTTAGTACTGTCCATGGGGTTTTCATGGCAAAGATACTGGAGTGGTTTGCCATTTCCTTCTCCAGTGGATCACATTTTGTCAGAACTCTCTGCTATGACCTGTCCGTCTTGGGTGGCCCTACACGGCATAGCTTATAGCTTCATTGAGTTACGCAAGCCCCTTCGCCACGACAAGGCAGTAATCCATAAAGGGGCTGAAGTAGTTAGTGGGTCTTAATCAGGGGACATACAACCTTGCATGTGTTTATATAAAGCATAAACTTGTTCCTGAGGCAAAGTTAATGGTGGTTTAGTACGGAGAACTGAAAGACACCTTATTAAGTAGAGAAAAAAGACATTGAATTAAACAACAACTGATAAGGATAGCCATATATGTGCATAATTAAAGGATACCTCTTGAAAGGAGGTACAATTTAAAATCCCTTGACTGACATGTATACAATGAGGTTTTTTTTTTTAGGTGAAGTAGTACAATTGACAATTTTTGGACAAGTAAGATTTGTAGGGAAAAATGTAAATAAGAAATAACGGGACTATAAGGACAAATATTCTAAGGAAGAATAAGGGGGAAATGTAAATATTAGATTACCGTTATGTAATTGCTGTAAAAAAAGGAGGAGTATATATATATATATATATATATATATATATATATATATATATATATATATATATATATATATATATATATATATATATATATATATATATATATATATATATATATATATATATATTGTGTGTATGTGTGTTATGTTTTGTTTTGTTCTGTTTTGTCTTGTTGGTTAAAAATAAATAAATAAAAAAAAAAGATTTGTAGGAACAACTACAATTGGTGTATGCAAAACAATAGCATCAAAGGGTAACATATAAGAGGCAGGACCCCAGTTTGACATAGTTGCATAATGAAATTCATTGTCTGATAGAAAATTGCTTAAACCAGTATAATTTTTTAAAACTGACACTGGGACACACACAGGTATAAGACAGGTAGAGAGTAGATTTTCCATATCATATGATTCAGAAAGACAAAAGTCTGTCACTTGTGTGACATTAGCTAATTGCACCCAAATATTATACTTCATCTGTGATTCTAAAGGATGAGGTGGAAGAGCTTGAGTTCCCACACAGCAATTAAAAAAGAAAGAGAGGCAAAGAATGACTAAGGAATTTGCAGTCAAAACCACAAATATGGCAGCACATAAATTCTCTGGTGTAGGTTCTTTTCCCTGTTGCTGCAGAACCTCCTGCGCTTTGGATGTTAGGTTCTTCACATCGCCGCAGGTCATTGGCCGGCTGCGATGGTGAGAGCGAAAGGGATGCTGCGCTGTCTGAAGAGTCACCTGCTTCATTTCTGGGATTGGTTTCGGGACTTGATGCCAAGACATCTTTGGCTGGTCGCACACACCAGGCTGGAATCCAGAGAGGGCCTGTAGGAGCAAGCACAGCAGCATAGCCTCATCCCCAAGTTCATAAAGGAACTGGACCTAATCAGGTTTTATCAGGCAATTGCCGATAATATACCAATGGATTAGGGAGCACAGCTTTCTGCTGAAAGTGACGCTGGTAGGCAGTAGAGTTTTGAAAAGAAATATTCAGCTGATTTAAAGTTATTAGGACTTTATTAACTTGATGGGTTATCCATGCCAAATTAGGTACCCTTGATCCCTCCTTTTTTAATTGTTTAAGTAAACAATCTTTAAATGAACGATTGGCTCATTCAACAATAGCTTGGCCAGTAGAATTATAGGGAAGGCCATGACGAAGAAGAATATTCCATGTAGTGCAAAATTGTAGGAAGGAAGTGGAAGGGGCAATATGTTGAGCTTGTAATTGTTCTTGAACAAGAATTTTTAAGGCTTGTAATTTGTACAGAGGAAGAGGCCATTGTTCCACCCTAACAGGTGTAGTAGTTAACCAAGTTAAGGGTAAGGCAAACATTTTATTCGTCGAAAGTGATGGTAGCCCCCCATTTACTAAGCAAGTCTCGTCTCCATAAGTTGACATGAATGTCAAGAATGAAGGGACGGAGTTGAACAGTTACAGTAGAATTGGGAAGACTTGCAGAAAGAAATTGTGTACTTGTCGTGCACCTTGTCGCCCTCCTACACCCCAAACACTAGGGCATGGGTCGGTGGGCCAAGATGCAGGCCAATCTTTAGCTGAAATCGCTGAAACATCAGCCCCTGTATCAATTATGCCCTCAAAAGGCTTACCCTGAAAAAGGACTGTCTGACGGGGTCGCTGGGTGGTGATTGGGGTGGTTAATGCAATTACAACAGGATCCGTGGAACCAAACCTGCCGTCCCCTCGATCCCTATCACGACCCCCTGCAGGGACAAAATAGGGCAAATGGAGTAATTGAGCAGGACTAGCATAGCATGGCAAAGTCTGTGGCATGTTAGTCCATAATTGAATAAAGATGACACCTGTATAGTCAGAATCAATTACTCCAGGTATTACAAAAATTCCCTTTTTTCCCATGCTAGATCGAGGCAAAATTAATCCAACATATCCAGAGGGAAGAGGACCAGAAAGTTGTGAAGGGACTACTTGTACCTCTCCTGGAAATTTGAAACACACTTCTTGTTGGATAATTAAATCTATCCCAGCACTCCCTCTAGTGGCAGCAGGGGTATTATTAATTGTTGATTGAATTACTGAGGGGTCTCTGTTTGGACCGGGGCCAGAGACCGGCCCGCTTTGAAGTTTCCCAACCAGCATTCATTAGCCCAATGAAATCCCTTATTACACTTAGGGCATTTTGTTTTGGGACGCCTCCCAGCCATATTTTTAAATGATCGGGAGGCATACATTCCTCCCCCAGGATTTCTGCATTCCTGTTTAAAGTGTCCAATTTTACCACAATTATAACATTTCCCCTGAGGTTTCTGAGTTGTTGTAAGAGCTGCAGCTAAGAGAGTAGTTTGAAAAGAGGCAATTCCTATATCCTGACATGCTTTAATCATTTCTGCCAAATCAGGTTGAGCTCCCAATCGAATGATGGCCCGTTTACATTCAGTGGTGGTGTTTTCTTTAGCCAATTTCATGAGCAATTCAGATTGGGCCTCAGGATTATCAATTTGTCGTCTCAAGGCATCTTGCAGACGATTAGTAAAATCTGCATATGGTTCATTTGCCTTTTGATGAATATTTGAAAATGCTTGAGATTGTTTCCCAGTTACTGGCACTTTTCCAAAAGCTTTGTAAGCACATTCAGAGGATATTTGAAGAGTAGCCATAGGCAAAACAATTTGTGCATTCACTGGAGTGAAAGCATCAGAGCCATATAACTGCTCTGGGAGGTAAGCACCTCCAGAAGTTGCAGCTCTTAATGCACACTGATGTCTAAACTCACTATCCCATACCACATACTGAGCTGGCGTTAATAACATATGAATTGTTGTTTTCCAATCTTCCAGTACCAAAACATGATTCCTCATTGTTGCTTCTAACATGCCTTGTACATAAGTACTTCCTAACCCAGTATCTCTTATATCCTTACGCAATTCTGTTAAGATTGCATAGGAAAGCGGTTGATATTCCACCACTGGAGCTCCATTTGGAGCTACCTGTCCAGTCAAATGTACAGGACAAACCGAGAGCATATCTGCTAGTTCTTGCATATCTCCCTCCCCTTTCGCCATTTGATCTTCTAATACATGGTGAATGGAAACATAAGATCTAGAATCCTTTTGCTCTGAAGGTGTCACATCCATCGTGGAAGATATAGGAGCTGACGGAACTGAAACCTTTTCACGATCATAATCTGGAGAGGGAGTAAAGCTTAATTGAGACCAAGCTACTGCATCAGCCCCATATTTTTCCACTGTGTGGCAACATTGATGCCAACAATGCAAAACATCAACTGAGGCTCGGGGTTCTTGATGAAAGGTGTTGCCCATTCTTTCCTAATCCTTATGTCGGAGCGTCCCCCGTTCAGGATACCAAGGACAGTTTTTCCCTATCTCACTCACTAGTTTCCTAATGTCCTTTTCAGGCATTGTCATGCCTGATTTGTGTAAGAGAAACCTTAACTCTCTTACATGCTTTTGCTGGTGGTGAGATAGATCGCAACCCATACTTACCGTTTGAGAAATCCCGGAGGACGAAGGTGCACCAAGAGGTCTATTCCAGACGACGGCAAGTATGTTGGCTGTTGCTTTCCCTTGGGGGGGAGAGAGTCCCTGTTCAGGGCGCCAGATGTCGGCGCTAAGAACCAGTCACAAGCATGTCTTGAGCAGAAGCTGAAGCTGCTGACAACCTCTGTCGTGTTTATTGGTTTTATATTCCTTTTACATACACAAGCTTTCTTAATCATTAGATGCTTGACAACAGTTTATTCATTGTACAATTCTTTCATCTAACCAACTATTTTCTAGTTACATATTGTATGGTCAACAACTAGATAAAGAACAAAGACAGGAAGATAGAAGAAGGAACTAAGCCTGTTATCTGTTTCAGTACATGAGGCATTAAGTCAAGGGGGTGTTCCGTGACCTTTTGGCTGCTTCACTGAGGCAAAGGGTATAGGAGCAAAAGGTATAGAATTATGAGATTTGTGGGGGTGCAAAGCACGACAGTATGCTGCACACGCATGTTACCCCTACAATCATATATGGGAGGGAAAGTTTCACAATCCTCTACTGGTACCAGGCGACAAGTCTTGGCCGTGGTTACAACTGGCTGATAGGCTGCCTGCCGACCCCAATAGTCTGCAGCTCGGTTGCCCTTAGTTACCATGCCCTCATCCACTTGATGTCCTTTACATTGGATAATAGCAAGGTCCTTTGGCAGTTGGATTGCAACCATGAGCTCCTCCAAAAGAGCCTTCATTTTTAAGGACTTCCCATCAGCACCTGTATAACCCCTCTCCTTCCATAAAGCAGCATGGGTGTGTGCGGCCAAAAAGGCATATCGGCTGTCAGTATAAATGTTCATTCTCTTGCCCTGGCCCAACACACAAGCAGTGATCAAAGCTTTTAATTCAGCAGCATGAGCTGAAAATGAGGCAGGAATGGCAGCAAAAGCAACACGTCGCTCATCAGTGACTATAGCATAGCCAGAGTATCGGACCCCATTTTCCACAAAAAAGGAGCCATCAGTCCAATACAACACCTCTATGGTTCCATTCTTAAATCAGCTCTAGCACCCGTGATTGATTGTAAAACTTCTAAGCAGTCATGGGGTTCTGCATTTTCTTCCGGAACAGGCAACAATGTATCTGGGTTGAGGGTGTCACATTGGCAAAGTTGAACATTTTCCTGTTCTATGATCTGGCTCACATACCATCCAACCGGGGCAGAGGTGGCCCACGCTGGCAATTTTTGCTCCAATAATACTTGAACTGCATGGGGAGTGTAAACCCTCAGAGGAGCTCCCAATATGATTTTCTGACTTTCAGTAACCAGCTCAGCTACAGTTGCTATTGCTCTGAGACAACCAGGCCATCCTTTCACCACAGCATCCATGCTTTTGGACAGGTAGCCCACAGGTAACTTGTCAGGGCCTACTTGTTGTATCAGAACCCCCAGGGCACATCCACCCTGTTCTTTGCAGTACAGTTGAAAACCTTGAGACTGATCTGGCAACACCAAACTAGTAGACTTAATTAAGGCCTCCTTCAATTGACACCATGCCTGGGTATGTTCTTGAGTCCATTCCCGTGCCACATCTTGCTGCGTTAGGGCATAAAGTGGTTTAGCAATCAGCGAATACATCGGGATCCACAGTCTGGCATAGTCTGTGATCCTTAAAAAGGTTCTAAGTTGTTTAACATTGGTGGGTAAAGGCAGGGCAGAGATGGCTTGAATTCTACTGGCATGAAGGCAACGGTGTCCTTCTTTTAAAACATATCCCAAATATTTAACCTGGGGGAGGACCCACTGGATCTTTTGCTTAGAAACCTTATATCCTCATTCAGCCAAAAAGTTCAACAAATCAACTGACCCTTGTAGTAAAAAGTCCTTATCTTCTGCAGCAAGCAATAAATCATCCACATACTGTAAAAACGTACACCAGGGGGCAGAAAAGGCCTCCAAATCTTGAGCCAAAGCAGAAGCAATTGTTTTTGGCTGAGAGTGGTGAGTAAAGTATAAGGATTTGCCACCACAGGATGCAAGGCTTGGATTCGAGAATTGGCTTCTCTTAAGTCGTGAACCATTCTCTAGGACCCATCAGGCTTGGGAACTGGGAAGATTGGAGTGGACCAGGGAGACTAGCTCGTAAAATCCCATTCTTTAAAAAGGCTTGGATGAACCCCTGCATGCCAATTCGGACCTCCCTTTTTATTTCATACTGCCGTAAGGAAACAGGTTGGGCCCCTGGGTGAAGATGGGGTCGGTGAGGGACAGCATAATGAGCAAATCCTGGAATTCCATGAGACCAAACCTCAGAGGAAATGGAATCCGGAAAAGAAACAGGAGGTGCATTAGCATCCAGATAACAAATATAAGCTTGCAAAGCTGGAAAATCCAAAGAAATACCCTGGGGTTGACAAGTGATTGTTGCTCCCAATTTCCCCAGCAAATCTCTGCCCAGAAAATTAATAGGGCACTGGGGTAAAACCAGAAATGAGTGTTGAACTTTGAGCCCTTGGCTTGGAGTCACACACAAAGGGGTGGTGCAGGGAGCCATTTCAGTTTGCCCACTGACACCAACAACAGGAGTAGTCTGAGAACTCAAACAGTCTTTAGGGGCATGCTGCAAGACACTGTAAGTTGCCCCAGTATCTACAAGAAAAACTTCTTTCCTTCCCCCTATCTGCAACTCCAAGAGAGGTTCAGGGGAGGAAACAAGACCTCCAGAGCCACATCAGTATTGGGAGGGATAGCCGTCATTGGCATACATCTGCATTTGAGGAGTGAATGGTTCAGCCTGTGGTGACAACTGGGATGGGGGAGGTCCCCTGCTATTGGATGGAAATCCTCCCTGTCCTGTCCACGGCAATTGGCCTCGTCCCCATCCACAGCCCTGATTCTTTGGACATACACTTTTCCAGTGGCCTCGTTCTTTGCAAAGGGCACACTGGTCTTGCCGGAGGGTAAGAGCCTGGCAAGGCTGGAGAGCGACGGCCAAAAGTTGGGCATGCTTCCTCATCTTGTCTTCTTCCTTCCCCTCTGCAGCCTCCTCCCTCTGGGCATAAACTCCAAAAGCAGTTTGTATTAAGAGTTCAAAAGTTTGAGCACTGGGTGAAGCAAGTTTTTGCAATTTGCGCCAAATATCAGGGGCGCTTTGTGCAACAAAAGCCATTTTTAAAAGTGGTTCACTGGCTGGGCTATCAGGATCAATGTCTTTATAACAACAAAATCCATCTTTTAATCGGTTGATAAAATCAGTAGGGCTTTCTTGTGCTGTCTGGAAAATCTGATTCACCCTATAGTAATTAACAGTCTTGGGACCCCCAGTTCTAATGCCATGGAGAATGGCTTTGTGAAAATTCAGTAAGACACCATATCCCCCATCAGTATTAACATCACATTCAAAGCTTGGAACAAAAACGATTGCAGGTGCTGGCCACTGTTCAATGTCTCTTTGGCCCTCATTGGTGGCGTCCTTCCACTCCTTAGTATATTCTTTCAAGGCTTTTTTCAAAACCTGGTGTTTGTCCTCAGCCCCCAACAATCCAGATAACAAAGTGTCTATATCAAGGACCATTGGCTTGTGGGTGGCAAAAATCCTTTGAAATGAATCAACATACTGCTGGGGGGATTCTCTAAATGGTGGCAAGGTCACTGGTGGTGAATGGGGTGTGAACCAAGACCATTTTTCCATTCACTGCTGACACTTGTCGCAGTGGGCATATTTTCTTTTCCTCCAAGTGATTTTGTTTAGCGTAGACTTTGCCCTGTCTTGTGTGAGAAGGGCTTTGAATCCGCACAGCAGAGGACGATCCTTCATCAGGATCTTCTGTCAGACCCTGCGAGGTGTAGTAGAAGTACGGGCGGACCCACGTGTCACCTACCTCTCCGGTAGCCCTGTTTTCCACGCTGCCGTTGCCACCGGCATGCTGGTTGACCGGGATTCCCTCAAGCTGGGGCTGGCTGGCCCACGTGACTTCCTGACGTCATTGGGAAGTGCCCAAATGTTTATAGACTCACGCCACCGACCAGAGAAGCCCGAATTTGGGGTTGTTTGTGGGACGATCCTTCGACATTGTTCCTGTCAAGCACCACAGTCTCGCTGGGTCTGCCATGGATAGGCGATGGGACATGTGACAAAGAACTAAAGGGCTGTGTCTACTCGGGTGGTGCGGAATATGGGGGTGAAGTCATAAGCAAGGGAGGGATTGACACCGGAGTGCTGTTAATCTGTTTAATGGTGGTTTGTAGTTTATCACCTGGGACTGGGCGAGGCAAGGGTAGAGTGTAATCACGGGTGGTAATTGGGGGTTACTCCCAGTGCTAACTTTATTTCCACACAATGCATTAAACTTGGTGGTGGTTTAACGTTCCTGTTTCCTGGCTTTTTTGGAGCTCAACCAGGACGTCATAACAGTAAGTTAGCACTCACCCCAAAGCCAACCGACCAAGTACCGACGTTGGTAGTAGGACAGTTCTGTGCTTGGAGTATCGGACGTTATGGCGGAGGGGATGGAGGGAGTTGTGCCCGTAGAGGGATCGTCAGAACCAGTCGACCAGGTGGAGGTCCCAGCGGTGGTGGACACTGGGGAGGTTCAGCAAGTTGTCCATCCAAAGGAGAAACCGCAGGCTCCGGAGGTTACGGAAGCTGGGGTTAAACATCAGGGGACTACAGCCTCGTATGGAGAATGGTGGTTAAGCCCTGCGCTACGGCACCCCGAGGGGAGTGGACAGCAAGTGATTGGACCTGGCCTAAGTGGGTGGAGAGAGAGGCGTGTGACAGGAGACGAAGATGAGGAGTGGAGCTACTCAACAGCTCCAGGGCAATATACTTTGGATGTACTAAGAGACCAGTTTGGGGAACCGGGTTATCTTGCACCTCCCCCCCCCTCCCAGTCTAGGACTGCTTCAGGGTTGAGGTTGCCGTCTGAGTCCTCCCGTTTCCAACTGGCTAGTCCGAAACTCAAATTAGCATCGAGTAGCCATCCTTCCCTGCAGGACCCTATGGCAGGACGTGGTGCAACCGAGCGGTCCCAGTATAGGCCGGAGGCATGGAGGGGTGGGGCCCCGGCTGTGGCCCCTGCCAGACAAGGGGCGGGAATATCAGGTTCTGTAGGCCGTTCTTCGGTGGCCCCAGATAGCGCTCCGTATGGGGGTCAGGTACCAGCCCCTTGGCCCCAGGCGGTGCTGTGGAACCCACCTATATCACCTACCTTTGACGGTGACCCAGATCGCCTGGCTGTTTTTTTGAGCCATGTCCTCAGCCATTTGGACCGATTCGCTACTTTGTATCCATCTAACTGGGCAATGGTAGTCGCTGTTACGGCATGCTTACAGGGGGAAGCAGCTGCCTGGGCTGCTGATTTATATAGTGATCACGCCAGGGAGCTGGCTGATATTGGCTTGTTTTTAGATGCCCTAAAGACCAGGTTTGAGGATCCCGCTCGGATACAAAGGGCAGAGGCACAGCTGTTGGGGTTACGCCAACAGGGCAGGCCAGTGCAGGAGTATATACGTGAATTTCAGAAAATAGCAGGGAGACTCAGATCATGGCCAGATCGTTTATTAGTGCACCACTTCCGGGCCGGGCTAGATAATGAATTACGCCGTGCATGTGTCGTGAGGGGAATTGCAGGCCGTCTTCCAGAATGGTTCAGGGCAGCAGTGGAATTGGATGCAGGTTTGAGGGAATTTCCCGAAACGCATGATGAACAACCACAATCCCGTCGGAATCAGGAGCGACCGAGAGAGGTCAGTAGACAAACACCAACAACTAATGTGTGTCCCAAGGCTGTATTTCGGTGTTTTCGGTGTAACCGGCTGGGTCATCGAGTAGCCGAATGTCCAGTTCCTGTACCACCTAGCACACCAACTGCCGTCGGAAAGCCAGGGGTTACACCAAGGAAAGTGACAGAAAGATCACGGGTTGCTCATCAAACAGGACAGACACCTTCCCAACAAGCCCCAGAGGATTCAACACCTGTCTTGGAGGAGTATGACGATGGAGGCTCAGTGGAAGACCCCATGGTGAGTGAGCCCATAGCTCCTTTTGCAGTTCCGATTACCTTAACAAGTCTGGTTACAGGGCGTTCAGGTCAATATCATGCCCTGATTGATACAGGATGCACTCGCTGTTTGATCAACAGAGAGGTGGTACAGCGGATGCGCATTAGAGTGACTCGGTTAGTGTCTCCCATTCGGTTCGAGCAGGTGGACGGGTCCCTTTTGGGTGGGGTTCCGGCCACTCTTGTTACAGAACCGGTAAGGATGGAAATGGGTACACACTGGGAGACCATCCGGTTCATAGTGGTCCCTTCTATGTTTGAGGCAGTAATCCTAGGTTTGGCATGGCTAGACAAATGGACCCCGACCATGTGGTGGGCTGATGGATACCGTCATTTACGGATTGCTGTGGGTCCACAACCATCCCAACCTCATGTACCTAGTGTGGAGAAGACAGTGGAGGGGATCAGAGTAACACAGGCAGAGAGTGACTACAAATTTCCAGCTGTGTATAATGACCTTGCAGCTGTATTTAGTGAACAGGAGTGCGATAGTTTACCACCTCATCGCCCAACTGATTGTGTGATTGAAATCACCCCGGGGGCTAAATTACCAAAACCTAGAATGTATCCAATGACACCCCTAGAGCTGCAAGAGTTGAGGAAATATGTAGACAAAAATCTAGCGAGGGGTTTCATACAGCCAGCACGGTCCCGGATAGCAGCACCGGTGTTATTCCAGGAGAAGAAGGATGGGGGATTGCGACTGTGTGTGGACTTCCGTGGCCTCAACGCAGTGTGTGTGGAGCATATGTACCCCTTACCGCTTATGAAGGATCTTCTCACTCATTTGGCTGACGGGAAGATTTTCACGAAATTAGACCTCCGTGAAGCTTATTATAGAGTGAGGATAAAGAGGGGTGATGAGTGGAAGACAACTTTTAACTGTCCACTAGGCAGTTACCAATTTAAGGTAATGCCTTTCGGTTTACAAGGAGCTCCGGCTGTATTCATGCAGCTCATCAATGAAGTTCTGCATGAACATTTGTATCGTGGGGTACTGGTTTATTTAGATGATATACTTATTTACTCACAAACGTTGGAAGAACATATTAAGTTAGTGCGCAGCGTATTAACGAAACTGCTGGAAGCCCAATTGTATTGTAAATTGTCTAAATGTGAATTCCACAAAGATCGCATCGATTATCTGGGGTTTCGGATTTCTGCAGCAGGTGTGGAAATGGATCCGGGTAAGGTAAGGAGTGTTTTGGAATGGCAGGCTCCAAGAACCCGTCGCCAATTACAAAGGTTCTTGGGCTTTGCGAATTTTTACAGACAATTTATCCCCTCCTTTGCTACCGTGGCATTGCCTTTAACCCAGTTATTACATACCAGAAATTCTGCAGTAAAACCCCGGCCTGGACAATCTTTAACCTGGACAACTGAGTGTCAATGGGCGTTTGAATCTTTGAAAGCGTTGTTCGCACAAGAACCTGTACTGTGACACGCTGATCCGGAACGCCCGTTCGTTGTACAGGCCGACACTAGCGATGTCGCTGTGGGTGCAGTCTTGCTCCAATAAAATGACCAGGGCAACTTACAACCGTGTGCCTACACCTCCAAGAAGCTAACGGATACTGAGAGAAGGTGGGCCATTTGGGAAAAAGAGGCTTTCGCGGTAAGATGGGCCTTATCTACTTGGCGCCATTTATTAGAAGGAGCAAAACATCCTTTTGAAGTATGGACAGACCATAAGAACCTAGCAGTTCTACAAACACCTAGACATTTATCTCCTAAACACGTGCGCTGGGCACAATATTTCCAACGTTTCCAATTCCAACTTAAGTTTGTCCCAGGGGGAAGAAACTTTCTAGCAGATGCCCTATCTCGCTTACCACAATATGACAGTAAGAGGGAGGAGGTAGTGCAGGCAATTCTGCCCCCTTACAGCATCGGAGATCTGCACATAGGTTCCTGTGCGAGAACAACATCGTTTGAGGATGAGGTAAAAGCAGCTTTGTTACAGGACAATTGGTTATTCAACAATTCCGGGTTACTCACACACCAGGATGGTTTAGCGTGGTATGGCAACAAATTATATATTCCCCAGGGGTTACGGGATCGAGTATACCACCGTTGTCATGATTCTAAATTAGCTGGCCATTTTGGTTTCCTGAAGACGTTACACCTGGCCAGGCGTCAATTTTGGTGGCCTGGAATGAGACGTGACATCGAAACGTATGTGAAGGACTGTCACGTCTGTGCACAATCAAAAACACTTCCCAGAAAACCAATGGGATTGTTGCAACCAGTATCTGACCCGAATCAGCCATGGCAGGACATTGGAATGGATTTTATAGTAGATTTACCGGAAGTACGAGGTTATACTGTTATATGGACAGTGATTGACTTGTTTTCAAAACAAGCCCATTTTATACCCTGTAAGGGATTGCCATTGGCAAAAAGACTGGCTAAAATGTTCCTACTACATATTTATCGTTTGCATGGAGCACCTTGTCGAATTATCTTGGACCGTGGCGTGCAGTTTACAGCCCAATTTTGGCGTCAGTTCCTTCGATTTATTGGTACTGCTCAAGGTCTCAGTTCCACATACCATCCCAGTACCAACGGGGCAGCGGAACGGGCCAACGCCGCTGTGGAGCGATATCTGAGGAGCTACGTATCCTATCAACAGACGAATTGGGTGGAACTGGTGACGTTTGCAGAAGTTGCATATAATAATGCCGTGCATAAGAGCACCGGCCTCACCCCTTTCCAGGTGGTATATGGACGTGATTTTGTTCCAATGCCAGAGTGTGGGCCCCAGGAGTCCCAGTCTCGCCAACCCAACGAATGGTTTGCTCAAGTAGGCGGGGTATGGGGTACAGTGAAAAAAGCCCTGGTAAAAGCAGAACAAGCGGCTAAACAGGCAGATAAGAATCGTAGATTACAGGTTCCGTTCCGGGTGGGGGATCTAGTTTATTTATCAACTAAATATATAAAGCTGCAGGTGCCGTGCAAAAAGCTAGCTCCAAAGTACATCGGACCCTTTCGCATAGCCCAGATTATTAATCCAGTGACGATGCGACTACATTTACCGAAATTCCTTGGTAAGGTGCACCCAGTATTTCACGTAAGCTTATTGAAACCTGTGAGAGAGGTACCCTGTGATCAAACCCCAGGGCCCGTCGCACCAGGTCAGTATGAAGTACAAGAAATCCTGGATTCGCGGCTAAAGGGGGGTAAACTTTATTACCTGATTTTATGGAAGGGATATCCCCTGTCTGAGGCTTCCTGGGTATGGGATGGGGATGTATCCGCTCCCGACTTGATTCGTAGATATCATAGGAAATTCCCCAGCAAACCAGGAGGGGGTTAGATTACCCATCATATATAATGACAGAATTACTCATCTCAGTATGCTTTCTTCTAGGGGGACTTGTGGTGAGGGGAGCCGAATGTCAGACCCTGCGAGGCGTAGTAGAAGTACGGGCGGACCCACGTGTCACCTACCTCTCCGGTAGCCCTGTTTTCCACGCTGCCGTTGCCACCGGCATGCTGGTTGACCGGGATTCCCTCAAGCTGGAGCTGGCTCGCCCACGTGACTTCCTGACGTCATTGGGAAGTGCCCAAATGTTTATAGACTCACGCCACCGACCAGAGAAGCCCGAATTTGGGGTTGTTTGTGGGACGATCCTTCGACATTGTTCCTGTCAAGCACCACAGTCTCGCTGGGTCTGCCATGGATAGGCGATGGGACATGTGACAAAGAACTAAAGGGCTGTGTCTACTCGGGTGGTGCGGAATATGGGGGTGAAGTCATAAGCAAGGGAGGGATTGACACCGGAGTGCTGTTAATCTGTTTAATGGTGGTTTGTAGTTTATCACCTGGGACTGGGCGAGGCAAGGGTGGCGTGTAATCACGGGTGGTAATTGGGGGTGTGATCAGGGCGTGGTAGTTTTGTTGTATTTAAGGCACTGGGAGAAGGTTACTCCCAGTGCTAACTTTATTTCCACACAGTGCATTAAACTTGGTGGTGGTTTAACGTTCCTGTTTCCTGGCTTTTTTGGAGCTCAACCAGGACATCATAACATCTTCATCCTCAGACACAGAGGCAAGGGGGGCTGCAGGGGAATCAGCAGCTGAACTCAGGGATGGAGAAGAGACAGAGGGGGCTGTGGGGGAATCAGAAGCCGAACTCAGGGGTGGAGCTTCGGTTGCAGCAGGAGCAGTCAGGATCACGTAAGGTGGTGGGTAATCTTCAGGTTCAGGGCAAGTTTGGATTGCTTTCTTTTGAAACTTATTTATTTCTGGGTGGACCGGACAGACCAAATTCAAAACCTCTGGAGGGACTAACAGGCCACATTGTTTTAAAATGTCCTGTCGGATACTCAAATTAAAGAAGTCTGCATATAATTCTTCATCCGTCTGCCCTTGTATAGCAAGAACATCTGTAAGCTTATTAATAATATCCAAGTTCACGGACCCTTCCCTTGGCCAGGGTTGTTGCCCAGGGCCCATAAAATAAGTTGGCCACACATCAACACAAAGCAGCACCAGATGTTGTCTGACAGGGTTAAACTTAACAGCCACTTGAGGTTTCAAGACATCCCAATTTTTCAAAACACATTGCAGAGGAGTACATTTTGTTTTAATTTGTTTCTTTAAATTACTCTGATGATTTCCCATTTTTTTTCTTTCAAGATAGTTTCTCAGCTTCCTCCATTTTCAAGTAATTAATTTTTGATTTTTAAATTTTTTTTGTTTGGAGGACTAGTCGGAGAGATCAGCCTCCTATCTTATTCCAAAATTACCAAAACCTCTGCAAAAAAAAATACATTTCAATTTAATTACTTTCTTTAAATTACTCTATCCTGTATTAGAAGACAGTTTCTCGGCTCCCTCTTTATTATTATTATTATTATTATTATTATTATTATTATTATTATTTTATTCTTGTCTTTAGAGGGCTACTCGGAGAGATCAACCTCCTGCCTTATTCCAGGATTACCAAAGTTTTTTTTTTACTCACCAAGGTGCCTGTTGCAATTTCTCCCATCAGTGGAGAAGCATGATACCTCATTGAATTCGGGTGTTCAGGTTCCTCGGACACGGATCCTACCACTGACGATGAAACACAGGAGTCTTCCAGGCTAAACGCCTAGGAGCACTCTAAGACTCACAATTCAGTCGCCGTCGGTTTCGTCCTGCCGAGAATGGAAGGCTAGCCGGGACCTTAGAGGGGTCTCCGGATGCGGGGGGAGAGCCAGTGTGGCTTCCACCACGTTTAAGGCACCAGGTTGTAAGGTTTTCCACTTAGCCTCACAATTGTACCAGCGTTACTCAGGAATTTAAAAGAGCCAAAAGAAACTCCTGAGCCAAGGTTTCAGCAAAGAATTACAACTTTATTTTGATCAAAACAGAGAGGGGTGACCTTTTTCCTCTTTGTGGCTGGTAGAGGAATGAAGGCAACAGCCAGGAAAGATGTCTTCCACCTTTTATACCTTTTCAGAACAAAAAGATCAGGTCTTTGTATCAGAAGCGAAAAGGTACAGAAAAACAATTCCAAGATGATAACTCATACACAGCAACCGAGGCTCCATCCATAACTCCTTTTCCCCCTCCCCTTACCGTGCTCTTTTCATGTAAGCAATCTCCTGTATGTTTAATATGAAACTTTTCCAATATACATAAAGCATCTGCTCAGGCAATTGGCTACAAAATAATGATTACAAAGTAACAAAATAATGATTACAAAGTAACACTACAAGTATCAATATAAAATGGTTAGCTACTAGTGTCAAGCTTAAACATACTAAAATCATAAACACAATGAAATCCCTTCAAGTCTATATGCTAACCATCTCCCCAGTTTATTGTCATTTTCCAAAAAGTTCTGTTTAGCCCTTTAAATCTGTTGAGCCATTATTTCCGCCTCTACTAAGTTTAGTTTTTTTTATTATCTCCATTTGCTTTTTAAGTATTTTCTTTTGTGGGTCTATTTGTAATTCTAATTCTAATTTTCTAAATTCTTCCTTCAACTTTAACTGTTGTTGTTTTCTTTCTTTATTCTTTTTAGCAGTATAGGTTATAGCCAGCCCTCTGAAATATGCTTTAGCTGTGTCCCACACTCTTCTTTCTTATTTATTTTAAAAAAGAAGTCCATTTCCTTTGTCGCTAATTGTATAAATTCTTTTTCTTTTGATATAGATTTGTTCAAGCACCATCTTAATTTTTTCTTAGCTCCTCCTCTAACTTGTTTTAACTTGGGCTTTTTGGAACCAGAGAAATCAGCAGTAAGACTGCAGTTGTGGAGCAAAGATGTCCAAAAAGATTTTCAAAAAGAAAGAAACTGACAAATAATAGATGGGAATAATTGGAAACAAGAACTGACCACAACTTGCAAAATACAAATGATTTTACTTGATTGCCAAATAAGCAGGGTGTCATAATCCAATTATATTTCATTTCTAGTTATCGACTATGGAAAACCCCATTTCTGCCCTCTCTGGATTCTGTCATACTATGAAGGGGAAGGGGGATGAGCAAAGGGGTTTTATGGCTCTCACTTCCTTCATTAAAACTTCAAAGGGACTAAATGTGGATCTCACCAAGAGGACTGACCATAACAATATGGCCATCACCTTTCATCTACTACTCTCTGAAGTCTCCCTTCTGCCGGTCCATGAGGAAAAGGGGGTGGAAATGTAATGCCTGGGATTGTCGCTGGAAGGACGGTGGGGTGGGGGCTGCTTGGGAACACTTAAAACCTTGAATGGTAGGGGTTGACCCCTCAGATCCTGTCTAGAACGCCTGCAACCATCTTCTCTTAATAAAGATGCCTGTTGGAAGAGATATTCCAAGAGTTCTGTCTTCTTAAGATGTAAAGTGGGGTGGGTCCTTACACAGGGTGTCATGGTTCCGATTAACGAAACACTTCAAAGAACTTCCAGGCATTGTTTATCCTAAAAAGTCTTTAATCGTGTAACAAAGTGTCAGCACAGCATGGAGGATGCCAAGATCTGAATTCCCCTCCCCTGAGCACATAATATTCCAGCATATTCCCCTCCTCTAATTTGCAGTCATAAATCACGTTCTCCAATTAGTTTGAAGGGCAAAGTTTCCCTTCCGTTCTGTAGCCTGCCTGTTTCTTAACTAATCCCCACACACATTCTTTCTCCTCCCTCCCCAGCATCATCTAATTTAACTCTAAAAATACCACACAGCTTATACAGAGAGTGGCTGCCTTCATATTTTGTCAAAGCAAGAACATCCAATGTTAGCAGCGTTGACATCCTCCCCCCCCTTACAAAAAGGATAGATCTTGTATGTCAGGGATTATCTCTTGGTTTGTTGGGGTTTTTCTCATGAAACCTTTTGATGAATCGTTCAGCCTTCACATCTCTAGATTTCACCCAAGTAGCTTCAGACAGCGAGTACCCTTTCCATTGTACTAGGTACTGCAATTTCCCTTTAAAAATTCTAGCTGTAAGAGCGGACGGCGGTGTGGATGGTTTCTCTGGCACCGTCAAACATTTGTTCTAGGTCCGCGGGGCTCATCTGAGCTGAAAGAAGCCTTGTGGGGGTGTCGGAAGGTGTGGGCGATCTGCTGCTCTGTCAGTGGCGACTGGCGAGGGGTGGTGGATAAACCCAGTGCCGAGCGGATCGGGAAGAAGACAGCCTTAATGGCCGCCGAAGCTGCCGGCTGGACAAAGTAAGCGAGGGACTAGCTGAACAACGGTAAATCAGACTTGATCAAATTGCTTTCCCCAGAACTTTACGATTTGTTTATGGTAGATGCATCAAAGGAGAATTGCGGAAAGGGGAAGCCTGGAAAGACAGAAGTTGAAAGAGTGAAAAGATAGCGGCGAGTGAAAGTGGCAGAAAGAACTCCCGGAAGGGCTTGACATGGAGGAGCCAGGCTGTTCTGGATTAAAAGACTTGGCGCTTTAAACCACATAAAAGGATAGGAATTAACTTTTATTTATATCAAGAACTTTGTTTGTCTTCGGGCTTCGATTCGTCTGCTAAGTGGATTGGTTGGTTTAAAGGGGACGATCTCTTCTTTGGAGCCCTTTGTTTTTCTTCTTTTCTTCTCTCCGGAAAGAAATAGAATCTCCATGATAGATTGCAACTTGAATGTTACAGAGACTTTTAAGTCTTGGAAACGTTGCTGATAAGACTGACGGTAAATATTTGGATGTGGTGGTCAGAGCTTGAAAAGGGGGTGAAAGTGGAAGAACGGAAAGAGGGAAGTGGAAAGCGGACATTTTGGAAGAAGAATAGGTGGTGGGAGAGTCTATTTAAAATGGCAAGTAATCCAAACTCAGTTAAGATTGGTGGAGGGAAGAAAAACGTAGTTCAAGGTTCCAGTCCAATTGAGGTGGGCAGTAAGTTCAATATATCTTAATAGGAATGCTTGTTGCTGATAATAGTTAATAGATGATATTAAGTTTGGCTGTGCAATGTAACCTAAATCATATAACCTGTGTGTCATAATTATAGAAATGTGTTCATGCTATGTAGAAACCCTTTTACAAGAAGTGTCAGTGTCAACTAAAAGTCACAGATGTTGTAAGATAGCACCCGTGAAGAAAGGTGTGGTAAGACAACCGTTTGTGTGAACTTCTCCTTTTTACTTATGTAGCTGCAAGATATAAACTTCTCTGTTTTAGTGTGTCAAAGGTAGATAAGAGCCACCCTATGGCTAAGGCGTGGGTGGTGAATGCTATAAGAATTAACCCCTGAGAATAGCTCAGGGTTCAGAATTTGTCATGCTAATACTCTGAACCATTGTGCACAAATAAAAAACCTGTTTTCTCCAGCCCTTCGTGGTCTTGTCTTCTGATGTAAGTATTGTGGTTTTCCACTACAATTATCTGGCGACCGCGGCAGGACGGCAAGGAGCTTTGGGGCTCTCTGGAGGACCCACCCCGGTATCAGGAGCCTGCAGTGAGGGGGGAACATCCCAGGCGCCATCGGACCTTTTCTTCCGAGGGACTTCCCTGTGTCACAGGGCTCTGACTTCGGCGGTTGGCCACTCCAAGAACCACTGGTGAAGGGTGAGGAGACCAGGCATCTTTCCAGCCGGCTTCAGGACAGAGGATTCGCCTGCAGGCAAGTATTAAGGGAAATAGGGAATCCCTCCCTGTAAGCAGGGATGGAGGAGAGGACTGATCACCCTCTCTTTAGGATAATGTGGGAGGAATTGTCGTGTGTGTTTGTTGTGAGTGAATGGCGTTTGAATTCCCCATCGGTGACCGTTGAGTTTCTGGCGTCCTGGGTCTAGCGCGTATAAGTGAAACCCTCAGTGTCATCCCGAGTGGAAGGACCCCTTACCTTCCTCTCATCCCTTCTCCTCATTTGTCTTGTCTGGTGCCCTGGGAGGCTCATGGGAGGTGGTGAAAGTGTACCCCTTACTCCATTGGGGTGTATGCTACAGCATTTTAAGTCTGCTTATGAGACACAGGATTATGGTATTAAGTGGAGCAAGCATAAGTTGAGGAATTTCTGTGAAATAGATTGGCCCAGCTTTAACGTAGGCTGGCCAAGTACAGGGACACTAGATCCATACATTGCACAACAGGTACACCAGCTAGTGTTCAATCCCACATTAGGGCACCCAGACCAGGCACCCTATATTGATGTGTGGCTTGGCTTGTTGCAAAGACCTCCCCCATGGATCCAAAAGTGTAACAAAGAGCAGTGTAGACTTCTGGCGTCACGCACCCTGCCAGTTCCAAGGACTAGAAAGCCCATTCCAGTTCTACCAAGTAGTCCAGAAGAACTGCCACATCCACCACCGTACATCCCTCCACATGGATTGAGAGGAACCCCAGGGACATCATCGTCAGCATTGGGATCCATGTGGCGCCTGGACATGCTGTCCCCAATGCTAAAAGGCCTCCATCTTGAGGAAAGGAAAGGTCAGGGACAACCACCAGCCCAAGTAGAATTCCAGGATCAAGGAGCCCAAGCAGGACCCTCGCCCCAAGCAACAGAAGGGAGCTCTGGGACTGAGGAGAAGGAAGAGCCAATTGAGGAAAGGGAGGAAGAGGAGCCAGTAGCTGAAAGGACCAGGGCAAGGACAGAGCTAGTCTCTCTGAATGCTCCCCTCAGACAAGTGGATCAATTGGTTGTTAATAAAGATGATCCTACAGACACAGCAACTGCCCCTCTATTCCAACATGTGCCTTTCACAACTTCAGATCTTCTTAACTGGAAGTTTCATTACGGGCCGTTTAGTGAAAAGCCCAATGAAGTTGCAGACTTAATTAAGACTATTGTAGACACCCACAACCCCAATTGGATAGATATGCAACAGCTTATGGGAACATTGTTCAACCCGGAGGAAAGGGAAAAGATTAGAATAGCAGTGGCAAAAATTGTGAAGCCCGATTTACCTTCACTTTACACCATTGAAGACTATGTCGAGGCTAAGTTCCCTTCTAAAGATCCTAAATGGAATCCATATCGTGATCTCCAAGAGTTACAGGCTTATCAGCAATTAGCAGTGCAAGCAGTCCGTGCAGCAGGGAAGCCAGCTGTTAATATGTCTAAACCATCTTTGGTGGTGCAGGAAGCCACAGAAAGTCCAGAAGCATTTTATGCTCGGCTGCTTGAAGCCTATCAAATGTACACCCCTATTGATCCAACAGAATCTGACAATGCTAGAATGCTTGCCATGGCTTTTATCTCACAAAGCGCCCCTGATATCCGGAGAAAGCTGCAAAGACTGGAAGGAGCCTTAGGGAAGCCCATGAGTGAGCTGATGGAAGTAGCCAGGAAGACTTTTGTGAATAGGGAAAAAGAGGAGGAGAAGAAGAAGGATCAGAAGATGCAAAGGAAGGCTGAGCTGCTTGCAGTTGCTATGATGGGGGTGCCAAGGGGAGGTGGAAGAGGCAGAGGAAGGGGAATGGTGTTAGGACGGAACCAGTGTGCCATATGTAAAAGGGAAGGACACTGGAAGGATGAATGTCCAGAAAGAGAGAGGGAGGAAGAACAGGGAGAGGAAAGAGGAAGATTTGCAAGATTTGCTAGAAGCTTCAGAGGTAATCCAAGAAGAGGCCAGAGAGGGAGAGGAAGAAGAGAAGAATCCTCAAAGACCCCCCTCATAGGCCTGGCAGAAACAGAAGAATGGGACTGAGGCCGACCGGGTTCAGCCCGCCTCCCAGAACCTGTGGTCAGTTTAACAGTAGGAGGCAAATCTATTCCCTTCCTTGTGGATACTGGAGCCACCCGATCAGTCCTAACCCAACCCCTAGGCCAAGCCTCGCCCCACTCCATCAATATACAAGGAGCAACAGGAAAAATATTACAGCGACCTTTTTTGGAGCCACTAAGTTGCACAATAGGGGGAAGAACAATAACCCACCAGTTCGTCTACATGCCCGATTGTCCAATTTCGTTACTAGGACGGGACCTGCTTTGTAAATTAAGGGCGCAGGTCTCCTTTGAAGAGGATGGCACAATGGCCATTAATTATGGAAAAGTAACCATGGAAGTTCCCTGTGAAGAGGAATGGAGAATGGTGATGCTGGCACAAGCAGTAGAAGAAAATACCAAATGGAAAGAGTTCAATGTGCCACACCTGTGGGCAGAAGACAACCCCCCTGGTTTTGCAAAACATCATCCTCCAATTATAGTAGAAGAAATACCAACGAAAGTACCTATCAGAATTAGGCAACGTTCATATCCCAGGGTAGTAGCACAAGCTATCCAGGAGGTAATAAACCTCTATCTAGCTCATCACATCTTAGTCCCTATAGAATCAAAATGGAACACCCCAATTCTGCCAATACCTAAGGGGGAAGGGAAGTATCGGCCCGCTCAGGACCTTAGAGTTGTGAATCAAGCTACAGTTACTATCCACCCCATGGTCCCAAATCCCTATGTCATTTTAGGGCTGGTCCCCCCTACAGCTAAGTGGTTCTCAGTAATTGACCTAAAGGATGCCTTTTTCACAATACCCATACATAAGAAGAGCCAGCATTTGTTTGCCTTTGAATGGGAGAACCCCGTATCTGGAAGAAAACACCAATATGCTTGGACAAGACTCCCTCAAGGCTTTAAGAACTCCCCCACTCTCTTTGGAGCTGCATTAGGAAAGGACTTAGAGGACTTAGACATCCCCCACCCAGACGTAGTGTTGCAATATGTTGATGACCTATTAGTTACTGGTCAGACAGAAGAGGACTGCTGGCAAAATACTTATGCATTGCTTCAGCTCCTACAAGACCGAGGCTACAAGGCATCTCGGAAAAAGGCACAACTGGTGGCTATGAGAGTTAGATATCTGGGATATGACATAGAGGAAGGAAAGAGAACACTTGGACATGAAAGAAAAGGAGCCATCTGTCAATTACCCATCCCGAAAAATAGAAAAGAGTTAAGAGGTTTTTTAGGGGCTGCTGGCTTTTGCAGAATATGGATCCCTAACTTTAGCCTGATAGCAAAACCCCTGTATGAAGCAACCAAGGGAGGTGATAAAGAACCGTTGCAATGGGAGAAGCAAGAAGATAAGAGTTTTACAGCTCTCAAAGAAGCTTTAATGTGTGCTCCCAGTCTAGGGTTACCGAACTTGGAAAAACCCTTTCAATTGTTTGTAGATACAAAACAGAATGTGGCTGTAGGAGTTCTCACTCAGAAAATGGGGCCCTGGCATCGCCCAGTTGCTTATCTGTCTAAACAGCTTGATAATGTAGCCAGAGGGTGGCCGGCTTGCCTCAAAGCAATTGCAGGAGCGGCATTACTAACACAGGAAGCCAATAAATTGACTTTTGGGCAGAGGTTAGATATCTACACACCCCATGCTCTTAAAGCTGTTTTAGAAGCAAAGGGGCACTTATGGCTGACCAACCCACGTATGCTAAAGTATCAAGCCTTAATAACTCATAACCCAGCAGTCACATTAATTCAATCTAACTCGCTGAACCCGGCCACGCTGCTGCCTGAACCAGACCTGGAAACCACACACAGCTGCATACAAGCAATTGAAGAGACTTACGCTAGTCGCCCAGACATGAAAGATGTTCCCCTGCTGAATCCAGACTTTACCTTATACACCGATGGAACTAGTTTTATGCAGGAAGGAATTCGAAAGGCAGGATATGCTGTGGTCACCTTGGAGGAAATATGGGAAGCCAAACCTCTTCCGCCCGGTACAAGTGCCCAACTAGCTGAATTGCATGCATTAACTAGAGCTCTGGAGTTAGCAAAAGGGAAGCGTATTAATATTTACACAGACTCTAAGTATGCATTCCTAACAGTGCAAGTCCATGGAGCCTTATACAAAGAAAGAGGACTCATAACTTCAGGGGGAAAGGACATTAAATATGGGCCCCAGATATTGCGTCTGCTGAATAGTGTGTGGGAGCCTCAGGAAGTAGCTGTAATGCATTGCAGAGGCCATCAGAAGGGAGCCTCAGAGATTCAAATAGGAAATAATAAAGCAGATAGGGAAGCTCGCAGTGCGGCTCTAAAGGCACCTACTGAACATAACAATTGTCTAGCCTTATGGACCCTTAAAGAACAAGAACAGGTGAAACCAAACTATTCTCAGGAAGATTTGGACAAAGCTGAGATGTTGGAAGCAAGGCAGGAAAATGGTTGGTGGATTTTGCCAGACCAGCGAGTCTTTATCCCAGGATATATGGCATGGGATGCAGTGCAACAGGTTCATAAGCAGCTGCACCTAGGAAAAGGAGCACTGGCAAATGCTCTGAAGAGAGAGGTTTATATTGATAAAGTGCACAGTATTGCAGCAAATGTCTGTGCTAGGTGTGAGATCTGTGCTGCCAACAACCCAAGGCAAGGACCCCAACTGCCTCAAGAACATCAGCCCAGAGGAAACTATCCCTTTGATTCTTTGATGATTGATTTCACTGACATGCCCTGTTCAGGTCCATATAGAGCAATGTTAGTTATAGTCTGCACATATACTGGATGGCCAGAATGCATCCCAACAAGGACAAAAAAGGCAACTGAGGTTGCAAAAGCCTTGCTTCACATTATTATTCCTCGGTATGGGTTGCCATCCAGGATCTCTTCAGATAATGGCCCTGAATTCATCCATAAAGCCACCCAAAGGATAGCAGCTATGTTAGGGATAACTTGGAAGCTACACTGCAGTTTCCATGCTCAATCTGGGGGTCGGGTGGAAAGGATGAATAGGACCATTAAGGATAAGTTGGCAAAAATATGTCAGGAAACTCAGCTTAAATGGCCAGATGCTTTGAATATGGCTCTGATGGCAGTAAGGTGTGCTCCACAAAGGGGTTTGTTTGTATCTCCCTTTGAATTGCTGTATGGGAGGGTCCCCAACCTACTCAAACCAGATGTTCAGAACACTGGGCAAGTGGCAGACACTGTCAAGCTTAAACAGCTGCAGGCTCTTAACATTATAGTCCAGCGGCTACAACAATATGTTCTAACCCAAAGACCTCATGTCCTGGTCACTCCAACACATAATATCCAGCCTGGACAGGAGGTTTGGGTAAAGGACTGGAGAAGGGAAGTCTTGAGCCCAAAGTGGAAAGGGCCGTATACTGTTGTTATGTGTTCTCCCCTTGCTGTTAAGGTGGCTGAGATCAAGTCGTGGATCCATTGGTCCAGGGTTAAATTGGCTGCCCCCACCCAGTGGAAAGTGCAGAGTGATCCAGGTCAACCCCTTAAACTCACCCTGCATCGTAGAAGAAGGAGCCTCTCCCCTTCTGGTGACACCCCGGAAGCTGCACCCCTGCGAACGGGAGAGGCGAAGCAAACCCCTGCAGGTGTTACTCCGGAAGCTAACACCCATCGCACGGGCAACAAAAGGTCCCTACCTTGGAAACTGCGTTCACATCATTAGTCTTAAAAGTTTTAATTGGTTATGGATTCCACCCAGAGGATGAGGGAAACTGCCTGTATTAGGAAAGGGCTCATCCCAACAATTTGGGTGGTGGTAATGTTGTTGTTAATCATTGTTATAATTAACTCTCTGTTTCTATATAGAGGGAACACAGAAAAGGGGGTTGAGGGTGTGTCTGAGGATTGGCTAATTGAACCCGATGATCTGAATATTAGTCAGGATGTCACCCTATTCCCCACTTTTACATCTCTAGAACCTGTATCAACCTCTGTAGGACAGGATCTTTCCACAAGGGAGGGAGATCCTAAGGGAGTAAGTGGTGATGAATATCTCTTGGGAGACCCACGCCCTTACCCTTCAGACCACGTCCCTCCTTGTGATGAATGCTTTGTAAACCTTCCTACAGGGAAACACTTTGTTTATTCCATCACACAACCTCCTAATTGTTCAGTTTTCACTCACCTGCCCTGTGAAAGTGAGGGGCACCGATATTGGCGTTGTGTTCTTAATTCCACTGTCAGGTGCCATAGCCTCCGTGTTCCATGGATCCCTCCTGTTCAAATTCACATGCCCCACCATACATCCCGCTGCTCAGTAAGGGACAATCCCCAGGGGAGACCAGGGAAAGAGCCCTGCACTCAATGTCTCAAACTCGATGGGACGGTGCGAAGGAGGATTGGTAGGCCTGAAACCTGTCACCAGTTTAATCTGCCTCCCTGTATTCATGGCCAGCGACGGGTAAACACTTATAAAAGATGCAATGGTACAGAGGGGGTTCTTTGTTACCGAGAGCCTCCATCTCTCCCTATCCATCGCATCCAAAGGGCCCCAGAGAAATCAGACAACTGTCACCAATGTATAACAAAGGCAACTCAAGGTGCAGCCACCATAACTACCTTAGTCTATCACACCCAAATACCAGCAGGATGTAAACCCACAGGAAAATCTTGTCTGAATAATGGCACAATATATACCTTGTGCACCTTGGGAGAAAAGGATATTTGTTATCGCCCTCAAACCCCAGAAAAGTTGAATATTACCTTGTATACAGGGTTTGGACAATGGCACAATGGAAGGGTGATTGGCCTATATGCCTATGTTAATCACACCACCGTCCTTAAACAAGGACAGGAGAAGGTGTTTCTGGAATTTGATGCATGCAATGCCATAGATAAGCCAGGCAAGTATGGGAAAGTGGGATGTGGATCTGAGGCTTGGAAACAATCCTATAAAAGTAATCATAAGTATTTGTGCACTACAGACACTTCTTGGATCACAGCTGCCCATAATTGGCTGCCGTGTGCTGGATCAGTAAAGTGCTCAGGGTGGGAATGTGTGTGTGCTTACACAGGAGGTGGATATAAGGGTTGTTCAGGACTGGGTGATCTCATACGGGTTGTAAACAGTAATTGGGTAAAACTGGAAATCAGAAGAACTCACCCATCTTTGAAAGTATATGGATTTGGAATTGAGGGGACTGGTGAAGACCCTAAGACCTACCTCACGGTCCAAGTAGAAAGAATCTATGATGGGCAAATTAGGTCTTTAGGCTGGTCTGTATATGATAATCTGAAGAAGCTAGAAGATGACCCCCTCCCTATAAGCACAACAGCTACTAATTTGTTTATTGAAATGGCTGAGGTGGTGGCAAAAACACTCTCTGTAAAGAACTGTTTTGTATGTGGGGGTACCAGCATGGGGGAGCAATGGCCATGGGAAGCATTAGAGGCCACCCCTGAAATTTATAATGACATGTTTAATGCTGGAAATGTGACAGCTCGAACCCGATTCTCAGGAGCTGTGTGGACTCTAGCTACTAACCTGGTTGGGAGGAACTGTTTCTTCAGGAACCATACTGTGCCAGTAGGGCATCTGATCTGTTTGGGATATTGGGATCAGGACTATATAAGATGGGTCTCCCCTGGTCATAGCCCAGAGCCTGCTAAATTTGAGGGAACTCTGCTCCCCTATCTTAAGGGTACTCAAAATGAATGGATTGCCCCAGAAAATATGTATTGGATTTGTGGTAATTTGGCCTATGAGAGGCTACCCTTAAACTGGGCAGGAACCTGTGTTTTAGGTTGGATTAAACCATCCTTCTTCCTTTTACCTATCAGGGCCCGACAGCTGCTAGGTGTACCTGTATATGACCCCATAGGGATGCTGAGGCGGAGGAGAGATGTGGACACTGCCTTCTCCAATTTTCCCTGTAAAGAGCTAGCTGAATATGAGAAGACCAATATATGGAATTCTGAAAGAATAGTATGCTCCTATGGAGAGGCTACATGGGCTGAGGATGGGCCATATGGTTACAGGACACCTATCTATATGTTAAACAGGATTATCCGACTCCAAGCTGTCTTGGACCTCGCAGGCCAACGTTTGGATAGGGCTCTCAATATATTGTCTGATACTACAGATAAGATTCGAAGAGCAGTGTATCAGAATAGGTTGGCCCTAGATTACATCTTGGCAAAGGAAGGAGGTGTTTGTGGTAAGTTCAACCTTTCCAATTGTTGTTTGCAGATTGATGAGACAGGAAAGGTCATTAAGCAGTTGACCACTGAAATGAGACAACTTACCCATAATGCTGATCAGGAATGGAAAGGTTTTGACTTTACCCAAGTATTTACATCCTGGTATCCTAAGCTGCCTGGTTTACAAGCCATTGTAGCCCTCGTGGGAATTATTGCTCTTGGTTGTCTAATTCTACCTTGCATTTTACCTATTGTTACTCGCACCATTTCCAAGAGTCTCTCTATGCTTGTTGAGAAAAGAGCCGTAGCCCAGGTCATGGCCCTTGTAGAAGAAGGAGAATATACTACCTTATGTTATCCTCCAAGGTATGAAACTCCTCAATAATCTTGTGATTTTAGTGAAGTTTCAAGGGGAGGAAATGAGGTGGGCAGTAAGTTCAATATATCTTAATAGGAATGCTTGTTGCTGATAATAGTTAATAGATGATATTAAGTTTGGCTGTGCAATGTAACCTAAATCATATAACCTGTGTGTCATAATTATAGAAATGTGTTCATGCTATGTAGAAACCCTTTTACAAGAAGTGTCAGTGTCAACTAAAAGTCACAGATGTTGTAAGATAGCACCCGTGAAGAAAGGTGTGGTAAGACAACCGTTTGTGTGAACTTCTCCTTTTTACTTATGTAGCTGCAAGATATAAACTTCTCTATTTTAGTGTGTCAAAGGTAGATAAGAGCCACCCTATGGCTAAGGCGTGGGTGGTGAATGCTATAAGAATTAACCCCTGAGAATAGCTCAGGGTTCAGAATTTGTCATGCTAATACTCTGAACCATTGTGCACAAATAAAAAACCTGTTTTCTCCAGCCCTTCGTGGTCTTGTCTTCTGATGTAAGTATTGTGGTTTTCCACTACACAATGATTCAAAGACCATTAGATGTTATGCTTCAAAAAGAAAGTCCCAACCCACTAAAAGAATTGCAAGCAATGATGCAGGCTATTCAGGAAGTCATGATGAAGAATCATGAAGAAATCAAAACAGAACTGGAAGCAGTCAGGAATGTTACAGGAGAAATGAGAGAGAAGATCCAGGCGATGGATGGCAGGCTTGAAGTTTTTCAACAGCAAATTGTTAAAAATGAACAGAAACTGGTGGCTGTGGAGCAAAGACTGGATGATGAAGAAAAGAAAGTGGAAGAGATGGGAAAAAACTTAATGGAGGCTGACAAAGAGTTAATGACAGTGGTGATACTATTGGAAGCGGAGAAGGCATCCCAATATCTTAGGTTTCAAAATGTCACTGAAGAAAGAGGAGAAGATCTCTCAGATAAGATGGCTGGGTTGTTAGCAGGAGCTTTAGAGAGGGAAAAAGAAGAGATGATTGCTGAATTGGGTGAGACTTATAGAGTGCAGACAAATTATGGAAGACGTCATAATCTTCCCAGAGAGGTCCATGTTAAATTTATAAGAAAGAAGATTAGGGATGAAGTATTATACAGAACACGTGATGACCACTTAGAATATGGAGGGAAACAAATTATTGTATTAAAACAGGTTCCTAAGAGGATGAGAGACCTCCGGAAAAATTACCTCTTCCTGACATCTAGGCTACATCAAAGTAATATAAATTTTAGGTGGCTAACACCTGAAGGGATTATTGTGACCTGGCAGGAGAAGAGGTTCAGGTTAGACACAGTTGAGAAAGCCGAAGATTTTTACTGGCAATACTGTACCTCAGAGGAAGATTTGAGGGATCCTGGAGAAGGAAGAGATCTGGTAGTAAAAAGAAGGGACGTTGAACAATTGTTGGAGAAAAGAGGGATAGAACAGAGTATGGAGGAAATAAGTGTGGTAAATGGTCAAGACAGGTTGGAACAGGGGAGAAGTTTAGCTGAGGCGAAGGAAATAAGAATTACCAGAAGTACAAAGTCACGACAAAAGCTGAATAATGGGAGAGGAGTATAAGATTTGGTCAACAAATATTAGAGGGTTGAATGTACCAGCAAAGCATAGGAAGGTTTTTAATAAACGTCTCAAATTAAATGCAGATATTATAGCTTTACAGGAAGTTCATATAAAATCTGGCCAGGAATTTCTATTAGAACAACCAAAATTAGGTCGATTATATGTCTCACTTGATCGAAAAAAAGGGGTGTTGCTTTGTATGTTAACCAGAAGATAAGCTCTAAACAAATATATAATGATAAAGAGGGCAGGGTTTTGATCGTCGAAGTTAAGCTTAAAAAAAAGAATATAATTTTTGCTGTAATATATGCCCCAAATGGTGCTCAGGTATCCTTTTTTAAAAATCTATACAATAGACTAAGAGATATGGAGGGAGATGGTCTCTGTATAATTGGAGATTTCAATGCGATTGTAGATAAAACTAAAGACCATAAATGCACAGAGGCAATGAAAGGACATAAAAAAAAAAAACAACTTCCAAAAATTTTCTTCGAGATGTGTATGGATTTTAGCCTACAGGATGTTTGGAGAGAGAGGAATCTTGAAAAGAGGGAATATACGTACTACTCCAACAGGCACAGATCTTGGACTAGAATAGATATGCTATGGTGTACCAAAGAATTAGCCTCAGAAATACATGAAATAGATATAGAACCCAGTCTCTGGGTTGATCATAACCCGATAGGTTTATGCCTGAAAGGCCAAAGATATAGGCCAAGATGGACCTTTCAAAGAGGGATTCTTAAGGAAAAAGAATTTAGAGAAAGTATGGAGAAAGAGATGCATCTTTTCTTTCAAGTTAATGATAATGAGGATACATCTTTGCAGAATCTCTGGGATACGGCTAAAGCATATTTGAGGGGGGTTATTATTTCGTATATGGCTAAGAGAAATAAAGAGAAACAGCAATATAAGATGAGGCTTGAAGCAAACTATAAACAGGCTGAAATATTACTCCAGAGAGATCCGGGAAATAAAGGATTGAAAATAAAAATGGATTTAATTAAACACAAACTTAACTTAGAGGAATCCGAAAAATATGCACAAAAATTACAGGCAGCTAACCCCAAAAATTTTGAGCATGCCAATAAATCGGGACGGTGGCTAGCGTATAAATTAAGAAAACAGAAAGCGAAATCATGGATTACTAATTTGGTTGATGAAAATGGAGAAATCCATGGGGAGGAGATCATAAAAAGGGGCATTGCTCAAAGATTTGGAGGAAATAAAATCTATGTTAAATGAGGAAATAAGCATGTCTGAATTAATTAGGGCTATAAATAGACAAAAAATTAATAAGGCGACAGGCCCAGATAGAATACCTGCTGAACTATATAAAGACTTACAGAGTGTTTTTAACCAATATCTACTAGAGGTCTTTAATGCTGTACTTACCAAAGCTAAAATACCTAAGTCCTGGTTAGAGGCAAATATAACACTGATTCCAAAAGCAGATGCGGAAAAAATATGGATACAAAATTATAGACCCATATCTTTATTGAATTCGGATTACAAAATTTTTGCTTCAATAATGGCGGAGAGATTTAAAAAATATTTAATAGATTTTATACACCCGGATCAAAACGGCTTCTTACCAAATAGACAGATTAAACAGAATATGAGAACAATCTTAGATGTCTTAGAATTTTACGAATCACATAATGATCGGCAAGTGGCACTTCTGTTTTTGGATGCTCAGAAGGCTTTCAATAATGTTAATTGGCAATTTATGATACAACAATTAAAATTAATGGAAGTTGGAGGAAATTTTCTAAATGTTATAACAGCAATATATTCTAAACAATATGCGCAGATTATAATAAATGGGGTGGCCACTGATAGATTTAATATACAGAAAGGTACTAGACAGGGATGCCCTCTCTCGCCATTATTGTTTATCTATACTCTAGAAATTCTTACTAGAGCGGTAAGGCAAGAAGGACAGATTAGAGGATTTAAGATTAAGAATGAAATATATAAACTTGAGGCTTATGCAGATGACCTAGCATTTATTTTGGAAGACCCAGAACAATCTGGGCAGAAATTATTTGAAATTTTAGAAGTTTACGGAGATTACGCAGGTTTAAAAATAAACAAAAATAAAACAAAGATTATTACTAAAAATATGAATGATATACAAAAAGGATCCCTCGAGGTTAAATTAGGAATACAAGTAGTTTCTAAATTTAAATATTTAGGGATAGTCATTTCTGCACGTTGTTCATCAATCAAAGAAGATAATTATGTTAAATTAATGCAAAAAATTAAAGTTGATCTAGAACGTTGGAAAAATTTACACCTCTCATTACTTGGGAGAATCGCTGCTGTAAAAATGAATATCCTACCCAAATTGATATTTTTGTTTCAGAATATTCCGATTTACTTGGATAAGAAATTTTTCAAGGAGTTAAATAAAATAACTTTAGAATTTGTATGGTCTGGTAAGAAGGCTAGAATTAAATTAAAGGCTTTACAAGATGCCAAGGAAAGGGGTGGTTTAGGCTTCCCTGATTGGGAATTATATTACTTGGCGGCGGCCCTGTCTTGGATTAGTGATTGGATAACCTTAGAGAATCAAAGATGTATACAGTTAAAGGGTTATGATCTTCAGCAGGGATGGCATGCTCATATGTGGAAGGGGCAAAATAGAAATTATCAATATTTTTTAAAACACAAGGTCCGGCAAGGGTTAATTAAAAGTTGGAATACTGTTAAATCTCAATATTATACAAAGATACCGACTTGGTTATCGCCATTGGAGGCAGTTATATATCCCAATTTGCTCAGGAAAGATAAGGTTATCAGGTATAAAGACATTTTGACAGAAGAGGGTCTTTTAAAATCTAAACAAGAGTTAAGACAACAAGGAATAGAGATAGAGTGGTGGTCTTACCTCCAGATCCAAGCAAGATATTTGAAAGATAAACATGAATGGGGTATTTATGGACAAGATACGGGGCTAGATAAAATTCTGCTTGGTCCGAAAAAAAAAACAAATAAAGAATATTTATAAACACCTATTGGAGTACAGGCTATTTGAAGAACAGGTTAAAGAAACAATGGTGACATGGGCGATAGATATAGGACACAACATTAATTTGGATCAATGGCAGCAGGTATGGATGCGAAATATTAAAATTACATTGGCGTCATCATATAAAGAAAATTCATATAAGATGATTTACAGATGGCATCTCCCTCCAACAAGATTAACCAAAATGTACAAAGGATACTCATCTTTATGTTAGAAATGCAAAAAAGAAAGGGGCACCTTTTTTCACGTTTGGTGGTCATGTAAGGAAGCACAGGGATATTGGCGTATGGTTTGGGAATGGGTAACAGAAATGAGTATGCAAAACATTCAGTATAAGCCTGAGACATTGTTGTTAGGAATTCTTGAAGAAAATGTTAGTAAAGAAGATATGTATTTATTCACTCATGTGGTTACAGCGGCAAGAATTGTTTTCGCTCAAAATTGGAAAGCTATGGTTATACCTAGTGAAGAAATCTTAATTCATAAAATTATGCACTGCGCAGAATTAAATAGGTTAACTAAAAGACTTAAAAATCAGGATGAAACGGATTTTTACCAAATTTGGAACAAATTCTATAGATGGTGGGGGAAAAAATATGGAAGTCATTGTAATGAGATAAGTTAAGATTGAGATAAGAGTGATGTTATTGTATAGATTGTGGGACTGTGGTGGACGCAGGGGCATGGTCCACTGGAGTAGCCTCACCATCCCTCTTGGGTTGCACGGGGGACTCCCAGACAGTGGCACAGGCTGCCCAGAGCCCTGGGCAGTGGAGGGCAAGTGTCCAGCCTGGCCCTTGAACTCCTGGGGCACCACTTGCCCGAGGGGGCTGCTGCTGCTGTGCTGACTCTCCTTGGCCAGGTTGCTCATGGTGGGTGCAGGAGGGCAAAGTGTGAGGGTCAGAAGGAGGCTCACTCCCTCTTCATGTGAGGAGACCCAGTTTTGTAACCAAAGCATCCTCAGCGATAGGATGGGAGACCACCAGGAGAGGCCAGGAGGAGGGGGCAAGGGGATGGCAAAATGGCAGCAGGGCTGCTGGTGGCCAAGTGCTAAGGCAGGACTACCCTCAGACCCTCCCTCCCTCTCATTCCAATCTCCCTCCCTCCCTCCTTCCATCCTTCCTCCCTCCCTCCCTCCATCCATCCCTACCCTCCGTCCTTCCCTGCCTCCCTGCTTCTCATTCCCATCTCCTTCCTTCCTTCCTTCCTGTTCCCTCCCTCCATCCTTCCCTGCCTACCTCTTTCTCATTCCCATCTCCTTTCTTCCTGTTTCCCTCCCTCCCTCTTTCCCTGCCTCCCTCTTTCTCATTTCCATCTCCTTCCTTCCTTCATCCCTCCCTCCATGCCAAACCTCCAGCCGATGGTGCCTTTCTTCATTCCTTGTGGAGGGTGACCCCTCCCCAGCTGCATTTCTCCCCTTTTTCCCTGCCACCTGTGTGCGTGCCCGGCACGGATGGCTGCCACAAAGTTGTAGATAGGCTCCCAGCCAGCCTGTTTTAGCTCCTCTCCCCCCTCCTCCTTCTTTTCTCTTTGATGCAGCTCCAGCTGACTCCTCCTCCCAAGGTTGCATCTCTTTTTTCTCTCCCTCTCCTGCCAAAACTGCCTCCTTTTATATCCTCTCCTGTCTCCGCCACCCTCCTCCTTTCCCTTCCAGGTGTGCTGGAAGTGCTGATCCTGGGGCCTTTGTCTCGCCCCAGCAGCCCTGCAGCTCCTGAGGACTCTCTCACGGCAAGTCCCGTGCTGCGCCGCTTTAGCTCATTCCCTTCCCCACTACACTAGGCAGGGTCGCATACCACTGGTTGAAAAGCCCTGCCGTAGCCCATTTTTCACCAGATGTCCAGGAACTCCAAGTTCTAGTGCGGTCCTTGTTACCCCAGGTGACAACTGAGCTGCTATGGATTTCTGTAATTTACAGCTCATCATTTTTTTTATGGGAGAGACTCTCTTTGTCTGACTCCTCTAATGAGACCTATCCAGTATGGTTGAACCTCTGCCATAGCTCTCATCTTCCACAGAGCACACAAGCCCCACAACCATGTCAAGGTAGTGCCTCACTGGAGGATTATTATTATTATGGTTCATCGCAGAGTCAGCCAGATGTTCAGACTGGATTTTGCATTTTTGTCTATCTGAGCAGGGGTTTGGACTAGGAGACCTCCACGGTCCCTTCCAACTCTGTTATTCTGTAACTTCTGTAACATATTAGTTTAAAATCAGCCTCTATGAAAAGCTTCTCTTTGGCTTTTCTAGCATTGGCAAAAGAGAACACCTGTTAAAATCTTATATCCTATCAATGCCAACTACAGTACCGTATTGCCACTTCCTGGTCTTTAGAAAAAGGTAGGGTTTTTTATACCTTTGATAAACATGTGGAAGGATAGAAGTTGCAAGAAACACGTTTTCCATAATGGTGCTATTATGATGGAAACTATAACTGCTGAATATATTCTCTGTTAAAATGTCATGGAATCTTCATGATTTTTCTAGCTACTAAGGGAGAAAAAAAAAACAGCAGAATGTTTACCAACAGCCCAGTTCAGTTGGAAAATGAAATTTGAGAAGATTGTCATATAGTTTGCAGGATAGCTTGACTCCCTCTTCTTTGTGGCAACCCCTGAGATATTGGAACACTGCTATCATGTCACCCCTAGTCCTTCTCTTCATTAAACTAGACATACCCAATTCCAGCAATTGTTCCTTATACGTTTTAGCCTCCAGTCCCCTAATCATCTTTGTTGCTCTTCTCTGTACTCTTTCTAGAGTCTCAACATCTTTTTTACATTATGGTGACCAAAACTGGATGCAGTATTCCAAGTGTGGCCTTACCAAGGCATTGTAAAGTGGTATTAACACTTCACGTGATCTTGATTCTATCCCTCTGTTAATGCAGCCTAGCACCGTGTTGGCTTTTTTGGCAGGTGCAGCACATTGCTGGCTCATATTTAAGTGATTGTCCACTAGGACTCTGAGATCCCTCTCACAGTTGCTGATGAAGATGTTGAAGAGCACTGGGCCCAGAACAAAGCCCTGGGGCACCCCACTGCACACTTCCCTCCATGTAGATGCAGTTCCATTGAGGACCACATGCTGAGTACGGCTGGTCAGCCAGCTACGAATCCATCTGGTTGTGATGCTGTCTAACCCACATTTTTCTATCAAGTAGTAGGTTGTGGTCTACTTTATCAAATGCCTTACTGAAGTCCAAGTAAATTATATCCACAGCATTCCTCTGGTCCACTAATTTTGTTTGTCACCTGGTCAAAGAATGCAATAAGATTTGTCTGGTATGATCTGTTTTTGACAAACCCATGTTGGCTTTTGGTTATGACTTTGTTTGCCTCTAGGTGTTCACTGATTTGTTGCTTGATTATCTTTTCCAGAATCTTCCCAGGTATTGAGGTCAGGCTGATAGGACTGTAGTTTTCTGGATCTATTTTTTTCCTTTTTTGAAGATGGGAACTACATCAGCTCTTTTCCAGTCCTCTGGTACTTCCCCGGTGCTCCAGGATTTTTGAAAGATGTGGTGCAATGGTTCTGAGATAACATCTGCCAGCTCCTTCAGATCTCTGGGATGTAATCTGTCAGGCCCCGGTGATTTATATTTGTCAAGGTCGGATAGGTGTTCTCTTACCATTTTCTTGCTTATTTTAATTTTTGTTTCTAATTTGTCTTTTGCAGTGGGTTTTTTGGTATGTTGGGCTATTGTTTCTTTTTGTGTGAAGACTGATGCAAAGTATGAGTTAAGCAGCTCTGCTTTCTCCCTGTTGCCTGTTATTTCCTTGCCATATTCTCTCTTTCGTGGACCTACAGTTTCCTTGACTTTTTTCTTGTTGTTAATATGTTGGAAGAAACTTTTTTTTTATTATCCATGATTTCTGTTGCAAGTCTTTGTTCGTTCTGAGCTTTTGCTTTCCTGACTTCATCTTTGCATGTTCTGGCTGTCTGCTGATAATCAGCCTTAGTTATGTGTCCCTCTTTGCATTTTTTGTACTTGTCCTTTTTGTCTTTCAGTTTGTAAGAGAGAGCTTTGTGCAGCCATGCTGGTTTCTTCTTGAATTTCTTGTTTTTCTTTTTCAGTGGTATTGTGCTGGTATGGGCTTTTATGATGGTATTTTTCAGAGTTTCCCATGCTTCTTGGTGTCACATGTTCCGACTAATGAAGCACTTCAAAGAACTTTCAGGCATGTTTCCTAAAATCTTTATTGCAGAGCTACAGTTTTGCCGGTCACCATGATGGACGGGTTGATGCCAGAATCTGAACTTCCTTTCGCTGGCATCAAGCTTTTCTTTCTAAACCCCTCCCTTCTCATGCAGTCACAGGTCACATTATCCAATTAGTGAGAAGGTCAAAAGTTTACTTCCTCTTTCTTTCCCGGGCTTTTATTTCCCCCCCCCAGTCTAAGCTAAGTATTAACCCAATAAATACCAGACAGTTTTGCATATTGTCAAAGCAAGAATATACAGTATTTGCAGCATTGACATCCGGCCCCCCTTACAAGAAGGACAGATCCTGTAAAGTAAACAAAAGCATATGTTAAGTGTTATCTTTCGGTTTGCTGGGGTGTTTCACATGAAACCTTTCGATCAATCTGTTGGCGTTCACTTCACTAGATTTCACCCAGGTGGCTTCAGACAATGGGTATCCCTTCCATTGTATTAAGTACTGTAATTTCCCTCTAAAGATTCTGGAGTCAAGAATACGTTTCACTTCATAGTTGGTCTGCCCTGCCACTACGAGGGGTCCAGGTGCCTTCTTTGGACAAGGTCTCAAAGTGGAGCCCCGATAAGGCTTCAACAAACTACAATGGAAAACTGGGTGAATTTTCCCTAACAGTTTAGGGAGTTTTAGTTGTACTGTGACTGGGTTGATGACCTTTACTATGGGGAAAGGCCCCAAGAATTTTGGTCCCAATTTCTTGCTGGGCAATTTGAGGCGTAGATATTTAGTTGACAGATAGACCTTTTCCCCAACTTGGAATGTTCTTTGGGGAGCCCTCTTTTTATCAGCCTGCTTTTTATAGGTTTCAAAAGTCTTTTTTAACGCAGTTTTTGTGTTTTTCCAAACTTCTTCCCACCCTCTCACCCATTGATCAAGTGTCTGTGAAGCGGAGGGCAACTGAGGATATTCAGGAATTGGGTTGAATTCTTTCCCTGTGGCTACTTTGAAAGGCGTGTAGCCGGTGCTGCTGTGCACGGAATTATTGTACGCCACCTCCGCAAAAGGGAGGAGATCAGTCCAGTTCGTCTGTTGGTAAGAAACGTAGCACCTAAGATATTGCTCCACCATTTTGTTAGCGGCTTCAGCGGCCCCATTGGTGGCTGGATGAAAAGCAGATGATAACCCTTGAGATGATCCAATCAATGTAAGGAAATTTCTCCAAAACTTCGCTGTGAATTGCACCCCCCTGTCTGAGATTATTCGCTTAGGGGCACCATGCAGCCGGTAGATATGTTTCAGGAACAATTTGGCCAGGCGTTGGGCAGATGGGAGTCCTTTGCAGGCGATGAAATGAGCCTGTTTCAAGAACAGGTCTATCACAGTCCAGATGACAGTATTTCCCCTACTTTCAGGTAGGTCCACTATAAAGTCCATAGCTATTTCTTCCCAGGGTTGAGAAGGGTCTGCCACGGGTTGCAGTAACCCAGGAGTTTTCCCCGGGATTCTTTTCATTGTGGCACATACAGTACAACTTTTTACATAGTTTTCCACATCCTTTTTCAGCCCCGGCCACCAGAATTGCCGGCGGGTGAGGTGTAGGGTTTTCAAATATCCAAAGTGTCCGGCCTGCTTTACATCGTGGCTGTGGTTGAGAGCATTAAGACGGAGCGCTTCTGGCAAATATAACTTCCCCCCTTTGTAAGCCAAGCCATCCCTGCATGTTAGGGACGCTTGATTATCTTTGAACCATTGGTCAGTGAGGAGCTCTCGTTTTATTTTCTTCACTCCAGGGTCATCCGAATTGGGGACCCTGCGAGGTGTAAGTTGAGCAACAGTTTGTGGATTGTGAATAATTGCCTCGTTAACCTGCTCTCGTTCACTTTTGTACTGGGGTAACCAGGATAGCGCATCAGCTAGAAAGTTCTTTCCTCCTGGTATGTACTTTAGAGTGAAGTTGAAGCGGTTAAAGTACTGTGCCCACCGTACTTGCTTTGGTGACAATTTGCGAGGAGTTTTCAGTGCCTCTAGGTTCTTGTGATCTGTCCATACCTCAAATGGCACCTTGCTCCCTTCTAGATAGTGTCGCCAGTTCAATAGCACCCACCTAATTGCGAAGGCCTCTTTCTCCCAGATTGCCCATCTTCGCTCGCTCTCAGTGAATTTCTTAGAGGTGTAGGCACAGGGTTGCAGGATCCCATTTTTGTTCTTTTGAAGTAACACTGCTCCAACTGCCACATCGCTGGCATCAGCTTGAATCACAAAAGGTTCCCCTGGGCAGGGGTGCTTTAGAACCGGTTCAGCGGCAAATAGTCTCTTTAAATTCTCAAAAGCTGTTTGACAGCTCATTGTCCATGCTAGTGGTTGGCCCGGTCGTGGCTTTCCTCCTCCTTTGCCTGTTTTGAGTAGTTCTGTAAGAGGAAGGGCAATCTCGGCAAAAGAAGGGATGAATTGACGATAAAAGTTGGCAAAACCCAGAAAGCTCTGGAGCTGTTTGCGAGTCCTTGGGGGCTGCCATTCGATTATAGTTTTCACCTTGGCCGGATCCATTTCAATACCCTCATTGGAAATTCGGTAGCCAAGATAGTCTAATTGGGTTTGGTGAAATTCACATTTTGACAATTTGACATAAAGCTTGGCATTCAATAGCTTCTTTAACACTTCTCTCACTAGCTTTATGTGATCAGTCATGTTTGTGCTGTATATCAGGATATCATCAAGATACACCAAAACCCCTTTGTACAAGTGATCATGTAGAACCTCATTGATCAACTGCATAAATACAGCTGGGGCCCCCTGTAGTCCAAATGGCATGACTTTGAACTGATAGCTCCCCATTGGACAGTTGAAGGCAGTTTTCCACTCGTCTCCCTCTTTTATTCTCACCCAGTAGTATGCCTCTCTTAGGTCTAACTTAGTGAAGACACTTCCCTTAGCCAGATGGGTCAATAAACCCTTTAGGAGGGGAGGGGGTATTTATTTTCCACACTTACAGCATTGAGTCCCTTGTAGTCTACGCAGAGACGAAGAGACCCATCTTTTTTCTCTTTGAACAACAAAGGGGCTCCCACGGAAGATTTGGCCCGTTCAATAAACCCCCTCGCTAGGTTCTTGTTCACATATCGCTGCATCTCCTCCATTTCGAGGGGGGACATAGCATACATCCTTGGACGTGGGAGTTTGGCTCCAGGCACCAGTTCGATGGAGCAGTCATTGGGTCTGTGAGGGGGTAGGGCATCACATTCTTTTTCACTGAACACCTCCTCCAGGTCTAAGTATTCTTTGGGGATGACTGGTTCACCTGGAGTCAGTGAGGCGGCCATGTGCGCTCGCTCATTGGGTGGCCTAAGACTGGTTCTTGCGTGAGTCAATTGGATTTTTCTCTTGTTAGCCGCTGAGCAGGTTTCTTTTGCATTGCCGGTCCTGGCTTGCTCTGCAGTCAAGGGTAGGGGACTGGACAGGTGGCCGCTCGGTGTCCTCCTTGTCCACACCGGAAACACTCGAAGGAAGGGCGTGCAGGTGGCCTGGGTCTCTCAGCCCTTGCAGTAGTTGAAGGCTTTCGTGGGGGTGATTGCTGTCCAGGTAGCTCTGGTTGCTGTTCGGGTCCCTGTGGAGGAGGCTTTTTATAGCGAGAGAGCTTAACATCTAGCTTCATGGCTGTCTGGTACCACTCCTGAAGCCGATCAGGTATTTCTCGATAGATGCAGGCCTGAGAGAGGTGATCGTCTAATCCCTCAATGAAGAAATGGATGAGGGACTGCTCAGGCCACCCCTCTATTCGACCTTCTATCTTGCGGAATTCTCGCACATACTCCAGGGCAGGCCTCCCGGCTTGTTTTATTTTGTGAATTTGTCCTGCTGCTTTGAGGCCAATGGATGGGTCCTCAAATCGTTCTCTCAGACTTAAAAGAAAGCGGTGGGGATCTTCCAATTCAGGGGCTTGCTCGCTATATAAATGGTTCAGCCATTCAGATGCTTCTCCCTCTAGGTTGGACGCAATAACATCGACCATGGCCCCTGGTTCCGGGTACAGATAGGCCCAGCATTTCAAGTGAAAATGCACTTGGTTGAGAAAAAAAATCAGCTTCTCTGGGTCCCCATCAAAGGTTGCATTGAAGGGTGGTGCGAACACAGGCTGCTGTGGCCCCCACTGGGGCTGGTTCCACGGCTGCTGGGCCCTCTGCTGCTGGCCAGTGGGGTTGGATGGTACCCCCTGCTGCTGTAGGCCTCCCAATGGTGACTGCGCAAGTGGGGGTTGTAGTGGTCTTCTCTGTTGTTGGACTAGAGGGGGTGGTGGTGCCCTCTGCTGCTGCTGATCATTCATCTGCTGGGGAAACCCATCTACCCATTGCTGCAGATGCCTCAGACTGGAACTCACCCTCTCTTCAGGGTTGGGGTCTCTGGCCGGCGAAGGCAGGGTCTGATAGGCTCCCTGCTGGGCTTCCCACTGTCCTTGTGGCCACCCCAGATTTATGCCCAGGGGTTGCACGTTTGGGGGCTGTGGCCAACCTCCTTGCTGTGGCTGTTCTCCCCCCAGCTGCTGATTTCCTGGCTTCTGTACCACCCCAAGACATTGCACGGCCTCTATTAGCTGTGGTAAGTTCAGAAGACATGGATCAGCCACTTGCTGGGAAACCCAATTTCCCCTTTGCTGCAGAGGATTCAAACTGGGATTCTCTCTCTCGGGGCTAGAGCCCATGGCAGAAACATTTGCAATAGGAGGGCTGAAGGTTTCACTTTGTAGGAACTGATTTCTGTTTTTCATTTCTAAGTTTTGAAATCTTTCCAATGACTCACCCATAACTGTGTTATCTGTCCATTCTGCTTTTGAAGTCTTCGCTCTCAGCTGGGAAATCTGCCAAATTCCTCTCTCCTCCGGCTTGCTGGCTGTTGCTTCCCCCCCCCCCCCGGGGAAACTGTTGCAGCCACGGGGCTGGTCTCAGGCAATCTTTCTTTCTCCATAATGAGATCTTCCCCGAAACTTTGCCAGCTCCTCTCAGGCATAGAGGCAGCTGATGGAGTTCGGTTTGAAAAGAGTGTTGGATTCTGGCATGATGTCACATGTTCCGACTAATGAAGCACTTCAAAGAACTTTCAGGCATGTTTCCTAAAATCTTTATTGCAGAGCTACAGTTTTGCCGGTCACCATGATGGACGGGTTGATGCCAGAATCTGAACTTCCTTTCGCTGGCATCAAGCTTTCCTTGCTAAACCCCTCCCTTCTCATGCACTCACAGGTCACATTATCCAATTAGTGAGAAGGTCAAAAGTTTACTTCCTCTTTCTTTCCCGGGCTTTTATTCCCCCCCCCCCCCCCAGTCTAAGCTAAGTATTAACCCAATAAATACCAGACAGTTTTGCATATTGTCAAAGCAAGAATATACAGTATTTGCAGCATTGACACTTGGGTTGTTTTCCCCTTTAGGATTTTCGTCCATGGAATCTTTCCTAGGTTCTCTCTGAGTTTGTTAAAGTCAGCTCTTTTGAAGTTCAAGACACTGGTTGGATTGTTTTCTGTTGTAGTGTTTGCGTTATATTAAATTCCAGTATGACGTGGTCACTTTTGCCCAAGGTTCTGGCAACTTCAACTCCCTCTATCACTTCTTCTCTATTAGTTAGAATTAAGTCCAGTATGGCTTTACATCTAGTTCCCTCCTCCACCTTTTGGATGATAAAGTTGTCATCTAGGTTGATTAAGAATCTGTTTGATCTCCCACTCGCTGCAGAATTTGTCTCCCAATTGATATCTGGATAGTTGAAGTCTCCCATTACTACTGTGGTATGCTTTCTACACACATTTGTTAACTGGTTGGCAAAGAGTTCATCTATTTTTTCTGATTGGTTGGGTGGCCTGTAATATACACCTATGGCAATGTCACTTTTTCCCCCTTTTTATATTGACCCATATACATTCTGGAGAGATTTTATCTTGGATCATGTGCATCTCTGTAGATATGTAGTGTTCTCTTACATATAGTGCAACTCCCCCTCCTCTTTTTGTAGACCTGTTTCTTTTGAACAGTTTTTATCCATCCATCAGTCCATTCCATTCATGGGTTTTGTCCCACCAGGTTTCTGTAATTCTGTAGTTTGCCCTGTTTGTTCCCAAAGCTTTGAACATTTGTATATAAGCAATTAAGACTTTTATGCCTGTTCATGGGTTTGTTTCCTGCATCTCCTGATTGTTGTTTGGGTTTTTCTTTTTTTCTTGTCTCTGCCTACCTCATTGTTTGATTTGTTTTCTTGGGTTTTATTATTGGTTTTGGGTTCTAGAGATTCTAAAGATTGGTCACCCTCCCCCCTCAATTTTACTTTAAAGCCCTCCTGATGAGTTGGGCCAGTCTTTTTCCAAGTACATTTTTCCCTGTTTTCATGAGGTACAGCCCATCCCTTGCCAAGAGTCCTTCGCATAGGAAATGCAGTCCATGATCCAGGAAAGAACAACATTCAGAATCAGAAATAACAGAACAGAGGCTAGTGATCATCATCGATTTATAATATGAAATAAAGTATTCACAGAAGCAGAATTAGAAGAACTGCAAAGGTCTACTCAGGGCAAAGAAATCAAAGCCTTGCCAGAAGTAACTCAGATTGTAGAGGCAAACCATGGAGAGTTGGCAGTAGAGGAATCCAGCAGAGATACAGAACTGTTTTCATTTGGAAACCAGGTACCCTGTCCTCTGCCTCAGAAGATACAAAGACCTCTAACTAAAGAAATAGAAGAATTGAAACAAAAATAACTGAACATATAGAAGAGCACAAAAACATCAGAATAAGGCTGCCTCCTTTGAAGCTTATTCCAAAGAAACAGCTAGCACAAGCCTTAAAAGATGCCAATACTGTAATATCAAATATAAGCACCAGTTCACTGCAAGAAACAAACCAAGTAATGTACAGCACAGCTGCAGTTATAACTGAATACCTGAGATGAAAAATCAACAAAGAAGAAAAACAGCTAAACAGTGCACCACCAAAATGGAAGAACAGACTAGAAAATAAGATCAGCAAGCTGAGATCAGATGCAAGCAAGCTATAATAGATGGAAGAAAAGAAGGTGAAGAACAAGAAGACCAAAGAATACCTAATCAAGAAATACCATTTAGAAACAAGAAAGATCAAGGAAGCACTGGAAATAATAAAGCAGCAAATAACAGCTGTAGCAAAGAAGAACAGCAGGTACGAAGTTCGAATTACAAATTATAAGCAGAACTTCCAATTTCAGTCTAATCAGAAATGTTTCTACCAATCCAGCAATGAGGAGACTGCAGAGAATCAGTCAGTACCGTACAAGGAAGAAAGAGTGAAGTTTTGGATGCAGATATGAGATAACCCAAATAAATATAACAAGAACCCAGCTTGGTTAAAGGAAGTGCATAAGAATAAAAAAAGAAGATGACATGACAGAACTTGTAATAACAGCAGAAATGGTGGAGAAAAGGGCAAGGAAGATCAAGAATTTGTCAGCATCAGGTGAAGATGAAATGCATGGATTTGGTTGAAACATCTCACTAGTCTACACCCACTGGTTGCCAAGCAATTTAACAACATGCTGCAAAGAGATGAAACTGAAGAGTGGCTAACATCTGGCAGAACCTATCTGATAATGAAAGATCCAGCAAAAGGGGCAGCACAAGGCAACTACAGGCAAATTACCTGCTTACCAAAAACTGGACTGGACAGGTCTAATTGGAGGAGTCAGACAAATAGAGTTTCTCCCATGAAAAATATGGTGAGCTGTAAATTACAGAAATCCATACCAGCTCAGTCACCCAGGTTAACAAGGACTGCACTAGATGTTGGAGTTCCTGGATATCTGGTGAAAAATATAGGACTCAGGACTGTTGGCTGATCAACCAGGGACAGCAGCTGCAGAACTACTGGAAGGAAAGTTGTTTACCCGTTGCAAATATACAGTGATTGAAAACAAAGAAATAATGATCTGTTATTATATATCAAGTCCAACAAGAAGAGGATATTTCAAATGAATGCACCAGTTCTGGAAAGAACAACATCCAGAATCAGAAATAACAGAACAGAGGCTAGCAGATCAACATTGATTTATAATATGAAACAAAGTATTCACAGAATCAGAACTGGAACAACTGCAAACAAATCAAAGCCTTGCAGAAGTAACTCAGAGTGTAGAGGCAAACCATGTAGAGGCAAACCTCTACCATGCAGTAGAGGAATCCAGCAGAGATATAGAACTGTTTTCATTTGGAAACCAGGTACCCTGTCCTCTGCCCCAGAAGGTACAAAGACTTCTAACTAAAGAAGTAGAAGAATTGAAACAAAGAATAATTGAGCATCTAGAAGAGCACAAAAATGCAACAATATCTGTAACACCATCAAACATCCACATCTGCCTATCCCAGGTCCTCGGAAAGGACTTGATAGGTAGACAAAAATGCCAAATCCAGTCTGAACATCTGGCTGACTGTGCAACAAACCATAATAATAATACTAAAAGTGTGCAACCAGTTGAAGGGGGAAATAAGAGGTACTAACAGGATAAATACTACAGCCGCACTCTATGGGTTAATATACATACACATTAGATAGAACTTAGTAGTCACCGTATTTTGTCAACTGTGAGAATTAGTTGTTCAGCAGAGTGATGGCATGGGGGAAGAAATTATCTTTGTGTCTCGTTGTTTTGGCATGCAATGCTGTATAGTGGCATCTTGAGGGAAGGAGTTGAAACAGTTTGTGTCCAGGATGTGTGGGGTCTGCAGATATCTTCTCAACCCTCTTTCTGACTCATGCAATATACAGGTCTTCTATGGGAGGCAGGCTGGTTGCAATTATTCTTTCTGCAGTCTTAACTATCCATTGGATTCTGTACCTGTCCTGTATGGTTGCTGTACCAAACCAAACAGTTATAGAAGTACAAATGACAGACTCAATAATTCCTGTGTAAAAGGATTATAAAAGTAGCAAAACAGGAAAACCCGTAAGAAAAAGACTACCCAAGACATTCTTTGATATGGCAGAAGAAATTGGAATACAAGATGTCTGGAGAGAAACCAATCCTCAAAATCAACAATATACTTTTTACTCAAATAGCCATAAATCTTGGTCAAGAATTGACATGATTTGGATGACTCCTGAATTAAAGATGGATATACAGGAAATTGAGATAGAAATAGGCACATGGGCAGATCATAACCCTTTAAAAGCGACATGGAAAGGAATACAAAAAAAATCAAGATGGATTTTAAATCAATCTATACTAAAAGACAAAGAATTCATAGAGTTGGCAAAAAGAGAAATGGAATTTTTCTTTAAAGAAAATAAAGAAGAAGATACATCACTACAAAATGTATGGGATACAGCTAAAGCATATTTTAGAGGTATAGCTATAATGTATATGGCAAAGAAAAATAAACAGAGAAGACAGCAATATTTATTATTAAAAGAAAAATTTAGAAAGTTAGAGACAGAATTACAACAAAATCCACAGAAAAAGACTTTGAAAAGAGAAATGGAAATAATAAAACATAAGCTGAATTTGTTGGACTCAGAAAAATTGGCGGAACAAATAAAGAGAGCAAAACAAAATTTCTTCGAAAATGCCAACAAGCCAGGAAGATGGCTAGCTTATAAGCTTAAAAAACAGAAAGAGAAGAAAATAATACATAACTTAGTAGATGGGAAAGGTTGTTTACAATTTAAAAAGGAAGAAATAAAAAAGATAATTAAGAAATATTATAAGGAATTGTATGGCAAACAGGAGGCTGCAAAAGAGAGAATTGCTCAATATTTAAAAGAAAGTAAATTGCCAAAGATTCCAGAGATATTCAAAACTATGTTAGAAGAAAGAATAACAATGATGGAGATATTAGAGGCTATAAAACGACAAAAGAATGGGAAAATACCAGGCCCAGATGGGCTACTGGCGGAACTTTATAAAAAGCTACAAGATATATTAAGTGAACCACTGAAAGATGTTTGTAATGGATTATTGTTAGAGGCCAAACTTCCAAATACATGGATAGAAGCAAATATTACTTTGATACCAAAAGAAGATTCAGACTTGACGTATATTAAGAACTATAGACTGATTTCATTACTCAATGTGGATTACAAAATTTTTACTTCAATAATGGCAGAGAGGCTGAAAAAGTACTTAGTTGAGTTTATACATCCAGATCAAAACGGCTTTTTACCGAAGAGACAAATTAAAAACAATTTAAGGGTAATAATGGACGTATTAGAATATTATGAATTACATCCAGGGAAACAATTAGCATTAGTGTTTTTAGATGCCCAAAAGGCGTTTGATAATGTTTCCTGGCAATTTATGGTTCAGCAATTACAAATAATGGATTTTGGAAAGAATTTTATAAATATGATAAAAACAATATATAGCAACCAGACAGCAAAAGTGATAGTGAATGGAGATTATACTGAGAGCTTTGAGATAAGAAAAGGTACAAGACAAGGGTGTCCACTATCTCCATTATTATTTATCTTTACTTTGGAAGTACTAAATAGAAGGATAAGACAGGACACAGAAATTAAAGGATTGAAAATAAAAGATGAAATTTATAAGTTACAAGCATTTGCTGATGATTTAGTGTTTATCTTGGAAGAACCTTTAGAGATGATTCCTAAACTATGGGGAAAGATAGAAGAGTATGGAGAAATGGCAAGACTAAAAATAAAGAAAAAACTAAAGTAATAGTAAAGAACCTCACAGATAAACAAAAAATGCAAATACTAGAGAAAACAGAGGTACAAATAGTGAAAAAAGTTAAATATTTAGGTATTCATCTTTCGGCTAAGTGTTCCTCAATAAAAGAAGACAATTATATAAAATTATTGAAGCAAATAAAGCTAGACTTGGAAAGATGGAAAAATCTGCAGCTGTCAATATTAGGAAGAATTGCTACAGTAAAAATGAATGTGTTGCCAAAGATTTTATTTCTATTTCAAACGATTCTGATAAAACTTGAGAGAAAATTCTTTCAAGATTTAAATTAATTGGTTTTGAACTTTATTTGGCAGGGGAAAAAAGCTAGAATTAAGATGAAAACATTACAAGATGCTAAGGAAAATGGAGGTTTTGGGTTGCCGGAATGGACATTGTATTACCAAGCATCTGTGTTAACATGGGTGAAAGAGTGGACAACACTTAGAAATAAAAGGTTATTGTATTTAGAGGGACATGATTTACAATTGGGGTGGCACGCTTTCTTATGGTACGGAAAAAACAGAGTTCATAAGTACTTTCAAAATCATTTTATAAGAAATGCCTTGTCAACAGTATGGGAAAAAATTAAAGCTAAAATATATTTAAAAATTCCAGGGTGGTTATCAACGATGGAGGCATTTATACATCTGAACTTGGTAGACTTTGAAAAAATATGGACATATAAAGATATTCTAGATATTGATGGGAAATTAAAATCTAAACAAGAACTGGAAAATCAGGGAATTAACTTGTCCTGGTGGGCACATTTACAGATACAAAGTAGATATGAAAAAGATGTAAAAATGTATGGACTTTATAAGGATCAAACTGTGTTTGATAAGATTTTGTTAACCTTAGATGAGAAATTAATTAAGAAAATGTATAACTTTTTGTTAATTTTGGATATGGAAAGTGAACAAGTGAAAGAAACAATGACAAGATGGGCAAATTTTTTGGGCTATAATATAGAATTAGAAAAATGGCAAATGTTATGGGAGAGAAACTACAAATTAACAATGTCAACTTCATATAAAGAAAATCTGTATAAAATGTTTTATAGATGGCACCTGCCGCCAGCAAGATTAGCAAAAATGTTTAAAAATATGTCAGATAGATGTTGGAAATGTAAACATAACATAGGCACATATTATCACATTTGGTGGACATGTGGTAAGGCAAAGGCCTTTTGGAGAAAGATACATATGTGGTTAGAAAAAATATTGGGTGAACAAGTGGATTTTAAACCTGAACTTTTTTTACTAGGTATTATGCCTGAAAAGACTAATAAGCAGAAATTATATTTAATCTTACACATCACTACAACAGCGAGAATAATTTTTGCACAATACTGGAAGAATGAAGGATTGCCATCAGAAGAAGAAATAATCAGGAAAATATTGGAATGTGCAGAGATGGACAGATTAACTATGAGGTTGAAAGATAAAGAAGATACAGACTACTATCAAATTTGGAACCTATTTTATTCTTGGCTAGAGGAAAGAATGAAGGATTAGGAATTGAACATGTATTAGCATAGCAAACTCCAGACAATTTGTTGATTGGAAAAATTAACATATGTCGATGAAAAAAAACCCCAATAAAATCTTTATTAAAAAAAAATTCCTGTGTAAAACTGTATCAGCAGCTCCTGCGGCAGTTTGAACTTCCTAAATTGATTAAGGAAGAACATTCTTTGTTGAGCCTTTTTAATGATGGTTCTGATGTTAAGCATCCATTTCGGGTCCTGGGTGATTATAGAACCCCAAATATTGAAGGACTCTAGTATTGATACCATACTGTTGAATATAGTAAGAGGGTTGGCTTGTTTGGCATGTTGGCTTCTAGTAATATCTTTGCTTGCTTCTAGGTGTTCACAGATCCATTGCTTATCTTTTCTGGGATACTGATGTCAGGCTGATTGGTCTGTAAGTTAGTGGGTCCATTTTTTTTTCTTTTATGAAGATGGGAACCAAATCAGCTCTTTTCCACTCCTCTGGTAGTTCCCCGGTGCTACAGGATTTTTGAAAGTTATGGTTGAGAGGTTTTGAGATCATGTCTGCCACCACCTTCAGAACCCCAGGATGTAGCAATAGCACTTAGACTTATATGCCACTTCACAGTGCTTTACAGCCCTCTCTAAGCAGTTTAAAGAGTCAGCATATTGCCCCGAACAATCTGGTTCCTCATTTGACCAACCTCAGAAGGATGGAAATTGAGTCAACCTTAAGCCGGTGATATCCATCTGGTCCTGGTGATTTAAACTCATTGTCACCACTCTGGCTGATGATCCCAACAAAGCAAACACATCTGAGACATTGCAATCGCTAATGCCAGACTTTACTAGGAAAGGCATATGGGCAGTGTTAAGTCCTCAGCGAATGGCAAATAACTCATGAAGCAGTTGGTAGTTCTCAGGAGCCTCTTTATTGGAATACAGCATACTGGTTACAACGGCGACAACGCCCAAGTTCCTCTGCTCCTTTTAAAGGCAATCCCTGGGCCAAACGGCAACATTTGGCGTGCTTGCACTTCGCGTATGCACGCAAGTGCTGGCGCCAGCCAGTCTGGTCCCGGGCAGCTTGCAACTGCCCGGGACTGTTGCAATGTCCCGAGCCTGCCTTCACAGGCTCAGGACACAACACCCCTTTCCCCCCGGCTAAAACTACAACTACATGAATAGTCACACGCGACCTCAACACAAGTGTGGGAGCCACACTAGCTCCATGTACCACGTTATCAATTTTTGGCTTCCATCCCCCAGTGTTCATTATTCCCAACTTACACAGGAAGACTCTCTTATTAATTCTGCTTTGCTAGCAGAGTTACAAAATCTTCTAGATATTTAGGAGATCTTTTAGCTCTCTGTGACCTCCGAATTTCCTGGTACCCTCCAAGCACCTCTTGCCCAGAGGGTGCTATATGTTTGCCTCCTTTGTTTGACCCTGGTGGTCCCCATGGACTGTGCTCCAACGCCTGGCCTGCTTGCTTGCTCACCGGGCTCGTCAGGCCAGGACTTTGTTCTCTACCTAACCTGGTTGACCTGCCTAGTTGCAGGCTCTCTGGCCCTTCTAAAGGGCCACCACTGTTGGGCAACTCTGTAGAGCCTCCCAGGTCTGCCCTAGACCTATCAAGAGGTTGTCTTCCCCCACTTCCCAGTTCCATAGTTGGGCTCTCTGGGGTCTCGGTACTGTCCCAAAACTCAGTTGCCCCCTGAGTTATGCCAGAGGTGTCGTGATCGGGATTTGGTTCCTCGACCACCTCCCTGTGTGCTTGCCCCTTTCTGGGAACAGTGGCAGCGTTGGGCCAACTAGACGGAATGTGTGCCAGCTCTCTTGCAGGGTGTGAGCTATTTGGATGCTCCCAGTTATTCTCCCTGACTGGAGTACTGAATGGTGCTGGTGTGTAGTGATTATGCCTCTGGGGTAACTCCCTGGCTGGAGTAGGCACTGGTGCCTGTGTTCTAGCTGGTCCCCACGAATTCCTGTTCGGAGCACTCACGGAATCTTGGAATGAGCTATCTGTGACTTCCCCGTTGGTTACAGGCTACAGCCCATACCCTTCCCTTTGCCCATAGAGGTCCCCCTCCCCCCCTGGAAAAGATCCAGGAGTCTCAGTATGAGAGTCCAGTCTTGTGCGCAGCTGGTCGATGTGTCGTCGCAGGACACGACCGACTTCCAGGGAAACCTCGTAAGACAAGGGACCTGTGACCTTGAATACTATGGCAGGGACCCACAAGTGACCAGGCCCGTAATTATGGGTCCAAACCGGGGCACCCACTAGCAGTTGCCTAGGTGCCCTTGGTTGTGTGAATTTAGAAGGCAGTCTGTCCGGGTGCAACCGGTCAAGCTTAGTAGTCAGTTTGCGCCCCCAGTGCAGTTCAGCCGGGCTCTTCCCAGTAGAAGTTGAAGGTGTAGTGTGGTAAGCAAGTAGAAAATCTGCCAACCTGTGATGCCAGTCTCCATATGTCAGTCTCTTTAAAGCATCCTTGGTGATGTGTACCATGAGTTCAGCCATACCGTTGGTGGAAGTGTGGAAAGGTGCAGAGGTGGCATGACGAATCATGTTGGCCTGTAAGAAAGCTTGGAATTCGGAGGAAGTGAATTGAGGGCCATTGTCAGACACTAAAACATCAGGAAGCCCATGTGCAGCAAAAATCCCCCTCAGTACTTGAATAGTCTTTGCAGTGGTGGTGGAAGAGACAGGTACAACCTCAAGCCATTTTGAATGGCTATCAACCAGTACCAAGAAGAATTGACCCTGAAAGGGCCCAGCGTAATCAATGTGCACCTTAGACCATGGAGACTGTGTTTCCTCCCATCTATGCACAGGAGCCTGGGGCATTTCTGGGCGTGAGCGTTGACAAAGGTGGCATGCGTGCACCTTAGCTTCAATGTCTTTGTCTAACCTAGGCCACCACAAATGGCTGCGCGCAAGCGCCTTCATACATACAATGCCAGGATGACCCTCGTGGAGGGAACCTAAGACCCTAGTCCTCGTTGAAGTAGGAATGACAACTCTGCTGCCCCACAACAGACAACTCTGGAACGTGGATAACTCGTTCCTTTTAAGCCAGAAACTCTGAAACTCAGCACCTGGACAACTCTCTGGCCATCCAGATAAAACCCAAGACAAGACACGAGAGAGTGTGAGATCTGTGGCTGATTCAGCAGCCACATCCCTGGCATTTAACGGTGACTCAGGCAATGCCTGAATTGAAAGGATGTTGATGGCAGGGGCAGGATCAGCCTCTACTACTGGCAGGGGTAATCTACTGAGGCCATCAGTGTGGCCCATTTCTTTCCCAGGTTTGTGAATTAAAGAAAAATCATAGGCTGACAAAAAGATTGACCATCTCAGCATTCTGGGGGAGATGATTTGGGGGGTTTGTTTATGTGTGGTAAACAGCCCCAACAAAGGCTTATGGTCAGTGAAGACCGTGAATTGTCTGCCATACAAGAAATCATGGAACTTTTTGATTCCAGCAACAACAGCTAAAGCCTCCCTGTCTATTTGAGCATAATTTCGCTCTGCAGAAGACAAGGTTCTGGAGTAATATGCAACAGAAACCTGAGTTCCATCCGGCCTAAGGTGGCTTAGTACTGCACCCACCCCATAAGGAGAAGCATCACAAGCGATGCACACAGGAAGGGACTCATTGAAATGTGCAAGCACATTGTTAGAAGTGAGTAAGGCCTTAACCTCATTGAAACTTGCTTCATGTTTTGGTGACCACTGCCACACTGCCTGTTTGTCCAGGAGCCTATGAAGTGGTTCATCTACATTAGCCTTGTCTGGAATGAAAGAGTTGTAGAAGTTCAAAAGGCCCAGAAAAGCCTGTAGTTCGGCCTTGGACTTTGGCCTAGGGGCATGCATGATAGCTTTTAATTTGGACTCAGCAGGGTGAATCCCATTGGCATCAATTTTGAATCCCAGAAAATCTGTAGAAGGCACCCCAATTTTACATTTGTCCTTCTTGAGTTTGAGGCCCGTTTTCCGGAACCTCAGCAGAACAGCCCTTAATCTTTCAGCTAAGTTGTGGGTAGAGTCTCCAGCAATTAAGACATCATCAAAATAGGGGCAAACCCCTGGTATACCCCTTAGTGTGTTTTCCATTACGCTTTGGAAAATTCCAGGAGCCACATTTACTCCAAATTGTAGCCTCTTTACCTTGAATGCCCCCCTGTGGGTTACAATGGTTTGTGCTACAGCAGCAGCTTCCTCAACAGGCAACTGTTGATACGCCTGAGCTAAGTCAAGCTTTGCAAAAACACGCCCCCCCTTGAGGGAGGCCAGAATATGACTGACCACAGGTACAGGATAGGCATGTTGCTGCAATGCCTTATTCAGAGTGCATTTGTAATCTGCACAGATGCGAATGTCCCCATTAGCCTTAAGAGGCGTGACAATGGGGGTCTCCCAAGGACTGGAGTCAACAGGTTCTAAAACTCCTTGCTGAATCAATTTGTCCAATTCAGTGTCAATTTTCCCTTTTAAAGCAAAAGGGACCCTTCTTGCTTTTATTCTAATAGGAGTGACAGTGGGGTCTAGTTTTTAGGACACAGGGGGTCCTTTGTATGTGCCCAGCTGTGGGCTGAAGACATCTGCAAATTCTTTGCAGACTTCCTGTAGGTCTACTGTTTGCAAGCTATTGAGCCCTGTGACATGTATTCCCAAGGCCTCAAACCAATCGAGTCCTATGAGACTCGTTCGCTCACCCCCTACTACCAATACATCTAATGGACCTTCAAAATCCTTATACTGTATGTTAAGGGTGGCCTCCCCCTTAACACACACTCTGGAGTTTTGAAAGTCTGTTAACACAATGTCAGAAGGCCTAAGCTTGGCCTGAAATCCACTACCAGAACAAATCTTTCTGAATGTATGTATGGAAATGATTGAAAGTGCAGACCCAGTGTCCAGTTCCATGACCAATGGAACCCCTTGTAACTTCACTTTAAGTGACAGTTTTTTCTTAATGGGCTTGTGTGTGCCTGTCCTATAGATGCTTCTTCGCGAAGCACAGAAACCCACCATGTTTTGGCTGGGGACCCTGGTACCTTTCAGGCACAATTCTTCTCGGGGTTGTATCTTCTGACGGCCCAGACACACAGCTGCAATGTGGCCTTGCTTTCCACATGCTCTGCAGATAGCAGAGCGAAATCTGCAGTCGGTCCTCTTGTGGTGACCTCCACACCCGAAGCACTTGGGGACAGCTGAAGACCTTTCCTTGCCTTCCTTCTGCTTCCCTTCTTTCGTTGGGTAGAGACGGTCTACTTCTTCATCAGAATCCTCTTCTGAGCTCCCTTGGACTCCTTCCTGGTGCACGGACACAGCTTCTGGAGTACTTCTGATCGGCCTCATATTCTTGATTGCACCACCTGCTGCCTCTTCTGCAGTAACCTCTCTCAAGGCATCTTGGAATGATAAGTCTTCTTTAGCAAAAAGTCTCTGCTGCAATTCTCTATGTCTCAGTCCACATACAAATCTGTCTCTCAGCCTTTCTTCTAAATCTTTAAACTCGCAAGGTTTAGCGGCTTTTCTCAATGCAGCAATGTACTCTTTAGCTGATTCGCCAACCCATTGGTCCCTCTGTTCAAAAGTATGGCGCCAGGCGATGACAGACAACTTGGGCTGGAAGTGTTCCTTTAGCAATTTCTTTAAATCTGTGTAGGTAACAGATTCTAGAAGTGCAGGTGCTGCTAGGTTTTCAGCGATCTCAAATTCATCTTGACCACAAACACACAGCAGGGTGGCGGCTTTTAAGCTATCTTCTCTCACTTGATTGACCTTGAGATAGTTTTCTACTCTGGCCACGTAAGACTCCCATCTTTCCGGGTACGTGACATCGAACTCGGAAAGTCTACCTATCTTTGCCATCTTTCAGTAGTACAGGAAGGGTCTATCAGCCAGCTTACCTCCAACGTTTGCTGAATTGACAGGCAGCTGCTGAATTTAACGCCGTTTCCTGCTGCTCAGGACTCCAGGGTAAGCTTACAATTTGTCTTCGGTCTTGTAAGGCATCCCACCTTCGTCGGCAGTGTTAAGTCCTCAGCGAATGGCAAATAACTCATGAAGCAGTTGGTAGTTCTCAGGAGCCTCTTTATTGGAATACAGCATACTGGTTACAATGCCGACAACGGCCAAGTTCCTCTGCTCCTTTTAAAGGCGATCCCCGGGCCAAACGGCAACATTTGGCGCGCTTGCACTTCGCGTATGCGTGCGAGTGCTGGCGCCAGCCAGTCTGGTCCCGGGCAGCTTGCAACTGCCCGGGACTGTTGCAACGTCCCGAGCCTGCCTTCACAGGCTCAGGACACAACAGGCAGTAATGAACTCCAAGTCAGCTCTGATTAAATTGGCACGAAAGCAGTATATTCAAAGCATAGCAAAGCATAACAACTCCCTTCTCCCCCTGACAGTGCAGGTCACATTACCCAATTAAGCATCAGACAATTATTATGAGAAAGAACCTTCAGTTTCCAAAACAATCTCTACAGCTGCAGATACAACCCACATTCCATTCTTCCCTTCCTGTCTCTGTTGGCAAGTCAAGGAAAGAAAGGAAGAATCTGAAACAGCATGGAGGGTTTTTTTTGTCTGAACTTGACACTCGTCTAGAGTGGGTAGGTGTTGTCTTACCATTTTCTTGCCTGTTTTGACCTGTATTCCTAATCTTTCTTTTACGGTACTGCTTTTGTTAGGTTGAACTATTTTCTCCTTTTGTGTAAAGACAGATGCAAAGAATGAATTAAGCAGTTCCTCTTTCTCTCTGCTGTCTGATGTGTCCTTGCCATGTTCTTTTATTAGTGAATGGATCATTTCCTTGATTTTTTTTTTTTGTTTTTTACATGTTGAAACTTTTTTAAAATTATTTTTGATATTTGTTGCATGTCTTAGTGCATTCTGAGCCTTAGCTTTCCTGACTTCATCTTTGCAGGTTCAGGCTGTTTTTTACATATTTCATTTCATTTTTTATCCTGCCTTTATTATTTTTACAAATAACTCAAGGCAGTGAACTTATCTAACACACCTTTCTCAGAATAGGACAACTCACCCTGGCCAACTTACCCTGGTTGACTTGCCCCAGCCAACTCACTAAGTTACAATTCATCATGGGATATCTCAAGAGTGGGACCAGTGAATTGCAGTGGGCCTTGTCTTGCTTTAGGTTTGAACCTTCTCAAGTTAGAAGTCCTTGTGGCTGGGGTCAGCCAGAGCATGGAGTCCCAGCAACCCATTTGCCAAATTGTGCACTCTGTGGAGCAAGCATGGCATGCCAAGGTAGTCCCTGCATGGATCCAGGCTAAGGGCACATTGCGTCTGCGAGAGGAGGCCCACAACCACCACTTCTTCCTGGCATGCCTGCTGTGAGGGCCATCCACTCTGCTGACATCCAGGTACCAGTACTGTGCTTCCAGCCTCACCAAATGTGCAAAGCTGGAAGGGGAAGCACTGGGCTCAGGGCTCTTTGGTGGCTTTGTTTTAAAAGGGGTTGCAGATTTCTCCAGGGCTATTTACTCAGCCAGAAAGAATACCTAATTGGTCCAGCAGCATTTTCCCAGCCAGTCAATGAAGGATTTCTTGGGGATTCCTGGGATCAGCCCATTTGTTCCCACTCCGCCACAAGGAGCCAAACATGGAAAAAATGTGCTGACAGCAGCAGCCTTTAGGGCGAGTGCCTGCCATACCTGCCACTCCTGAAAACCACCCTTTTTGTCTTAAAAAGGGAGAGAGCACCAGAGCTAGAATAAACCTTTGTAAGCCCCTAAACTCGATTTTGGTGCAAATCGTCCTGAAGGCCTCTGCCGGCAAAACAGAGGCCGGTGGCGACACACATGTCAACCTGGGGCTCCGTTCTTGGCTGCAGAGGACTTCAGGAAAGGCCTCTGCCGGCCAAATGGAGCCTGGGGGCGATGCATGCGAGTGGTAGCAAGCAGCTGCAGAAGAAGTGGGCCAGCAGCGGCCACGCAGGCTCCTGCTGGACAGGGCTGTTGGTGCCGCTGCCACGAGGTGAGGCAGGTGTTGGAGTGTGGGAGGCCTGGCTGCGAGGGCCCTGAGGTAAGCGGGTGCAGGGTGCGTAGGGCAGCTTCACCCCCTCCCCCACCTGCCTCGCCTCGCCTCACCTCATGGCAGCACTGCAAACAACCAGATGGAATGGGTGGGTGGCTAGCTGCGCAGGTGCTTAACTAGAGCTTATTTTGAGGGTAGGGCTTATATTAGGCCCACGTATAAAAATCAAGCTAGGGTTTATTTTCAGGATAGGTCTTATTTTTGGGGAAACATGGTAGATCTGCCAGCAGCAAATTACATTCCAATCCATATAATTGTAAATCTTCTTGTAGTGCTGTTACTTGCATCTGGTTACCATCTTCTAAAACCATCATTACTTTGTCAAGCTTTTTATCCAAATTTTCAAGTTGAAATTGTAAGTTGAAAAAATATCCTTTCTGCTCAGCTTTCCCAATAAGCTTTGTCTTGATATATTGCTTGCATTTTGACTATATTTTAATATAGTCCAAAATACTTCAGTAGTTAAACTTCTACATCTTGACCTTTTACAGCTCCTCTCAAAGACAGGAAAGGCACCATAACACATTAGCTTCAAAAAACACTGAGAAGAGCTTACCCAACAAAAAAAGATTTTTTGTCAAAAATTTAAAATATTAAGACCAGAGTTTTTTTTTAAAAAAATTATAAAGTACAAAATTCCTGTAGTGGAAGGATGGTGGGGAATGGAAGGAAACATTGCAGCCTACAGGAACCATTTGCACTTTAGTTTGAGATGTACACAACACAGACTCATCCTCAAAAGCCTGTGCCTGTCTTCAACAGTGAAGTGACACAGGGCAGAAAACACACACATGTGCACTACTCAGGTGACCCTGAGGACACAGGTAAACCTCCAAATGCCTTCAACAACTCTCTAAAAGAATGCAACTGACCAGCTGTCTGCAAGGAATATAAATCCTTCCATTCCCCACCATCTAGTCAGAGCTGAAGAAACTTCTTGGATGAGAAGCAAAACGTCTCTAAAGAAAACAAGAAAGTCCAGTTGCCTCTTGAAAAAGCACCTTTGGGACAACCAGGCATTCTTAAAACAGCAGGCAGCTGGAAAGGAAAAGATGGAGACTCTATGGGGACTTCTGGTTTACCATCGCGGCTCCACAGACGCAGGAAGACGAGCTCCGTCTTTCACGTCTGAATTCGTTCTGCTGGGGGACCCTGGAAAGGGTCGAAAGTTGCCCTGTAGGGGCGACGAGCAAGGAGGAGACCCCCGTTTGATTGCGGGAGGGCAGAGGCCCTTCCGTTTGATCTGGGAAAGCCCTCCAAACTGGTGGGAGAAAGACCGGCCATACCAATATGGCCCGTCACTAAGCTGCTGACAGCCGAAGTCAAAATTACCACCAAGCACCTTTAAAGCAACGTGGATGAAACTGGGTGAGATCTGATCCTCTCTTTAAGATTTTAAGTATTTTTTCCTGTAAAAGCTGCCCAAAGTATTTTTCTCCCTGTGAGGATAGAGGGAAGGGAATTTCTACCCCACCCTCTACCAAAGCGAGGATGGGGTAGAAATCAAAACTATCATAAAAATTTTGGACTTAAAAGTTTTAAACGGCATTGGTGTCATCTTGTGGCAAAGTATGGTATTACAATTTGTTATTGCCTAAAAGAGACTTGGCTTGAAGTCCAGACTCCAGAAAATGTTTCCTTGACCTTGACAGTTACCACCTGTGGAAAACCCAGCTACAAAGAAGGAACTTCTGGGCGGCATATCTGGCCTGTTTGAACTATGAATGTAGACTTTTATTGACTTTCAGAGCTATACTTGCGGAATTGTTTTCCTATTTCTTTACATGAGAAGCATATGTTATTATACAAGATGATGGAACACCTTGGACTATAAACTCTTACTTGACAAACAATTTCTACTATAAAGACCACCTATAACACGTGAAATAGATGTCCCATACCCAGCTACAAAAGACAAAAAACTATTTTTAACATTTGATTCTAAAGTCTTCAAGTTAACATACTATCAAGAGAATATGGATGAAGATCAGGAAAAAATCCTTTCCATGTTGAAATCAATACACGAAACCATCCTTTCAGCTTGTGACAAAATAAGAAGCAACATAAAGGAACAAGTTGTCAGCTTAAATATACAAACCCAGATCTTGACTACAACCAAAGAACTAACAATGCAGAAAATAACAGGAAAAATGGAACAACTAAACACCAAGACAGAGGACCCAATTGACCAACAGACCCAGCCAATGGAAAAATCAGAAAAGGGAGTGACAACACTGAAATTGGAAAAGACTTTTTACAAAAATCAGAAGAAATTTGAGGAAAAGGAAGAAGAACAGATTGAATGGAAGATAAACCTATCAGGACAATTGTGGGAAATTGGAGTAATAGGGAGGCGATCTAATGAATACAAATGGTCTTGTTCTTCCAAAAAAACTTCAGCCAAATGGTGTTTCTTATTCCAAATACTATATATAATAATAGAGGGAGAACTATTTGATGATTCAAAAGCATTGACATGGAAAGTTAGTTGGCAAAGGAAGAAAGCCAGAGTAAGACTGAAGAAAACAATGGCTTTGATTTATTAGAGGGGATATTATATTACTAACTAGAGCAGTGGTGGCGAACCTATGGCATGCATGCCAGAGGTGGCACTGTGAGCCCTCTCTGTGGGCATACACGCCGTCGCCCCAGTCCTGGGCCTTCAGTCCCGTCCATGAGCAACCTGCATCAAAATCTCCCTGGGCAAGTGGCTTTTTAAGCTGGGTTTTATAAAACCTTTTCGCTTTAGGCCTCCACCACCATGTGCAAAAAAAAAAAAAAAAATTCAATCAATCAATCAATTTCAACTTCTCACAGGAAAAAAAAAGATCTCACAAAGTTGGAATTGATTGATTGAACTTTATTTTTAGTCCCACACAGCAGCGGAGGAAGTGACGGGGGACCACGTCAGAGCTGGAAAGAAGTTGCTGCGTGGGGGTGGGGGGAGGCGGCGGCAGCAGGGCACTCTATGCAGGGGGTGGGGGGAAGAAGCAGCGGCGATGGAGCGCTCCAATAGGGGGGTGGGGGGAAGCAGCAGCGGCGATGGAGCGCTCCATCAGGGGGGTGGGGGAAAGTAGTGGCTGGCGGCGGGGCACTTCTCACTGTGTTTTTTCCCCCAGACCTTTAAACCACTTTTTAAAACACAACAAGAGTTGTATCATGGAAAAGCCAACCCATGGCTGAATGGAATACAATAGCCTCCTTGAAGTTACCATCTTACCGCATGTCAGAGCAAAGACTTTCCTGCTAACAATAACTAAGATGGGTGTTCTCCGTTTTAAAGTAACAACCCCACAAAACCCCCACCCTTCCCCCCAAAACACGACCTGCACGCCTCCTAAGCCAATGCTTAATCAGAAAGTTGCCCAGGCCCTGCCCCGAGTGAGCAGCCGAGGCTTCGCCACACCTGGAGCTTCTGGAGTGGATGAGAGCTGCCTTTTAAACGAAGTCGGGGTGGGGGAGAGGGGGAAATTCTTTGGACTGTAGCTTTTCTCATACTCATGTTCCCTCTGTTTTTAATCCCATGGAGGTGTTTGGTTATTTTATTAAGCCATTGGTGGTAGCCTTCATAGCGCTGTTAACATCATGGTCTGTTTAATAATTTTACACGGTTGGCTCCCATCCCATCACTCCCCCCGTCACTTCTGCTGAGGTACATCTTGGTTCATGCTTATTCATGTTTATCTTGCCTTTATAAATAACTCAAGCCAAATACTCTTTCCTTGACCTATTTTCCCCACAGAAACGACAACCCTATGAGATGAGTTCGGTTGTGAGGGAGTGACTGACCTAAAGTTGCTCAGAGTGACTGACCTAAAGTTCATGCCTAAAGCGGGATTAGAACTTGCAATCTCCCTGTTTCTAGCCTAGTGCTTAACCAACAACCCAAATTGTCTTTCATGTTGTCGCCTTGCGGCTCCCTTGTTGAAATTTGAGCAATGGACGTGTTTTTTTATTATTCCTCTGAACAGATCAGCTTAAAAGAGAAGAACTCTTGATTGTGAGACCATTTTAATCTTTCCATTTAGGATTATTGTAATCCGTGTGAGTTGGAAGTACTGTAGCACTTACCTTCTTCCATCCTTAGCAACACTGAAATGGCTTTTTGGTTGGAAAGCTGGTCGCCACTGGTCATCTCAGCCCCCTCAAGGATCTTGCCCTTGGCCCGCGGGTAAAGTTCATTCCCCTCACACACCTCAGTACCTACCGTGGCCGCCAGCCACTCACACAGGTCCATTAGGCTGCCGCCCAGAGCTGCAGGCCCGTCCAGCATGGAGGTGAAGCAGTCAGCTAGGAAGCCCCGCTTAGAGGTGGTAGAGCACACCCAGGGCCAGCAGGCAAAAGGCCACCCTGAGCAGGAAAAGCCAGATCCCCATCGGTGTCATGGCCACCCAGGTCCAGCAGAGATGGGGAGAGGCAAGCAAGCCTAGCTGGGACTGGGGGGCCATGGTGCCGATGGAGATCCAGCTTTCCCCACTTGGGGTGGCCTTTGGCTTGCTGGGTGTGGGCATGCTCTACCACCTCTACTCAAGCTTGCTAGCTGGCCGTTTCACCTCCTTTGTGTTGGGCGGGCCAGGTGCTCCAGGCAGCGGTGGTAGCCTAATAGACCTGCACGAGCTGCTGGCGGTGGTGGCCCAAGGCGGGGCTAAGGTGCATCGGGTGTGCAAGGGGAACAGGCTCCATGTGTGGGCCAAGGGCAAGATCTGCGAGGGGGCCAAGGAGATGACCAGCAGCAACCTGCTCTCCAACCGCAAGCAAAAACAGATGGGATGGAGTAGGCACGTCCGGCAGTCTGCATCACGCGCTTCCCCCCTCCCCTAGAGTGCGCTGGTCAAGGGGCCGGCAGGCTGTGGCTGCTGACAGACACTGTTGGCCCCCATGCGCTCGCCGTGTGCAGGGGCTGATGGTGTCAGGCAGCAGCCACCCTGGCCCCTGCCTCCCCTTGCCTTGCCCCCACAGCAATGGCACCCATGTCCTGCCCCCTGCCTCGCCTCACCCCGCAGGATAAGCCTCCTGCCCACCGTCCCACCCACCAGAGACCCCCTGGATCTCCCCCAACCCTGGCCGGCCCCCACAGGCATCCCTCCCCATGAGCAACATCGAGGAGGCCATGCCCACCCAGCCACGCCTACCCAGTTTACCATGACCACTGCAGCCACACCCACCCAGTGACCATGCCCACCCAGTGGCCACACCCACCCACCACCCGGCGATAAATAAGTGGGGTTTGGGTTGCAGTTTGGGCACTCGGTCTCTAAAAAGTTTGCCATCACTGAACTAGAGGGTTGAATATGGTGGAAAATAGATAATTTTTAGAAAATAAAGTAACATTATAATTGAATAGGTAAGATGTGTAACAAGACTATTAGACTTTGGTATGAAAAGGGAAAAAGGGAGAAGTTGAGATAAGGGAAACTTTGCTCACCTAACATAAAATATTTGGAAATCATAAATAACAGTGTTTTTCTTTTTTCTTTTTTTTTTAAATATTGATGGGAAATTAAAGTTTTGTTGTTGTTGTTGTTAATTGCGAAGTCGTGTCTGACCCATTGCGACCCCATGGACAATGTTCCTCCAGGTCTTCCTGTCCTCTACCATCTTCTGGAGTCCATTTAAGTTCACACCTACTGCTTCAGTGACTCCATCCAGCCATCTCATTCTCTGTCGTCCCCTTCTTCTATTGCCCTCAATCTTTCCCAGCATTAGGCCCTTCTCCAGTGAGTCCTTCCTTCTCATTAGGTGGCCAAAGTATTTGAGTTTCAACTTCAGGATATGGCCTTCTAAAGAGCAATAATTAAAGTTTATGTATAGGCTAAAAAGTATTGATAAATGTAACCAGAATTTTTTTTACTTAGTTGAAAATAAGAATTCTGTTTGCCCAATATGAGATAATAGATATTACTAGAAAAAGAGAGGGAATATTTGAGGTTCCAAAAATTAGACCTAAACTAAAAAAATATGTATATTACTGATTTATTGGTTAACCCAGACAACACATATAATGGTTTTGACTTATTAGAGGGGATACTGTATTATTAATTAGATGGTTTAATATGGTGGAAAATAGATAACTTTTAGAAAACAGAACAAGACTACATTCAAATAGATAAGATGTGTATTTAGAATATTAGACTTTGTTATGAAAAGGGAAAAAGGAAGAAGTGGAGATAAGGGAAAACTTGGTCACCTAAATATAAAATACTTGGAAATCATAAATAACAAACGTTAATTTGAATATTGATGAGAAATTAAAGCTTGGGGGGGGGGAAGCAATAACAGGACATTGATTTTATACAAGGATCGAATGCAAACACAATTAAGATATGTATAAGCTAAAAATTATTGATAACTGTAACAAAGATGTTTTTATTTAGTTAATAATAAGAACTGTACTAGCCTAATATGAGATAGTAGATATTAAGGGAAAAGGGGAGGAAATATCTGATGTTGTAACTTGAGATTTATACTAAAGACTTACTGTATGTATGTTACTGAACTATTGATTAACCCAGTCACCACGTTGCTTTTTAAATACTTAATTGTAAAATGAGAAAATTAATAAAATATTATAAAAAAAAAGATGGAGACTCTACCCTCCAATCGCTCCCACCTAGAATTGGTACCTTCTAGGTCTTCTTCTCAGGTAGGTCCACAGTTGTCCAAGGGTCATTTTGAGTAATTCCTAGTAGTTCCCATTCAAATCCAGGAAGTGTGCTGCCAAAGAGCCAGCTTGGCGGCAAAACCAGCTGTCTGTCAGCAGGGGGGAAAAAACCCGCTGAGTCAGGACACCATCTTGGGGAGACTCAGCTGTCTAATTTTTCTTGAAAACCTCCAGTGATGAAGTACCCACAACTCCCAGAGGTAAGCTGTTCCATTGATTAATTGTTCTCACTGTCAGGAAATTTCTCCTTAGTTTCAGATTGGATTGCTCTTTAACGAGTTTCCACCTATTACTTCTTGTTCTGCCCTCATGTGCTTTGGAGAATAAGTCAACCCCCTCCTCCCTGTGACAGCCCCTCAAGTACTGGAGGACAGCTATCATGTCACCCCCTAATCCTTTTCTTCATCAGGGTAAACATACATAGTTCCCTTAACCATTCATCATACGTTTTAGTTTCTAGACCCGATATAATCTTTGTTGCTCTTCTCTGCACTCTTTCTAAGGTCGGAACATCTTTTCTGAATCATGGAAATCAGAACTGGATGCATCCCTCCATGTATATGCAGTTCCATTAATGACTACATGCTGAGTGCAGTTGGTCAGCCAACCGTGAATCCATCTGGTGTTGGTACCAGATGTCCCCATTGACACACAAAGCCCACATTCTGGACAGAGAGGACCACTGATTTGAAAGAGGGGTCAAAGAGGCCATCTACATTAAGACTGAACAGCTCTCTCTCAACAGAGGGGTAGGGATATGACACCACCTATCTCCTGTTTACAACGCAGTCCTTTCAGCAGTTCCAAGAAGGTTCCACACCCATTTCCACTATTCAAGTGACCCTGAGGGCACAGATAAACCTCCAAGTGGCCTCAAGAATTCTCAGAAACAGTGCTAACAACCAGATGAGTGCAAGGAATATAAATCCTTCCATTCTCCACCATTCATTCAGAACTGAAGAAGCTTCTTGGACGAGAAGCAAAAGTCTACAAGCAAAAACAAAGGAAGTCCAGTTGCCTTTTGAAAAAGCACCTTTGGAACAAAAAGGGCAAGTATAAAAAGTGGAAAGAGGAGCACATAACTAAGGCAAAATATCAGCAAATAGCCTAAACCTGCAAAGATGAAGTGAGGAAAGCTAAGGTTCAAAATGAACTAAGGCTTGCGACAAAAGTAAAAAATAACAAAAAAGCTTCTTTCCACATGTAAAAACAAGAAAAATGTCAAGGAAACGATTGGTTCATTAATGGGAGAAAATGTCAAGAAGGTGACAAGCATCAGAGAGAAAGCAGAACTGCTTAACTCATAATTTGGATCTGTATTTACAAAAAAGGAAAAAACAGTCCAATGTATAAAAAAAATACTGTAAAATGCAGATTAGAAATGCAAATCAAAATAAGCAGGAAAATGGTAAGAGAACACCTATCCACACAAGTTCAAATCACCAGGACCAGATGGATTACACCCCAAGGTTCTGAAGGAACTGGCAGATGTGATCTCAGAACCATTGAACTATATCTTTCAAAGATCCTGGCACACCGGGGAACTACCAGATGACTTGAAAACGGCTGATGTAGTTCCCATCTTCAAAAAAGGAGAAAAAAAATAGATCCAGGAAACTACAGACCTGTCATGCCTCCGTCTGAGCCTGAATCCAAGGAAGATATGGAGTTCCCTGTTGAGGCCCAGGAGGGGGTGTCTGTGGCTTCGGAGGACTGTAGGGAGGAGCAGGCTGAGGCAGGCCAGGGCCCTTGAGGTTTGGAACAGGGAAGGCAGAGTTCAGGTGAGGAGCAAGCCCCCCCACCTGATCCTAGAGCAAGGAGAGCAGAGAGGAGGAGAGAACAACGGAGGCAGGCTCAATTGCTCAGGAGGAGAGTGTACCGCCCCACTCCACAAGGCACACCTGGGGATTAAGATTTAAGGAGATGCTGTGGGGTGGGGCATTTGCCAGGAACAAACGTGGTATCTTGAGATAGTGAATTGTGCTCTTGTCTTTGTTTAACCTGGACACTTTGAATTCCGGATCGGTTGGTTTCCTGCTTCACAACCACAGCCTGCATTTCTGAGTCTCTTCTTGCAGACTGCAGGCAAGCTCAGAGTTAAAAGGACTCTTTACGTTTTTGTTTTGTTTTCGTGTTATCTGTCTTGCCTGGAGAACATTGTAAACTTTCCTGGCAGTATTGCAATTGCCTTTAGCCAGAGGCAGCTGAAAGGAATGTGTCTGTGTGCTTTGGTTGAACTCTTGCCAGTATATGTGGGAGCTTTTGGGGAACATTGGCAGTGATTAAAGGACTGTTTCTCTTGCCAGCCGACTGCTTTGCCTCTGTTCGGGGCCCTGGGTCATCACAAGACCTATCAGCCTGACATCAATACCAGGGATCGTTCTGGAAAAGATAATCAAGCAATGAATCTGCAAACATCTAGAGCTGTGGTGGTGAACCTATGGCACGTGTGCTACAGGTGGCACGCAGAGCCCTCTCTGTGGGCATGCGTGCTGTCACCCCAGTCCTAGGCCTTCAGTCCCATCCATGAGCAACCTGCATCAATACCCGCACAGGGTAAGGTTGCTGCGCCCACCCCTGCCTCCCCCAAACGTTTTTTTTACTAACCTGCCTTTCAGCTGCATTCCGTTTCTCCGTTCACTTCTCAGCCTTTGCCACGTGTTTGTGGGACTATCAGTTAAAAAAAAAAAGTTCCATCACACTTTCTAACTTCTCATGAGATCTCAAGAAGTTAGAAATAGTAGTAGAGATTGAAACCAGAGAAAGGACTGGAGAAAGGACGGTTGGAGGCAATAAAGGGTGATTAAGAAGGACTTTGAAAAATTAACATAAGAATTAAAAGGTGAAGTGAGACAATGGAGAAATTTTTTTTTATTAATTTTTTTTTATTTTTTAAAACATACAATCATTTATAAAAATACAATAAAATTTTAAAGTAACCCCCCCATTACCCTCCCTCCCACCCCCAACCCCCCTCCCTTCACTTCCCAGAGCAGAATACAGGGTTAATAATAAGAAAAAAATTATAATAATTAAGAAAAAAGAAAAAAAAGAGAAGAAAAAAAATATCATAATTAACCTTTAACTCCATAACCTATAAAACAATTCTCTATAATATTTAATATTCACTCATAAAATAAATGAAACTTTTTAATTCCATACTTTTTCTGAATATAATCTATCCACCTTCCCCATACAGTAATATATCTTTCTTGTGTATGATCCTTTAAATAAGCAGAAATTTTTGCCATTTCTGCAAAAGTAGATACTTTAAATATCCATTCTTCTAAAGTAGGCAAGGAATCTTTCTTCCAATATAAACCTACTAGTAACCTTGCTGCAGTTAATAAATTCAACATCAAAATAGTTTCTTTTTCATTTAAGTCAACAAAAATACCAAGTAAAAATAGTTGAGGTGTAAACTTTATCTTTTTTCTAAAAATCTTTTGAATGTTCCACCAAATCATAATCCAAAAAGCCTTTACTTTTTTACAATTCCACCAAATATGAAAGTATGTCGCATCATTGTTGCCACATCTCCAACATTTGGGCTGTATATTGGAATACATACAAGATAATTTTTTAGGATCTAAATGCCATCTATAAAACATTTTATAAAAATTTTCTCTCAAATTTTGAGCTTGTGTAAATTTAACATTTCTTATCCAAATTGTCTCCCATAAATCCAATGAGATCGGCTCCTGTATATTCTGAGCCCATTTAATCATACAGTCTTTAACCAATTCTGTTTCCGAATCTAACTCTAATAAAACATTGTATATTCTTTTTATATGAGCCGGACTTTGGTTTTTAATCTGAATGACCAATTGTCTATCTTCTAGTGTTATTCCCTCTTTCTTGTCTACAGTCCATCTATCCATTATTTGTAAATATTGAAACCATGACTGTAGAATATTTTGCTGCCTTAATACGTCTAGGGATTTCAAATGCCAATTCGAACCAGAGCAAATTAACAATTCTTTATACGAGATTTTGTCAAAATTTGTCCCCTTAGAAGTTCCCTCAATTGCATGTCTGGGAATCCCCCAGATAGGTATTTTATAATTTAATCTATAATAATACTTCTTCCAAACACGAAGTAAGGCATTCCTCAAAATATGTGATTTAAAAGTCCGATCAACTTTCTTATTAAAAATTAAATATGCATGCCAACCATATATTAAATCCCAACCTTCCAGAAAAAGAATATCCATATTTGTTAAATTAAGCCAATCACTTAACCAAGTTAGGGCGGCTGCATCATAATATAATTTCAAATTAGGTGCCTTAAGTCCCCCTCTTTCTCGAGCATCCTGTAATATCTTAAATTTAACCCTTGGTTTCTTCCCGGCCCATATAAAATTATTGATACCCTTTTGCCATTCCTCCAAATTTGCCTCTTTTTTAAGAATAGGTATCATCTGAAACAAAAAAAGAAACTTTGGTAAAACATTCATTTTTACAGCTGAAATTCTCCCCAACAATGACAATTGCAATTTTTTCCAATCTCTTAAATCCTTTTGGACTTTTGCCCATAGTGGTTCATAATTGTTCTTATACAATTTTCCATTTGAAGCAGTTAAATATACTCCCAAATATTTAACCTTTTTTACCATCTGAAAACCTGTGGCTTTAATCAAACTTTCCCTATCTTTAACTGACATATTCTTAGATAATATCTTAGTCTTATAATTATTAACTTTAAAACCAGAAACTTTCCCATACTGTGTTATAAGTTCTAATAAACCATCAATCGCCTGATTCGGCTATTCCAAAATTAAAACCAAATCATCCGCAAATGCCCGCAATTTATACTCATTCTTCCTTATTTTTACACCCTTAATTAACTTTGATTCCCGAATCTGAATCAATAAAATTTCCAATGTTAAAACAAATAACAATGGGGATAATGGACATCCTTGTCTTGTCCCTTTTTGAATATTAAAATTCTCAGTCAATCCCCCATTTACAACAATTTGTACAGATTGCTGCTGATATATAGCTTTAAGTGCATGTAAAAAATTATCCCCAAAATTCATTTTCTCTACCAAAGAAAATAAAAATTGCCAGTCCAATTGATCAAAAGCTTTTTCAGCATCCAAAAAGATAAAAGCCACAGGAATCTGATTATTCTTATCCAAGTACTCAATTAAATTAATAATTTGTCTAACATTATGTTTCATATATCTCCCTGTTATGAATCCTGCTTGATCACTATGAATCAAGTCTTTCATAACCTGCATTAGTCTATTAGCCAAAATTTTTGTAAAGATCTTATAATCAACATTCAATAATGAAATTGGCCTATAATTCTTAGGCTCTGTAAGATCCTGATCTTCCTTCGGAATCAGTGATATAAAGGCTCTTTTCCAAGAAGGAGGAACTTGCATACCCAACAAAATACTATTAAAAAGTTCCTTTAATGGCTCTATCATTTCTTCAGATAAGATCTTATAATACCTAGAAGTCAGTCCATCTGTTCCAGGAGACTTTCCAACCTTTAACTGCTTAATAGCTAAACCAATTTCCTCCACAGTAATTAAACTATTCATCCCATTTTGTTGTTCCTCTGAAAGTCTAGGAAAATGTACTGATTGTAAATATTTATCTATATCCAAACCCCTTATGTTATCACTTGAATATAATTTTGTGTAAAAGTCCAAAAGGCTTTTTCTAATCAAATCTTGCTGAAAAACCTCAGTACCTTTATATTTTACTTTCTCTATGATTCTAGCTTTCTGTTTCTTTCGTAACTGATAAGCCAACCACCTCCCAGGCTTATTCGCATTGCAAAAAGTATTATGTCTCATATACGACAGATTGGTAGCCACCTGATCTGCCATCAACATGTTAAATTGTTCCTTAAGCATCTTTATGGATACCTTTAAATTATTATCAGTAGGGTTAAGAACCAACTCTTGTTCTTTTAATTTAATCTCTTCTTCTATTTCTCTACGTCTTTGTAACCCTTTTTCCCTAAAAACTTTATTCAATTGAATCAGGATTCCCCTCATATATGCTTTACTAGCGTCCCACACCATAGACATCGATGTTCCCTTATTCATATTTATAATAAAAAAGTCCTTTAAATGTTCTTTACACTTTTGTACGAACTCCTCCCGATTAAATAAGTTCTCATTCAGTCTCCAAGATCTTCTATTCCCATCTTCCGAATATAACTCCATCCACACAGGACTATGATCTGACAATGTTCTGGGAAAAATTTTCACCTTCCTCACTCTAGGGAGGAAGTCACTAGTAATCAAAAAAAAATCAATCCTTGAAAATGACTGGTGTCTATCAGAATAAAAAGTAAAGTCTCTGTCACTTGTATTCCTTTCTCGCCAAATATCAATAAGCTCCAGTTCTTCCTTCAAATCAAAGAAAGTCATAGGTAGTTTAGTTTGAATAAAAGTTTTAGAGGAACTTCTTTTGTCTATGGTTGGGTCTAGAACCCCATTCCAGTCACCCATCAAAATTACCGATTTATAATCCAACTGAGATATCTTGCCATGCAGCAACTTATAAAATTGTTTCTGTTGTTGATTGGGAGCATATAGTCCAACAATAAGAACCTTTCGGCCTTGTAATAATAATTCCACAAAAAGATATCTTCCTTCAGAGTCAGCCTCAATTAGTTTAGCTGAAAAAGTTTTCTTCACATAAATTACCACTCCCCCTTTTTTCCCAGGGGCTGGAGCAATAAAATGTGAGCCCAGACAGGAATTCATCAAGAATTTAGAATCCTTTAAAGTTATATGAGTCTCCTGCAAACATATCAAATCATTGTTATGTTGTTTCAAATAATGGAAAATCTTTCTTCGTTTCTGTGGCACATTTAAGCCATTAACATTCCAGGTCAGAAACCTGACCATCTCCACCGGCCTGGAGCCTCTGGAGCATAGCCTGCAAATCTGCTGTCAAAGATCTTTTTGGTCTTGCCCCTCCCACAGGCTCTGTAGCAACCAAACTTTCACCACTCTTCTGCAACTGCTCTTTTTCTTTACGTTTATGGGCAGCTCGTGTCATCCTTTGCTCTTTTATGTCAAAATTCTGTGCAGCTTGTTCCATAACCATCATTGATGAGGCTCCTGCCATAAGAGACTCTTCCGTCATCCTTATTTGTGGAGGTGGTGACAATCTTGCTTTTAAGATAGACTCTTGCTTTGGAAACAGTAGTTAATCTATGACGTATCCCTTCATAATTTACTATCATTCCTCTTGGAATCTCCCATCTGAACTGAATTTGACGATGTTTTAGCTCATCAGACAAGAAAGTAAAATCTTTTCTGGCTCTTAAGATTTTTGGAGGTATCTCTTTTAAAATTATCACATCTTGATCAGCAATTTGAAACTTTTGTTTGTAAAAAGCCTGTATAATTTCATTACGGATAGATCTTCTGGAAAAATAAATAACCACATCTCTTGGTAGATTTCTCTGTCTAGCAACCCGTGAATTAACTCTAAAAAATTTTTCTATCTCATTCTCAATTATTTCAGGCTGCCAGCCAATATTAGGAGCAATATCTTTCACAATAAGCATCTTTAAGTCCTCCTGAGAGTTCTCTCGCAGGCCTCTGATACGCAATGCGTGTTCCATTTCCCTATATTGTGAAATGATTTGTTCATCCTGTGTAATTTCTATCTTGTTCTCTACCTCCTGCATTCTAAATTCCATCCTTGATGCATTTTCAGTAATCTTTTCCATCTGGTCATCAATCCTCTCTATGTGCAGGGCTAAGCCCTGAAAGGCCAGAAGGATATGGTCTCTTACTTGTTTGTTCTTTTTCTCCAATAATTCTTCTGTATTAGCCCTCTCTGCAATTATAAGATCTTTTACCTCCTCCTTAATATCCAAGGCATGCTGTTTTAAAGCATCTTGTAAATCATTAAGAGAAATTGCAGGAGGAGGAGGAGAAGGTGGAGGTGATTTTGGTTTCTGAGATGTAGGCTGAGGCATTGGAGAAGAAATAGGAACCTTAGGGGCGGGAGGCAGACGTTTTGAAGCCATTTTCTAAAGTTCCAAGAAGAAAGATTCTTATTGAAAAAAAAAAAGGCACAGTTCTTTTAAATATTCTTAGAAAAAAAAAATAAAGAAGAAAAAAGAAGAAAGAATAAAAACCAAATTCTTACTTCTGTGTTTAAAAAGTTAATCTGTATCCAAGTTTAACTTTGTAATGCAAATCAGGCAAGAAAGACGATCGCCATTTTACTTTCCACTTTCCCTTTCTTCTAAAGGGAAAGTGAACAAAAGAAGAGGAAGAGGAAACTTGCTGAGGTTAAAGGCACCATCAAACTTGAGCACAGTCTCTCCTCGTCTGCTCCGTCTGCTTTCAAATACTCACAAGCAGCTGGAAAAAAAAAGCAGATGTGGAAGCAGCAACTTGCTTCATCCCAAAAGCTTCGGAATGAAGTCTCCCTGGAACGCGGAGTTGCTCAGGCTCCGAGGGAGCTCTACCCTCCGATCCCCAAATTAACAGGAATCCAGGGGAGCTCTTACCTCTACCTGAGAGCTCTCCTCCTCCCTTTTTCCCAGGGAGGAGATTCAAGCCGCGGGACAGCTGATTGTCAAAGTCCCGCGGCTTTTACACGCACCAGGAACGGGTGGCTTTGTAAAACGCCGCCATTCGTCATCGCTGGAACCACCGGAAGTCGACAATGGAGAAATTTAATACTACTTAGTGGAACCTATTTTTGAAGAACAAATAGCATTGAAATTTGGACTTTAACTGACATATATCTGGGTAAAGTGACGAGTGGACGTTTTGGAAATATTTGATATATAGAAGAAGAAGTAAGAGGTGACATTTGGTGGATCGGTGGATACATTAAATTGAGACAGAGAGAAAAAAGGCTGATGCAATATTGTAGCACTCATATACAAGCAGTGACTAAGCTACAAGTAGAAAAGGGGAATCAGGCAATGTATTAAAAGTAATGAAGTAAATGAATTGTATTAACGAAATAGAAATAAGCATAATTGAGTAATTGAATTAAATAGAAGTGAGAAAGTAATTATAGTATAGTAAAGAAATATAGACAGGTGATTATTCAAATAAGAGCGATAGTGAATGAAATTAAGAGTGGTGATAATACTTAGAGAATAGTATATGTATATGCATCGTGTGTAGTGCTATAGAAATATATATAAGAGGTGTTAAGAGTATTATAAATTGTACTAGATAATAGTGGGATAAGGAAAGGTACAACTCTACTTGTAATTTTACTTTTTAACGTTAACCCTAAGAATATAACGTTCTATAAAGGTATTATAGTCATATATATTGATACATAATTAGAAATATTATATATATATATTCTTTACTATCTATATTATATATATATGTATTTGTATATTTAAGCTTAGACTATATAGATTGAAAACCAACTTGATCAACAAAAACAACTTGCCATAAATTGGTATATGCAAAAGTGGAGAAATATTATTCAAGTAATAAAAATGACAAGTACCGCAACAACAACTAAAGTTGGTAAAAAAACAGTTACAAATCCCACACCTATAATGGCCTCTCCTACAGGTCAAAGAATGATAGTGACCATGTTGGGGAAAGAAAAAGAAAAAACAGAATCGGCAATGAACCCACAGAGCATGCAGATAACACTACAAATGATTCAAGAAACAATGATGATGACCCAAGAGGCAATAGCAAACAATCATGAAGAAACAAAAATATATCACAAAGAAATCAAGAACGATATTGGAGAAATGAGAGATGAAATTAAAAACATGAATGATAAGATAGGCAATATACAACAAACAATGATGGAAAATGAACAAAGAATCCAAAAAGTTGAAACAAAAATGGAGCATGTTGATAGCAAAATAGAAAGGATGATACAGAAATCCGAGCAGGTAAATAGGGAGTTGACTGAATCGATTGCCTTTTTGGAAATGAATAAAGCTTCGTTCTTTCTAAGATTACAAAATATTGTAGAGGAAAAGGAAGAAGATTTGGGAGAGAAGATGGCGGAGATGTTGGCGGAGATATTAGGCAAGGAAAAACAGGAAGTAAGAAGAGACATAGATGAAATATATAGAGTATATACAAATTATGCACGAAGGCATAGACTGGCGAGAGAGGTCCATATAAGATTTACTAGAAGATCAATAAGGGATGAAATATATAAAAAACAAGAGACAAATCAATAATATATAAGGGTAAAGAAATAATTTTATTAAAACAAATACCATGTAGTATATGAAATCAGAGATGAGAATACCAATTTCTAATGACCCAATTAACTAAATATAAAGTTATGTTTCGATGGTTAATACCTGAAGGCATATTTCTAACTTGGCAGGAAAAAAAAAAAAGATAGATACACTTGAGAAAGCGCAGGACTTTTATGAACGTTACTTTACACAGGGAGAAGAACAAGAAAGTAGGGAAGAGCCGGAGAGTAAAAGTCAGGATGAAGATTTATTAGAGGAAGTCAAATGAGAGAAAGAAATCCAAAAGATACAAGAAAGAGAAAGATTAGAAAGAGATGGAGCAAAAGGAAGAGTAATAGAGACAAGAAGCATAAAAAAAATAGATCAAGTAAAAAATGGGAGACGCAATTAAGCTCTTCTCTGTAAACATTAATGGATTAAATATACCAAGAAAAAGAGCACAAACATTTAACAAATTAAGGAAATTGGATGCAGATGTGATATGTCTTCAGGAAGTTCATATAAAAAAGGATTATAGAAAACTACTAGAGAATGTAAAATTAGGAACACTATATACAACATTAGCACAAAACAAGAAAGGAGGAATTTTTATATATGTCAAAGAAAAAATAAAATCAAAATCAATATATTCGGATGAAGAGGGGAGAATTTTAATGTTGGAAATAGAATTAGAGCAAAAACAAATCTTATTAATGGCAGTATATGCACCAAATAATAATCAACATGAATTTTTTAAAAAGGTACATAAGAAACTAGTGGATCTGGATTATGAAAATATTTGTATGATTGGGGATTTAAATGCAATAGTTGATGTTAAGAAAGATTATAAGAGTAGTAAAAAGAACAAAAAGAAGAAAAATATATTACCAAAATCGTTCTTTGACATGGTAACAGAACTCAACCTTCAGGATATATGGAGAGAGACACATAGATCAGACAAACAATATACGTTCTATTCGTATCCACATCAGTCTTGGTCTAGGATTGTAAAGATGCTAAGAAAAAGACTCAGGCATGTCTTGAGCAGAGATTTGAAGCTGCTGCAGAGCTGCTTGTCATAGCTTGAGACAGCTTGAGAGTCTCTCTGTGTTTATTGGTTTTTATATACTTTTTGCATACATAGGCTTTTACATTAAATGCTGACATTTTACATTCATAAGTTTAACCTTTAGATGCTGACATAAAGTTTCTTCATTGGAAAATTCCTTCATATAAGCAACTATTTTCTAGTAACATATCACCTGTTCAGAGACCAGGTAAAAACAAATACAGGTAGATCAAAAGGAGAAAGAACTGACAAAGACAGGAAGAGATAAGGGGGAACTTAAGCATATTATTTATTTAGTTAGGTAAGGTATTAGAGTCAAAAGGGGGTGACCTTCTGGCTGCTTCATTGGGACAAAGGGTATCAAAAGGTTATGAGGTTTGTGGGGGGGAAAGCATGGCAGTTTGCTGCGCATGCTTTTTTCCCCACATCTCACTCTTCTCTATTTTATTAGTGAAGACATTATCCTAAGCGGGAGTAGTTAGTGGGTCTTAGTTTAGTATGGAAGATTGCAAGACATCTTATTAAGTAAAGAGAAAAGACATTGAAATAAACAACAACAGCTGATAAGGATAACAACTATTATAATGAGATATTGAACAATCTTTCCAAGAAGGCCAATGGGAAGCCATGACCATAGAGCACTCCACCAATTTCCTTAGGTGTCAATTTTTAGATCAGAAGTCAAGTTATGTAAAACATTAATTTGCTTTTGAATAACGCCAGATTGATCAGAAAGATTGAAACAACACATAAATCTGAAGCTGGGACACACACAGGTATAAGACAGGTAGAGAGTAGAGTTTCCATGTCATATGATTCAGAAATACAAAAGTCTGTCACTTGTGTTACATTAGCTAATTGCACCCAAATATTATATTTCATTCGTGATTCTAAAGGATGAGGTGGGAGAGCTTGAGCCCCCACACAGCAATTAAGAAGGAAAGAGAGGCAAAGAATGACTAAGGAATTTGCAGTCAAAACCGCAAATATAGCAGCACATAAATTCTCTGGTGTAGGTTCTTTTCCCTGTTGCCTCAGAACCTCCTGCGCTTTGGATGTTAGGTTCTTCACATTGCCCCAGGTCGTTGATCAACTGCGATGGCGAGAGCGAAAGGGACGTTGTGCTGTCTGAAGAGTCACCTGCTTCATTTCCAGTATTGGGTTCTGGACTTGTTGCCACAACATCTTTGGCTGGCTGCACACACCGGGCTGGAATCCAGAGAGGGCCTGTAGGAGCAAGCACAGCAGCGTAGCCTCGTCCCCATGTTAGTAAGGGAACTGGACCTAACCAGGTTTTATCAGGCAATTGCCGATAATATACCAATGGATTAGGGAGCACAGCTTTTTGCTGAAAGTGACGCTGGTAGGCAGCAGTTTTTTGAAAATAAATATTTAGCTGGTTTAAAGTTATTAAGATTTTATTGACTTGACGAGTTATCCATGCCAAATTAGGTACCCTCGATCCCTCCTTTTTTATTTGTTTGTGAAGGCAGTCCTTAAAGGACCGATACATATGTGAGAAAGAAAAGATAGCTGCTGTAAAGTTAAAGTTGATCCTGGGCGTGATGTAAGCACCTGTAAGATTAAAAATAAGTTGGCACACATAATGAGAATCAGAGATTAAGTTAAAAGTCTGTTGAGAAAAGGTGTGGAAAGCTAAAATAGCAGCAGAAGAGATAAGTTATTCTGAAAATAAAATTGAAAATCAAATTTTGGGATAGGAATAACAATATTAATTAAATCAGTCCCATTTCAAGGACAAGCTCGATTGTGTCCTAAGGTTATTTCAGAAACAGCCTGGATAAAAGATAAAACATTTTGGGATCGGATAAGTAAAGCCATTCAATACAATATACTTTTTGCACTTCTAACACAGCTAATACTCCTTTAAGTAGCTTACTAGTAAGAAATATCAAAAGTGTTAAGTGACAATTCTTATGTGGAATTCTGTCCACAAATTGAGTACTCAAGTACTTAATTTGCTCAACTGTGGTAAATGCTGCAAGTGGAACTACAATGAGATTTCCAGGTTGTTTTCCTTTGGTCAATAAGTTAAATTCCAAGTCTGGTTGGTTTGGAAATGCACTGTGGTTTTTCCTTCATTGTGCATGGCCTGTAATTTGTACAGAGGAAGAGGCCATTGTTCTACCCAAACAGGTGTAGTAGTTAACCAAGTTAAGGGTACGGCAAACATTTTATTCATCAAAGGTGACGGGAGCCCCCCATTTACTAAGCAAGTCTCATCCCCATAAATTGACATGAATGTCAAGAATGAAAGGACGAAGTTGAACAGTTACAGTAGAATTAGGAAGACTTGCAGAAAGAAATTGTGTACTTTGTTGTGCACCTTGTTGCCCTCCTACACCCCAAACACTAGGGCATGGGTCAGTGGGCCAAGATGCAGGCCAATCTTTAGCTGAAATTACTGAAACATCAGCACCTGTATCAATTATGCCCTCAAAAGGCTTACCCTGAAAAAAGACTGTCTGACGGGGTCGCTGGGTGGTGATTGGGGTGGTTAATGCAATTACAATGGGATCCGTGGAACCAAACCCGCCATCCCCTCGATCCCTATCACGACCCCCTGCAGGGACAAAATAGGGCAAATGGAGTAATTGTGCAGGACTAGTATTGCTTGGCAAAGTCTGTGGCATGTTAGTCCATAATTGAATAAAGATGACACCTGTATAGTCAGAATCAATTACTCCAGGTATTACAAAAATTCCCTTTTTTCCCATGCTAGATTGAGGCAAAATTAATCCAACATATCCAGAAGGGAGAGGTCCAGAAAGTTGTGAAGGAACTACTTGTACTTCTCCTGGAAATTTGAAACACACTTCTTGTTGGATAGTTAAATCTATCCCAGCACTCCCTCTAGTGGCAGCAGGGGTATTATTAATTGTTGATTGAATTACTGAGGGGTCTCTGTTTGGACCGGGGCCAGAGACCGGCCCGCTTTGAAGTTTCCCAACCAGCATTCATCAGCCCAATGAAATCCCTTATTACACTTAGGGCATTTTGTTTTGGGACGCCTCCGAGCCATATTTTTAAATGATCGGGAGGCATACATTCCTCCCCCAGGATTTCTGCATTCCTGTTTAAAGTGTCCAATTTTACCACAATTATAACATTTCCCCTGAGGTTTCTGAGTTGTTGTAAGAGCTGCAGCTAAGAGATTAGTTTGAAAAGAAACAGTTCCTATATCCTGACATGCTTTGATCATTTCTGCTAAATCTGGTTTTGCTTCCAATCCAATGATGGCCCGTTTACATTCAGTGGTGGCATTTTCTTTAGCCAATTTCATAAGCAATTCAGCTTGAGCATCAGGATTATCAATTTGTCGTCTCAAGGAATCTTGCAGACGGTTAATAAAATCTGCATATGGTTCATTTGCTTTTTGACAAATATTTGAAAATGCTTGAGATGGTTTCCCAGTTATAGGAACTTTTCCAAAAGCTTTGTAAGCACATTCAGAGGATATTTGAAGAGTAGCTATAGACAAAACAATTTGTGCATCCACTGGAGTGTAATCACCAGAGCCATATTACTGCTCTGGGAGGTAAGCACCTCCAGAAGTTGCAGCTCTTAATGTACATTGATGTCTAAACTCACTATCCCATACCACATACTGAGCTGGTGTTAATAACATACGAATTGTTGTTTTCCAATCTTCTGGTACCAAAACATGATTCCTCATTGTTGCTTCTAACATACCTTGCACATATGAACTATCTAACCCAGTATCTCTTATACCCTTATGCAATTCTGTTAAGATTGCATAAGAAAGTGGTCTATATTCAACCACTGGGGCTCCATTCAGATCTACCTGCTCAGTCAAATGTACAGGACAAACTGAGAGCATATCTGCTATTTCCTGCATATCTCCCTCCCCTTTCGCCATTTGATTTTCTAATACATGGCGAATGGAAACATAAGATCTAGAATTCTTTTGCTCTGAAGGTGTCACATCCATCATGGAAGATATAGGAGCTGATGGAACTGAAACCTTTTCATGATCAAAACCTGGAGAGGGAGTAGAACTTAATTGTACTGCATCAGCCCCATATTTTTCCACTGCATGGTGACATTGATGCCAACAATGCAAAACATCCACTGAGGCTCGGGGTTCCTGATGAAGGGTGTTACCTATTCTTTCCCAATCCTTGAGTTGGAGCGTCCCCCTTTCAGGATACTAAGGACAGTTTTTCCCTATCTCACTCACTAGCTTCCTAAGCTCCTTTTCAGGCATTATCATGCCTGATTTGTGTAAGAGAAACTTTAACTCTCTTACATGCTTTTGCTGATGGTGAGATATATTGCAGCCCATACTTACAGTTTGAGAAATCTCACAAGACGAGAAGACGAGAAGGTGCACCAAGGGGTCTGTTCCAGATGACTGTAAGTATGTTGGTTGCTGCTTTCCCTCAGAAGGGGATGTCCCATCTGGGTCGCCAGTTGTAAAGATGCTAAGAAAAAGACTCAGGCATGTCTTGAGCAGAGATTTGAAGCTGCTGCAGAGCTGCTTGTCACAGCTTGAGACAGCTTGAGAGTCTCTCTGTGTTTATTGGTTTTTATATACTTTTTACATAAATAGGCTTTTACATTAAATGCTGACATTTTACATTCATAAGTTTAACCTTTAGATGCTGACATAAAGTTTCTTCATTGGAAAATTCCTTCGTATAAGCAACTATTTTCTAGTAACATATCACCTGTTCAGAGACCAGGTAAAAACAAATACAGGTAGATCAAAAGGAGAAAGAACTGACAAAGACAGGAAGAGATAAGGGGGAACTTAAGCATATTATTTATTTAGTTAGATAAGGTATTAAGTCAAAAGGGGGTGACCTTCTGGCTGCTTCATAGGGATAGAGGAAATTAAAATAGGGCTTAATGATTGGGCAGATCACAACCCAATAATAATAAAATGGAAAGGCCAGAAACAGAGAAAAAGATGGTCAATGAATCAAAGACTGTGTAAAGATAAACAATATATACAGATGCTAGAAAAGGAGTTGACATTATTTTTTCAGGTAAATAAAAAGTAAGAGACATCAACACAAAATTTGTGGGATACTACAAAAGCTTACATTCGGGGATTGAGAATTGCAAACAACTCTAAGAAAAACAAAGATAGGAGACTTCAACAAGGAAAATTACAAGAAGAATTTAAAAAAATAGAAGGTGATCTACAGAAGGACCCACAAAATAAAAAGTTAAAAGAAAAATGGAATATTATAAAACTCAAGATTAACCTGACAACACAAAAAGAAATGGCACAGAAAATTAGGATGGCGAAACAAAATTACTTTGAAAATGCAAATAAAACTGGTCGATGGTTGGCCTATAAATTAAAAAAAGAAAAAGGCAAAAGAACAATACACCAACTACAAGATGAAAGTGGAACAGTACAATATAGACGGGGGAAAAAAAGAAAATAATACAAAATTTCTTTTCAAAGCTATACCATCAGGAAGATATACCAGATGATAAAGTCAAACAATATATAGAGGCAGCAAAAATGAGCAAAATCACTGAAGAACAAAAGGAAATGTTGAATAGACCAATAACTGTAATAGAATTAGAAACAGCATTGAAAAAACAAAAAAACAAATCACCAGGCCCAGATGGAATTCCGGTCGAGTTTTATAAAAATACACAAGAGTCACTACAATGGATAATGTTGGAGATTTACAATGAGGTGTTGGAAGAGGCGAAGATACCGACGACTTGGACTGAAGCAATCATCACCCTCATTCCTAAGGAAGACTCAGACCTACAACAAATTCAAAATTATAGACCTATTTCTTTACTGAATACAGATTATAAGACATTTACAACAATAATAGCAGAAAGGATAAAAAATTTTTTGAATAACTACATCCACTCAGATCAAAATGGATTTTTGCCAGGACGACAAATAAAAAATAACATGAGGATAATACTGAACACTTTAGAATTTTACAAAGTCCATCCTGAAAGACAAGCTACACTGGTTTTTCTTGATGTCCAGAAGGCATTTGATAATCTGAATTGGAAGTTTATTATAACACAATTGTACTATATGGATTTTGGGACAAAATTTGGAAAGATGGTTGAGAAAATATATACTAAACAAACAGCTAGGGTAATTATAAATGAGGAAATGACAGAAAAAATTGATATAACCAAAGGAATAAGACAAGGATGCCCACTTTCCCCTCTTCTATTTATTTTATCATTAGAAATACTCCTTACAAAAAACAGAGAGGACCAAGAAATAAAGGGTTTAAAAATTAAGAAGGAAGAATATAAGGTCTAGGCCTTCACTGATGATTTGGTATTTATTTTGGAAGATCCATTAGAAACCGGCTTTAAATTGATTCAAAAAATAGAAGAAATTGGTGAGGTAGCCGGACTTAAGATTAATAAGAATAAATCCAAATTAATAACAAAAATCTTACAAAGGCACAGGAAAGGGAACTGGAAGATAAAACAAAGATAAGTATAACCAAGAAAATAAAATATTTAGGGATCTGGCTTACAGCAAAATGTTCCTCGATTAAGGAGGACAATTATGATAAAATATTACACCAGATAAAAAAAGATTTAGAAAATTGGGAAAATTTGCAAATTTCATTTTTAGGGAGGACCGCTACGGTCAAAATGAATATATTGCCAAAAATATTATTTCTGTTCCAGGTTATTCCAATAAAATTAGGGAAAACATTCTTTCAAGAATTAAATAAATTGGTCACTAAATTTATATGGCAAAGGAAAAAACCCAGGATTAAATTAAAACTCTTGCAAGATATGAAAGATAAAGGGGGATTGGCGTTACCAGAGTGGGAAATATACTACCAAGCATTGAGCTTAACTTGGCTAAAAGATTGGATGGATTTGAAAAATACTAGAGTTTTAAGAATAGAAGGACATGACTTGCAAGCAGGGTGGCATGCATTCCTATGGGACAAAAAACATAAAATACACAGATACTTTCAAAGACACATAGTTAGGAATGCATTGCTACAGACTTGGGGAAAAATAAAACAAAAACATTATATAAGAATTCCAATGTGGTTATCCCCAACAGAAGCTCTGAAATACCCAAACCTATTGGATATAAATAAGATAATTAGATACAAGGAATTAGTAAATGAACAGGGAAATCTGAAAACAAAACAAGAATTGGAACAAGATATTGGCAGAAAGATTGACTAGTGGACATTTACACAAATTCAATCTAAATATATTACTAAATATATTTGTAGGTCTTTGTATTTTGTTATCTTCTTCAGTTCTTTCTCGTCTATTCTGCTATCTCCAGGCACTGCCACGTCCACTATCCAGACTTTTTTGTCTTTCTTATCGACAATTGTTATGTCTGGGGTGTTATGTTTCAGGTGCTTGTCTGTTTGAATTCTGAAGTCCCAGAGCAGTTTAACTTTATCATTTTCTATGACTTTCTCTATTTTACGATCCCACCAGTTCTTGCTTACAGGCAAATTATATTTCTTGCAGATCTTCCAATGCACCATTGTTGCTACTTTGTCATGCTGCTGCTTGTAGTCAGTCTGTGCAATCTTCTTGCAACAGCTTGCCAAGTGGTCCACTGTTTCTTCAGCTTCTTTGCATAGGCGGCACTTACTGTCTGTTGCTGTCTTCTCAATTTTGACTTTATATGCATATGTCCTTAAGGCTTGGTCTTGTGCAGCCAGAATTAGTCCCTCGGTCTCTTTCTTCAATTTTCCTGCTCTTAGCCATTGCCAGGTCTTGTTATTATCTGCTTTCCCAGCTATTTTTTTAATGTACTGGCCATGTAGTGCTTTGTCTTCCCGTGCCTCTATTCTGTTCTTCATTTGGTCTTTCTTGTAGGCCAGTTTGGTCTCTCCAGTAGTCAGTAAGCCTTCCTGATATACTAATTTCAGTGCATCTTCATCACTGTCCTTCAGATATTCTTCCAAAGCCATTTTTTCTTCTTCAACCATCTGATGTACTTGCAGCATTCCATGCCCACCTATTTGCCTTGGTAGATAAAGTCTGTCAATGTCACTGCATGGATGAAGGGCATGATTCATTGTCATTATTTTTCTGGTCTTCCTATCCATTGCTTTTAGTTCTGCTTGAGTCCAGTCCACTATTCCAGCTGTGTATCTAATGACTGGGATTGCCCAGGTGTTGATTGCCTTTATGGTATTTCCTCCATTGAGTTTGGACTTTAAGATCTTCTTCACTCTCTTGATGTATTCACCTCTAATCTTTTTCTTGGCTTCAGTGTGCTTGATGTTGTCAGCTTGAAGGATACCCAAGTATTTGTAGTAATCTTCCTCATCCAGACTCTTAATGTTATTTTTGTGGGGCATCTTGATTCCTTCAGTTTTCACTATTTTTCCTTGTTTGATTGTAAGTGTGGCACATTTGTCCAAGCCAAACTCCATTGTAATATCTTGGCTATATATACGGACAGTGTTGAGCAGCGATTCTATTTCAGATGATGTTTTTCCATACAGCTTCAGATCATCCATGTAAAGGAGGTGGGATAGTCTGGCAGATGTTTTTGATGTTTGATAGCCATGTCCTGAGTTATTCAGTATTGTTGACAGAGGAAACAGTGCAATAACAAATAGTAATGGTGATAATGAATCTTCTTGAAATATACCTCTCTTGATGTTAACCTCTCCCAGTCTCTCACCATTGATCTGCAACTATGTCTTCCACTGTGCCATCGATCTTTGCACAAATTTTCTGATGTTTCTGCTGAATCCTGTTATTTCTAGGCACTTGATTATCCAGTCATGTGGCAGAGAGTCAAATGCCTTTTTGTAGTCAATCCACGCCACATTCAGATTATTATTATTATTATATAATTAAGGGGGACTCTTTTCTATTTCTTTTTATTTCATTGCTCCGGGTTCTGCCATTCTCCTGAAGGGGAGGGGGGGAAGACGCTGTAGGCTGTCTCTTTGTTTCTTTCTGTTGCTACAATGTATCCCTTCCACTGTTTCTGCATATTTACTCTTTGAACTGTCTCTCCCTTGATGTTACCTTGGGGTGAGAAAGGAATGTGCCTCTGGCCATCTGGCTTATCTCCTGTTTCAGAAGGGAAGGTGTGAAGACCCAACAACATCAATGTGAGCCTGGGAAAGACCTGCGTTATCAGCTCCTTTCCCACAGCGGACCTAAAACCTGAGGATTGGCCCATTCAAACTGACTGGATGAACTATTGGGGTGGGGTTTGCTTGGGACACTTTTAACCTATTGATCTGAGCGGGAAACCCTCCGATCCTGCCTATCATGCCTGCTATCAGCTTCTCCTAATAAAAGGTATTTTTGGAAGAAACTGCTTCCACGAGTTCTGCTTTCTTAGGATGAGGTTTTGAAGTGGGCCCTGACATTAGGTAGGATCTGCAGTAACAGTCAGCCAGGAATGAAGACCCTTACCGGGGGACTTAGCAAACGATGTCGGATATTGGAACAGAAAGGGAGGAACCTGGTATGGAGGGGGAAACCCTCCCACCAAACAGACCCCTGTGGATACAGCTCCGAATCATTGAGCTTGTCGAAAGAGGTAGTGGTTGCAGAACACCGCCACAAGCCCAGGTGGTTGATGAGTGTTGGGAAGAAGGAAGACTAGGAGAAGAAAGCCAGAAAGGTGACGCTCAGACGAGGCAGTCATCAACCGTGTTGGAAAGTTGAGATGGAGAGGTCACTCCACCTTAGTGAAGACGAGGATGACCGACCACCATGTTCCAGCCAGATTTTGGAACAAGCCATTGACATGTTGAGAATTGCTCTCAACTCCATGAGGGAGGAGAAAACTGACCCACACCGGGGCATCGTCAACCTGGGCTCCGCAGAAGGGACAGATGTAGGGGGGGGGCAAGCCAGCAGTCCTGGGCCCTTCTGCAAGCATCGCTGAAGCCACAGCCATTGCAACCGCCGCTGCCACCCCTGTCTGAGCAGCACAGAGATGGACGATGGCACAGACAGAAGAAGGGACATTGATCCATCCGGAAGTTCCCGCCGCTGGAGGTGAAGTACCATGGGGAGCCACAGTGCCTGGGATTTTTCCTAACCCAGGTGCTAAACTACATGGAGGAATATGACCACGACATACCAAGTGACTGGGGCTGGATTTGCATTGTGCAAGCAGCCCTGGATGGCACCGCAGCGTACTGGGTGGTAGATCTCCATGATGCTGTTTCCCATATTAAGCATATTGGGGTGCATTAGCACTTCCATAGTTGAGAGCCAATTTGGAATCTTCGAATAATGCTTTCTCTTTATTTTCTCCCAGACCACAAATAAAGAATTCCTTATATGGTGTCTCTGGAAATAGCTATGTATTCTATTTTTCCCATACCATATGAAAGCATGCCATCCCAACTGCAAGTCATGTCCCCCTAATGTCAATAATCTCATATTCCTCAGTAAGATCCATTCTGTCATCCATGATAATGCTGCAGCCTGATAATACAATTTCCAATTAGGTAGTCCAAACCCACCTCTGGGTCTTGTATCTTGCAACATTTTTAGATTAATCCTTGCCTTTTTTCCCTGCCAAATATACTTCAAGATTATTTTATTAAGACCCTCAAAATATTTCTTATCCAATCTTACTGGTACTGTTGAAAACAAAAACAATAATTGTGGTAATATATTCATTTTGATTATCGCAATCCTTCCCATTAATGATAGTTGTACATTTTTCCATTTATCCAAATCTACTTCGATTTATCTTTTCAATTTGTGATAATTATCCTCTTTAATAGATGAGTTCAAATCGCCAGGACCAGATGGATTACACCCCAAGGTTCTAAAGGAACTGGCAGATGTGATATCGGAACCACTGAACTATATTTTTCAAAGATCCTGGAACACAGGGGAACTACCAGAGGACTGGAAAAGAGCTGATATAGTTCCCATCCTCAAAAAAGGAAAAAAAATGGATCCAGGAAATTACAGACCTATCAGCCTGACCTCAATACCTGGGAAGATCCTGGAAAAGATAATCAAACAACGAATCAACGAACACCTAGAGGCAAACAAAGTCATTACTAAAAGCCAACATGGGTTTGTCAAAAGTAGATCATGCCAGACAAATCTTATTGCATTCTTTGACCAAGTGACAAAATTAGTGGATCAGAGGAATGCTGTGGACATAATTTACTTGGAGTTCAGTAAGGCATTTGATAAAGTAGATCACAACCTACTACTTGATAAGATAGAAAAATGTGGGGTAGACAGAATCACCACCAGATGGATCCGTAGCTGGCTGACCGGCCGTACTCAGCGAGTGGTCCTCAATGGAACTGCATCAATATGGAGGGAAGTGTGTAGTGGGGTGCCCCAGGGCTCTGTTCTTGGCCCAGTGCTCTTCAACATCTTCATCAATGATTTGGACGAAGGGATAGATGGGGAACTCATCAAATTTGCAGACGACACCAAGCTGGCAGGAATAGCCAACACTCCAGAAGACAGGATTAAGATACAGAAGGATCTGGACAGACTTGAACACTGGGCACTAACTAACAAAATGAAATTCAATGGTGAAAAAAGCAAGGTTCTACATTTAGGCAAGAAAAACCAAATGCACAAGTACAGCATAGGTGGCACCATGCTCAATAGTAGTAACTGTGAGAGGGACCTCGGAGTCCTAGTAGACAATCACCTAAATATGAGCCAGCAGTGTGCTGCAGCTGCCAAAAAGGCCAACACAATGCTAGGCTGCATTAACAGAGGGATAGAATCAAGATCACGTGAAGTATTAATACCACTCTACAATGCCTTGGTAAGGCCACACTTGGAATACTGCATCCAGTTTTGGTCACCACGATGTAAAAAAGATGTTGAGACTCTAGAAAGAGTACAGAGAAGAGCAACAAAGATGATTAGGGGACTGGAGGCTAAAACATATAAGGAACGGTTGCTAGAATTGGGTATGTCTAGTTTAATGAAGAGAAGGACAAGGGGGGGACATGATAGCAGTATTCCAATATCTCAGGGGCTGCCATAAAGAAGAGGGAATCAAGCTATTCTCCAAAGCGCCTGAAGGCAGGACAAGAAGCAACGGATGGAAACTAATCAAGGAGAGAAGCAACCTAGAACTAAGGAGAAACTTCCTGACAGTGAGAACAATTAATCAGTGGAACAGCCTGCCTCCAGAAGCAGTAAATGCTCCAACACTGGAAGTTTTTAAGAAGAGACTGGACAGCCATTTGTCCGAAATGGTGTAGGGTTTCCTGCCTGAGCAGGGGGTTGGACTAGATGACCTCCAAGGTCCCTTCCAACTTTACTACTACTAATTGTTGTACATCTTGCTGTCAGGTGAATCCCTAGATATTTTACCTTCTTTACAATCTGTATATCTAATTTTCCCATCAATTCTTTTTTTTGTTTTTCGGTAACATTTTTCACTAACATTTTTGTTTTATCTTTATTAATCTTCAACCCCGCTACCTCACCATATTTTTCTATTTGTTCTATTAATACAGGTCCTGTCTCTAATGGTTCCTCCAAAATAAATACTAAGTCATCTGCGAATGCTTGTAGCTTATATTCTTCCCTTTTAATTTTCATACTTTTTATGTCATTATTCTGTCTTATACTTCTGTTTAATGCTTCTAATGTCAAGACAAACAATAGTGGAGATAGAGGACATCCCTGTCTTGTTCCCTTCATAATATTAATCTTCTCAGTCATACCTCCATTTATTATTTTATTTTATTTTATTTTTTATTTTTAAAATTTATAAGCCGCCCCACTCCCGAAGGACTCTGGGCGGCTAACAATAAAAAACACATAAAACATAACAAAACAATACAAAAACAATCATCCAGGGGTAAGGTTTTATAAACCCCAGGCCTGCCGGAAAAGCCAGGTCTTAAGTAGCTTACGGAAGACCAACAGGGTGGGAGCGGTCCTAATCTCCGGGGGGAGCTGATTCCAAAGTGTGGGCGCCATCACAGAGAAGGCCCTCCTCCGTGGCCCCGCCAAATGGCACTGCTTGGCCGACGGCGCCTGAAGGAGGCCCAGCCTGTGGGATCTAACCGGACGTAGGGAACTATGAGGTAGTAGGCGGTCTCGCAAATAGCCTGGCCCTGAGCCATATAGGGCTTTAAAGGTAATGACCAACACCTTGAATTGGACCCGGAGACCAATAGGCAACCAGTGCAGCTCACGGAGGATAGGTGTAACGTGGGTGTATCGAGGAGCACCCACTATCACTCGCGCGGCTGCATTCTGGACCAACTGTAGTCTCCGAATACTTTTCAAGGGTAGCCCCATCATTACTTTGGCTGATTGCTTATTATAAATTGTTTTGATTACAATTATAAATTTCTCCCCAAAATCCATAGTCTATAATTGGCTTATCATGAACTGCCAGTTCACATTGTCAAATGCCTTCTGTGCATCCAGGAATATCAATGCCATCTGTTTTTCGAGATGTGTTTCATAGTATTCTAATGTGCTCAATACAATTCGCATATTGTCTCTAATCTGTCTTTTAGGTAGAAAACTATTTTGATCCGATTGTATAAATTCATTTAAAAACTTTTTAAGTCTTTCTGCCATTATTATTATTTCTTTTTACAAATTTTATTTATAATACAATTAAAAACAAACAAACATTAGATTTGACATGGCATTCCAGTATATACATTCTTATCAGATTATTCCACTTTTTACAATCAATACTTCATCTCTACATATACATCTAAGTGTCAGCTTCCCTACCGGACTCCACACGAAGAAAGCACAGACGAAGGCTTCTGGGTGAAAACAGCTCCGGTTTACTTCAAGGAAAAGCAATGACTTTTAACACAGCTAAGCATCAAACCAGCTCTGTGCTATACAAAGTTTGCGCTGGGAGCAACTGCCTCCCAGCGTTATTTAAATATACTGATAACTTAACCCCACCCTATGCAATTATGGACCACACCTCCACCACACCCGTGCCCATTAACCCTCACCTGCACCACACCCGAATTCACACACATCTCCCTGCCACACCCAACATCCCCACCCTCCTGGCTTCCAATCAGCGTTTCAAAACTCCTTCGTAGGTTCAATCCTCCTTTGCACACCTTGCGCTAACAAGGCAATTCTCGGTTTGCCGCCTATCAGCTGGTTACACTTTCACCGCTGATCAGCTGTTCGGTGGGTTTGAGGTGGCTCTGCGCATGCGTGACAGTCCCTCTGCGCATGGCATTTCCTGCTTCTTAGACCCGCCAGTAGCTTCCGTATCGTCGTCGGAGGCTCCACGCTCGTATGCTCATTTGAAATGCCGTGCTGCTGTACAGCCTTTGCTTCTCCCTTCATAGTTCAGTTCCCCCTGTCTTGTGTGTCAAGCCCGGGAGGGCTTGACATGCGCCCCCCCCCCTACCAGGTGTCCTCCTGCAACAGGTAAAACATAGATTAGGTCGGTAGGGGAATTATGGGTACATGTCCCCTTCCCCCTGGCTTTTGAGGATATTTACGATGGTATTTGCGTATCAACCGAGGGACTTCCATATCTGTTTCCCTCACCCATGATGCCTCTGATAGTGGATATCCCTTCCATAGTACTAGATATTGCAATCGACCCCGCCTATACCGTGAATCGAGTAGTTTCTCGATTTCGTAATGACCTCCCCCAACTTGGCCTGGGGGTTGAGGTATTTGCCTAAATGATAGTTTAGTTACCGGTTTTAGTAGCCCACTGTGGAAAACTGGGTACACTCTACCAAGGGTGCGAGGTAGTTTCAATTTTACTGTCACGGGGTTAATTACTCGTTCTATTTTGAAAGGCCCAATATATTTTGGGCCTAGCTTTTTGCATGCTCTGCGTAATTTTAAATATTTGGTGGATAGATACACTTCTTCACCAACTTGGAATGGTTTCTGTGGACTTCTCCTTTTGTCAGCTTGTCTTTTCGCTGCTGTCTCTGCTTTTTGTAGGGCTTTTTTAACTGCTATCCACACATTGTTGATTTTATTTATCCAATCGCTCGGTTGTCACGATCCCGTATCCCCTTGAGGTAATTCGGGGATAGGGACAAAATCTATCCCGTTTACCACTCGAAATGGAGTAAATCCTGTGCTACTGTGGAGGGTGTTATTATATGCTACCTCCGCAAACGGTAGGAGTTCAGCCCAATTTGTCTGCTGATAGTTGACATAACATCTGAGGTATCGTTCAATCATTGCATTGGCACGTTCAGCCCCTCCGTTCGTGCTGGGATGAAATGCCGAAGTTTGTCCTTGAGACGATCCAATAGACTTGATGAAGTTTCTCCAAAAATGGGAAGTGAATTCTACTCCTCGGTCTGAAATGATGCGTCGAGGTACCCCATGTAATCGATAGATATGGGTCACAAAGAGTTTTGCTAGACGTCTTGCGGACGGTAAACTTTTGCAGGGAATAAAATGTGCCTGCTTTGAAAACAGGTCTATTACCGTCCATATCACAGTATTCCTGTGACTGGTTGGTAAATCCACTATAAAGTCCATACCGATCTCTTCCCAAGGATGGTTCGGGTCAGATACTTGTTGTAACAGGCCTGATGGTTTCCTCACTTGTGGTTTTGTGACTGCACACATGGAACATTCTCGAACGTACTTTTCTATATCCTTTTTCATCCCTGGCCACCAAAACTGTCGTTTGAGTAAATGTAGGGTTTTTAGAAACCCAAAATGCCCAGCCACTTTTACATCGTGACCCCGACTAAGCACTTCTAACCGTAGGGATTGTGGAACATATAATTTTCCCCCTTTCCAAGCTAACCCATCTTTCATAGTGAGAGTTTGGGGATGACTTATCAACCATGGATCAACCATAAGGCCACCTTGTAGACTTTGTACCAAGTCTTCCACAGACCGTACCACCGAAATTTTATCTCCGGATTGCCCAATCGGGAGTATGAGGGCTTGAACCACTTCCTCCCGCTTAGTATGGTACTGGGGTTTTCTAGATAGTGCGTCCGCAAGGAAATTTTTCCCTCCCGGAACATACTTTAGTTGGAATTTGAATTGTTGAAAATATAGTGCCCACCTTACGTGTTTTGCAGCTAATCGTCTGGGCGATTGTAGTGCTTCTAGATTTTTGTGGTCAGTCCACACTTCGAACACCTCTTTTGCTCCTTCTAGAAAATGGCACCATGTAGCTAACACCCACCTTACTGCATATGCCTCCTTTTCCCAAACAGCCCACCTACGCTCAGTAGTAGTTAATTTACGAGAAGTGAATGCACAAGGCTGTAATTTTCCTTGTTCATTCTTTTGTAACAGCACCGCTCCTACCGCCACATCACTTGCATCCATTTGTACCACAAAAGGTTCTTCTAGATTGGGATGTTGTAAGAGTGGTTCTCTAGAAAACAAGGTCTTTAATGTTTCAAATGCATGTTGGCACTCAAGTGACCAGGGTAAGGGTTGATTTGGTCGAGGGTTACTCCCTGTGGGTTTTGTGCGCAGTAAGTCTGTTAATGGCAATGCCACTTGGGCGAAAGATGGAATGAACTGCCTGTAGAAATTTGCAAAGCCTAGGAAACTTTGCAATTGACGACGTGTCTGTGGTGGTTGCCAATCTAACACACTCTGAACTTTTGTTGGATCCATTTCTATTCCTCCTCCTGATATTCTATATCCTAAATAATCCAATTTACTTTGGTGAAACGCAGACTCCATTTAAGCCCCTAAAGTCCACACACAACCGTAAACCCCCATCTTTTTTCTCTTTAAACAAGACAGGGGCTGCAACCCGCGACCTAGCAGGCTGGATAAAACACCTTGGTAAATTCTTGTCAATATATCTCCTTAATTCTGCCATCTCATTTTGAGTCATTGCATACATGCGAGGCTTCGGGAGGGTTGCCCCTGTTTCTATATTAATGGCGCAATCAGTTGAACGGTGTGGTGGTAATATGTCACATTCCTGTTCACTGAAGATGTCTGCAAGATCGATATATTCTAAAGGAAAATCAACCTTCCCCTCGTTACTGGTTACCTGTGTCCTGGTTGTTTCTTCTCCTCTTTTCACCTGTTCATGGTGAGGTGGTTGAGGGCCTATACCAATCCGTACTCCACGACACCCTCCTTTCCACCAAATGGTTGGCCCCCATTTGTCCAACCAAGCTAAGCCTAATATTACATCTTCTGTCATGGATGGAACTACGATAAACCTTATTATTTCCCAATGTTCCCCTAATTCCAATTGCACAGGCTCAGTGATAAAAGTAGCAGGTAATCCACCTAATAAGGATCCATCTACCTGTTCAAAGCGTACCGGTCTTTGTAATGACCTTACTGTAATACCTATATGATGTACTAACCGTTCACTAATGAGACACCTAGTACATCCGGTATCAAGCAGGACATTACACTGTGTTCGTTTTCCTGAATATGTACTGATGATTGTAATAGGGAGGTTAAACGGACGAATGGGTTCGCTTACCATGGGATCTTCTGATGTCTTTATATCTTCATGGTATATGGTTAATGGGGGCTCCATTCCGCCGATCCCTTCATCAACAGCTAACCTCTCCCCTCGGGGTTTTGAGTTGTCGACATGTTGTACTGCCCTCGATCTTTCAGGGAATTTCCTAGGTGATTTCTTTTCCGCCATGTCTATCCTTCCTTTAGGAAGCGGCTCTCTGCACTCTGCAGCACGATGGCCCGGCAGGTTGCATCGGAAACAATGAAACGTTGAACGAGATGATCCGTCAGGTGGGCTGTATATTGGACCTAATTGCCAGAACTGTTCTGGATTTCTACGTAAACCTAGTTGATTATCACTTCTAGGACGGAACTCTTGCAAGCCCGTATACAAGTCTGTGACCACTCTAAACCATTCTTGTAATCTTCCTGGACTTCCCCGATATACACATGCTTGTCTTAATTCTTTGTCTAGTCCTGCTTGGAATTGGTGTATCAATAATCGCTCAGGCCAAGTCCGTAATTTGCTCACTACTCTTCGGAATTCTCTAACATACTCGGTAACTGGCCGACCCCGTTGTTTGATACTCAGAACCTCTCCTTCTGCCCTCTGGATTCTAGACAAATCCTCAAAACGGGTTCGAAGGGCCCCCAGAAATGCTCCAACATTAGCTAACTCACAAGCATGATCAGTATGTAAGTCGGCCACCCACTCCAAAGCCTCTCCCTGTAGGGCTGCTGTTACTGCTCCTACCATGGCGCATTGAGAAGGGTAAAGGTGGCCATATCTAGCCATATGTCCAATGGCTTGACTCAAAAAAAGGGCTAGTTTATCAGGATTGCCATCAAAGGTCACATTCAATGGTGGAGGACCCCAAACAGATCCCTGCGGCCATGGTCCGGGACCCCACCCTGTTGTATATGAAGGACCTGTTGAAACCCCTGCTCCAGATGTAAGTGATTCTGACCCTCTTGAGAGTGGAACCCCAGGGGCTGATCTTAACCCTTTAGATGGAACCGTTGAGGACCCGCCGGTCCCTCCCCGTGATTTATCCATAGTGCAGCTGTTACCTTGTGTCCCCACCCTTCCCTGATATAAATTACCTCCACGTGTGGGTTCGGGTTTCAATTTTGGACTGGCTAACCGAAACCGACCTGAAACTGTGTGAGTAGAGGAGGAACCTATTTGCGACCATGATGTTGCCTCTGGTCCTGGCATCCATCTCTGCCATGAAGGCGCATCCTGCTATCCTCCTTCTCCAAATTGCTCTCGTAACAGATCCATAACACTTTGGCCAGGGGCTGTGGCATAACTCCAGTCCTACTCCTCCTCATCCGTTGGGCGTCGCTCCCGCCACTGGGTTATCATCCGACCATCCTCCCCTGGACCAACTCCACATCCCTCTGCCATACCCGTTACTATAGGACTTTGCCACCATTCTCCGGCCAGGGTATGGCCTCCTGACGCCATTCCTTGGGGTCCTTGTACCTCAGTGGGAGGGTTTGACAAGCATGCTTCCCTCACCTTAGGACGTACCACCGGTTGTTCAGCAACAGGAGCTTCCAGTCCCTCCTCCTTTTCCTGTACAGTCCCCTGATCAGGTTCAACAGGGATAACATCTTGTACACCTTCTGCCATCTTGTAATATGTCAACCTATGCCAGTAACCCACCAAAGTGGATTCAAACTCAAGCTAGGCACAGGACATGCAATTGCCTAGATTAGACTCACAAAGGGAGAACCCTCCACACCCACAAAGGGGGGGGGACAAAACAAAGGGAACAGAAGGTTTGGGGTTTGTGAGCGCAAACTTTCCTGTCATCTTCCCTACCGGACTCCACACGAAGAAAGCACAGACAAAGGCTTCTGGGTGAAAACAGCTCCGGTTTACTTCAAGGAAAAGCAATGACTTTTAACACAGACAAGCATCAAACCAGCTCTGTGCTATACAAAGTTTGCGCTGGGAGCAACTGCCTCCCAGCGTTATTTAAATATACTGATAACTTAACCCCACCCTATGCAATTATGGACCACACCTCCACCACACCCGTGCCCATTAACCCTCACCTGCACCACACCCGAATTCACACACATCTCCCTGCCACACCCAACATCCCCACCCTCCTGGCTTCCAATCAGCGTTTCAAAACTCCTTCGTAGGTTCAATCCTCCTTTGCACGCCTTGCGCTAACAAGGCAATTCTCGGTTTGCCGCCTATCAGCTGGTTACACTTTCACCACTGATCAGCTGTTCGGTGGGTTTGAGGTGGCTCTGCGCATGCGTGACAGTCCCTCTGCGCATGGCATTTCCTGCTTCTTAGACCCGCCAGTAGCTTCCGTATCGTCGTCGGAGGCTCCACGCTCGTATGCTCATTTGAAACGCCGCACTGCTGCACAGCCTTTGCTTCTCCCTTCATAGTTCAGTTCCCCCTGTCTTGTGTGTCAAGCCCGGGATGGCTTGACACTAAGTTTTATATATAATACTTGTTCTAAAATAACATATATTTCTATCTTAACATTCGTCTTTAATCCCTACTGTCCTCATTAAATTCCTCCAGCGGTAAAATTTATCCCAGGTTTCATAATAAACTGATTCACATTTATCTTTTAATATCATTGTGAGCCTGTCCATTTCCGCACATGCTAATATTTTATGTATTAACTCTTCCTCTGTGGGAATTTCCTTGCTCTTCCATTTTTGCGCTAAAGCAAGCCTAGCTGCTTCCAAATCCCAAAAGGCACAAGGCAAGGTTGCCCGCTATCTCCCCTACTGTTTATACTATCCCTGGAAGTACTAAATAGAATAACTCAGAAGGATGAGTATATTAAAGTTTTAGAGATTAAGAGAGAAATTTTTAAATTGCAAGCTTTTACTGATGATCTTGTTTTCATACTCGAAGAACCTTTACAATCAGGGACAAGGCTAATGTAAGTACTGGGTGAATATGGTGAAATGGCAGGCCTAAAGATAAATAAGGAAAAAACCAAAATACTTGTGAAGAATATGATTAGATCACAGAAAAACGAACTAGCTGATAAATTAGGTATTCAGATCACAAAGAAAATAAGATACTTAGGGATACATCTAACAGCTAGGTGTGTAACAATTAAAAGAGACAATCATGATAAATTAATGGATCAGATTAAAACAGACTTGGACAAATCTCCAGCTTTCTTTCATGGGTAGAATTGCCGTAATTAAAATGAACATATTACCTAAAATATTATTTCTATTTCAATGTATACCAATTAGATTAGAAAAAGAATTCTTTCAAAATTTCAACCAAACCATACTTAAATTCATTTGGCAAGGGAAAAAAACAAGGATTAAATTAAAATTATTACAGGATGTTAAGGAAAGGGGGGTTCTTGGCCTCCCCGATCTGGAAAAATACTATCAATCTACAATTCTACTGTGGGCGCGGGATTGGATTCGACTGGAAAATCGGAGATTATTAAAACTGGAAGGTCATGACATGCAGACGGGATGGCATGCCATGTTATGGCATGAGAAGCATAAAGTTCACCAGTACTTCCGGAGGCACTACATCAGACAGGCACTAATAGATGTATGGATCAAAATTTGACGACAGAACTACAGGCAGGTCCCTAATTGGATCTCAACATTAGAAATGTACATACACTCAAGGTTTATTCAGTTGGGGAAAGTAATAACCTATAAAAACATACTAGACGAGAGAGGAGAATTAAAATCGAGGAAGAATCTCCAAGATGCAGGGATAGAATTAGAATGGTGGGCATACCTCCAACTACAAGCAAGATATAGGCAAGATAAAAAAGAGTGGGGTATAAAGATAGAACCGATAGAACTAGATAAAATTTTATTAGGTCCCAAGGATAAAATGATTAAAAAAATATATCATTTTCTTTTAGATCAGACAATGTATGAAGAACAGGTTAAGGAGACCATGTTAATTTGGAGTAGGGATTTTGGTTTTAGTATCGACCTACATATTTGGCAAGAACTGTGGGAAAGGAATAGGAAACTCACTTTAGCTACCTCATATAAGGAAAATCTTTACAAGATGTTCTATAGATGGCATTTCCCACCCGTAAGGTTAGCCAAAATGGGTTCAAACATTTTCCCCCTATGCTGGAAATGTAAAACAACACTAGGTTCATACTACCATATGTGGTGGGAATGCCCAAAGATCCGTGAGTATTGGAACAGGACACGAAACTGGTTGAGGGATATATTAACACTGGACTTAGAGTTAAAACCTGAACTCTTCTTGTTGGGAATAACGACAGAAAAATATGACAAGGGAACAATCTACCTGCTGCTACACATCCTGACTGCAGCTAAGCTTGCTTTAGCGAAAAATGGAAGTCTTTCCGCCATTATTGATGCAGATATTTTATAGTCCACATTCAGTAGGGAAATTGGCCTATAGTTCTTTATTTTCTGCATTTCCGTTTCTTCCTTTGGTATCAGGGTAATAAGTGCTTCGGACCACGAATCTGGTAGCTTAGCTTCAGAGAGAAGTTCATTATAAAGTTCCAACATTACATTGCCTAGTGCTTCCTGCAATGTCTTGTATAGCTCTGCTGGTAATCCATCCGGTCCTGGTGTTTTACCATTTTTTTGTCTTTTAATTGCTTCTGTTAATTCCATTAATTCTGTTAATTCCATTAATTCAAATTTCTCCGGTATTTTAGGTATCTCTGTTTCTTCCAAGAATTGTTTTATCCTACCATCTGGAACTGTTTGTTGCTTATATAAGTTCTCATAATATTCCTAAGTTATTTTTTTCTTTTCTTCATTCCAATGTTGTAAAATCCCCTCAGCATCTTCCAGTTGTTTAATCCATCTCTTCTCTTTCTCCTTTTTAGTTTTATATGTCAACCATCTCCCTGGTTTGTTAGCATGTTCAAAAAAGGTTTGCTTGGCTGCCTTTATTTTCACTGCCACTTCTTCATTTTCTATTAAGTTCATTTTATGTTTGTTCAGCTCCATTAAATTTTTAATCTTTTTGTTTTGTATATCTTTCTGTAATTCTTTCTCAAGTGTCTTATATTCTTCCTCTAGTTTTCCTTTATTTTGTCTTTTCTGTTTATTCTTTTTCCCCAAATAAGTCATAGCAAGTCCTCTCATGTACGCTTTCACCATTTTCAAGTGAAGTATCTTCTTTTTTGTTCTCCTTAAAAAAGAAAGATTTCTTTTTCCATATATTGCTGGAAGTCTTTTTCATTCAATACAGTTTGGTTTAATGTCCATCTTGTTCTCTTTTTTTTGTCCTTTCCATATGATTGTAACTGGGTTGTGATCCGCCCATGTGCTTATTTCTATGGCTATATTTTATATATTTGTAAATAAATCTGTTGACACCCATATCATATCAAATCTCGACCAGGACAGGTGTCTGTTAGAGTAGAACGTGTATTGCTTCTTTTCCGGATATTTTTCTCTCCAAACATCAAATATATTTAGTTCATCCACCATATTATAAAAAGATTTGGGGAGTGTTCTTCTTAGAGTCTTTTTTTTTTTTGTATTATAATCCAGCTCAGCCTTTACAATAGCATTAAAGTCTCCAATCATACATATGCTTTCATATTCCAGTTCTATTCTTGTCTTGTGTAATTTTAAATAAAATTTTTCTTGGTTTTCATTTGGAGCGTAGATCGCTACCAATAATGATTTTTTACAATTCATAATTACTTCCACCATTAAAATTTGTCCTTCTTTATCTGAATATATCAATTTAGTTCGTATTGCTTTCTGAATATATAATACCACACCTCTCTTACTCTGATCCGCAAGTGAAGTATATATTTCTCCCAATTTTGGATATTCTAATAGATTTTTATTTTGTTTCCTTATATGAACTTCTTGCCACAAATTATGTCCATTTTTAGTTTCCCCAGTTTATTTAGTGTTCTTTTCCTTTTTATGGTCGAGTTTAATCCATTTATATTTATCGAAATTGCTTTTATCTCTTCTTCCATGATTATTTGTTTAATCTTTTGGCTGATCTCGTCATTCTCATCTCTCTTTGCTCTTTTGCCTCTTTTGCTCTTGCTCCTTCTCCCAACGTCCTTTCCTCCTGTTCTTTGCTATACTCACCCCATTGCTTCACTATCTCATCTCCTTGGTGTCTAATTTCTCTTTCCCTTCTCAGCCTTTCTTCTTCTTGCTGTCCAAAGTAGTGATCATAAAAAAGCTCTGCTTTCTCTAATGTGTCTAGTCTATGTCTCTGTTTTTGCCAGTTTACCATTACTCCTTCTGGTATTAACCATCTAAAATTTATCCCTTTTTTAATTAAGCCTTTTGTCAAAAATTGATACTCCTTTCTCAAGTTTCTCACTCTTCTTGGAATCTGCTTTAATATCACTATCTCTCTTCCTTTATATTTTATTGTGACATTTCTCAGCTTCTGTAGTATATCTGCCCTTAATGCTTTTTTAGTAAATCTTATATGAACCTCTCTAGGGAGCTTATTTCTCGTTGCATATCTAGTATGTATTCTGAATATCTCATCTATATCATTAATTATCTTTTCCTTGCTTTCCTCCGATGCTTCTGCTAATATTTCCACCATCACGTCTGCTAAATTCTCTCCCTTTTCTTCTTCAACATTTTGGAATCTTAAGTAATAATCAGCTCTATCCATCTCTAGAGAGATATTCATTTTTTCCTGGTTCCTATCTGTTAATGTAAGTTGATTGTCCATCTCCTCTACTCTCTTATCTGTTGATTCAATTTTTCCTTCCACTTGTTGCAGTCTTTGTTCGCTTTTCCCCATCAGTTCTTTGACCTCTTTTAGTTCCTCTTCTAGTTCGCCTATCCCTTCCTTGAAGTCTATGTGTAGTGCCTGTATCATATTTTTCAGTTCCATATTAAATTTGTCTTGCTGTATTGTAGAGTACAGTGTTTTCTGCCCCACCAGACTCTGTAATGTTGAGGTGGCTGTTGTTAAGTGTGTTGTAATCTTCTTCATCTTCTCCAATGATTTATAATCCAAATATCAATGAAATATTATAATCCCAATATGTTCCAAGAAGAAGAGAAAAGAAACAAAAATGAGAAAAATATCCGACATCAAAAATCCAAAGGTAGGGAGAGGATTTCCGGTTGCCGCTGGGTGTAGACCTGGGGGAGCGATCGTCCATTCCCTGAGTCTGAAATTCCTTTGCTGGTGAGCCCGTTTGGGCTAAAAGCCACCCTGGATGGGTGGCTGCTGAAGGGTGAATATTTGGGGAACAGGAGCCGGCGGAACCAGCAAAAGAAAGGCAGATCACATTTATGCGAGTTGCTATCAACAGCTGAATGTCAGGAACAGAAAACAGCTGATTTTGACAGCAAGTAGCCAGTCCGGTGAGATTATTTTCTGTTCCTTGTGGAAAGTGGACCTTTTGATGAAATAGTCTATCTTTAATGGAAAGCTGGAAGCTTGAGGGAGGAAGGAGGAGGAATTTTTCCATCAACGTACAGGCGGTGTTTTAAGCGACTCCATTGCTAAGGAAGAAATTTAATTGGGACTATTTTAAACTTTGTTTTTGGCTGGAGAAATCTAAAAAAATTAAAGAGAATTTATTTGGAAAGTTACCCTAATTATTCTTTCCTTTTTATAACTTTAAAACTCTATTTTTACTCTGAATATTTTTTCAAAAAGCCCCTGGGAAAGAATCAGGGTTCCCCTGGTGGTTATATTGTAATATTTTTTTTCTCTTCCCTTTGTTTGCTGTGTATTTAATTGTGGAGCTTGGCTCAACGCCCAGACATTTGGCTCTATGCCCAGACATTCTTATCTCTCTTCAAAAGTTATTGTGAGAGATTGTTCAGCTTCTTATCTGACTGCCTGGCTAGCTGTACATTTCCCATAGCAAGGGAAAATACAAAGGAAGAAGGGAATTAAAAAAAATTTTTTTTTTGCTCTCTTCTATTTTGGTTGCAGTTAAAGTTTGATTGAACTATAATCTGGATAGTATTCATCTCTTCTTGACAACTTTTATTTTCATTTTTTATTTTTTGTCTGTCTATCTGAAGTCTCCTCCCTTTTCTTTTGAGAGTTTGATTTTTTTTTCTACCTTGCCTTTTACAGATTGATTTATTACTATTGTCTTTTTTGGAAATTGTTTTTTTCTGTGGCGGTTTTTTTTCCTCTCTAATTTTTTTTCTCTTTTTTTTGCCCATTCCTGCTCCCTCTGTGGATGGTTTTGAGATATTTTTTTATTCCTCTAAAGGATTTGGTTTTTTTTCTTTTTTTCTTTTTTTATCCTTAAACTATGCCTGGCCTTGTCTCCTGGTAATAGGAGGGCACTGGATTATAACTGACCATCGGGCTATCTGGTGGATTATAATTAGCCATCAGGCATTTTGGTGGATTACAAATAAATACAACAATTAGAAGATGAGTGCCTCAAATTTAGCCAAAGGGGTGAGGAAGGGTTCCTCAGCCCCCGCTTCTACCTCAGTGAGTCCAGCTATTCAGAAATCAATTACTACTTTTTTACAACAAGATTCTCATCAGATAGATACCCAAGCGATACTCCAAGCAATTTCAGCTCAATCTAAAAATATTGATGATATGGAAATGAAAAAAGATTTGGAAAAAACTCATGAAGAATTGAAAATTGATCTTCTTAAAATGGATCAAAAAATGGAAAACTTTCAACAGGCAATGGTAAACACTCAACAAAGAATGCAAAAAATAGAAGATAAGGCAGGGGTGGTTGACCAGAAAATTGAAGCGTTGCAAGAGGAAAATCAGAGATTGGCGCAAGCGAATGCGGAATTGGAGGACAGCATGGCCGTGATGGAGATGGATAATGCATCACACTTTCTAAGATTTCAAAATATTGTAGAAGAGAAAGATGAGCACTTGTTGGAGTTGATGAGTGAATTATTAGCGGAATTGCTTGGAATGGAAATGGATCTAATGAAAAGAGAAATAGATCAGGTTTTCAGAATGAACTCAAGCTACGCAAGGAGAAATAGAGTTCCTAGGGAGGTCCATGTAAGATTTCTTAAAAGATTTATATGGGATCAGATCTTGAGAGGGATAAGAGATCAACCACTGAAATATAAAGATAACGAACTTGTAGTTCTCAAACAGATTCCCAGAAAGATAAGAGAAGTGCGAAGAGAATATCAATTCTTAATGAGGAAACTCTTTAATAAGGGAGTGAATTTTAGATGGCTGGTCCCAGAAGGATTACTAATCTTCTGGGACTCGAAAAGATACAGAATAGATACTCCATTTCAAGCAGAGGAATTTTTTAACAATCACAGAGCCTTTTTAGAAAAAGGCAATGCCGAACCCAAGAAATTGGAAGAGACTATGGGTGCAGGAGCACCGAAACAATTGGAGGAGGGAGAATAAAAAAAGATGCAATCAGAGGAAGATGTAAGACCGAAAGACCAGAGACAGATCAGCTCCCCTAGAAGATTGAGGTCTAGATATAATTGAAATTATGGAGGAGATTGGAATTTTTTCAATAATATAAATGGTCTTAACTCCCCATCAAAAAGGAGTAAAATACTTAACAGACTACAAAAATTGAAAATGGACATAATTTGTCTTCAGGAGACACATATTAAAAGACAACATTCCAAAATTTTAGAACAATCAAAGATAGGTAAACTTTATTTTTCTTTAGCAAAACAAAAGAAAAGAGGAATAGCATTTTATATAAAAGAAAAGATGAATCCAAAACAAATTTATGCTGATGAAGAAGGGAGAATACTAATGGTGGAAATTACATGGGATCAAAAACAAATCTTGATGGTTGCAATATATGCTCCCAATGAGAAACAGGATCAGTTTTTTCAGCCATTATATGATAAACTAGTGGAGCTAAATTATCAAAATCTTTGCATACTTGGTGACTTTAACGTAATAGCTGATGCATTACGGGGGGTGGCTGGGAGAGGGCAAGAGGTGCCGGGATGAGGATGGGGGGCTCCAAGTTGGCAGGTGTGAGAGTGCAGCCGGTGGCTCCAAGGCGCACGGATCCTCCGCGCAGCTTCTGAGGCCCCGGATGTGCCACCGCTTGGCTCTCCACCAGGCTCTCCGCCAGAGCCTCCCCCCCCTCCACTGGCAATTGTGCGGAGCTGCTTGTGCGTCCTTGGCAGCGCCTCCCCCTTCAATCTCTCTCTCTCCTTCCTTCCTTCCTTCCTTCCTTCCTTCCTTCCTTCCTTCCTTCCTTCCTTCCTTCCTTTCCCCTTCAATATCCTTCCTTGTCCATCTCCTTCCTTTCCCCTTCAATCTTCCTTCCTTCCTTCCTTCCTTCCTTCCTTCCTTCCTTCCTTCCTTCCTTCCTTCCTTCCTTCCTTCCATCTCCATCCCTTGGCTGGTGTGAAAGGGCAGCCGGCGGCTCCGAGGCATGTCCGAGGCCCAGGATGTGCCGCCGCTTGGCTCTCCGCCAGAGCCTCCCCCCCCCTCCACCGGCAATTGTGCGGAGCTGCTTGTGCATCCTTGGCAATGCCTCCCCCTTCAATCTCTCTCTCTCCTTCCTTCCTTCCTTCCTTTCCCCTTCAATCTCCTTCCTTCTCCATCTCCTTCCCTTGGCGTGTGTGAGAGGACAGCCGTCGGCTCCGAGGCGTACGGATCCTCCACGCAGCTTCCGAGGCCTCGGATGTGCCGCCGCTTGGCTCTCCACCAAGCTCTCCACCAGAGCCTCCCCCCTCCCTGGGCAATTGTACAGAGCTGCTTGTGCATCCTTGGCAGCACCTTCCCCCTTCAATCTCTCTCTCCTTCCTTCCTTGCTTTCCCCTTCAATCTCCTTCCTTGTCCATCTCCTTCCTTTCCCCTTCAATCTCCTTCCTTTCCCCTTCAATCATCCTTCCTTCCTTCTATCTCCATCTCCATCCCTTCCCCTTCAATCTCTCTCTCCTTCCTTCCTTCCTTCCTTCCTTCCTTCCTTCCTTCCTTCCTTCCTTCCTTCCTTCCTTCCTTCCTTCCTTTCCCCTTCAATATCCTTCCTTCTCCATCTCCATCTCCATCTCCATCCCTTCCCCTTCAATCATTCTCTCTCCTTCCTTCCTTCCTTCCTTCCTTCCTTCCTTCCTTCCTTCCTTCCTTCCTTCCTTCCTTCCATCTTCCTTCCTTCTCCATCTCCTTCCTTTCCCCTTCAATCTTCCTTCCTTCCTTCCATCTCCATCTCCATCCCTTCTCCTTCAATCTCTCTCTCCTTCCTTCCTTCCTTCCTTCCTTCCTTCCTTTCTTTCTTCCTTCCTTCCTTCCTTCCTTTCCCCTTCAATCTTCCTTCCATCTCCATCTCCATCCCTTCCCCTTCAATCTCTCTCTCCTTCCTTCCTTCCTTCCTTCCTTCCTTCCTTCCTTCCTTCCCCCTTCAATCTCCTTCCTTTCCCCTTCAATCTTCCTTCCTTCCTTCCTTCCTTCCTTCCTTCCTTCCTTCCTTCCTTCCTTCCTTCCTTCCTTCCTTCCTTCCTTCCTTCCCCTTCCCTCCCTCCCAACATTTTTGAGCAAGGAAGAGTAAGCTTCTCCAGCGAGCATTGCTACTGTATTTTCCGGCATATAAGATGACTTTCTAAACCATGAAAATCTTCTCAAAAGTTGGGGGTCGTCTTATACGCCCAGTCATCTTATACGCCAGAATATACGGTAAATTATAAGATTCAAAAGGCGAAATACATTGTCATAATGACGCACTGAAAAAAATTGCTAAAACTTATTATGAGACACTTTACAAGGTGGAGGTGGTTTCTAAGGAAGCAATACAGGAATATCTAAGAAAAGCAAACCTCCCAAAGATACCAGAGAACATGCAACATATGTTGAACGAGAAAATAACAATGATGGAAATTACAGAGGCTATAAAAAGACCAAAAAAAGATAAAACTCTGGGACCCGATGGTCTCCCAGTGGAATTTTATGTAGCATTACAAGATATAATAAGCCTGATATTGAAAGATCTTTGTAATGAAACTTTTTTGGTGATGAAAATACCAAAATCCTGGACAGAAGCCAATATTTCTCTTATACCTAAAGATGATACTGATCTCACACAAATTAAAAACTACAGGCCAATATCACTATTAAATGTGGACTATAAAATATTTACAGCAATAATAGCGGAAAGAATGAAGAAATTTTTGAATGAATTTATCCATTCAGATCAAAATGGTTTTCTGCCTAAAAGACAGATAAAGAACAATTTAAGAATTATTTTAAATATGTTAGAATATTATGAAAAACATCCGGGGAAACAAGTGGCACTGATATCTTTGGATGCACAAAAAGCCTTTGATAATACTAATTGGCAATTTATGTTTCATCAGCTGCGAGTGATGGATTTTGGTGAAAATTTTATAAACGCAATTCAAGCAATTTACAATAAACAATCAGCGAAGATACTTTTAAATGGAGACTATACAGATAACTTCGATATTAAAAAAGGCACAAGACAGGGATGCCCATTGTCTCCTTTGTTATTTATTCTTACACTGGAAGTGTTGGCCAGGAATATTAGACAAGATGTGGAGATCAAAGGGCTGGAGACAAAAGATCAGAAATATAAATTACAAGCTTTTGCAGATGATTTGGTCTTTATCTTGGAGGAGCCTTTGGAAACAGCCACTAAACTGTTGCAGAAAATAGAGGAATTTGGAGAAGTGGCTGGGTTGAAAATAAATAGGGAAAAGACTAAAGTACTTACAAGAAATCTGACAGATAAACAGAAAGCTCAATTTGTGGAAAAAACAAACCTCCAGATAGCCAAAAAAGTTAAATATCTAGGTATCTATTTAACATCAAAATATACAACAATAAAAGAAGACAACTATGAAAGACTATTGAAACAAATAAAAACAGATTTGGAGAAGTGGAAAAACTTTCAATTATCACTATTAGGAAGGATAACGACTGTTAAGATGAATATCTTACCTAAACTGCTATTTTTATTTCAGACGGTTCCTGTCAAACTAAGCCAGAAATTTTTCAATGATTTAAATGCAACAATAATGAGATTTACTGTATATGGCAAGGGAAAAAAGCAAGAATTAAAATTAAACTGTTACAAGACTCAAAAGACAGAGGGGGCTTTGGGCTCCCAGACTGGAGACTCTACTACCAAGCCACTATTTTGTTGTGGCTTAAAGAATGTATCACGCTGAGAAATAAACGACTGCTTTATTTAGAGGGACACAATTTGCAGCTGGGTTGGCACGCTTTCCTATGGTATGAGAAAAATAAAGTACATAAATACTTTCAAACGCACGCTATAAGGAATGTACTACTCTCAGAGTGGGAGAGAATTAAAAACAAAATTTATATGAAAATACCTGAGTGGCTTTCAACAATGGAAGCATTTGCGTATCCGAACTTAATTAACTATGATAAACTTGTGGTCTATAAAGACATTTTAGATAAAGAAGGAAAACTTAAAGATAGGCAAGATCTTCAACAAAATGGTATTGATTTAAACTGGTGGTCATATTTGCAAATTCAAGCAAGATATGAAAAAGATGTAAAAGTAATGGGATTTTACAAAGAACAGACACCAGTAGATAAAATACTCTTGAAAACAGATGAAAATTTGATTAACAAACTCTATAAATTTTTATTAAACTGGAAGATGGAAGAAGAACAAGTGAAAGAAACAATGATAGTGTGGGCAAAGAACTTTGGTTATTCTATAGATTTAGAAGATTGGCAAAAACTATGGGACCGAAATATTAAACTTACTAAAGCAGCTGCATACAAGGAACATTTATATAAAATGTTTTATAGATGGCACATTACACCAGTTAGATTAGAGAAAATGTTTAAAAATGTATCAAATATGTGTTGGAAATGTAAACAACAACCAGGCACTTATTACCATCTCTGGTGGATATGCCCTAATGCTAAGAAATTTTGGTTTAAGATTCATATGTGGCTAGAAAAGATGATTAAAATACAGATAGAATTTAAACCAGAACTCTGTTTGTTAGGAATATTAGGCTTGAATTATGGAAAAGAGAATGAGTATTTAATATTACATGTGTTAACAGCCGCGAGGATAATATTTGCCCAATTTTGGAAAAATGAAAATTTACCATCTGATCAGATTATAATAACAAAAATACTTGAATGTGCAGAAATGGATAGATTAACTTTAGAAATGAAAGAGAAAGAAGACACAATTTATTTTAAAGCATGGGAAAATTTTTACCAATGGTTAGCAACACGATAGAATGAGAAAAGGCTATGAAACTTAAAGAGATAATTGATAATTTGTATTTATATTTTATGATTATTTGTATGAACTTGTCTTCTTTTTTTTCTTCTTTTTTCATATTTATGATTTTAATAATATAGTAAATTATAACCAATAAGTAATATATTACTATTTTAAAGTTATTACAACTAATTAGTATTAAGCATTGTTAATTAGTAAAATGAATGAGATATATTGACTAACTTGTTATTTACATGACTATATTGAAAGCTGTTTAATACTAGAGTAATTATTAAGATTTAATATGTATACCCAGACGGGTTTACTTGCTGAAGCGATGTTATTTTGTGGGATTAATCACACTTTTGTGTTTACCCCTTTCCTTTGGTTTAACACTTTTGTATGTCTCCCTTTGTTTTACCTTTGTTGACCTTATTTCCTTGTTACCCTTATAAAACACAATAAAATATTTGTTAAAAAAAAAATCCAAAGGTAGGAAAAAAGGGGAAGGAAAGGGGGATTAAAAAAAGAAAAAGGAAGAAGCCAATATACTTAAGCCTGAATAAAAAAAAAACACTTCTTTGTTTTAGGCTCTTCATGTCTTAATCCAAAAAAAGGAGATAGAAAATAAAGCCTCTGTGAAACAGTCCACCATTCACCAAAACAAGAAACAGTCTCTGTGATAAATGCAATGAATGTCTGACTTCTTATCAGTAAGTCCAGCAGGTGTTGTTCAAGGTCACTTAGTCTTCTCCTTTATTTATTTAGTACAGTGGTTCTCAACCTTTTTAATGCCGCGACCCCCAACCGGTCGTAAGTCGAGGACTACCCAACCGGTCGTAAGTCGAGGACTACCCAACCGGTTGTAAGTTGAGGACTTTCCCTGCCCGGGAAAACCACGCATGCGTGGTGCCGCCCCCTGCGCCGGCCGAGGCGTAACTGGCAAGCGGCAGAGACGGAGCAGGCTGACCATCGGCTGGGCCACCAGCTGGCCCAGCCCAAGGGAGGTAAGGCACCCGCCGGGCCCCACGTGTGCCAGCAACCCTCCCTGCGCCCGCCGGCCTCCCACCTCCCACCCCTGGCCCTCTTTTACTTACATTTTTAGTAGTTGCTCAGCAGGGAGGGGTGGAAACTTCCAGACAGCTCGCCTTCGCTGCAGACAACTTGCAGCACCATTTGCAGAATGGGACTTTTGGCGGGCTCAGCATGGCAGAAACAGCCTGGACAATTCCTATTGGCTTTTGAAAGCCAATAGAATTAGACTCTATTCAAGAGAGTCTATTCTATTGGCTTTCGAAAGCCAATAGAATAAAAGAGAGTAGCACAGCTAAGGAAAAGGGGAAAAAAATGGTGGACTGCATTGTTTGGTGACCCCCGTGAAATGGTCGTTCGACCCCAAATGGGGTCCCGACCCACAGGTTGAGAACCGCTGATTTAGTAAGTCTACCAAGTCTACTAACACCCAGGTGCTTCTAAGTGGCACTGCAGCTTCCAAAGTACTCCCAGTCAAATAGAAGAAGAAAAAATACAAAGAAAAAGAGGCAACTCACTTAAAAAAAGAACAATCCACACCTCCAGCACTCGTTTACTCTCAAATCAGTTCCATCAATCCAGTTGTTTTCAGCAGGCTTTTCAAATTCCACACTATTTTTACATTGATTTATTGCCTTCTTCTGCCTTCTGCTTTTTCCACCGCTACAGTTCCGGAAGAGGAGCAGCTTAAAAGTCCGCTCCCCCCCCCTTTCTCCACGGCTTCAAATTCTTCTTCTTATTTCCCCCCACAATTTCCAGAATTTAAGAGAGAAAGTTTTTTCCCTTTTACAGTCTCTTAATCATCTCACCCAGGCGATCCTCCAATTTTGCTTTCTAATTCTTCCAAGTGACCGCCTGGCTTGTGGTGGCTCGCAATGGCCGTCTGACAGCTCCTGGTCTGGGAAGCTTCCGTCAGCTCTCCAGGAGATTGCGATCCCTCCTGTGCCACCAAACTATGTGTCAAGCCCCACAGGGGGGGGTGATGCACGCTGAAATTCACAGCCGCCAAAAACCGCTGCTATACCAGCCATCCCATCTAGGCCGGGGACCGTGGTCTTTGGTCGTTCCAACTCACGTGTACTGAAGTTCGGGTGGTCCCAGTGTCCACAAACCAATGCCGGGGAGGCAATGACGGGCCATGGCGCGGCGCCATTTTGTCCCAGCAGCCTCCACGTGTCGCCGCCGAGAGGACAGCCCACCCAAAATGGAAATGCGCCAACATGGAGGCATAATGGAGCACCGCCATGTTGTCCCAGCAGCCTCCTCCTGTCACCGCAGGGAGGACAGCCCACCCAGAACGGGCATGTGCCGACACGGAGGCATAGCGGAGGGCCGACAGCGGGCCTGAATATGGAAACACCATCGTCGGCAGAAACAGAGACCTGTCCGGATCCCTTAGCTGGGTCAGCAATCTGCCGGAACAGCTTGGAGGGTGGGCCTGGGGTGTTCTTACCTGAACGGCCTACCAGAGGCCGGGTGATTGCCGAGATCATTGTGCAGGTGACCGCAGGTTATGGTGGACGCCAGTGGAGCGGCTTCGCGTGTGGGGGAGGGCATGAACAAGGCGGGGAAGGAACATTTATGCAATCAGGGCGGACGTTAGTTTGTAATTGGGGGTGGGAACGCAGGGTGTGGCAATCCTATGTAAAGCACTGGGAGCAAACCACTCCCAGTGCTAACTTTTGTTTTGTCAAGGAATAAATGCTTTGATAATTGCACTGTGTACCGGCGTTCCTGTATCCTCTCTCTACAGATGACAACGGACACTCTGTCAGTAAGTTAGCACTCTCCTTAATTCCCTTTTTCCCCTCCCTTGCTTTGTCTGGAGGTAATGGCGGAGGGCACGCAAGACGCTCCCCAGGAAGTGGAGGAAGCGGACCCTGGAGGGGTAACAGAGCCTGCCCCAGTGCTGGAGCCTGGAACAGACCAACAAATGGTGAGGCCAAAGGTAATTCAGCCCTTGAATCCTGGGCCCGGGGTCGAGGGGGCTACCGTTCCAAAACCCCAGGAGGAATGGTGGCAAAGCCCGGCTGTGACCCGTGTGGACACCGGACAGCTGCTCACACCCCGGCCCAAACCCATCCACTTGGAATGGAGGGAAATGCGGGTTATGGGGGATGACGAAGAAGAGTGGAGTTACTCCACAGCTCCAGGCCAGGACACGATGGACATACTCCGTGACCGGTTTGGTGAAACCAGCTATTGGGGTCCTGGGTCGTGGCAGAGAGAAGATAGTTCAGCGGTCCGCACTCCATCGTCCAGGTTCCGGCTGAGTAGCCCAAGACTGCATCTACCACCCCACGCAAGTGGGTCAGTGGATGCTGGCCCTGCGTTAGCTGGGACAACCGCTCAGGCATGCCCAGCGCGACTTGGTGGATTGGGGCTGGACACCAGAGGCCCTTCGACAGGGGGAGCTCAGGGAGCACAAAATCTTGGCCCTGGTGTTATGCCTGGCCAGTCAGTAGGTCCATGGGGTCCAGGGGGTCTATGGGGCCCCCCTCCCATCCCAATAACATTTGATGGGGATCCTGACCAGTTGGCTATGTTTCTAGGTCACGCAATTAGCCATCTAGACCAGTATGCCCAGTTATATACCTCTCAGTGGGCTATGGTGGTAGCAGTCATGGCTGCTTTGCAAGGGGAAGCGGCAGCATGGGCCGCCGATGCTCGGGAGATAGGTAATGCGGGGCTGTTTTTGGACGCCCTGCACGTGCGGTTCGAGGACCCCTCACGACTCCAGAGAGCGGAAGCAGAACTCCTTTCACTGACCCAACGAAGACGTCCTGCAGTAGAATATGTTTGGGACTTCTGTAGGTTGGCAGGTCGGCTGTGTTCCTCATGGCCAGAACGTTTACTTGTACATCATTTTCGGGCCGGCCTTGACTATGAGTTACGCCAGGCCTGCGTGTACCGTGGGTTACCAAACAAGCTCCGAGACTGGTTCAAAGTAGTTGTGGATCTGGACATGGGCCTCAAGGAAATCTATAGAGAGGGAGGTGACATCACTCGATCACGACGATCAGGGGAAAAGCCACGAGAGGGAGGCCAGGGCCCGTCAGTAGGAACACCTAAGCCCCCTAGCCCCTCTGCTGGATCTGCCTTCCGTTGTTTTCGGTGCAATCAGCCGGGGCATCGGGCGGCCGAGTGCCCAGCACCTAGTCCAAGGGATCCTGGGATGGCTAGTGGGGTTACCCCTACAAAGAAGAGTGTGGAGAGATCAAGAGCTGCTAAACAGCAACCAGGGCCAGTGGTCCAGCGGGGGTCCCCAGCTGCGGCGGAGACATTGGCGATGGCGAGATATCGGCCAGTAGATGATGAAGACAGCCCAAATGATGCGTCAGCCGATCCGATGGTAAGTGAGCCCATCAGCCCATTTGTCTTACCTATAATCTTAACAAGCCCTCAAACTGGGGTGCGAAGGGAGTGCCAGGCCCTGATTGATACCGGGTGCACATGGTGTTTTATCAGCAGGGAGGTGGCAGAGGAAAGTGGCATACGGTTATAAAAATTGACTCAACCTATCCGTTTTGAGCAAGTGGACGGATCATTGCTAGGAGGGGTCCTGGCTACCCACATTACCGAGCCAGTTCGTATGGAACTGGGAAAACACTGGGAAGTCCTTCGTTTCATCGTTGCTCCCATCATGACTGAAACTGTGATATTGGGACTAGCCTGGTTAGATAAGTGGACTCCCACTATATGGTGGGAGGGTGGCTACCGTAGGGTACGTATTGAGATTGGGCCCCAACCCCTAGGCCCGTGTTCCGGGGATCAGGGTTCTGTTAAGGTGGCAATGGTGCAACCCCAGGAAGGGGAAGAAAATAACCTTTTCCCTATGGAGTACAATGATCTAGCAGAGGTGTTCAGTGAAAGGGAATGTAACCAATTGCCTCCTCACCGCCCGATGGATTGCGCCATTGAACTCATACCGGGGGCTAAACTCCCCAAACCACGAATGTACGCTATGACGCCAAAAGGGTTAACAGAACTACGTCGATACATCGACCATAACTTAGAATGAGGATTCATTCAGCCAGCCCGTTCCCGAGTCGCTGCCCCAGTCCTTTTCAAGGAGAAGAAAGACGGGTCGCTGCGTTTGTGTGTAGACTTCCGGGGACTGAATGCGGTGTGTGTCGAACATCTGTATCCTCTCCCCTTCATGAAGGATTTGTTAGCACAGCTGGGAAGAGGTCGCATATTTACCAAATTGGACCTTTGAGAAGCATATTACAGGGTGCGGATCAAACGTGGTGATGAATGGAAAACAGCTTTTAATTGTCCACTGGGCAGTTTCCAATTTCGTGTCATGCCTTTCGGTTTACAAGGGGCCCCTGCGGTTTTCATGCAACTAATTAATCAAGTGTTGCATGAATATTTGTACCGGGGGGTCCTTGTATATCTCGATGACATTCTGATTTACACAACCACCATGGACGAACATGTCAACCTTGTCAGGCAGGTGCTGTGTAAACTCCTTGACGCTCGCCTATACGTAAAATTGTCAAAATGCGAATTCCATCAAAAGCGATTGGACTACTTAGGATACCGGATCTCGGGGGATGGAGTGGAGATGGATCCCAGCAAAGTGCAGACTGTGTTGGAGTGGCAAGCCCCTAGGACACGGCGTCAACTACAAAGTTTCCTGGGGTTTGCCAATTTCTACCGACATTTCATCCCTTCCTTTGCTGCAGTAGTTCACCCACTAACAGACCTTTTACAAACAAAGCATTTAGGTGGAAAGCCCCGGTCCAGTCAACCATTAGAATGGACCATGACCTGTCAGGCAGCTTTTGAGAACCTGAAGTCCCTGTTTGCAAGGGAACCCGTGTTACGTCATCCGAATCCAGATGTTCCATTTGTGGTACAGGTCGACGCCAGTGATGTGGCCGTGGGAGCTGTACTTCTCCAGAGGAATGAGGATGGTGTGCTACAACCGTGTGCTTATACCTCCCGTAAGTTCACCACGACTGAAAGGGGTTGGGCCATTTGGGAGAAAGAGGCATTTGCGGTTTGATGGGCCCTTACGACGTGGCGACACCTCCTGGAGGGGGCGGCGGTACCCTTCGAGGTATGGACAGACCATAAAAATTTAGAAGCGTTACAAACACCGAGACGCTTAGCCCCCAAACACGTTAGATGGGCCCAATACTTTGGCCAGTTTAAATTCACTCTGAAATATGTACCTGGGGGGAAAAATTTCTTGGCTGACGCGTTATCACGGATGCCACAGTACCACAGTAAGAGGGAGGATGTGGTACAGGCTGTCAAGCTCCCGAAGGCTTGACATGGAAACGGGGAAGGGGGGAAGCAGACGACAACCCACTAACCTCTGGATTCACCGAGCTGTACGCCGTCGCAGCCGAAGCCCAGGCCAAGCGGAGCTTCGCAGGAATGCGTCCCCGGGACCTGCTTTACCCAATGGCCATGCGGACGAGGACGGCCGCAGGTCCGCACGCGAGCTCAGACTCTTCCGAGGGCCAGCTGTTACTGGCAACCAGGAAGTCCGGCGGTGCGCCGGCGCGGGACCAGAATGGGACGTTTTTTCACATACGAGGGAATGACGGCACGGGGCCTTCCCAGGACTCTATGCCCCTGCAGGCATATCCGGAGTGGGCGAGGGGAGGGGAATACTTACCAGACGGGTGGAGCGGCGAGAGGGGAATGCTGGGTGGTGGGGAAAGCATACGGGGACCGGTCGCGCAGACAGAGGGATGCGAAGGCGGGGTTCCGTCGGTGAAAGGGAGAGCACAGGGGAAGGGTGGGGCGTTTATAGGGTTTAGGCGGATGTCGGTTTGGGGCTGGGGGCGGGGAAACAGGGTGTGGCAAACAGTTATAGAGCACTGGGAGAAAACCACTCCCAGTGCTGACTTTTTTTCATCTTCGCAATAAAGCAGTCGATGAGTTCAGTGTGTACCGGCATTCCTGTGCTTTTATTTACGGACGGCAGCGGATACATTTGACAGTAAGTCAGCACTCCCTTTTTTTTTCCTCACCTTCCGCTTGCTTTGGAGGAGGGACATGGCAGAAGGCACACAGGACGCTTCCCTAGGAGAGGGGGAGGTGGACCCTGGCAGAGCTACCGAAGCTGTTCCGGTGCTGGAACAGGCAGCTGAGCAGCCCGTGGTGTGGCCGAAGCTGCTGCTGGCTGCTAACCCGGGAGGTGGTGCAGAAGAGACAGTGGCTGCGAGGCCACAGGAGGAGTGGTGGCAAAGCCTGGCGGGGGCTGATGCGCAAACCGGACAGCTCCTGACACCCAGGCCAAAACCCATTCACTCGGGATGGAGGGAGAGGCGGGTTACAACTGATGACGACGTAGACTGGAGCTATTCCACAGCTCCGGGCCAGGAGACGATGCATATTTTACGGAATCGGTTTGGCGAGGCTAGCTACTGGGGTGGTTCCAGCGTATGGCAGCAGGAGGAAGACTCCACGGTGCGCACCCCGTCGTCCAAATTCCAGTTAAGCAGTCCGAGGTTGCGGTTGCCGCCTCCAGCAGGTGGGTCAGCAGCCACGGGTTTTCCGTCGGGAGGCCCGCCGGGCGAGCCACAACCAGCACAGCAGGTCGGTCCCAGGAGTATGGCTAGAGGCCCTGTAGTCAGAGGGGGTGTGGAATCCCGGGGCCCTGCGCCCGGATATGGTAACATCATGCCGGGCCAGCCCATGGGACCCTGGAGTCCAGGGAATGTATGGGAGCCCCCTCCTATCCCTATCACATTTGACGGCAACCCTGATCAACTGGCAATGTTCTTGGGCCAGGCCATAAGCCATTTAGACCAGTATGCCCAATTGTATGCCTCCCAATGGGCCATGGTGGGCGCAGTCACCGCGGCTTTGCGTGGAGAGGCAGCTTCATGGGCAGCCGACCTGTATAGCGACCACGCCCGTGAATTGGGGAGTGCGGGGCTATTTCTGGACGCCCTACATGTGAGGTTCGAGGATCCTACCCGGGCGCAGAGAGCAGAAGCGGACCTCCTTGCCTTGCAACAGGGAAAGCGCCCAGCCATAGAATATGTGCGGGACTTTCGTAGGTTGGCCGGCCAGTTGTATTCCTCATGGCTGGAGCATTTGCTTGTACATCATTTCCGAGCTGGGTTAGACCATGACCTACGCCAGGCTTGTGTATACAGGGGGGTTCCGAATAGGCTTCGGGACTGGTTCAAGGTAGTGGTCGAGCTAGAGGTAGGCCTCAAAGAGGTGCATAGAGGAGCGGGAGATATCCTCCGCCCACGGTGTTCGGGAGACAAGCCACGAGAGGGCAACCAGGGGCCACCGCGATCAACACCAAAGTATTCTAGTGCGGCTGGGGAGGCTGTGTTCCGATGTTTCCGCTGCAATCAACTGGGTCATCGAGCAGCCGAGTGCCCAGCGCCTAGCCCGCGTAAGCCTGCAACGATCAGCAGTGCCACCCCACTGAAGAAGCCTGCGGAGAGATCGAGAGTCGCAACCCAGCAAGTAAGCCCGGTGGTGAGAAAGGGGTCCCCGGCTGCTACAGAACCTGCAGCAATGGCGCGTTACCAACTGGGGGACGAGGAGGACAGCCCGGACGACGGGTCCGCTGATCCGATGGTGAGTGATCCAATTAGCCCGTTTGTTCTACCCATAATCCTAACGAGTCCTGTAACGGGGGTACGGAGGTCATGTCAGGCCTTGTTGGACACCGGATGCACACGATGTCTGATTAGTAGGAAAGTAGCGGTGGAAAGTGGCATCCGGATACACAAATTAACATAGCCCATTCGGTTTGAGCAAGTGGATGGGTCACTTTTGGGGGGGGTCCCCGCTACCCACATTACCGAATGGGTTCGTATGGACCTGGGAGACCACTGGGAGATCATACGCTTCATTGTTGTGCCCATTATGACGGATACTGTCATACTGGGACTGGCTTGGTTAGATAAATGGACCCCTACTATATGGTGGGAGGGGGGCTATCGTAGAGTACGTCTTGGGATAGGCCCATTACCCGTGAACAGTGGTGCTGGAAATCAGGTCCCTGTGGTCCCAGGGGTAGCGCAACTCCAGGAGGAGGGGGGGGAACATTCATACCACGAGGAATACCGTGATATGGCGGACGTCTTCAGTGAAAAGGAGTGCAATCAGCTGCCTCCTCACCGACCAACGGACTGCGCTATTGAACTGCTGCCGGGGATTAAACTTCCAAAACCACGGATGTACGCCATGACGCCGAAGGAAGTACAAGAGCTACGTAGGTATATCGACCAGAATCTAGAACGGGGGTTCATCCAACCAGCCCGTTCCCGGATAGCTGCTCCAGTTCTCTTCAAGGAGAAAAAGGATGGCTTGCTGTTCCTGTGTGTCGATTTTCGAGGTCTAAATGCGGTATGTGTCGAACATTTATACCCCCTCCCTCTTATGAAGGATTTGTTGGCGCATCTGGGGGAGGGTCACATATTTACCAAATTAGACCTCCGAGAAGCTTATTATAGAGTACGGATTAAAGCCGGCGACGAATGGAAGACAGCATTTAATTGCCCGTTGGGCAGTTTTCAGTTTCGTGTCATGCCATTCGGTTTGCAAGGGGCCCCTGCGGTTTTCATGCAACTGATTAATCAGGTGTTGCATGACCACCTATACCGAGGGGTCCTTGTGTACCTTGACGATATCTTAATATATACCACAACGATGGATGAACATATTAGTCTTGTTAGACAGGTATTACGCAAGCTTCTCGATGCCCAACTTTATGTAAAATTATCAAAGTGCGAATTCCACCAAGAGCAACTGGACTACCTGGGGTATCGTATTTCGGGGAACGGGGTGGAAATGGATCCAAGTAAGGTGCAGGCGGTGCTGGACTGGCAAGCGCCCAAAACAAGGCGCCAGCTTCAAAGTTTCCTAGGATTCGCGAATTTTTATCGCCAATTCATCCCTTCATTTGCCACCGTAGTCCAGCCCCTTACAGACCTCTTACGAACCAAACATCTTACGGGAAAACCCCGGCCGAGTCAGTCGTTGGAATGGACCATGGATTGCCAAAGAGCATTTGAGACTCTAAAAGCTTTGTTTGCTAAGGAGCCCGTGCTGCGTCACCCGAATCCGAGTGTCCCTTTTGTGGTGCAGGTTGATGCCAGCGATGTGGCCGTGGGGGCAGTGCTTCTGCAGAAGAATGAAATCGGGGCATTACAACCCTGCGCTTATACCTCCCGGAAATTCACGACGACCGAACGAAGCTGGGCTATCTGGGAAAAGGAGGCCTTCGCAGTTCGGTGGGCTTTGACGTCGTGGCGACATCTTTTAGAAGGGGCCGAGTCGCCTTTTGAGGTGTGGACAGACCACAAGAACTTAGAGGCACTCCAAACGCCAAGACGCTTAGCCCCCAAACACGTCCGATGGGCCCAATACTTCGCCCGGTTTAAGTTTACTCTGAGGTATGTGCCCGGGGGGAACAACTTTCTGGCTGACGCATTATCGCGGATGCCACAATATCAAAGCAAAAGAGAAGAGGTCGTACAAGCACTAATGCCCCTTACCCGGCAGGAGACGACCAATAGTGTAGTACAAAACCCGAAAGCGGATGAGTTAGACGCCATTAGAACTGCCATGCTGACAGACAAGTGGGCACAAGAACATCCAGGATGGTTAACCAATCGATATGGCGTGGCCTGGAAAGGCGATAAAATGTATGTGCCTGACAGTCTACGTAAAACTGTCCTCCAGAGATGCCACGATGCTAAGCAGGCAGGCCATTTCGGGTTTCTGAAAACCTTACATTTGCTGCGGTGGCAGTTTTGGTGGCCCAGACTGAAAGTGGATGTGGAACAATATGTAAGGGGATGTCATGTGTGTGCCAGCGCGAAGCCCCGGACGAGAAACCCATGGGCCTGCTACAGACGGTGGCCGACCCATCTCGGCCCTGGAAGGAAATCTCCATGGATTTCATTGTAGAGCTACCCGAAAACCGGGGGTATAATGTAATCTGGACAGTGGTGGATCTGTTTTCCAAACAGGCGCATTTCATTCCGTGTAAGGGGCTACCGTCGGCACGACGATTATCACGATTGTTCATTCAACATATCTATCGACTCCATGGCACACCTAGGCGGATTATCTCGGATCGGGGGGTGCAATTTACCGCACGGTTTTGGCGAGAGTTCGTTCGTCTGCTGGGCTCGTCCCAAGGGCTTAGCTCAGCGTATCACCCCAGTACCAACGGGGCAGCGGAAAGAGCAAACGCAATGGTGGAGGGATATCTCCGTAGTTATGTTTCTTTTCAGCAAACGGACTGGGTGGACCTCCTACCGTTTGCTGAAGTAGCCTATAATAATACCTTCCATAACAGTACTGGATATACCCCATTCAAAATAGTGCATGGCATGGAGTTCAACCCAATTCCTGAATGGTCACAAAAGACAGATAGTGGACAGACCCCCCAGACATGGCTCTCCCAGGTAACGGGGTTGTGGGAACGGGTCAAGGAGGCACGGAAAAAGGCTGAGGCAGCCGTCAAAGCGCAAGCAGATAAGAAAAGGGCAGAGCACAAACCATTCAGGGTGGGAGATTGGATGTATTTGTCCACCAAATATCTGCGATTAAGAATACCATGCAGGAAACTCGGCCCGAAATACATAGGCCCATTTCAGGTAACCAAAGTAATCAACCCGGTCACAGTCCAGTTACGGTTACCATCATCCTTCGGAAGGGTCCATCCTGTCTTTCACAGCAGTCTCCTCAAACCAGCGCATGTGGGTCCCTACGCTACCAGGGCGCCAGGACCGGTCGTGGGATCCCACTACGAGGTACAAGAGGTCCTGGATTCCCAGGTGCGGTATGGACGACTCCAATACCTCCTGCGGTGGAAGGGTTACCCGCTCTCGGAGGCAACTTGGGTGGAGGAGGGGGATATCAGCGCCCCTAAGCTAATTCGAGCATTCCACCGTAGGTGTCCAGGTAAACCAAGGAGGGACGGGTGCAACACCGTGTGCTCAACCTCTCCCTTTTCCCTTCCAGGAGGAGACATGGTAGAAGGGGCCGCATGTCAAGCTCCCGAAGGCTTGACATGGAAACGGGGAAGGGGGGAAGCAGATGACAACCCACTAACCTCCGGATTCGCTGAGCTGTACGCCGTCGCAGCCGAAGCCCAGGCCAAGCGGAGCTTCGCAGGAATGCGTCCCCGGGACCTGCTTTACCCAATGGCCATGCGGACGAGGACGGCCGCAGGTCCGCACGCGAGCTCAGACTCTTCCGAGGGCCAGCTGTTACTGGCAACCCAGAAGTCCGGCGGTGCGCCGGCGTGGGACCAGAACGGGACGTTTTTTCACATACTAGGGAATGACGGCACGGGGCCTTCCCAGGACTCTATGCCCCTGCAGGCATATCCGGAGTGGGCGAGGGGAGGGGAATACTTACCAGACGGGTGGAGCGGCGAGAGGGGAATGCTGGGTGGTGGGGAAAGCATACGGGGACCGGTCGCGCAGACAGAGGGATGCGAAGGCGGGGTTCCGTCGGTGAAAGGGAGAGCACAGGGGAAGGGTGGGGCGTTTATAGGGTTTAGGCGGATGTCGGTTTGGGGCTGGGGGCGGGGAAACAGGGTGTGGCAAACAGTTATAGAGCACTGGGAGAAAACCACTCCCAGTGCTGACTTTTTTTCATCTTCGCAATAAAGCAGTCGATGAGTTCAGTGTGTACCGGCGTTCCTGTGCTTTTATTTATGGACAGCAGCGGATACATTTGACACAGGCATTGATGCCCCCTAGTCAGCAAGAGGTAACCAAGGCTGCGTTACAGGAAAGGGAGGGTGGCGAACTAGCTGACGTGCGAGTGGCTGTGTTGGACGATGAGTGGTTATGTGGACATCCAGGGGTATTAACCCGAAGAGACGGAATAGCTTGGAAAGGTGACAAGATGTATGTGCCTGATCACCTACAACAGACGGTTCTCTAGAGGTGCCACGACGCCAAGCAAGCCGGTCATTTCGGCTTTCTGAAGATGATGCACCTAGTGCGCCGGCAATTTTGGTGGCCTAAATTAAAAGCAGACGTAGAAAAGTATGTAAAAGAATGTCATGTATGTGCCAGTGCAAAGCCCCGAACGGGGAAACCAATGGGCCTTTTACAGAAAGTAGCCGACCCATCCCGACCCTGGGAAGAGATCGCCATGGACTTCGTAGTAGAACTACCGGAAAATCGACGCTACAACGTGATTTGGACAGTGGTTGATCTTTTTTCCAAACAGGCACACTTCATCCCATGTAGAGGATTACCATCAGCACGTCGTCTAGCAAGACTATTCATACAACATATTTATCGCCTTCATGGAATACCTTGACGGGTTATTTCAGATTGGGGGGTACAATTCACTGCACAATTTTGGCGTGATTTCCTTCATCTGGTGGGGTCGTCCCAGGGACTTAGCTCGGCATACCACCCCAGCACCAACGGGGCGGTGGAGAGAGCCAATGCGATGATCGAGCAATATCTTCGTAGCTATGTCATGTATCAGCAAACGGATTGGGTGGATCTCCTACCGTTTGCTGAGGTGGCATATAATAATACTGTCCACAATAGTACTGGGTTTACCCCCTTTCAGATAGTTCAAGGGATGGAGTTTGTTCCTATTCCCGAATGGCCACAAGGGGTAGAAAGTACACACACCCCTCAAACGTGGATGGTACAGATAGTAGAGTTATGGGGACAGGTTAGGGAGGCATGAGCAAAAGCCGAAAAAGCGGTGAAAGCACAGGCGGACAAAAAAAGGGCGGATCATAGACCATTTCAGGTGGGAGATTGGATGTATTTGTCCACAAAATATCTTCGGCTAAAAATACCTTGTAAAAAGTTAGGACCAAAATACATAGGTCCATTTCAGGTAACCAAGGTAATTAATCCAGTGACTGTTCAGTTGCGGCTGCCCTCGTTCCTAGGGAGGGTACATCCTGTATTCCACAGTAGCCTCCTTAAACCAGCGCATGGGACCCCATTCATGTCTAAGGCTCCAGGACCGGTCATGGACTCCCAGTATGAGGTACAGGAGGTTCTGGATTCTCGGATCCGACGTGGGCGGGTTCAGTATCTCCTTAAGTGGAAAGGTTATCCCCTCTCAGAAGAGACTTGGGTAGGGGAGGAGGACATAAACGCTCCTCGATTAATCCGAGCTTTCCACCGCAGGTGTCCAGGGAGGGCGGGGAGAGATGAGTGCAATAACATATGTTCATTTCCATCCTTTTCTTTTCCAGGAGGAGCCATGGTAGAGGGGGCCGCATGTCAAGCCCCATGGGGCTTGCCATCTGAAGGTGTGGGGGGGTGATGCATGCTGAAATTCACAGCCGCCAAAAACCGCCGCTATACCAGCCATCCCATCTAGGCCAGGGACCGTGGTCTTCGGTCGTTCCAACTCACACGTACGGAAGTTCGGGTGGTCCCGGTGTCCACAAACCAACGCTGGGGAGGCAATGATGGGCCATGGCGCGGCGCCATTTTGTCCCAGCACCCTCCGCGTGTTGCCGCCGGGAGGACAGCCCACCCAAAACGGACATGCGCCGACACGGAGGCATAACGGAGCACCGCCATGTTGTCCCAGCAGCCTCCGCCTGTCGCCGCAGGGAGGACAGCCCACCCAGAACGGGCAGGCGCTGACACGGAGGCATAGCGGAGCGCCAACAGCGGGCCTGAATATGGAAACACCGTCGTCGGCAGAAACAGAGACCTGTCCGGATCCCTTAGCTGGGTCAGCAATCTGCCAGAACAGCTTGGGGGGTGGGCCTGGGGTGTTCTTACCTGAACGGCCTAGCGGAGGCCGGGTGATTGCTGAGATCGTTGCGCAGGTGACCGCAGGTCATGGTGGACGCCAGTGGAGCGGCTTTGCGTGTGGGGGAGGGCGTGAACAAGGTGGGGAAGGAACATTTATGCAATCAGGGTGGATGTTAGTTTGTAATTGGGGGTGGGAACGCAGGGTGTGGCAATCCTATGTAAAGCACTGGGAGAAAACCACTCCCGGTGCTAACTTTTGTTTTGTCAAGGAATAAACGCTTTGATAATTGCACTGTGTACCGGCGTTCCTGTATTCTCTCCCTACAGACGACAACGGACACTCTGTCACTATGCTTCCCTTCTTCACCATCCTTTTTTTTTTTAATAATTTTTTATTTTTCCAAACTCTCCCCCATACATATACCGTGATATTTATCAGATGTTAACATACATTCTTTTTACATTCATATATAAAATACTTTTAATAAAATGAAATAAATACATACACATGACTTTTGGTGTTGCTCGCCCATTTCCCCTTTCACTGTATCCACACTCCTCCTTCTCTACCTTCTTTCTCCCTTTCTTCTCTCCCTACTTCCCTCTTCTTCCTCTCCTCTTCTCTTTCCTTCACCACTCTCCTCCCCTTTCTCCCCACTGCCATGACTCAAAGTTAGCAGGCCATTTCAGGTTTGTGAAAACGTTGCACCTGGTCAAAAGGCAATTTTGGTGGCCATCAATAAAAAAGGACATTGAAAGCTACATGGCTAGCTGACCAATCTGTGCCTCAGCAAAGAGATTGAAAGGGAAAACACCTGGATTACTGCAACCAGTAGCGACCCACTCAGCATCCTGGAAGGAGATTTCCATGGACTTTATTGTGGAGTTACCAGAGAGTGGGGGGAACACAGTCATCTGGATCGTAGTGGACCTATTCTCCAAAGAAGTACATTTTATTCCCTGCCCAAAAATCCTCAATGCAAAGACACTCACAAAGCCTTTCGTTCAACACGTATACCGACTTCATGGAGCCCCATAGCGCATCATATCTGATAAAGGAGTACAATTCACATCAGAGTTCTGGAAAGCGTTCCTAAGCTTGTTAGGAACCACCCAGGGCCTGTCATCTAGTCATCATCCACAAACGAATGGTGGGACTGAATGGTCGAACTCAGTACTAGAACAGTACTTAAGATGCTTTATTAATTACCAGCAGGACAACTGGACTGATCTACTTCCCTTTGCAGAAGTTGCCTACAACAATGCAGTTCACTCCAGCATGGGTTACAATCCTTTCCAAGTTGCAACAGGGCAGAGTTTTAACCCGATGCCTGAACTTCCTTCAAGCTACCCTGTCAACACCTCCATAAAAGAGTGGATTGCACAACTAAGAAACACCTGGCCAGTTGTGAGGAAAGCCTTAGACAAAACTAGACAAGCATATAAAATGCAAGCTGATAAAAAGAGAACCGAGCCAAAACCTTTTAACATAGGCGAGAAGGTTTACTTGTCCACCAAATACTTAAAGTCCCTACAGCCCTCAAATACACTAGGACCAAAATTTGTGGGACCATTCCATATTACCAGAATCATAAATCCTGTGTCATAGTTCCGACTAATGAAACACTTGAAAGAACTTCCAGGCATTGTTTTCCTAAAAAGTCTTTATTCTGTGTAACAGAGTGTCAGCACAGCATGGAGGGATGCCAAGATCTAAATTCTCCTCCCCTGAGCACATATTTTGCGAGCATACTTCCCTCCCTTAATTTGCTGTCATAAATCACGTTCTCCAATCAGTTCCAAGGCCAAAGGTTCCCTTCCGTTTTTGCAGCACGGGATTTTTATCTAAAGTAATTCCCTACACACATTCTTTCTCCTCCCCTCCCAGCATCATCTAAGTTAACTCTAAAAATACCACACAGCTCTGCATATTTTGTCAAAGCAAGAACATCCAGTGTTAGCAGCGTTGACATCCGGCCTCCCCTTACAAAAAGGATAGGTCCTGTATGTAAACAAAAGAATATGTCAGGGATTATCTCTTGGTTTGCTGGGGTTTTTCTCATGAAACTTTTTGATGAGTTGGTCAGGCTTCACGTTGCTAGATTTCACCCAAGTGGCTTCAGACAGCGAGTACCCCTTCCATTGTACTAGGTACTGCAATTTTCCTTTAAAAATTCTAGAGTCAACAATATGTTTCACTTCATAGTGAGTCTGACCTGCTACTACGAGGGGTCCAGGTTCCTTCTTAGGGGGAGGTCTTAAAGTGGAGCCCCGACAAGCTTTTAACCAGCTGCAATGGAAGACAGGGTGAATCCTCCCCAAAAGCCTAGGGAGTTTTAATTCTACTGTGACGGGGTTGATGATCCTTATGATGGGGAAAGGCCACAGGAATTTTGGTCCCAATTTCTTGCTGGGCAATTTGAGGTGTAAATATTTAGTCGACAGATAAACTTTTTCCCCAACTTGGAATGTTCTTTGGGGAACCCTCTTTTTATCAGCCTGCTTTTTATAGGTTTCAAAAGTCTTTTTTTAAAGCAGTTTTCGTGTTTCTCCAAACTTCTTCCCATCCCCTCACCCATTGGTCAAGTGTCTGGGAAGCGGATGGCACCTGAGGGTATTCAGGTATTGGACCAAACTCTTTTCCTGTGGCTACTCTGAAAGGCATGTAGCCAGTGCTGCTGTGCACAGAATTATTGTACGCCACCTCTGCGAAAGGGAGGAGGTCAGTCCATTTTGTCTGTTGGTAGGAAACGTAGCATCTGAGATATTGCTCCACCATTTTGTTAGCGAATTCTGCAGCCCCATTGGTGGCCGGATGAAAAGCAGATGATAAGCCTTGAGATGATCCAATTAATTTAAGAAAACTCCTCCAAAACTTCACTGTGAATTGCACCCCTCTGTCCGAAATTACTCGCTTAGGGGCGTCATGCAGCCGGTAGATATGTTTCAGGAACAATTTAGTCAGTCGTTGGGCAGATGGGAGTCCTTTGCAGGCAATGAAATGAGCCTGCTTCGAAAGCAGGTCTATCACAGTCCAGATGACAGTATTTCCTCTACTTTCAGGTAGGTCTACTATAAAGTCCATAGCTATTTCTTCCCATGGTTGAGAAGGGTCTGCCACCAGCTGCAGTAACCCAGGGGTTTTCCCTGGGATTCTTTTCATTGTGGCACATACGGTACAACTCTTTACATAGTTTTCCACATCCCATTTCAGCCCTGGCCACCAAAATTGCCGGTGGGTGAGATGTAGAGTTTTTAGATATCCAAAATGTCCAGCCTGTTTTACATCGTGGCTGTGTTTGAGAGCATTAAGACGGAGGGCTTCAGGCAAATACAGCTTCCCCCCCCCTTGTAAGCCAAACCATCCCTGAATGTCAGGGAGGTTTGATTATCTTTGAACCATTGATCAGTGAGGAGCTCTCGTTTTATTTTCTTTACCCCAGGGTCATCAGGATTAGGGACTCTGCGAGGTGTGAGTTGAGCAGCAGTTTGTGGACTGGAGATAATTGCCTCATTAACCTCTTTGCGTTCGTTTTGTACTGGGGCAATCTCGATAGCGCATCAGCTAGGAAGTTTTTTCCTCCTAGTATGTACTTTAGAGTGAAGTTGAAATGGTTAAAGTACTGTGTCCACCGCACTTGCTTTGGGGACAATTTACGAGGAGTTTTCAGTGCCTCTAGGTTTTTGTAATCTGTCCATATTTCAAAAGGCACCTTGCTCCCTTCTAGATAGTGTCGCCAGTTTAACAGCCCCCACCTAATTGCAAAGGCCTCCTTCTCCCAGATTGCCCATCTCCTCTCGCTTTCAGTAAATTTTTTAGAGGTGTAGGCGCAGGGTTGTAGAACTCCACTTTTGTTCTTTTGCAGTAATACAGCTCCGACTGCCACGTCGCTGGTGTCAGCTTGAATTACAAAGGGCATGGGTGCTTTAGGACCAGTTCAGCAGCAAATAGTTTCTTTAAATTCTCAAAAGCTGTTTGACAGCCCATCGTCCAGGTTAGCAGTTGGCCCGGTTGCGGCTTCCCTCCTCTTTTGCCTGTTTTGAGTAGTTCTGTAAGGGGCAGGGCAATCTCTGCAAAAGAGGGGATGAACTGACGATAGAAGTTGGCAAAACCTAGAAAGCTCTGGAGCTGTTTGCGAGTCCTTGGGGGCTGCCATTTGATTATAGCTTTCACCTTGGCTGGATACATTTCAATGCCCTTGTTGGAAATTCTGTAGCTAAGATAATCTAACCGGGTCTGGTGAAATTCACATTTGGACAATTTGGCATAAAGCTTGGCATTCAATAGTTTCTTTAACACTTCTCTCACCAGCTTTATGTGATCAGTCATATTCGTGCTGTATATCAGGATATCATCAAGATACACCAAAACCCCTTTGTACAAGTGATCATGTAGGACCTCATTAATCAACTGCATGAATACGGCTGGGGCCCCCTGTAGTCCAAATGGCATGACTTTGAATTGATAGCTCCCCATGAGGCAGTTGAAGGCAGTTTTCCACTCGTCCCCCTCCTTTATTCTCACTCGGTAATATGCCTCTTTCAGGTCTAATTTAGTGAAGACACTCCCCTTAGCCAGATGGGTTAATAAGTCCTTTAGGAGGGGGAGGGGGTATTTGTTTTCCACACTCACAGTGTTGAGACCCTTATAGTCTATGCAGAGATGAAGAGACCCATCTTTTTTCTATTTGAACAACACAGGGGCTCCCACGGTAGATTTGGCCTGTTCAATGAACCCCCTTGCAAGGTTTTTGTTCATGTATCGCTGCATCTCCTCCATTTTGAGGGGGGACATAGCGTACATTCTCGGGTGTGGGAGTTTGGCTCCTGGCACCAGTTCGATAGAGCAGTCATTGGGTCTGTGAGGGGGCAGGGCATCACATTCGTTTTCACTAAATGCCTCCAGTAGGTCCCGGTATTCGTTGGGGATGAGTGGTTTGCCTGGTGGTGGTGAGGCAGCCATGTGCACTCGCTCATTGGGTGGCCTAAAGTGTCCCACAACGTCAGTTGAATCAGTGGGAGGCTTTGGCCCTATAGGTAGTCTCACAGTTCTCATTCCTTTCTCCCACCAGATAAATGGCTTCCATTTGTCCAACCAGGCTAATCCAAGGATCACAGTCTCAGTCATTTTTGGGGACACCAGGAAGTGAATAAACTCACAGTGCTCACCTATTTCTAGGTAGGGGCTCAGTTAATTGCGTGACAAGAGTCCCTCCCATCAGGGAGCCATCGGCTTGCTCAAACCTCACAGGTTTGGAGAGCTGTTTTGCCCGTATGCCCATTTTCATGGCAAATGGCAGGCTGATAATGCAGCGGGTACATCCAGAATCGATTAGCATGTTTAAGTCCATTTGTGCCCCTGACTTAGGGATTATAAGTTTGGTGGCCAGTGAAAAAGGCAGGATTTGTCGACTCACCATCGGGTCGTTCTCTCCTTCATCGTCGCTGTCAAAGGAGGGTAGAGCAGGGGAAGGTCCACCCGGAGTCCCGGCATCCTCCTGTGTGGGGGTTGTTATCTGGGCAACAGGTTCTTGTGTGACCTGTTTGGATTTTTCTCTCGTTAGCCGCTGGGCAGGTTTCCTTCTCACCGCTGGTTTCGGTCTGCTCTGTAGTCAGGGATAGGGGACTGGACAGGTTGTTGCTCGATGCCCCTCCTGTCCACACCAGAAATACTTAATTGACGGGCCTGCAGGTGGCCTGGGTCTCTCAGCCATCACAATAGTTGGAGGTTTTCATGGGGGTGATTGTTGTTCAGGTTGCTCTGGTTGCTGCTCAGATTCAGGTGGGGGAGGCTTCTTATAGCAGGGGAGCTGAACGTCTAGCTCAGTGGTTCTCAACCTTTTTATACCGGCGACCCCGGTCATAAGCACGCGGCGCGCATGCGCGGTGCCGCCCCCTGCGCGGTGCGCATGCACGGCACGGCACGCATGTGCGGTGCCGCCCCCTGCGCCTGCTGAGGCATAGCCAGCAAGGGGCAGCGGCAGGCAGGCCCAGACGCTCCCGGGCGGCCACGGCAGCGGCAGCGCAGGGCAACCACCGGCTGGGCCACCAGCTGGCCCAGCCCATGGCAGGTAAGGCACCTGCCGGGCCCCACGTGCACCAGCAACCCTCCCTGCACCCACTGGCCTCCCACCTCCCACCCCCGGCCCTCTTTTACTTACTTTTTAGTTGCTCAACAGGGAGGGAAGCTCTGCAGACTGTACCCCTTGCAGCACCGTTTGCAGACTGGGGCTTTTGGCGGGCTCAGCAGGGCAGAGACAGCCCTGGACAATTCCTATTGGCTTTTGAAAGCCAATAGAATTAGACTCTGTTCAAGAGAGTCTATTCTATTGGCTTTCGAAAGCCAATAGAATAAGAGGGAGTAGCACAGCTAAGGAAAAGGGGAAAAAAATGGCAGAAAAAATGGCGGATCACATTGTTTGGCAACCCCTGTGAAATGGTTGTTCAACCCCAAATGGGGTCGCGACCCACAGGTTGAGAACCGCTGGTCTAGCTTCACCACTGTCTGGTACCACTCTTGCAGCTGATCAGGTACTGCTTGATAGATGCAGGCCTGAGAGAGGTGATCATCTAATCCCTCAATGAAGTGATGAATTAGGGATTGCTCAGGCCACCCCCCTATTTGACCTGCTATCTTGCAAAATTCTTGCACGTACTCCAGGGCAGGCCTGCCGGCTTGTTTTAATTTGTGGATTTGTTCTCTTGCCTTGAGGCCAATGGACGGGTCCTCAAATCTTTCTCTCAGCCCTAGGAGCAAGAGGTGGGGGTCCTCCAATTTGGAGGCTTGCTCATTATATAAATTGTTCAGCCATTCGGATGCTTCTCCCTCTAGGCTGGACACAATCACATCAACCATGGCTCCTGGGTCTGCATAGAAATACGCCCAGCAGTTCAAATGAGAGCGTACTTGGTTGAGAAAAAAAATCAGCTTCTCTGGGTCCCCATCAAAGGTTGCTCTGAAGGGTGGCACAATTATAGGCTGTTGCGGCCCCCGCTGTGGCTGTTGCTTCTGGCCCCACCCTGGCTGCTAGTGCAACAGCTGCTGGGCTCCCAACTGCGCTCGTGCCCCCCCTGCTGTGGTTGCAATAGTGGTAGTACTGGCCTCTCGAGTTGTTGGAGGTCTTCCAAAGGTTGCTGCCTATGTGGGGGCTGCTGCTGTCTTCTCTGTTGTTGGCCTGCAGGGGCTGGTGGCGCCCTCTGCTGCTGCAGGCCCCTCAATGGTTGCTGGATGAGTGGGGGTTGTTGCTGGACCTCCCTCATTTGTGGGCCCACCAGCTCTTGCTCTCCTGGCTTCTGCACCACCCCAAGCTGTTGCAAGGCCTCTATTAGTTGATGCAAGCTCAGAGGTGGCTGACCTCCCATCTGTGGGGGCTGCCAAATTCCGCATTGCTGCAGGGGGCCCAGGCTGGGGTTCCCTCTCTCTGTGGGGCTGGAGGCTCTGGTAGGGGACCCCAGGGTCTGGAAGGCTGTTTGATCTGCGAGGGAGGGGCTGGAGGCCTCTCTCAGCAAGAGCTGCTCTTTGCTTCTCACTTCTAATTCTTCAAATCTTTCTGCCAAATATTCTACTGACCGACTATGAGCTGCAGATGGATATTTCCACTCACCCGAGTCTTCGGTGACAGATGGCCTGGCAGCTCTCCACCAGTGTGGGGGATGCAATATGCAAGAATCCCTTTCTTGTGGCTCCAGCTCATCTGCTTTCAAAGTCTTTGAGGGTGGCAAGGCTGTTTCGAAGCCTCCGGAGCCTCCGCTGGGCTTATCCCAGTCTGATGACCAAATCAGCTCTCCTAATTGCTTTGGTCTTGCTCCCAGCTGTGAGATCTGCAAGAATTCCTTCTCCACCAGCTTGCTGGCTGTCGCTCCCCTCCCCCGGGAAGCTACGGCTGCCGGGGTGCTGGCCTCAGGCAATTTTTCTTCTTCCATGATGAGATCTTCCCCGAATCATTGTCAGCCTATTCCTTTAGTTTAGGAACAGCGACTGGAGCCCAGGACCCCTAAACGGTTTGAAAAGTTTGTGGATTTTGGCTTGATGTCATGGTTCTGAAAGAAGAAGTTCTTCAAAGAACTTTGAGGCATTGTTTACCTTAAAGAATCTTTTAATTGGACTTCTGGTGGCGCTCAGCTGCACCGATGGCGGCTTTCTTTGAGCCGGCCGTCCTGGGACTGCATAAAAGCCGGCGGGGACAGTGAAGATCAGCTGTTCCGCGGCTTAAAACCTCTTTCCTTGGGAGAAGAGGAAGAGGAGAGTTTCTTGGGTAAAGGTAGAGCTCCCCAAGACCCCTATATTTTTAGGGAAGTCAGAGGGTAGAGTTCCCTTGGAGCCCGAGTTTTACTCTGCATTCCAGGTCGCCTTTGTTCCGAAGTTTTGGAACAAAGCTAGACGCTGCTTCCACATCTGCCTTTTAAAGTGAGATCGTGAGTATTTAAAAGCAGATGGAGCTGATCAGGAGAAATTAGATTTGGGATTATTTAAGACTTTAACTCCTGAGGAAACAACATCTTCTTTAAAAAAAAAAAAGATTCTTCCTTTGTTTGAAGAAAGAAAAGGAAAGTGACGGAAGTTAAAGATGGTGTTTGGCTATTTCTGTTTGTTGCAACAAACTTAATAGAACTTTCGATTTCTAAGGCAAGAACTTTCTTCTTTTCTTTTTTTGGGGACTGTATTATTTTGTTTTTTTTTCTTTATTCTTATTATCTACATTATAAGACTCTTAATTCAGTGTTACAGGATTGTAATTTTATTGATATTGTTTCAAAAATGGCTTCAAAAAGATTTGTGTCTTTGGTCCCAAAAGCTTCTATTTCCTCCCCGATGACACAGGCCGTCTCTCAAACTAAGCCCAAATCGCACCCTCCTTCTCCTCCTCCACCTGCTTTTTCACTTAAAGATATACAAGATGCTCTAAAACAAACTGCTTCAGATATTAAAGAAGAGATGGCTGATCTTTTGGATATTAAATTGGCTTCAGAGAGGGCTGCAATGGCAGAATTATTGGAGGAGAAGAATAAAGAGATGAGGGATGATATTGTGTTTGCTTTTCAAGATCTTGCTGTGCATATTGAGAGAATTTATGACAGATTGGACGAAGTGATGGAAAATGCAGAGAAATTGGAATGCAGAGTTGATGAAGTTGAGCATAAGATAGAGATGACACAGGATGAATTACTCATTTCACAGTATAGGGATATGGAATTAGCTCTGCGTATTAGGGGTTTGAAAGAAAACCCACAAGAGGATTTAAGAGAGTTGGTGGTTAAGGATATCACTTTTAATTTGGGATGGAAACCGGAAGAGATCTGGGAGGGGATCGAAAATTTTTTTAGAGTGAACTCATGGATTACCAGACAAAGAAATTTACCAAGAGATGTGGTCATATATTTTTCCAGAAGATTGATTTGCAATGAAATTATACAAGCTTTTTATAAACAGAGATTCCCAATTGCAAACCAAGATGTTATAATTTTAAAAGAAATACCTCCCAAAATTTTAAGAAAAAGAAAAGATTTTACTTTTTTATCGGAGGAGCTTAAATGTCGTCAAATCCAGTTTAGATGGGAAATTCCAGCTGGGATAGTGGTGAACTACCTAGGAACGCGTTACAGATTAAATACAGTGTTAAAGGCAAAAGATTTTTATTCTAACGCTCTGAAGGCTGTTTCGCCTGTATCCCCTCAAGCTAGCAAAACTGGAGACGAACAAGTAATTGGAGGTGCTATTGCCAGTGATTTGCAAGCGGAGCCTGCTTTACAGGTTTTAGAGATTAAAGAACAAAGGATGACTCGGGCTGTGCATAGATGCAGGGAAAAAGAACAGAAGCAAAAGGCCAGTGAAAAAATAGAAGGATCTATTGTTACAGAGCCTGTGGGAGGAGCAAGACCAAAGAGATCTTCTACAGCTGATCTACAAGTTATGCTTCAAAGGCTTCAAGCGGCTTCTGATGTCAAAGTTTCTGACATGGAATGTTAATGGCTTCACCACAGAAAAGGAAAAAAGTATTTCATTATTTGAAACAACATAACAACGACGTTATATGTTTGCAAGAAACTCATATAACTTTGAAAGACTCTAAATACTTGATAAATTCTCGTTTAGGTTCGCATTTTATAGCTCCTGCCCCGGGAAAAAAAGGGGGAGTTGTAATTTATGTTAAAAAAAACTTATCAGTTAAACTAATTGACTCTGATTCTCAAGGAAGATATGTTATTATTGAGTTGGTATTGCAAGGCAAGAAATTCCTTATTGTTGGATTATATGCTCCAAATCAACAACAGAAACAATTTTATAAGTTTTTGCATGGTAAAATAAATCAGTTGGATTATAAATCGGTGATTTTGATGGGTGATTGGAATGGAGTTTTGGACACAAGGAAGGATAAGAAGGGTTCTTTTAAAACTTTTAATCAAACCAGATTGCCAAAAGCTTTTTTTGATATGAAAGATGATTTAGAACTTACTGATATTTGGCGAGAGAGGAATTTAAATGAAAAAGATTTTACTTTTTATTCTGACAGACACCAATCATTCTCCAGGATTGATTTCTTCTTGATTACTACTGATTTTCTTTCTAGGGTTAAAAAAGTCAAGATTTTTCCTAGGACTTTATCTGATCATAGTCCAGTTTGGTTGGAGTTATTTATGGAAGATGGGAATAGAAGATCTTGGAGGCTGAATGAAAATTTATTTACACGCGAGGAACTGGTGCAGAAATGCAGAGAACATTTGAAGGAGTTTTTTGCTTTAAATATGAATAAGGGCACCTCAATGTCTATGGTGTGGGATGCTAGTAAAGCTTACATGAGGGGGGTTTTGATTCATATGAATAATGCTTTTAGGTCTAAATGGACTCAAAAACGTAAAGAAATTGAAGAAGAGATTAAATCTAAAGAAAAGGGTCTTGTTTTAAATCCAATGGATAATAAGTTAAAGGTTTCTATAAATTTGCTTAGGGAGCAATTTAATATGTTAATGGCAGATCAGGTCGCAACTAATTTGCGTTATATGAAACATAATACTTTTTGTAATGCCAATAAGCCAGGGAGGTGGTTGGCTTATCAATTACATAAAAAACAGAAGGCTAGAATTATAGAGAAAGTAAAATATAAAGGTAGTGAAGTTTATCAACAAGATTTGATTAAAAAGTGTTTTTTAGATTTTTATACAAAATTATATGCTAGTAATAATATACAGGATTTAGATGTAGAGAAGTATTTACAATCAGTACATTTTCCTAAACTTTCTATTGAACAACAAAATGTGATGAATTGTTTATTATAAGATTTTTTCTAAAATTTTGGCAAATAGTTTAATGCAGGTTGTGAAGGATTTAATTCATAGTGATCAATCAGGATTTATAACAGGAAGGTACATGAAGTATAATACAAGACAAATTATTAATTTAATTGAGTATTTGGATAAGAATAATCAGATCCCTGCGGCTTTTATATTTTTGGATGCTGAGAAAGCTTTTGATCAATTAGACTGGAAATTTCTGTTTTTATTAATTGAAAAAATGAATTTTGGAGATAAGTTGTTACACGCTCTCAAGGCTATATATCATCAGCAGTCTGCTCAAATTATTATTAATGGGGGATTGACAGAGACTTTTAATATTGAAAAGGGTACAAGACAAGGTTGTCCATTATCTCCTTTGTTATTTGTGTTGACAATGGAGATTTTGTTAATTCAAATTCGAGAGTCTACATTACTTAAGGGAATAAAAATAAATAATAATGATTATAGATTGAGAGCTTTTGCAGATGATTTGGTTTTAACTTTACAACAACCGATTCAATCGGTTAGTTATCTATTGGAACTTATAACTCAATATGGAAAAGTTTCTGGTTTTAAAGTTAATAACAATAAGACTAAGATATTATCTAAGAATATGACTGAGAAGGATAATGAAACTTCAGTTAGACTTACAGGTTTTCAGATAGTGAAGAAGGTTAAATATTTGGGAGTGTTTATAACTGCTTCTAATGCAAAATTATATAAGAATAATTATGGAGAATTATGGACAAAAGTACAAAAGGATTTAAATGATTGGAAAAAATTGCAATTGTCGTTGTTGGGGCGAATATCAGCTGTTAAAATGAATGTTCTACCAAAGTTTCTTTTTTTATTTTAAATGATACCTATTTTAAAAAAAGATGCTAATTTGGATGAGTGGCAGAAGGGTATCAATAAATTTATATGGTCTGGGAAGAAACCAAGGGTGAAGTTTATGATTTTGCAAGATGCTCGTGAAAGAGGAGGGCTTAAAGAACCTAATTTGAAATTATATTATGATGAAGCCACATTAACTTTGATAAGTGACTGGCTTAATTTAACAAATGAAAATATTCTTTCTCTCGAAGGGTGGGATTTATTATATGGTTGGCATGCATACTTAATTTTTAATAAGAAAGTTGATTGGGCTTTTAAATCGCATATTTTAAGAAACGCTTTATTGCGTGTCTGGAAGAAGTATTATTATAAGTTAAACTATAAAATTCCAATTTGGGGGATTCCTGGACACGCGATAGAGGGGATATCGAAGGGGATGAATTTTGGAAAAAATTCGTATAAAGAATTACTTATATGGTCAGGTAATGACTGGCAATTAAAGTCTTTGGAGGTATTAAGACAAGAGAATATTTTACAGTCATGGTTTCAATATTTACAAATAGTGGACAGGTGGACTTTAGATAAGAAAGCGGGGATAACATTAGGAGATGAAAATCTGATAATCTGATTGTATGGTGAAATGGGCTCAGAATATTCAGGAACCAATCCCATTGGATTTATGGGAGACAATTTGGATTAGAAATGTTAAATTTACACAGGCTCAAAATTTAAGAGAAAATTTTTATAAAATGTTTTATAGGTGGCATTTGGATCCTAAAAAGTTATCTTGTATGTATCCTAATTTACAGCCCAAATGTTGGAGATGTGGTAGTTCTGATGCAACTTATTTTCATATTTGGTGGACTTGTAAAAATATTAAGGCCTTTTGGATTATGATTTGGTGGAACATTCAAAATATTTTTAAAAGGAAGATAAAGTTTACTCCTCAATTATTCCTATTGGGTATCTTTGTGGATTTAAATGACAAAGAAACTACTTTAATATTGAATTTATTAACTGCAGCAAGGTTACTAGTAGGCTCATATTGGAAGAAGGATTCGTTGCCTACTTTAGAAGAATGGATATTTAAAGTTTCTAACTTTGCAGAAATGGCAAAAATTTCTGCTTATTTGAAGGATCATACACAAGAAAGATATATTATTGTATGGAGAAGATGGATAGATTATATTCAGAAAAAATATGGGACTATAAAGTTTCATTTACTTTATGAGTAAATTTTATAGTAACTGTTGTAGAGATTTGTTTATATGACTTAATTTAAGGGGAGTTAAAGGTTAAGTATGATGTTTTTTTTGTTTTTTGTTTTCTTTCTTCTTTTCCTTTTTTTATTATTGTTAACTTTCTTATTAATAACCCTGTACTCTGCTCTGGGAAGTGAGGGGGGGAGGGTTGAGGGTGGGTGGGTGGGTGAGTGGGAGGGTAATGATAATATAGTCATGGTAAATGCTTGGGCATTTCCCCTATGCTGCGTTCATGTGTGTGAGAGGGATGAGAGGGGAGGAAGGAGTAGGGAGGAAGTAGGATGGTTAGAGGAGAAGGGGAGGGGAAGAGAGTAGGAGGGGAGGAGAGAAAGAGGAGGGAAGTAGGGAAGGATTAGAGAGGGTGGACGCGGCCTGGGGGGAATGGGCAGGTGGTACCAATGGTTAGGATTTTAATTGAATTGTATTTTGTATGAATAAATGAAAAATAAAAAACTTTTTATTTAAAAAAAAAGTTTACTCCTCAACTATTTTTATTAGGGATTTTTGAGGATTTTGATGTTAAAGAAACTATTTTAATGTTGAATTTAATTACAGCGGCAAGGTTATTGATAGGTCAATATTGGAAGAAAGATTTGTTGCCTACATTAGAAGAATGGATTTTTAAGGTTTCCAATTTGGCAGAAATGGCTAAAATTTCTGCTTATTTAAAGGATCATACACAAGAAAGATATATTATGGTATGGAGAAGATGGATAGATTATATTCAGATTAAATATGGAACTGAAAAGTTCCATTTATTTTATGATTAAAAAATAAGTATTATTAATAATAAGGTTTAAAGGGAGTTAAGGGTTAAGTATGATTTTAATTGTTGTACAAATTGTTAAACTTGTTTAGCTTATGATTAATATATTTGTTAATTTAATTAGATTATGTTTAATATGTTTGATATACCCTGTATTTGGTTCCGGGAAGTGGGTGGGGGGTGGGGGGTAGGGGGGTGTTATTGGGTTTATTATGTAATTATCAATAAAACTTTTTAATGAAAAAAAAAGAATCTTTTAATTGCAACATAGCTTTGGCACGTACATAGAGAAGCCAAAATCTGAATTCTCCTCCCCCAACACACAGAATCAAAACATAACTCACTCTTTCATTTAACAGTCATTAATCACATTCTCCAATTAGTTTGAAGTGTGAACTTTCCCTCCTCTTATCTCCTCTTATTACAACTAACCTTGAAGAATACCCTACTGAGATATTGTTATGGCTGACTAGTCCTCAGCACATTCTTCCTTCTCCCCTCCAGCACCATCTCTTTTAACTCTAAAAGTAATACACAGGTTAAATAGGAAATGTCTGCATCTTTATATATTGTCAAGCAAGAACATCCGATGTTAGTAGCATTTATTTATTTATTTATTTATGAGATTTATATACCGCTTTAAGTGAAAGCACTCTCTAAGCGGTGTACACCAGTAAGCAATGTATATATATATTTACATTGACATCTGGCCACTGGAGGAGGGAATGTCTTTACGTTCCCTTCCTAACCATCCTATAGGACATGCTGCTCCACAACCATGCTCCAGATACTAGGGAGGGTCAGGGGCTGGGGGGCCTTTGTCTCCCTGCCCTTATGGATGATTCTCCCTCTGTCAATGCTGCTAACATCAGATGTTCTTGATTTGACAACAGATGGAAATGCAGCCATTTTACTCTTTTGTTTTAGAGTTAGTTGATGCTGGGAGGGGGGATGTGGATGAGAGTCCAGTTAGTCATAACAATAATAACTCAGCCGTGGGAATCCAAGGTTATTGCGCCCAGAGTTGATAAAGATTTGACAGGCTGGAGAGCTGGGGAGAAAGCCTGCGCTTCAAGCTAATTGGGGAATGTGATTTATGACTGTTAATTGGAAAAGAGAATTGTGCTTTGCTACTTTGTGCTCAAGGGATGGGAATTCAGTTTTTGGCTTTAACAATGTAGTGCCAATACTTTGTTTCTCGAATAAAAGATTCTTTAAGGTAAACAATGCCTCGAAGTTATTTTGAAGAGTTTCATCTGTCAGAACCATGACATTAAACCAAAAACTACAATTTTTAGATACTATCTTGGGGTCCTGAGCCCCAGTCGCTATCCCTAGAATTAAGGGATAGACTGACAAAGATTCGGGGAAGATTTCAACATGGAGAAAGAAAGAACACCTGAAACCAGCACCCCGGTGGCGGCTTCTACCCCAGAGGGGGGAGCGCAAGCCAGCGCGCCGGTGGAGAAGGATTTTTTCCAGGCCTCTAAGTTGGGGGCAAAGCCCAAGCTGCGAGGACAGCTGATCTGGTCGTCAGAATGGACCTTACCCAGCAGAGACTCCAGACACCTTGAGACAGCCTTGCCACAATCAAGTGCTTAGAAGGTGGATGAGGTTGAGCTGCAAAGAGCAGATTCCCACACATCGTGTTCCCCAGACCAGTGGAAACTACAAAATCAACTACCGCTGAAGACTCGGGTGAGTGGAAGTACCTGTCCGCAGCTCGTAGTCAATCAGTGGAGAAGTTGGTTGAAAGATTTAAGGAGCTAGAGATGAAAAGTGGAGAACAGCCTTCCCATTCCCCATATGCTAGCGATCATGATGATCAGTGAGGCAGCCACCAACTCCTGCCAAGGGGAACCCCCAGCCCCACCTGTGCAGATAAGGCAGCCTCACCATCCTTGAAGCCACCAACCATGGCCTCCAGCCCCGCGGGGAGAGACCGCTCCAGTCATTGCCCCTCCAAAAGCCCAGATCGCCACCGACAAGATAAGAGCCCAAGCCATCAATGGGACAGCCAAACCCCGGATCAACATGCTTACCCAGTCCAGGACCCATACAGCAATGGGGGATGTCGCAGCCTCCACAGGTGGGAGGCCAGCAATCGCTGGTGGTGCAGCAGCCAATCTGGGGGTGGCCGCAGCCCCCAGATGTGCAGCAGCAGATGGGGGCCTTGCAACAACTGGGGGTGATGCAGCTGCCAGGGGGTCAGCAACCTCTGGGAGTACAGCAGCAGCAGTGGGGCTGGCCACCACCTTCGAACATGCAGCAACTGCTGAGGTGCCCACAACCGATGGGGATCCAGCAACAAACACCCCTGGGGCTGCAGGGAGGCCTACAGCAACTGGGGATACCACAACCCCCCACAGGCCAGCAGCAGTGGGGATGGCAGCAGCCCCCGCCCATGCAGCAACCACTGGGAGGCCCGCAGCAACTGGGGGTGCCATTACAGTAGCCGCTGAGACCAGTGGGGGTCGTACAAAAACTGGGGATGCCACAGCCACCGGCAATGCAGCAACAGTCGTGGGAGTGGCAACAGCCCTTGGGCATGCAACAACCGCTGGGAGGCTTGCAGCAACTGGGGATATGACAGCCACCATTGGGGGGGCAGCAACAGTTGGGGGTGCAACGTCCACAGTGGGAAGGCCAGCAACCACTGATGGTGCCACCTCTTAGAGCAACCTTTGATGGGGACCCGGAGAAGCTGATCTTTTTCCTCAACTAGGTGCTCTCTCACTTGAACCACTGTGCCTATTTCTATCCAAATCCAGCTGCTATGGTCAATGTGGTTGCATCCAGCTTGGAAGGGGAAGCATCCGAGTGGCTGAACAATTTATATAACAAACAAGCACCTGAGTTGGAGGACCCCCTTCTGTTCCTCCTAGGACTGAGAGCAAGGTTTGAGGACCCCTCCATTGCCCTCAAAGCAGAGGAACAAGTCTACAAAATAAAACAAGCTGGCAGGCCTGCACTGGAATATGTTCGAGAGTTTTGCCAGCTGAATAGAGAGGTGGCCCGAACAATCCCTAGTCCATCACTTCAAGGAGGGACTAGACGACCACATCTTCCAGGCCTGTATCTATCAAGCAGTCCCTGATCAGCTGCAAGAATGGTACCAGGCAGCAGTAAGACTAGACATTCAGCTCACCCGCTTTAAGAAGCCACCCCCACAAGAAGCTGAGTTGAGGCCAAATCAACCCAAAAGACAGCCACCCCCTGAAAGCCTCCAACCGCTGCAGCTACTGAAAATCCCAGGCCACCTGTGGGCCCACCGATCAAGTATTTCAGATGTGGACAACAGGGACAATGAGCAGCAAGTTGCCCAGTCCCTTACCCTTAGCAGCAGAATAGACCAGGACCACCAGCGAGAAAGAAACCAGCCCAGCAGCCGATGAAAGAGAAATCCAACAGGAACCCGTTGCCCAAATCACGTCCCCCACACAGGAGGGTGCCAACACCCAAGCTGGATCTACCGCCGCTCTACCCTCCTACGACAACGACAACAAAGGAGAGAATGACCCGATGGTGAGTTGACATGTTCCCCCTTTCTCACTACCTGCCAAACTCATAATCCCTAAGACGGGGGCACAGGTAGATTTAAAAGTGCTAGTTGACTCTGGATGCTCTCGGTGCATTATTAGCTTGTCACTTGCCCTGAAAATGGGCATACGAGCAAGGCTGCTCTCCAAACCCGTGAGGTTTGAGCAAGCCAATGGCTCCCTAATGGGAGGAACTTTAGTCACACAACTGACTGAACCCCTACACTTAGAAATAGGTGAACCCCTGGAGTTCATTCGTTTCATGGTGGCTCCGAAAATGACTGAGGCTGTGATCTTAGGGCTAGCCTGGTTGGACAAATGGAAGCCATTTATCTGGTGGGAGAAGGGAATGAGGACTGTGAGGTTTCCTATAGGACCCAAGCCCCCACCCTTAACTCGACGGACGTTACAGGAGAACCTAGCCCACCCAATAATCTAGCACACATGGCTGGCTTGTCTCAACCAGGTGAGCCACTCATCCCCAGTGAATACCTGGACCTAGCATAGGTGTTTAGTGCGAAAGAATGCGACACCCTGCCTCCCCACCAACCCAATGATTGCTCTGTTGAACTGCAACCGGGAGCCAAACTCCCATGACCAAGAATGTATGCTATGTCCCCCCTTGAGATGGAGGAGATGCAGCAATATGTGGACAAAAACCTAGCAAGGGCATTTATCGAACAGGCCAAGTCTGCAGTGGGAGCACCAATGTTATTTAAAGAAAAAAAAGATGGGTCGCTTCATCTCTGTGTGGATTATAAAGGTCTGAACATAGTGAATGTGGAAAATAAATACTCTCTCCCCCTCCTGAAGGACTTACTAACCCACCTGTCAAAAGGAAGTATCTTCACTAAGCTGGACTTGAGAGAGGCATATTACCGGGTGAGGATAAAGGAGGGAGATGAGTGGAAGACTGCTTTTAACTGTCCCATGGGGAGCTATCAATTCAAAGTCATGCTGTTTGGACTACAGGGGGCTCGAGCTGTCTTCATGCAACTAATTAATCAGGTCCTACATGACCATTTATACAAACGGGTTCTGGTGTATCTTGATGACATCCTGATATACAGCACGAATATGACTGACCACAAAAAACTAGTGAGAGAAGTGTTAAAGAAGCTGTTGAATGCCAAACTTTATGTCAAACTATCAAAGTGTGAGTTTCACCAGACCCAACTAGATTATCTTGGCTATAGAATTTCCAGTGAGGGCATTGAAATGGACCCAACCAAAGCGAAAGCCATAATTAAATGGCAGCCTCCAAAGACTAGCGAACAGCTCCAGAGCTTCCTAGGATTTGCCAACTTCTACCGTCAATTTATCCCCTCCTTTGGCAAAATTGTCCTACCCCTTACGGAATTACTAAAAACAGATAAAGAGGGAGGGAAGCCGCGTCCGACCCAACCAGTAGCATGGACTATTAGCTGCCAGACTGCTTTTGAGAACTTAAAAAGACTATTTGTGGTTGAACTGGTTTTAAAGCATCTCTGCCCAGGGAAGCCCTTTGTAATTCAAGCCGATGCCAGTGACGTGGCCATCGGAGCTGTGCTACTGCAAAAGAACCAGAGTGGGACCCTATTACCCTGTGCCTACACCTTGAAAAAATTCAATGAATGAGAGAGGAGGTGGGCTGTGTGGGAAAAGGAGGCCTTTGTAATCTGCTGGGCTCTATTAAACTGGAGACACTATCTAGAGGGGAGTAAGGTGCCTTTCGAGGTATAGACTGATCACAAAAACCTAGAAGCACTGAAAACTCCCCGCAAATTGTCCCTGAAACAAGTACGATGGGCGCAGTACTTTAACTGTTTTAACTTCACCCTAAAGTACATACAAGGAGGTAAAAACTTCTTAGCTGATGCTTTATCCAGATTACCCTGGTACAAAAGCCAGTGTGAAGAGGTTAATGAGGCAATTATCTCCAATACACAAACTGCATCTCAACTCACACCGCGCAGAGTCCCACCTTCAAAAGCCCCAAACCCCAATGACCCTGGGGCCAAGAAAATAAAGTGAGAGCTCACTGACCAATAGTTCAAGGACAATGAAACCTCCCTAACATGCAGGGATGGTTTGGCTTACAAGGGGGGAAAGCTATACTTGCCAGAGACTCTCCACCTTAATGCTCTCTGGCACGGCCATGACGTAAAACAGGCTGGACACTTTGGATATTTGAAAACCCTACACCTCATCTGCCGGCAATTCTGGTGGCCAGGATTGAAACGGGATGTGGAAAACTATGTCCGGAGTTGTGCTGTATGTGCCACCATGAAAAGAATCCCAGGAAAACCCCCCGGGTTGTTGCAACTGGTGGCGGACCCTTCTCAACCATGGGAAGAAATTACTATGGATTTTATAGTAGATCTACCCAAAGGTAGAGGAAATACGGTCATCTGGACTGTGATAGATCTGTTTTCAAAGCAGGCTCACTTTATTGCCTGCAAAGGACTCCCGTCCACCCAATGACTAACCAAGATGTTCCTGAAACACATGTATAGACTGCATGGTGCACCAAAACAAATAATCTTTGACAGGGGGGGTGCAGTTTACAGCTAGGTTTTGGAGGAGTTTTCTCAAACTAATTGGCTCATCTCAAGGACTATCATCGGCCTTTCACCCGTCTACCAATGGGGCGGCTGAATCTTCAAACTCAGTGGTGGAGCAATATCTCCGATGTTATGTAGACTATCAACAAACAAACTGGACTGACCTCCTCCCTTTTGCAGAGGTGGCTTACAGTAACTCTGTTCACAGCAGCACCGGCTTCACACCTTTTAAAGTGGCCACAGGGAAGGAATTCAGCCCAATACCCGAATATCCCCAAGGCCCCTCCACTTCCCAGACTCTTGATCAATGGGTGAGGGAGTGGGAGGGAGTCTGGAAAACCACAAAAAATGCTTTGAAAAAGGGTTCCGAGACATACAAAAAACAGGCAGATAGGAAAAGGGCTCCTCAAAGGACATTTCAAGTTGGGGAAAAGGTTTATCTGTTGACTAAATATTTATGGCTCAAGTTACCTAATAAGAAGTTAGGACCGAAGACTCCAACCTGGAGCTCAGGTGGGGTGGCACGAAGCTGATAGAGGGGGACTACAAGCACCTCAGCTGGCACCATTGCTCCAACCACCTCGGATACCCCCATTGAGAGCAATGTTTGACGGAAACCCTGAGAAATTGGCATTTTTCCTGAACCAGGTCTGGTCCCATCTTCATTGCCATGGGAATAACTACCCAGATGAAGCAGCTCAAGTAGATGTCATTGTGGCTAATCTCAAAGTTGAAGCAGCAGAGTGGGTGACCATCCTCCACAATGAGGACGCCCCTGAGCTAGCCACTCCAGACGCACTGCTGGGGAGTCTTCAGTCGTGTTTTGGAGATCCCGCCCAGAACCAACAAGCAGAAATTGAAGCCAGGAGACTCAGGCAAGGGACCACACTAGTGATCGAGTACATCCACGAATTTTGCAGGATCGCAGCAAGATTGAGCCACTGGTAGATGGGTCACTAATCAGGGGGGAGGCTGCTTCTCTCCTGACTGAACCAGTACAGCTAGAGATGGGGAGCCACCGGGAAACCATCTGCTTTGTGGTTCCCCAAAGATGGCTGAAGAGATGATCCTAGGCTTAGCCTGGTTAGCAAAATGGGGTCCCAGAATTTATTGGGAGAGATCCATAGAAAGAATGGTCATGAGAAGGCAGACCCAGGGGAAGCCCAGCAGGAAGGAAAGCAACTCGAGGAAGTAAAACCAGCTAAGTGCAGCAAGGGAGCATCGGAGGGAGGAGACAGAGAGTGCACTGTTCCCAGAGACTACAAAGACCTGATGGAGGTGTTCAGTGAGAAGGAATGTGATATCCTTCCCCCCCATCGCCCCACAGACTGCTCCATTGAAATCTTGCCTGAGGCAAAACTGCCCAAACCAAAAATGTACTCCATGACTCCAAAGGAGATGAAGGAGCTAAGAACCTATATTGATAAGAACTTGGCAAGGGGTTTCATTCAAGCCGTGAAATCAAGAGTTGCTGCCCCGGTTCTATTTAAAGAAAAGAAAGATGGGTCGCTGAGATTGTGCGTGGATTTTAGGGGGATTAACAGGGTGTGCATGGAAAATATGTACTCCCTACCCCTGATGAAGGACATGCTGGGTCACCTAGCCAAGGGAAAGTTGTTCACCAAGCTGGATTTAAGAGAGGCATATTACCGAGTGAGAATTAAGGAAGGTGATGAGTGGAAGACTACTTTCAACTGCCCCTTGGGGAGTTACCAGTTCAAGGTGATGCCATTTGGACTGCAAGGAGCCCCTGCAGTGTTCATACAACTCATAAATCAGGTGCTACATGAGCACCTCTACAAAGGGGTTTTGGTGTACCTTGACAACATACTTATTTACACTGAGACCAGTCTCTGAGCTGAAGGAAGTCCAGCACAAGTGATGAAATGAAGTTGCTTGGAGAACAGATCGACCACCATCCAAATTACAGTATTCCCCTCACTTTTAGGTAGCTCCACAATAAAATCCATGGCTATCTCCTCCCACGGTCTGGAAGGGTCAGCAACCTTCTGCAATAGTTCAGGACTCTTTCCTGCCAATCTTTTACTGGCTGCACACGTCACACAACTCTCTACATAATCCTCAATGTTTTTCTTCATCTTTAGCCAATTGGGGAGCAGAAGCCTCTGGCTCAGGCCCATCAGCGGGGTCAATCTGGTTGGCTGATCCACTTCTGTCATCACTGTGGCCATAGTGCCCAATGGATACTGGGGCATGAATACCAGTGCTGAGGTCGGGGTAGGAGTCGTCCCCATCTGTGGTCTTGAGCTCTCCTCCCCTGACGTCTAGTCTGCTGAACTGCTGTCTCAGTTGGTCCATCGACTGACTGCCACTCCGGGGCAAGTACTGATTTACCTGCCCCATCCCCTCGGTAGCTCTCGGCTTCCATGATTCCACTCCTCCTTCCCATTCAGGTTTAGGGTGGTACGACCAGAATTCAGCTTCCACAGCTCTCCGCACCTCCTCCCTCCATTTCTCCATCTCAGGCCAGTTGAATACAGTCGCTCCCCCTGTCCATTCCGAGGTTGACTCCTTCCATTCAATCTGCTCCTTGGGTCGAGTTGCAGGAGGAGGGGTCAAGGCACCCCCATTGCTCCAGCAGGGGTCTCTCCTGGTGAAATTGCAACATATGGGGTCCTCCCAGCTGATCCGGACTTCCCTGGGGTTCCGCTGGCTGATCCCGAACCTGATCCAGACATCTCCTGAGTCTTCACTACCTCTCCAATAATTATCAAGGAGGGGCAGGGGCTCAGGACCCCCCCTTTTTGTTGTTAGTTTAAGAGAGCCAGCTTAGTGTCAACCTCCGCCTGAAATCCCCACCAAGAAACACACTGGAGTTGAAAAGTCCTCTAATGTTGCTTTTAATGGGTTGAATCATAGTGGCAAGTTAGAAAGAGAAAACTGGCTCTAAAGGAAAAGCGGGAAGCAGTTAATTAAATGAATCATTCTCCTCCTCTCTCCTCTGACCAGTTAGGTCACAATGTTCAATTAAATCACAGGTATTTCTTGTGAGAAGCCTTCCTCTGTTTGCCTTTCACTTCTCTGCTTTCTCATGATGATAAGCCACCTGTGGGTTCCACTCTGTTGCTCCAGCCCCCCTCCCTACTCTGTAGGCAAGCTAAAAGCATGCAGCAGTCTTAAAGGTAGCCAGGTTCATAGCTTGACACCCACCATATAAAGAGGAGGTGTTCACAGGGAAGGAAGCACTGTGACTAGTAAAACATATTCTAACACAAAATGGTGTTTATCCATGAGGATTCTGAGGAGTGTGTCAAATCAGAGCTGGATCTTTTTCAATTGGCTCCTATGAAAACCAGCATCGAAAATATGTATGTTGAGATTCCACATTTGAGGGGTCGTTGGTGTTCTCTGAACTTGCTTGTTTTCTTGCAGATATTTCATTACCCAAACTAGGTAACATCATCAGTGCTAGTAAGGAGTGCTGTTTGCTGGTAGAGAAGTGCTTAACCATAGTTTCAATTGGGAAAATGTGACCATCCTAGACCAAGCCAAGTCCAAAAATGCCAGGGAATTTCTAGAAGCCTGGCATTCTGACAAATCAGCCATCAATAGACACATAGACATTAACAACATCTACACACTATGCAAAAGAGACTATCACCCAGCCCAAAAAGGAACAAAAAGACCCAAGCACCTCTCCACCAGCAATCAGCACCCAGATCAGCTTAGATTAACTCCAAGGTTAACATCAGACTAACAGTCAAGTAAGCAATACTCCAATCAAGAAACTGCCAAAGAAGCCAACAGCAAACAGCCCAATCAAAGAATCACTAAGATCACCCCCACCAACACTGACAGGCAAGCCACTAGAATATAAACTGACAGCAAACAGCACTCCTTACTAGCACTGATGATGTTACCTTGTTTGGGTAATGAAACATCTGCAAGAAAACAAGCAAGCTCAGAGAGCACCAAGGACCCCTCATTTCAACCCTGAGCTACAAATATTATCCTTTATTAGTACCACATAAGGGCATCAAATGCTTTAGACAGCATGGAAATGGAAAAAATTTGCCTGCAGGGACACTTCCACCAAAGAATAATTTTTCTTCCTGCATTAATGCCTATGACAGCATACCCTACCTACTAGTGTCAGGTACAAACCTCCAATCAACTGCACAGCTGAATGGAAAATAGCCCAAGAAAGTGGGTGAAAAATGATATGGCTTATGATCACAGACACACACCTCAGATTAAGCAAATACCTGCACACCATAGCAAACCTCAAAAAACAGTTGGAAACTCCTTAAACTCAATCCCAGAACCAAAGAAACACCAGAGCCTGAATTGATGGTCAACATGTCCAGCTGCCCATTATCCACTGCAGAACACAGGACCACTGCAGAACACAGGATCCTACAAAAAGGACTCAACTATAATACAGGTGATGCCAATCACCTAGAATTTTTTGCAGCCCTAGAAAGGACATTTAAAACCACTAAACTCACCACAGAAGTCCATGAAAACATTAGACAAAGCATCATTCCACAGATCAGAAGAAGACAAGAACAGAATCAGCTTACAGCAGAAGACAAAGCAGTCTTCAGAAACCTAAAAAAGGACCAGAACATCATCATCTTCCATGCAGACAAAGGCCGAGCCACAGTTATTATGGACAGAGCACAATACCTACAAAAAGCAAAAGAAACACTGGGGGACAAAGAAACCTACACCCCAGTCAACACCAACACAATACAAAAACTAGACAACCAGATCAAGAGAGGTCACAGTGACCTCACTAAGAAAGGCCAAATTACCAAAGAGGAACAGTGGCGGATGAGAAGCAGTAGACCCATCCTCCCACGATTCTACAGATGCCCCAAAATACACAAACTGTAAGGACCCACCCCAATTTGCATCTTAAGAAGACAGAACTCTTGGAATAGTTCTTCCAACAGGCATCCTTTATTAAGAGAAAATGGTTGCAGGCGTTCTAGGCAGGACTTGGGGTCCAAGCTCTCCCATTCAAGGTTTTAAGGGGTTCCCCAGTAGCCCCACCCAATCACCCCCTTCTTCCAGCGACAGTCTCAGGCATTACATTCCCACCCCCTTTTCCTTACTGCCGGCGGGAGGGAGACTTCAGAGAGGAGTACATGAAAGGTAATAGCCCCATTGTTATGGTTAGTCCTTTTGGTGATATCCACATCCAGTCCCTTTGAAGTGTACTGAAGGAAGTGAGGGCCATAAAACCCCTTTGTTAACCCCACTTCCCTTCATCGTATGACAGAATCCAGAGAAGGCAGAAATGGGGTTTTCTATAGTTGATAACTAGAGATGAAATATAATTGGATTCTGACATCCTGCCCCCTTAAAAATAAGATAGATCCACCTGAAAGAAAATAAAACAGGTATAAAAGTTAGTCAGGCTTGTTAGGATACTCTGTGTGAAACTTCTTTAATAGCTTCGGGGCTCTGACATGACGTTTATGGACCCACTCGTTTTGTGAGGCAGGGAGGTGTTTCCAGGCAACTAGGTACTGAGTCGCTCCATGATATCTCCTAGAGTCAAGGATTTCCTTTATTTCGAAGTGTTGTTCGCCCTCCACCATGATTGGAGGTGGTGGTGGTGGGGGGGGATTTTTGGCCGTAAAGATGACTGACGCTCTCTTTTCAGCAAGCTGCAATGAAAAATTGTGTGTATTTGCCTGAGATTTTTGGGTAATTCTAATTCTACTGTTACTGGGTTTATGATTCTTTTAATTGGAAAAGGCCCTATATATTTTGGTCCAAGATTTTACAGGGCTGTAGGGACTTTAGGTATTTTGTAGATAAGTACACCATTTCTCCTATAATGAATGGTGTAGGCTCAACCCTTTTTTTATCGGCTTGTGCTTTGTATGCCTGCCTAGCTTCATCTAGTGCTTTTCTAACTATTGGCCAGGTGTTTTGTAATTGTTTCATCCATTCTTTCAGTGATGGGATCGTTGGTTCGTTTGGGGTTAATTCTGGCATGGGGTTGAAACTTTGACCGGTGGCTATTTGAAAAGGAGTGTAACCTGTGCTGGAGTGGACTGCATTATTGTAGGCAACTTCTGCAAAAGGGAGTAAGTCCGCCCAATCGGTCTGTTGGAAATTAAGAAAACATCTTAAATATTGCTCAAGTACTGAGTGACAACGTTCTGTTTGTCCATCCCTTGTGGGTGATGGCTAGATGTCAGTCCCTGAGTGGTTCCTAAAAGGGATAAAAATTCCTTCCAAAATGCAGACGTAAACTGCACTCCCCTATCAGAGATGATGCGTTGGGGTGCCCCATGCAATCTGTAAATGTGCTGGATGAAAAGTTTCTCTAAGGCTTTTGCGGTGGGAATCTTTTGGCAAGGGATAAAGTGCACCTGTTTGGAAAACAAGTCTGTGACCGTCCAGACAACAGTATTCCCATTGCTTTCTGGCAATTCCACTATAAAATCCATGGCTATTTCCCTCCAGGGGGCTGAGGGATTTGCCACTGTTTGTAATAGTCTTGGTGATTTCCCTTGCAACCTCTTTGCAGTTGCACATTTTGGGCAGCTGGCCACGTAGCTTTCTATGTCCTTTTTTATGGATGGCCACCAAAATTGCCGTTTAATTAAGTGTAAAGTTTTTACAAATCCAAAATGCCCTGCTGATTTTGTGTCATGGCAAAGCTGCATGAATGTGACTCTTTGGGTTGTTGGTATATATAACTTTTCCCCTACCCAAGGCAACCCGTCTCTCATTGTGCACACATTTTTGTTTTTCTGGAACCATTCATCTGTTTCCAAACTTTTCCGGAATTCAATTCCAGTTTGGCTGTCCAGTTGTGGTTTTAATTTAGCTTGGGTTCTGGTGGTTACTGGTGCTGCCAGTTGTGACTCTGCCATCATTGGTTTAGAGTCTGTGGCTCGCGTGCTGTTATATAGGGGCATGCGAGACAGTGTATCTGCCAAGAAGTTCTTTCTTCCCGGTAAATGTTTGAGCTTAAATTGGAACTGGTGAAAATGCTGGGACCAGCGGGCTTGTTTGGGATTGAACTTCCTGGGTGCTTTCAGGGCTTCCAAATTTTTGTGATCAGTCCACACCTGGAAGGGGATTTTGTTACCTTCCAGGAACTGGCGCCACGTGAGTAATGACCAACGTATCCCGTATGCTGTTCTGTTTCCGTGAGTTTCTTGGATGTATATGCACAGGTTTGCAATACCCCTTCATCGTTTTCTTGTAATAGAACAGCCCCCACTGCCACATCACTTGCATCCACCTGTATTATGAAGGGCTTGTCCATGTCTGTGTGCCTCAGTACTGGTTTGGCAGAAAAAAGTCTCTTTAATCTCTCAAATGCTGCTTGGCACTCCATTGTCCATGTTAGTGGCTGGCTAGGTTTTACTGAGGATGCTCCCTTCGTTTTTAGTAATTTTGTGAGGGGCAGGGCTATCTGGGCAAATAAGGGGATGAATTGGCAGTAAAAGTTTGCAAAGCCCAGGAAACTTTGTAGTTGCTTTCTTGTGCGGGGTGGTGCCCAATCTAATACTGCTTTGACCTTCTCTGGGTCCATTTCAATGCCCTGGGGGGATATGCGATAACCTGGGTAGTCTATCCTTTCCTGGTGGAATTCGCATTTCGAGAGTTTGGCATATAGGTGGGCAGCTCGCAGTTTCTTTAAAACCGCTCTGACTAGGTTGACATGTTCCTCTTTTGTTTCGGTGAAGATAAGAATGTCGTCTAAGTAAACAAGGACCCCCTTAAACAGGTGCTCCCTTAGAACATCATTGATTAATTGCATAAATACTGCGGGGCCCCCTTGTAATCTAAATGGCAAGACTTTGAATTGATAGCACCCCATGGGGCAGTTAAATGCGGTCTTCCATTCATCCCCTTCCTTAATTCTCACACGATAGTAAGCTTCCCTTAGGTCTAGTTTAGAAAAAATTTTCCCTTTCGAGAGGTGTGACAGCATGTCTTTCATGAGGGGCAGAAGGTATAGGTTGCTTTCACTGATTGTATTCAGGGCCCTATAATCCACGCATAAGCATAAAGAGCCATCCTTCTTCTCTCTAAAGAGGACCGGGGCAGCCACTTTAGGCATGGCTGGCTCAATGAACCCCCTTTCTAGGTTTTTTTATGAATCTTTCCATTTCCTCCTTCTCCTTTGGGCTCATGGAGTATAATCTGGGCTTCAGGAGTTTTGCCCCAGGCTTGAATTCAATGGCACAGTCTGTGGGTCGGGGGGGGGGGGAGCTCATCCGCCCTCTCCTCACTGAAAACCTCAGCAAGGTCTCTTTATTCCTCTGGTATTTCTGGTGGTCCCTTTCCCTCTCCCATGGATGCTTTTTCTATTCTTGATTCTGGTAGCCCCCCTTGGGATTTTAAGTCCATAGAGTCCCCCTTCAGGAATTTGATTTCTGTCGCCCTCCAATTCACCCAGGGGTTCCATTTTTTTTAACCATTCCATCCCTAGGATCATTGGGCATTCCATGCCTGGGGTCACCACAAACGTTATGTCCTCCTCATGTTTGCCCAGGGAGAGGTGTATTGCTAGGGTAGCTGGCACCCCCCCTGCTATGGATCCATCTAACTGGCCAAATGAGATTGGTTGTTCCAGTCTCCTCGACAGAATGCCTAGATTCCCCACTAGTGTCGGGCTAATGAGGCAGCAGGTGCAGCCAGAGTCTATTAAGGCTTTTACCTTCACGGCTTCGGGCATGGGGGGAATTAATATAGTCACTGTCTTGAGGATGGGTGCGATGCGTCCACTTTCCAGGGGTTCACCCTCCGAGCTGTCATCTGAGGCGTCCACCGGCCCTGTGGTGTAGGCTGGAGTTCTTTCCCCCTGATGAGCAGAGGTAGGGGATTCCACAATCTCCATCATTCTCATGGCTGTTTCTTTTGGCTTAGCTGGAGACTTTCTGGATTTGCTGATCGGAGATTTGTCTGGGTTGTGCTGGGGGGCTTTTGAGCGGCATTCTACAGCTCAATGCCCTTCTCTTCCGCACTTGAAACACCTCATTTGCTCCTTGGCTGTAGCCAATGGTTTCACTAGTTTGTGTGTCAACTCAGGCGGGGAGCGGCTCCATTGTTTTCCTCGGCGGTGTCTCTTCAATATGTCGATCTCTGCTTCCTCTGCCAAGATGTACCATTCCTCAAGTTGGTGTGGGTCCCCTCGGGGCAGGCAAGCATCATATAGGTCATAATTTAGTCTGTCTTTGAAATGGCTAAGGAGAATGTCTTCTGGCCAGTTCAGTTTGCTGGCAATGGCCCGGAATTCTTGTGTATATTCGGCCACCCGGCATTTGCCTTGCCCCATCGTTTTTATCCTTTCGCGAGCTTTGCGATCAGCCAGGGGGTCTTCAAATCACCTTTTCAGAGAGGACATGAAACGGTTGAAGTCGTTGAGCTCTGGGGCATTGGAATCGTGCAAGTTCACCACCCAATCTGCAGCCGGTCCGTCCAGGGCAGATTGCCCAATCCGGATGCGGGCTTTGTCACTGGGGATGTCCTGCCCATATTCCTCCATGTAGCTGAGGACTTGGGTTAGGAAAAACCCCAAGCATGTTGGCTCCCCTTTGAATTTCACATCCAACGGCGGACATCTTGGAATGGATCGGTGCCTCCGTTGTTGGTGGTAGTGTCTTCCATCCAGATCGCCATCTGTGGTTCGGCAGGGGGTGGGGACTACTGGAGGTGACGCAGCAGTTAGAGTGCAGTACTGCAGGCCACTTTAGCTGACTGTGTTCAGCAGGTCAGCGGTTCAAATCTCACCGGCTCAAGGTTGACTCAGCCTTCCATCGTTCCGAGGTAGGTAAAATGAGGACCCAGATTGTTGGGGGCAATGTAAATATATATATACATTGCTTACTGGTGTACACCGCTTAGAGAGTGCTTGCACTTAAAGCAGTATATAAGTCTCATAAATAAATAAATAAATCAGCAGATGTCCCCGGGGTTGCAGGTTCCACTTCCCCCTCTGTGTCTCTCCCTTTGCGGCTCCAGGAGCTGGGGCGGCCGTAGGGCTCAGGATTCTCCTCTCCTAGGGAGCTGAGAGTTCTCTTCATCAGGTCAATAGCTTTCTCTAGGATCCAGTCCGAGTACGGTGCCCAGCTCCCTTCCTCTTCACTTGCGTGCAGGGATTTCTCCATATCCTGCTTCCATTCTGGCTGCTTGGCCCCCCGTCTCAGGGTCACCTTTCTTTATTTCTTTTCCCCCTTGCCTTTCTTTCCAATGCCCATTGACCAGCGAGGCTTGTGGTCCCGTGTCTCCACCACTTCTCCTGAGGAATCTGACCTCTCGGATCATGACATCTGGCAAGGTTTCAGTCGGGGCAGCGGCTCCCTTTCTGGGGAGTTTTCCCTCTTTCTTGCTCCATTGTCTGACATGGTAATTTTTGCAAAAATCCCCCAGCAAGGGTCTCCCTTCCAGGTGGATTAATTTTGCAAGTCCTGTCTAATGTAACGACCCACCCCACTTTGCATCTTAAGAAGACAGAACTCTTGGAATAGTTCTTCCAACAGGCATCCTTTATTAAGAGAAAATGGTTGCAGGCGTTCTAGACAGGACTTGGGGTCCAAGCTCTCCCATTCATGGTTTTAAGGGGTTCCCCAGTAGCCCCACCCAATCACCCCCTTCTTCCAGCGACAGTCTCAGGCATTACATTCCCACCCCTTTTCCTTACTGCCGGCAGGAGGGAGACTTCAGAGAGGAGTACATGAAAGGTAATAGCCCCATTGTTATGGTTAGTCCTTTTGGTGATATCCGCATCCAGTCCCTTTGAAGTGTACTGAAGGAAGTGAGGGCAATAAAGCCCCTTTGTTCACCCCCCTCCCTTCATCGTATGACAGAATCCAGAGAAGGCAGAAATGGGGTTTTCTATAGTTGATAACTAGAGATGAAATATAATTGGATTCTGACACAAACCTGGCATATTCCTCCATCCAATTCTATTGTCATGGTTCCGATAGATGAAACCAGTTAAAAGAACTTCAAGGCAAGAAAATCTTCCTTAAAGAACATTTTATTAGGAAAAAAAATATCGGCACTTACATAGTTGAACCCAAAACTGAAAGTTCCCTCCCCTGATACAAAGTTACAAGTTGCAATTCCCACCCCAAACTAAGCTGTCATGCATCACATTCTCCAATTGCAAATAAACGCGGGCTTTTCTCCCCCACCCTCTTGCCGCCAAAATTCTTTACTCACATTGACCTTGAGTATAACTGCAGCTGCATTTGTTATGAATAACTAAGAATGCCCATTCTTCTCCCTCCCCCCTTAGTCTGTCTATGTGAAAATCCCCAACTATAGAGTGAAAAGTTACAATGAAATACAAAGTAAAATGGCTACAATTTCTTCTGTTGTCACAATGCTGACATTTGGCCCCTCTTAACGAAAGGAGAAATCCTGTAATACAAAAAAAGACCTAAATCAGTGGTGGCGAACCTTTTAGAGACCGAGTGCCCAAACGGCAACCCAAAACCCACTTATGTAACACCAGGTGCCGGGGGCGTGGCCACTGAGTGGGTATGGTTGGGAGTGGCCAGGGTGGGCGTGGCCACCTCGATGTTGCTCCTGGGGAAGGATGCCTGTGGGGGCCGGGCAGGATTGGAAGAGATCCAGGGGTTCTCTGGCTGGTGGGGCAGTGGATAGGAGGCTCGTCCTGTAGGGTGAGGTGAGGGAAGCTGCAGGGCAAGGGTGCCATTGCCGTGGGGCAAGGCAAGGCAAGGCAGGGGCTGGTTGCAGACAAAGGGCAGCTCCGGTGAGGAGGAAGAGGGTTTAATCAAGCTTAGCAACTGGAGTGGGGATCCCCCCAAAAAACAAACATGCTTCATGGGTAACCTCAAAGCACGACAGAAGAGACCAAAACCTGCTGCAACCACCCAGCAGATGGGAGGGGAATAAAAACCAAACAGCCCCCCCAATCCTCAACAGAAATGCTCACAACAACGAAAGCCTCGGACAGGGACAGGGGGAAGAGTGTGGGCAGGAAGATGTCTTGCTCAGCTGATGGCTTGGGGGGGGGAAGGGGGCAGCTACACCCCCTCCCAAACACTGCCCTCTCACAAAAGTAGGATGAAAACTCCAAAAAGCAACAAGGAAAAAAAGTTAAAACAGAAGAGTGTCTCAGGATGGTTTTCTTCCCCACTTCCTTCTAGCTGCAGTTTAAATATGTAAAGACCACAAACGAAAAAACTTGGCTTTCTCGTTTTAATTCAGAAGGCAGGAATGGGAGGATTGGGGGTGGGGGGTTGTTTGTTTCAAAGGAAGGGAGGAATGCTAGGCAGGCAACTTCTCCCCGGCCCCTGGAGGAGGTAAAAGGGGCCAGATCCTGATCCCCCCACCCAACCCTGCTCTCGCTGGCTGGCTGGCTGGCTCCATGGCCCTGCCTGGCTTACCAGAGCCTGCCCGGGCCGCCGCCGCCTCCACTGCCGCACACAAGGCTTGGCAGGCAACTTCTCCCTGGCCCCTGGACAAGGTAAAAGGGGCCAGATCCCGATGTCCCCACCGAACCATGCTCTTGCTCGCTCATCCCTGCTCGTCCCTGCCTGGCTTACCAGTGCATGCCTGGGCCGCCGCCTCTGCCATGCACGTGGCTGAGCAGGCAACTTCTCCATGGCCCCTGGAGGAGGTAAAAGGGGACAGATCCTGATCCCCCCACCGACCCCTGCTCTCGCTGGCTGGCTGGCTGGCTGCTGGCTGTTCTTCCGCAGCCCCGACCCAACCCTTGCAGAGCCCCGACCTGGTTCTTGACCTCCGCCCGGCTTGTTCCACGGCCTCATGGCAGTGGCATTGGGCAGAAAGCAGCAAAAGGAGCTTGCTGAGGATCGAGCCGTGTTTGCCGCCGCCGCCCTTGGAGCCAGTGATCAACAGGGCCCCGTCACGGGAGGACTCGGGGACGCTGGAGTTGAGCCCTACGAAGCCCACCTTCTTCTCGCCTGAGCTGCCAGATATATGCCCCCGTTGCGACTTCTGCAGTGGTGCCAGCACGGAGGGCGATCCCATGCGTGAGGTGACAACTACGCACGGCAGAGGCGCTGCTCGGGGCCGGAGGGGAGGCGGGCAGATTGCGGGTGCTGCCGCTGCCAGCGCCCACAATCTGCCCGGCCTCCCCTCCGGCCCTGAGCAGTACCTCTGCCGTACGTGGCTGTCCCATCATGCCTGCGATCGGCCTCCGCACCGGCACCGGCAATCTCCTTGGCCTCCCCTCCACTTGCTTTGTGCAGCTCCTCCTGGGCCCCCCACACCCACCGTTAACCCTCCCGCCACCATGCAGGGTAAGGGGGGCAGGGGGACGGCCTACCTGTGATGACAGCTTCCCTGCTCTGGGGTCCTCTCCTTTCACAGCCTCCACCTGGCAGCCGGGACACCGCCCGGCTGAAGCTGCGGACAACGGCTTCTCTGCCCTCGGCCGGTCTGTGATCCCACTTGCCCAGTGGGGAATCGGCGGATTGCTTTCCATGCCAGGGTGGGGCTGGGCTGGACTGGGCACGGGCAGCTGCATTCCATTTCTCCATCGCTTCTCAGCCTTCGCCACATGTTTGTGGGACAAAAAAAAGTTCTCTCCCACAAACATGTGGCGAAGGCTGAGAAGTGAATGGAGAAATGGAATGCAGCTGCCTGTGCCCAGTCCAGCCCAGCCCGGAAAGTGATCTGCCAATTCCCTGCCTGGCAGGTGAGATCACAGACCGGCTGAGGGCAGGAAAGCCGTTGTCCCCGGCTTCGGTCGGGTGGTATCCCGGCTGCCAGGCAGAGGCCGTGAAAGGAGAGGACCCCGGAGCAGGGAAGCCATCATCGCAGGTAGGCCGCTCCCAGCCCCCTGCGCCTTTCGCTGCCGCCATAGCCCCACGAGGCTGAGGCGAGGCAGCCCCACCCTCCCCCGTCCGCCATTACCACTCTGCTTGCTGCCGTCACCGAACAAGGCCAAGGCAAGGCACCCCCTGCCTCTGGCCACCCCTCCTCCTCCTCCACCCCTGTGTGGCCAGCCGCTGAAACTTAACGCTGTCGTGCTTGCTTGCTTGCTCGCTCACTGTCCGCTCCCACTCGTGCTCACTCTCTCACTGTCTGCAGCAAATGCTGCTTCCACTGAAAGTTGCTCCCTTTATAGCCTCTTGCCTATTCCCAGACTGCGCATGCGGAAAGTGCACATGCGCAGCTCTGCAGAAAGCTGTGCATGCACGGAGAGGAGGAGGGAGCAGCTCGGCCCAGCAATGGCTCGCGTGCCAGCAGAGACGGCTCTGCGTGTCAAGCCCCACGGGGCTTGCCAGTCTTTGGTAGGGGGGGGGGTACCTCAGAACACAGCCAACCGCCGCTGCACGCTGCCCTGATGCCACATGCCACCCTGCCCTGGCCGATACCAGCAAAGACTGACCCTCGCCGCCCCGCTGATCAGCTGTGAGTCAGAAGCCGAAGGGGCGTCGCTGAGAGTAGCTGACACCCGGTAAATCACCGTGACACCGATGCCGGGCGGTGGAGGGGGCCGCGCACAGCCGAGCCTCTGGGGACAAGACCAGCTGTGCAGCAGGAGCCCAGGAGACCAGCTGAGCAAAACAGCGAACAAACCTGCCTGCAGCTGAAGGAGATCCGGCAAGGAGCCACGAAGAGACGGAAGGGCCAGAGAACAACAGAGGCAGCGTACTGGCAGACAGCTCCATCTCAGACAAACGGGAAGAGGGACCACAGGGAGGGGCTGATTTAGGGGAAGGGCAGGGCCAAACAGACGGGGCTTTAAGGGTAGTGAGGCGGATGGTAGTTAGCAGCTGGAGGGTGGGGTTTTGGGTGTGGCACGGTTATATGAAGCACTGGGAGCAAACCACTCCCAGTGCTGACTTTGTTTGTTAAGGATTAAAACCCTGACTTGCACCTCATACCTGGATTCCTGTGATCTTTTCAACTAGACGATGACGGACAGGCGTGATAGTAAGTCAGCACTCCATTCCATTATGCTTGCTACTCCTTGCCCTTACCCCAGGCTGAGGGAATGGCGGAGGGCAAACAGGACATTCCCCGGGTGGAGGAGGCTGCACCAGCTGAGGCAGGGGCTCCTGCTGCCGTAACCGAAGCCCAAGAGACTCAACCAGTGGTGAGGCCAAAGTTTACACAGGCCACTGCCCCTTTGGGTGAGGCCCAGGAAGCCACTGCCACAAAAGCCGGGGGGGGGGGGAAGTGGTGGCAGAGCCCTGCTTTGGTGAACCTGGAGACCGGCCGGGCTAGCACACCCCCAGCCAGGCTGTCTCTCATGGGCTGGCGGGAGAGGCGAGTGACCGGGGATGAGGATGATGAATGGAGCTACTCAACCGCCCCCGGCAAGTACACCATGGAGGTGCTCTGTGATCAGTTTGGTGAGGCCGGGTACCACGGGGCGTCCTCGCGGCAGCGGATGGATGAGTCGTCCGGGCACACCGAGTCCTCCTGTTTCCGGCTCAGCAGTCCAAGGCTTCAATTGCCACTGTCGGTGAGCGTGTCTACGACTGGGGCCTCTGGGGCTGGGACAACAGGGACGCAGCCCCAAGCGGTATGGCTGGGGAGATCAGGGGGTGATGTTTGGGGACCACCCGTGGGCAGACCACCATGGGATCTTGGCACGGGTCCCGGACCCAGAGGATCAACATCTCCAGATGCAGCTGGTAGCATGGGGCACCCCGTGGCCCCGTGGGGGCCGGGTCATACATGCCCCCCCATACCCATCTCGTTTGATGGGAACCCCGACAGGCTGGCCATGTTTCTGAGCCATGTGATCAGTCACCTAGACTGCTATGCCCATCTGTATCCATCCCAATGGGCGATGATGGTAGCAATTACACCAGGGCTACAGGGGGAGGCAGCGGCATGGGCTGCTGACCTCTATAGTGACCATGCCCAGGAGTTGGGTAATGGGGGCATGTTCCCGGAAGCACTGCATGCTCGGTTCAAGGATGTGTCACGTCTCCAGAGGGCCGAGGCGGAGCTTCTGTCGCTGAAGCAACAGGGCCGAACCGTAGCAGAATATGTCCGGGACTTCCGAAGGTTGGCGGGCCGGCTCAGCTCGTCATGGCCAGAACGGTTGCTGGTCCATCAGTTCTGGGTGGGCCTCAACCAGGAACTACGCCAGGCCTGCATATACAGGGGTGTGCCAAACCGCCTGCGGGAGTGGTTCCGGGTGGCGGTGGACCTGGACACGGGGCTCAGGGAGGTCCGGAAAGGAGGAGACACCGGTCGGCCCCAACAGCCAGTGGGGAGGCCGTGAGACGGTGAACAGGGCCAGCCGGTTGGCGTATCCAGAGCTTCTGGTCCTCCCGGCGGGCCCTCCTTCTGCTGCTTTCGATGCAATCAGCCAGGCCACCGGGCGGTCGAGTGCCCAGCTCCTGCCCCTCGGAGCCCCGCGACAACCGGAGGGACCACTCCAACACCAAAGAAAGGCCCGGAAAAGTCAAGAGTCAGTTTGGCTAGAGCTCGGCGCTCATTGGGAGGTCCTACGCTTTATTGTTGCTCCGTCTATGACCGAGGCGGTGATCCTCGGCCTTGCTTGGTTGGATAAGTGGGGCCCCACCATTTGGTGGGAGGGTGGTTACCGTAGGTTACACCTTGGGGTTGGGCCCCAACCGCCCAGACCCAGCTCTATGAAACAGGCCCCGGTGTCCGCGGCCACAGAGGGGGGAGAGGCACCCTTCCCAGATGTATACAGTGACTTGGCCGAGGTGTTTAGCGAGAGGGAGTGCAATCATTTACCACCTCACCGTGTGACGGATTGCGCAATCAAAATCAAACCGGGAGCCAAATTACCGAAGCCCCAAATGTACGCCATGGCACCGAAAGAGCTCGAGGAACTACGGCGGTTCATCGATCACAACCTGGCAAGAGGGTTCATTCAACCGGCCCGTTCCCGGGTTGCTGCCCCAGTCCTGTTCTGGGAAAAGAAGGACGGCACACTTCGCCTGTGTGTCAACTTCCGAGGCCTGAATGCAGTGTGTGTCGAACATCTATACCCCCTCCCCCGATGAAGGACCTACTGGCCCAGTTGGGCAAGGGACGGGTGTTTACCAAACTGGACCTCCGGGAGGCGTACTACAGGGTGTGGATGCGACACGGAGATGAGTGGAAGACAGCATTTAACTGGCCCACTTGGCAGTTTCCAATACCAGGTGATGCTGTTTGGGTTAAAGGGAGCCCCTGCGGTGTTCATGCAACTAATCAACCAGGTGTTGCATGAACACCTCTACCGCGGGGTCCTTGTGTATCTCAATGACATCCTCATCTACACTGCCACGTTGGAGGAACATATTTGCCTCGTACGACAGGTGTTACAGAAGCTCCTTGCTGCTAAATTGTACGTGAAACTGTCGAAATGTGAATTTCACCAGGACCGTCTGGACTACCTTGGGTATCGGATTTCGGGGGACGGGGTGGAAATGGATCCCCACAAGGTACAGGCGGTCTTGGACTGGCATGCTCCCAGAACCCGTCGACAGCTACAGAGCTTTTTGGAGTTTGCTAACTTCCACCAGCAATTTATCCCTTCATTTGCCACTGTAGCCTACCCCCTGACGGAGCTGTTGTGAACAAAACAGCTAACTACTAAACCACGGCCTGGCCAACCATTAGAGTGGACCATGGTCTGTCAGAGGGCTTTCGAGGATCTCAAAGCCCTCTTTGCCAAAGAACCTGTGCTGCTTCACCCAAACCCCAACGCCCCTTTCGTAGTACAAGCCGATGCCAGTGACGTGCCTGTTGGGGCCGTGTTACTCCAGCGGAATCACCAGGGGGCACTACAACCTTGTGCATACACATCCCGGAAATTCACCGCAACCGAAAGGGGGTGGGCTATTTGGGAAAAGGAGGAATTCGTTGTTCGGTGGGCATTGGAAACATGGCGACATCACCTGGAGGGCGCGGCACTGCTGTTCAAGGTGTGGACCGACCACAGAAACCTCGAAGCATTACAAAAACTACGGTGCCTGTCGCCTAAGCACGTTAGATGGGCTCAGTACTTTGCTCATTTTCGCTTTGCTCTGAAATATGTGCCAGGAGGTAGAAACTTTCTCGCGGATGCTTTATCTTGCATGCCGCAATACCATAGTAAGAGGGAGGAGGTGGTGCAGGTGATTATGCCACCCTATAACCAAGGGATAGCTTGCATATCATCATGTATGTTGAACGTAGCACTCCCAGAGCTACGAGCAGCTGTATTGGACGACGGGTGGCTATGGGGCCATCTGGGACTGTTGACTCAGAGAGAAGGGCTGGCTTGGAAGGGTGATAAACTCTATATTCCCGAAAGCTTACGACAGACTGTCCTCCAGTGGTGCCATGACACCAAACAGGCCAGACATTTCGGGTTCCTAAAGACGTTACACCTGGTGCAGCGACAGTTCTGGTGGCCCCTAATGAAACCCGAAGTGGAAACGTACGTAAAGAACTGCCACATTTGTGCTACTTCAAAACCCCGTGTGGGAAAGCCAATGGGATTATTGCAAAAAGTAGCTGACCCAGCCCATCCCTGGGAGGAAATCGCTATGGACTTCATAGTCGAACTACTACGGAGCCGGGGATACACTGTGATATGGACAGTTATCGACCTTTTCTTGAAGAAGGCTCATTTTGTTCCCTGAAAGGGGTTACCGTCGGCCCAGCGACTGGCCAGGCTTTTCATACAGCATGTCTACCATCTTCATGGAGTGCCCCGACGTGTAATCTCAGACAGGGGGGTGCAATTCACGGCGCACTTTTGGCGTGCATTCCTTCAACTGGTAGGGTCGTCTCAGGGCCTCAGCTCCGTGTACCACCCCAGTACCAATGGGGCTGTGGAGCAGGCAAATGCTATGGTGGAATGCTACCTCCGCAGTTACGTCACATACCAGCAAACGGACTGGGTAGACCTTTTGCCGTTTGCTGAGGTGGCGTACAATAATACCATGCACAGTAGCACTGGGTTTGCCCCTTTTCTGGTGGTACATGGAGTGGAGTTTGTACCCATCCCGGAATGGCCTCAGGGAACGGGCACACCACATAACCTCCAATCATGGATGTCACAGGTAGCGGGGTTGTGGGGATGTGTGAAGGACGCTCTGGCCCAGGCCAAAGTGGCTGTAAAAGCCCAGGCTGACAAAAAGAGGGCGGTCCACAAGCCTTTCCGGGTGGGGGATTGGGTATATCTGTCAACGAAGTACCTCCGACTGCGGCTACCCTGCAAGAAACTAGGCCCTAAATACGTAGGGCCTTTCCAGATAGTTAGGGTGATCAACCCAGTAATGGTGCGGTTACGATTGCCTCCATTCCTGGGAAAAATACACCCCGTGTTTCATGGGAGTTTATTAAAGCCGGTCCATGGGGTCCCTGCTGGCTCTAATGCACCAGGGCCGATAGCCGGGTCGCATTATGAAGTACAGGATATTGTTGATTCATGGGTCCACCATGGCAACTTACAGTATCTTGTTCGGTGGAAGGGGTACCCCCTTTCCGAGGCATCCTGGGTTGAAGTGGCAGATGTGCATGCTCCCCGACTCATACGGGCATTTCACCATAGATGTCCGGGGAAGCCGGATAGTAACAACTGTGGAATGGTAGATTCACCAATCTCTCTTTACCTTCCAGGTGGAGACGTGGTAGAGGGGGCCGCATGTCAAGCCCCACGGGGCTTGCCAGTCTTTGGTGGGGGGGTACCTCAGAACACAGCCGACCACAGCTGCACGCCGCCCTGACGCCACATGCCACCCCGCCCTGGCTGATACCAGCAAAGACTGAGCCTCGCCGCCCCGCTGATCAGCTGAGCGTCAGAAGCCGAAGGGGCATCACTGAGAGTAGCCGACGCCCGGTAAATCACTGTGACGCCGATGCCAGGCGGTGGAGGGGGGCATGCACAGCTGAGCCTCTGGGGATGAGACCAGTTGCACAGCAGGAGCCCAGGAGACCAGCTGAGCAGCGGGGCCGGGTGCCGCGGGGCGCAAAACACCAAACAAACCTGCCTGCAGCTGAAGGAGAGCTGGCAAGGAGCCACGAAGAGACGGAAGGGCCAGAGAACAACAGAGGCGGCGTGCCGGCAGACAGCTCCATCTCGGACAAATGGGAAGAGGGACGACAGGGAGGGGCTGATTTAGGGGAAGGGCAGGGCCAAACAGACGGGGCTTTAAGGGTAGTGAGGCGGATGGTAGTTAGCAGCTGGAGGGTGGGGTTTTGGGCATGGCACAGTTATATGAAGCACTGGGAGCAAACCACTCCCAGTGCTGACTTTGTTTGTTAAGGATTAAAACCCTGACTTGCATCTCGTACCTGCGTTCCTGTGATCTTTTCAACTAGACAACGACGGACGGGCGTGATACTGTGTGCCGCCTGTGGCACGCGTGCCATAGGTTCGCCACCACGGACCTAAATCAAGAACCCCCCCTGGGTTTATTTGGATGCTTATCATAAAATGTACGAATAAGCCTATCTGCATTTACATCAGTACGTTTTACCCAAGTAGCTTCTGACAACGGATAACCTTTCCATTGTACCAAGTACTGCAATTTTCCCTTGTACAGTCTAGTGTCTAAAATCCACTTCACTTCATAGTGGGTCTGTCCTACTATGACCAGGGGCCCAGGGGCTTTCTTGGGAGGGGGTCTCAGTGTCGACCCTCTATAAGGCTTCAGTAAACTACAGTGAAAAACGGGATGAATCTTTCCCAAGATTCAAGGGAGCTTTAACCTCACAGTCACTGGATTCAAAATGCTTATGATGGGAAAAGGTCCCAGAAATTTCCTGCTGGGTAATCTGAGTCTCAAATATTTTGTGGATAGATACACTTTTTCCCCCACCTGGAATTTTTGGTGAGGAGCCCTTTTCTTGTCAGCTTGTTTTTTGTACGTTTTTGAGGCTTTTTCTTAAGCCTTCTTTGCATCGTCCCAAATTCCCTTCCATGAAGACACTCATTAATCTAAAGTCTGAATGGCAGGTGGTTCTTGGGGGTATTCAGGTATTGGGACGAAATCCCTTCCGGTGGCAACCTTAAATGGTGTGAGCCCCGTGCTACTGTGGATGGTGTTGTAAGTCACTTCAGCGAAGGGCAAGAGATCAGCCCAGTTCGCTTGCTGGTAGTCTACGTAACACCTAAGGTATTGCTCCACCATTGAGTTCACTTTTTCAGCCGCCCCATTCATAGACGGGTGAAAAGCTGATGACAACCCTTGTGAAGAACCAATCAGTTTTAGAAAACTTCTCCAGAATTTGGCTGTGAACTGCACCCCCTGTTGGAAATTATTCTCTTAGGAACGCCGTGCAGTCGATAAATATGTTTAAGAAACAGCTTAGCCAGTTTCTGCACCGAAGGGAGACCTGGGCAGGCAATGAAATGAGCCTGTTTTGAAAAGAGATCAATCACAGTCCATATTACCATATTCCCCCTACTTTCCGGTAATTCGATGATAAAGTCTATAGCAATTTCTTCCCATGATTGGGAAGGGTCAGCAACAGGCTGCAATAGTCCAGGGGGGGTTCCTGGAATTCTTTTCATCATAGCACACACTGCGCAGCTTTTTACATAATTCTCTACATCCCCCTTTAAACCTGGCCACCAAAACTGCCTCCATACCAAATGCAATGTTTTCAAATAGCCAAAGTGACCAGCCTGCTTTACATCATGGCTTCGCTGGAGTGCTTGCAAATGGAGAGATTCAGGCAAATATAACTTCCCTCCTTTCCAAGCCAAGCCATCTCTGTGGATCAGGATGGCTTGGTGGTCTTTGATCCACTGGTCTTTGATCAGTTCTTGTTTTAGTTTCATAACAAGAGATTCATCAGAGTTAGAAGAAGCAGTAGGATGAGGGTCTCGTGGAGTCACCTGGGAAACGAGCTGCAGTGCTGACATGATGGAATCCACAATCTGTTCATGTTGGCTTTTGTATTGCGGCAATCTGGATACGGCATCGGCCAAGAAATTTTTTCCACCTGGTATGTACCGAAGGGTGAAATTGAAACTATTAAAGTACTGCGCCCAACAAACCTGTTTAGGGGAGAGCTTGCGGGGAGTTTTCAATGCCTCTAAGTTTTTGTGGTCAGTCCATACTTCAAAAGGTACTTTGTTTCCCTCCAGGAAATGGCGCCACGTGAGTAAAGCCCACCTAATAGCAAAAGCTTCTTTCTCCCAAATAGCCCACCGGCGCTCTGCTTCAGTGAACTTCTTTGCAGTGTAAGCACAGGGTTGTAAAAGTCCATCACGTTTTTTCTGCAACAGCACCGCCCCACGGCCACATCGCTAGCGTTGGCCTGAATCAGAAAGCGTTCCTCAGGGATGGATTCAACAGCAAACAGTCTTTTTTAATTCTCAAAAGCAGTTTGACATTCCATAGTCCACTGCAGCGGCAGGCTAGGTCACGGTTTACCTCCGTCCTTGCCAGTTTTTAGCAAATCTGTCAGCGGCAAAGCAATCTCAGCAAACGAAGGGATAAACTGGCAGTAAAAGTTGGCAAAACCCAGGAAACTCTGCAGTTGCTTTCGGGTTTTTGGAGGTTGCCATTCAATAACAGTTTTTACTTTGGCTGGATCCATTTCAATGCCTTCGCTGGAGATTCGGTAGCCTAAGTAATCCAGACGCGTTTGGTGAAATTCACACTTTGACAGTTTTTTTTTCTAATTTTTATTATTTTATTTTCATTACAATCATAAGAAAAAAAATTCAGATACATAAGAAGTTAAAATACAACACACAAATTCCGACATTGCTCACCCATTTCCCCCCAGACCACATCCCCCTCTCATCTCTTCACTTCCCCCTTCCTTTTTGGATTATGATTTGGTGGAACATTCAAAAGGTTTTTAAAAGGAAAATTAAATTTACTCCCCAATTATTTCTTTGTGGATTTTGATGTTAAAGAAACTATTTTAATGCTGAATTTAATAACAGCAGCAAGACTATTGGTGGGTCAGTATTGGAAAAAAGATTCTCTGCCTTCTTTAGAAGAATGGGTATTCAAGGTTTCTAACTTAGCAGAAATGGCTAAAATTTCTGCTTACTTAAAGGACCATTCACAAAAGAGATATGTTTCTGTATGGAGAAGATGGATAGAATATATTCAGAAGAAGTATGGAACAACAAAGTTTCATTTATTTTATGAATAATGGATTTTTATTAAATTATGAATTGAAGTTTGCAGAGGGTTAAGGGTTATTATGATTCCGGTTATTGTATAAGTAGTAAATTTAAGCTTTAATATTTTTGCAAGTCCACCAAACATGAAAATAAGTTGCATCCAAGGAACCACATCTCCAACATTTGGGTTGCAAATTCGGATACATACAAGATAACTTTTTAGGATCCAAATGCCATCTATAAAACATTTTATAAAAATTTTCCCTCAAATTTTGTGCTTGAGTAAATTTAACATTTCTAACCCAGATTATCTCCCAAGAATCCATTAAGATCGGTTCCTGTATATTCTGGGCCCATTTGATCATACAATCTTTTACTAACTCTGTTTCTGAATCCAATTTTATCAACTCATTATAAATTCTTTTGATATGAGCAAATTTCTGATCTTTAATCTGAATTACCAAGTTTTCATCTGTTAAAGTAATTCCCACCTTCTTATCTACCCTCCATCTCTCCATTATTTGTAAATATTGAAACCATGATTGTAAAATATTTTCTTGCCTTAACAAATCAAAAGACTTTAATTGCCAATCTGTACCTGACCAAATGAGCAACTCTTTATAGGAAATATTGTCAAAATTCACCCCTTTAGAAACCCCTTGAATTGCCTGTCCAGGAATCCCCCAAATGGGTATTTTATAGTTCAATTTATAATAATACTTCCTCCAGACTCGAAGTATGGCATTTCTTAAAATATGTGACTTAAACACCCAATCTACTTTCTTATCAAAAACTAAATATGCGTGCCAACCAAATAATAAATCCCAGCCTTCAAGAACCAAAATATTTTTGTTTGTTAAATTGAGCCAATCACTTACTAAAGTTAAAATGGCCACATCATAATATAATTTCAGATTAGGTGCTTTAAGTCCACCCCTTTCTCTAGCACAGTGGTTCTCAACCTGTGGGTCGGGACCCCATTTGGGGTCGAATGACCATTTCACGGGGGTCGCCAAACAACGCAGTCCGCCATTTTTTCCCCCCTTTTCCTTAGCTGTGCTACTTCCTTTTATTCTATTGGCTTTTGAAAGCCAATAGAATAGACTCTCTTGAATAGAGTCTAATTCTATTGGCTTTCAAAAGCCAATAGGAATTGTCCAGGCTGTCTCTGCCCTGCTGAGCCCGCCAAAAGTCCCATTCTGCAAACGGTGCTGCACCAGTTGAGTAGTCCTCGACTTACGACCGGTTAAGTAGTCCTTGACTTACGACCGGTTGGGGGTCGCGGCATTAAAAAGGTTGAGAACCACTGCTCTAGCATCTTGTAAAATCTTAAACTTAACCCTTGGTTTCTTGCCACCCCATATAAATTTATTGATACCCTTCTTCCACTCTTCCAAATTTGCATCCTTTTTCAAAATGGGTAACATCTGAAATAAAAAAAGAAACTTTGGTAGAACATTCATCTTTACTACTGAAATTCTCCCCAACAATGATAATTGTAGTTTTTGCCAGTCATTTAAGTCTTTTTGTACCTTTATCCACAATTGTTCATATTTATTTATTTATTTATTTAAAAAGTTTTATTTTCCATTTATTCATACAAAATACAATTAACCATTGGTACCGCCTGCCCATTCCCCCCAGGCTGCGTCCACCCTCTCTAAACCTCCCCTACTTCCCTCCTCTTTCTCTCCTGCCCTCCTACTCTCTTCCCCTCCCCATCTCCTCTAACCATCCTACTTCCTCCCTACTCCTTCCTCCCCTCTCATCCCTCTCACACACATGAACGCAGCATAGCGGAAATGCCCAAGCATTTGCCATGACTATATTATCATTACCCACCCACTCACCCACCCACCCACCCTCAACCCTCCCCCCCTCACTTCCCAGAGCAGAGTACAGGGTTATTAATAAGAAGGTTAACAATAATAAAAAAAGGGAAAAAAAGAAAGAAAAAAGAAAAAAAAAACATCATACTTAACCTTTAACTCCCCTTAAATTAAGACATATAAACAAATCTCTACAACAGTTACTATAAAATTTACTCATAAAATAAATGAAACTTTATAGTCCCATATTTTTTCTGAATATAATCTATCCATCTTCTCCATACAATAATATATCTTTCTTGTGTATGATCCTTCAAATAAGCAGAAATTTTTGCCATTTCTGCAAAGTTAGAAACTTTAAATATCCATTCTTCTAAAGTAGGCAACGAGTCCTTCTTCCAATACGAGCCTACTAATAACCTTGCTGCAGTTAATAAATTCAACATTAAAGTAGTTTCTTTGTCATTTAAATCCACAAAGATACCCAATAAGAATAATTGAGGGGTGAACTTTATCTTCCTTTTAAAAATCTTTTGAATGTTCCACCAAATCATAATCCAAAAAGCCTTTACCTTTTTACAATTCCACCAAACATGAAAATATGTCGCATCCATATTACCACATCTCCAACATTTGGGTTGTAAATTTGGATACATACAAGATAATTTTTTAGGATCTAAATGCCATCTGTAAAACATTTTATAAAAATTTTCCCTCAAATTTTGAGCTTGTGTAAATCTAACATTTCTAATCCAAATTGTCTCCCATAAGTCCAATGGCATCGGATCCTGGATATTCTAAGCCCATTTAATCATACAGTCTTTAACCAATTCTGTTTCAGAGTCTAATTCTATTAAAACATTGTAAATTCTTTTTATATGGGCCTGACTCTGATCTTTAATCTGAATAACCAGATTTCCATCTTCTAGTGTTATTCCTTCTTTCTTATCTACAGTCCACCTTGTTCATTGTTCATAATTATTCTTATACAATCTCCCATTAGATGTTGTGATATATACTCCTAAATACTTAACCTTATTAACTACATCATAACTTGTTGCTTAATTGAAGCATTAATTCCATCACTTTGACAGTTTGACATAGAGCTTAGCGTCCAGCAGTTTTTTTCAAAATGTCCCATACTAAGCCCACATGTTCTGTCACAGTCATCGTGTAGATCAGGATATCATCAAGATACACCAAAACGCCTTTATACAAATGTTCATGTAGCACCTGGTTGATCAGTTGCATGAATACTGCAGGAGCCCCTTGCAGCCCAAAAGTCATAACTTTGAACTGGTAGCTGACTAGGGGACTATTGAAAGCAGTCTTACATTTATCACCTTCTCTTATTCTAACACGGAAAGACACTTATTGTCAACGCTGCAAATATTGTATATTCTTGCTTTTGACAATATGCAGAATTGTCTGGTAAATATGGGGTTAATAAAGAGCAGAAGGGGGGTTGGGGGTAAAGCCCGGGAAAGAAAGAGGAAGAAAACATTTGACCTTCACACTAATTGGATAATGTGAGATATGATGGCTAATTTAGGGAGGGAACATGCTGATAATTTAACTGATCAGAGGAAGAGAACTTAGAGCCTAGCATCCCTCCGTTGTGCCTGTGCCGACATTTTGTAACAATAAAAGACTTTTAGGAAAATAAATGCCTGGAAGTTCTTTGGAATGTTTCATTAGCTGAAACCACAACATCATGCTAGGATCTCACATTCTTTTCAATGGGGTCCCGAGCCCCATCCACTATCTCTATGCTTGAGAGGAGCTGGTAAAGATTTGGGGAAGATCTCATTATAGAGAAAGAAAGATTGCCTGAGGCCAGCCCCATGGCTGCAACAGTTTCCCCGGGGGGGGGGGGAGCGACAGCCAGCAAGCTGGGGGAGAGAGGAATTTGGCAGATTTCCCAGCTGAGAGCAAAGACTTCAAAAGCAGAATGGACAGATAATACAGTTATGGGTGAGTCGTTGGAAAGATTTCAAAACTTAGAAATGAAAACCAGAAATCAGTTCCTACAAAGTGAAACCTACAGCCCTTCCATTGCAAATGTTCCTACCAGGGACTCCAGCCATGAAAAGAGAGAGAATCCCAGTCTGAATCCTCTGCAGCAATGGGGAGATTGGGTTTCCCAGCAGGTGGCTGATCCATGTCCTCTGAACTTACCACACCTAATAGAGGCCTTACAATGCCTTGGGGTGGTACAGAAGCCAGGAGATCAGCAGCTGTTGGGAAAACAGCCACAGCAAGGAGGTTGGCCACAGCCCCCAAACATGCAACCCCTGGGCATAAATCTGCAGCCAGGTTGGGGCCTACAGCAACTGGGGGGGCCACAAGAGCAGTGGGGAGCCCAGCAGGAAGCCTGTCAGACCCAGCCTTCACCGGCCAGAGACCCCAACCCTGAAGAGAGGGGGAGTTCCAGTCTGAGGCATCTGCAGCAATGGGTAGATGGGTTTCCCCAGCAGATGAATGATCAGCAGCAGAGGGCGTCACCACCCCCTGCAGTCCAACAACAGAGAAGACCACTACAACACCCACTTGCGCAGCCACCATTGGGAGGCCTACAGCAGCAGGGGGCACCATCAAACCCCGCTGGCCAGCAGCAGAGAGCTCAGCAGCCATGGAACCAGCCCCAGTGGGGGCCACAGCAGCCTGTGTTCGCACCACCTTTCAATGCAACCTTTGATGGGGACCCAGAGAAGCTGATTTTTTTCCTCAACCAAGTGCATTCTCACTTGAAACGCTGGGCCTATGTGTACCCGGAACCAAGGGCCATGGTCGATGTCATTGCGTCCAACCTAGAGGGAGAAGGATCTGAATGGCTGAACAATTTATATAGCGAGCAAGCCCCCGAATTGGAAGATCCCTACCACTTTCTCTTAAGTCTGAGAGAATGATTTGAGGACCCATCCATTGGCCTCAAAGCAGCAGGACAAATTCATAAAATAAAACAAGCCGGGAGGCCTGCCCTGGAGTACGTGTGAGAATTCCGCAAGATAGCAGGTCAAATAGAGGGGTGGCCTGAGCAGTCCCTCATACATTACTTCATCGAGGGATTAGACAATCACCTCTCTCAGGCTTGCATCTATCAAGAAGTACTTGATCGGCTGCAGGAGTGGTACCAGACGGCCGTGAAGCTAGATGTTAAGCTCTCTCAGTATAAGAAGCCTCCTCCACATGAACCCGAACGGCAACCAGAGCTACCTGGACAGCAATCACCCCCAAGAAAGCCTTTGACTACTGCAAGAACTGAGAGACCCAGGCCACCTACACGCCCTTCCTTCAAATGTTTCTGGTGTGGACAAGGAGAACATCGAGCAGCCACCTGTCCAGTCCCCTACCCCCGACTGCAGAGCAGGCCAAAACCAGCAATGCGAAAGAAACCTGCTCAGCGGCCAACGAGAGAAAAATCCAACCGACTCAGGCAGGAACCTGTCACCCAGGTTACACACCCCACACAGGAGGACGCCAAGACTCCAGATGGACCCGCCCCTGCTCTACCCTTCTTTGACAGCGACGATGAAGGAGAAAACGACCCAATGGTGAGTCGACAAATCCTGCCTTTTTCACTGGCCGCCAAACTTATAATCCCTAAGTCTGGGGCACAAATAGACTTGAACGTACTAATTGATTTGGGACGCACCCGCTGCATTATTAGTCTGGCGTTTGCCATGAAAATGGGCATAAGGGCAAAACAGCTTTCCAAACCGGTGAGATTTGAGCAAGCCAATGGCTCCCTGATGGGAGGGACTCTTATCACACAATTAACCGAGCCTTTACGCCTAGAAATAGGTGCACACTGGGAGTTTATTTGCTTCCTGGTGGCTCCAAAAATGACTGAGGCAGTGATCCTAGGACTAGCCTGGTTAGACAAATGGAAGCCGTTTATCTGGTGGGAGAAAGGAATGAGAACTGTGAGACTACTTATAGGGCCTGATCCCCCCATTGATTCAACAGATGTTACTGGGCATCTTAGGCCACCCAATGAGTGAGCGCATATGGCCACCTCACTGCCTCCAGGTGAACCAGTCATCCCCAAGGAATACCGGGACCTGGCGGAGGTGTTCAGTGAAAAAGAATGTGATGCCCTACCCCCTCACAGACCCAATGACTGCTCCATCGAACTGGTGCCCAGATCCAAACTCTCACGCCCGAGGATGTATGCTATGTCCCCCCTCGAAATGGAGGAGATGCAGCGATACGTGAACAAAAACCTAGGGAGGGGGTTTATCGAACGGGCCAAATCTTCTGTGGGAGCCTCTTTGTTGTTCAAAGAGAAAAAAAGATGGGTCTCTTCGTCTCTGCGTAGACTACAAGGGACTCAACGCTGTAAGTGTGGAAAATAAATACCCCCTCCCCCTCCTAAAGGATTTATTGACCCATCTGGCTAAGGGGAGTGTCTTCACTAAGTTAGACCTAAGAGAGGCTTGTACAAAGGGGTTTTGGTGTATCTTGATGATATCCTGATATACAGCACGAATATGACTGATCACATAAAGCTAGTGAGAGAAGTGTTAAAGAAACTATTGAATGCCAAGGTTTATGTCAAATTGTCAAAATGTGAATTTCACCAGATCCGATTAGATTATCTTGGCTACCGAATTTCCAATGAGGGTATTGAAATGGATCCAGCCAAGGTGAAAACTATAATCCAATGGCAGCCCCCAAGGACTCGCAAACAGCTCCAGAGCTTTCTGGGTTTTGCCAACTTTTATCGTCATTTCATCCATTCTTTTGCTGAGATTGCCCTACCACTTACAGAACTACTCAAAACAGGCAAAGGAGGAGGGAAGCCACGACCAGGCCAACCACTAGCATGGACAATGGGCTGTCAAACAGCTTTTGAGAATTTAAAGAGACTATTTGCTGCTGAACCATTTCTGAAGCACCCCTGCCCAGGGGAACCCTTTGTGATTCAAGCTGATGCCAGCGATGTGGCAGTTGGAGCTGTGTTACTGCAAAAGAACAAAAATGGGATCCTGCAACCCTGTGCCTACACCTCTAAGAAATTTACTGAGAGCGAGCAGAGATGGGCAATCTGGGAGAAAGAGGCCTTCACGATTAGATGGGCACTATTAAACTGGCGACACTATCTGGAAGGGAGCAAAGTGCCATTTGAGGTATGGACAGATCACAAAAACCTAGAAGCACTGAAAACTCCCCGCAAATTGTCACCAAAGCAAGTACGGTGGGCACAGTACTTTAACCGCTTCAACTTCACTCTAAAGTACATACCAGGAGGAAAGAACTTCCTAGCTGATGCGCTATCCCGGTTACCCCAGTACAAAAGCGAACGAGAGCAGGTTAACGAGGCGATTATTCCCAATCCACAAACTGTCACTCAACTTACACCTTGCAGGGTCCCCAATCCTGATGACCCTGGAGTGAAGAAAATAAAACGAGAGCTCCTCACCGACCAATGGTTCAAAGATAATCAAGCATCCCTAACATGCAGGGATGGCTTGGCTTACAAAGGGGGGAAGCTATATTTGCCAGAAGCACTCCGTCTTAATGCTCTCAAACACAGCCACGATGTAAAGCAGGCTGGACACTTTGGATATTTGAAAACCCTACACCTCACCCGCCGGCAATTCTGGTGGCCAGGGCTGAAAAAGGATGTGGAAAACTATGTAAAAAGTTGTACTGTATGTGCCACAATGAAAAGAATCCCGGGGAAAACTCCTGGGTTACTGCAACCCGTGGCAGACCCCTCTCGACCCTGGGAAGAAATAGCTATGGACTTTATAGTAGACCTACCTGAAAGTAGGGGAAATACTGTCATCTGGACTGTAATAGACCTGTTCTCAAAACAGGCTCATTTCATCACCTGCAAAGGACTCCCATCTGCCCAACGACTGGCCAAATTGTTCCTGAAACATATATACCAGCTGCATGGCGCCCCTAAGCAACTAATTTCAGACAGGGGGGTGCAATTCACAGCAAGGTTTTGGAGAAATTTCCTTACATTGATTGGATCATCTCAAGGGTTATCATCTGCTTTTCATCCAGCCACCAATGGGGCCGCAGAAGCCGCTAACAAAATGATGGAGCAATATCTTAGATGCTACGTTTCTTACCAACAGACGAACTGGACTGATCTCCTCCCTTTTGCGGAGGTGGCATACAATAATTCTGTGCACAGCAGCACCGGCTACATGCCTTTCAAAGTAGCCACAGGGAAAGAATTTAACCCAATACCTGAATATCCTCAGTTGCCCTCTGCTTCCCAGACACTTGATCAGTGGGTGAGAGGGTGGGTAGAAGTTTGGAAAAACACAAAAACTGCTTTAAAAAAGACTTTTGAAACCTATAAAAAGCAGGCTGATAAAAAGAGGGCTCCCCAAAGAACATTCCAAGTTGGGGAAAAGGTCTATCTGTCAACTAAATATCTACACCTCAAATTGCCCAGCAAGAAATTGGGACCAAAATTCTTGGGGCCTTTCCCCATAGTAAAGATCATCAACCTGGTCACAGTAAAACTAAAACTCCCCAGAGTTTTAGGGAAAATTCACCCAGTTTTCCATTGTTGCTTGTTGAAGCCTTATCGGGGCTCCACTTTAAGACCTCCCCTGAAGAAAGCACCTGGGCCCCTCATAGTTGCAGGGCAGATCCACCATGAAGTAATACGTATTCTTGATTCTAGAATTTTTAAAGGGAAATTGTAGTACCTAATCCAATGGAAGGGATACCCGTTGTCTGAAGCCACCTGGGTGAAATCCAGTGAAGTGAAAGCTGACAGATTGGTCAAAAGGTTTCATATGAAACACCTCAACAAACCGAAAGATAACCCCTAACATATGGTTTTGTTTACTTTACAGGATCTGTCCTTCTTGTAAGGGGGGCCGGATGTCAACTCTGCAAATATTGTATATTCTTGCTTTTGACAATATGCAGAATTGTCTGGTAAATATGGGGTTAATAAAGAGCAGAAGGGGCGTTGGGGGTAAAGCCCGGGAAAGAAAGAGGAAGAAAACATTTGACCTTCACACTAATTGGATAATGTGAGATATGACGGCTAATTTAGGGAGGGAACATGCTGATAATTTAACTGCTCAGAGGAAGAGAACTTAGATCCTAGCATCCCTCCGTTGTGCCTGTGCCGACATTTTGTAACAATAAAAGACTTTTAGGAAAATAAATGCCTGGAAGTTCTTTGGAATGTTTCATTAGCCGGAACCACAACACTTATCTCAAGTCCAATTTTGTGAAAATCTTTCCCTTCGCCAAATGGTACAATAGATCTTCCATGAGTGGGAGTGGGTACATGTTCTCCACACTCACTGCATTAATTCCCTTAAAATCCACGCAGAGCCTAAGAGACCCATCTTTTTTTTCCTTGAACAACACAGGAGCGGCTACTTGGGATTTGGCTGGTTCAATAAAACCCCTGGCTAAGTTGTTATCAATGTATTGGCACAGTTCCTCCACTTCAAGGGGGGGTCATTGTGTACATTTTTGTCTTTGGCAGCTTAGCCCCGGTAAAATTTCAATGGCGCAGTCATTAGCTCAGTGAGGGGTAAAACATCACATTCCTTTTCACTGAACACCTCTGCCAAGTCTCTGTATTCACTGGGGGTGAGTGGCTCCCCAGCCAGGGGTATGGTGGCTATTTTCACGGTGTCTGTGGATGGTCCCTTGTCCCCAGTGACATCAAAAGATGAATTGGGGGGGAGATGGGCCTATAGGCAATCTGAAGGTTCTCATCCCCTTCTCCCACCAAATAAAAAGTTTCCATTTATCTGACTTCCGGTTCTGGTTCGCGGCGACTCCAGTCGTGTCTGGAGACTTGTCTCCACACCGGCTTGTTTTTTCTTTGCCGGTAGACCCCTTGTGAGTCGAAAGTCGCCCTGGAGGGGCGACCACCAAGGAGGAGGCTTGCTGGAGACTGCGGAGGGTGGCAGCTTCTCTCGTGGCTCCAGCTATTTCCTGAGGGCCGACGGAGCAAAAGATCATCCTGTAAGATGGCCGATTACCCTGCTGCACCAGCCGAAAGTCACAGCAACATCTAAGCATGAATAGACCCACCGCGGATGATCTGGGTGAGACCCCTTCTCCTCCTCTCTTCACCCTACTTTGTTCTTTTTTTTTTGCCTGTAAAAGCTCTGTTGGAATCTTTTCCCCGTTTTGAAAAAGCAGCTTTGGTATGTGTGGGAAGAAAGGCGCTGAACAAAAAGGTTAAAATAAAAAAGGTTAAAGACTACACTTTATTCTTATCTACTTTGGGGTACAGAAAAAACCTTTTTTTATTGAAAATTTTTTAAAAGTTTTACAAATAAACAACAACCCTCACCCAATCCCTCCCAAACCCACCCCTCCCTCCCCCCTCCCCGAACTTCCCAGAACTGAATATAGGCTTATTTAAAAAAAAATTTTTTTTAAAAAAACTTAAACAACATTTACAACCTATAAAATAATTAATAATAATATATATATGATATAAGCATTAAGAAAAAAAAGAAAAAATACTTAAAAAAGAGAAAAAAAGAAAAAGGAAAGAGAGAGAGAAAAAGAAGGAAGAAAAAAAAAGAAATAAAAGTTCATAAGACGGAAACAAAAGAAAAAGAGAGAGAAAAAAAGCAATCAATACAAATTATGAAAAAGCTAAATAATATTTTTCCATATTCAAATTGTGCTGAATAAAATTTATCCATTTTTCCCATACAACAAAAAATTTCTCTTGAGATTGCTCCTTTAAGAAAGCCGTAATCTTTGCCATTTCTGCCAAATACGAAACTTTATAAAACCACTCTTGTAAAGTAGGCAAAGAATCCTTCTTCCAATATTGTCCAACTAACAGCCTAGCGGCTGTGATCAAATTTAACATCAGTATAACTTCCTTAGCATCACAGTCAGTAATAATACCTAATAAAAATAATTGCGGGGTAAATTTTACCCTCCTTCTAAAAATTCTTTGAATATTCCACCATATCTTAATCCAAAAGGCTTTTATATTTTTACACGACCACCAAATATGAAAATAAGTAGCATCCAAACAACCACATCTCCAACATTTAGGCTGTAGATCAGGGTACATAATGGACATTTTCTTTGGATCAAGGTGCCATCTATAAAACATTTTATAAAAATTCTCTCTTAAGTTCTGTGCTTGTGTGAATTTAACATTCCTCACCCAAATAAGTTCCCAAGTATCCAGTGAAATTGATTCACCGATATTTTGTGCCCATTTAATCATACAATCTTTAATTAATTCAGATTCTGAATCCATTTCCACTAAAACCCCATAAACCCTCTTGATATGGGTTGGTCTTTGATCCCTTACTTGTTTGATGAGATTTTCATCTTCTCTAAGCCATCCCATATTACAATCCATCTTCCATCTATCCACTATTTGTCTATATTGAAACCATGAATAAGTAAAATTTTCATGTGTTAAATCTTCCAAAGATTTTAACTGCCAATTTTGACCATCCCATCTAAGTAATTGTATATAAGAAACCGTATCCATCTTGACTCCTTTCTTTATTCCCTCTATCGCATGCCAAGGTATGGCCCATAATGGTATTTTAAAATCACTTCTATAATATTTCCTCCACACCCTAAGCAAAGAAATTCTTATAATATGAGATTTAAAAACCCGGTCCATTTTTTTATTAAAAATTAAATAGGCATGCCATCCAAAAAGTAAATCCCAGCCTTCCAAATGGAGTATTTCTACATTTGTTAAATTCACCCAATCACTAATCAATGTTAGTACCACCGCATCATAATACAATTTCAAATTTGGTACCTTGAGTCCACCTCTCTCACGGAAATCTTGCATAATTTTAAGTTTGACCCTTGGTTTTTTCCCTGCCCAAATAAATTTGTTAATACCTTTCTGCCATTCATTTAGGTTAAGTTCATTCTTTAAAATAGGTAACATTTGAAACAAAAAAAGAAACTTTGGCAGAACATTCATTTTAATAACTGCAATTCTACCCATAAGAGATAACTGTAAATTATTCCAATTCGTTAAATCCTTCTGTACCCCAATCCACAACTTTTCATAATTATTTTTATACAGTTTTGCATTAGAAGCAGATAGTGTAACCCCCAAATATTTTACCTTATCAACAACTTCAAAATCTGTTAAATTAACCAAGGTCTGTTTATCACAATTAGTCATATTTTTTGGTAATATTTTGGTCTTATTATTATTAATTTTAAAACCCGAGACACACCCATATTGCTGAATCAGTTGTAATAATTTAACTACCGAATAAGTAGGTTGATACAAAGTAACAACCAAGTCATCTGCAAAAGCTCTTAACTTATATTCTTTTTTATTAATTTCTATTCCTTTTATTTCTTGAGACTCCCGAATTTTAATCAACAAAATTTCCAATGTTAAGACAAACAATAGCGGAGATAATGGACATCCCTGTCTTGTACCTTTTTCTATTGTAAAAACCTCTGATAAACCCCCATTTACGATAAGTTGAGCAGTCTGTTTTTGATATATATTAGATAAAACTTGTAATATATTTTGTCCAAAATTCATCTCCTTAATTAAACATAACATAAACTGCCAATTCAACTGGTCAAAGGCTTTTTCAGCATCCAAAAATATCAGCCCTGCAGGGACTTGGTTGTTTTTATCTAAATATTCTAATAAATTAATAATTTGTCTAACATTATTTTTCATATACCTTCCAGTTATAAAACCCGATTGGTCCTTATGTATAAGCTGCTGCCAAACCCCCATAAACCTATTGGCTATAATTTTTGCAAAAATTTTATAATCCACATTTAAAAGAGATATAGGCCTATAGTTCTTAGGCAAGGTGAGATCTTGGTCCTCTTTTGGAATCAAAGATATAAAAGCATTACGCCATGACGGAGGGATCTCTAAGCCCTGTAATATATTATTAAAAAGCTCACATAACGGTTGGGTCATCTCTTCTACTAAAGTTTTATAATAAATAGACGTCAAACCATCCGTACCCGGCGCCTTGCCTAATTTCAATTGCTTAATAGCTGTCACAACTTCCTCATTGGTAATTAAACCATTAATCTCTTTTTTCTGATCTTCTGTTAATTTAGGAAAATTAGCTTTACTTAAGTAATTATTTATATCTGTAGTTTGTACATTAGTACTCTTATATAATTTTTGATAATAATCTAAGAAAGATTTCTTTATCAATTCTTTCTGATAAACCAATTTGCCATTATAATTTATTTTGTCTATAATTCTCTGTCTCTGTTTCTTTCTTAACTGATAAGCCAACCATCTCCCTGGTTTGTTAGCATTACAAAATGTATTTTGTTTCATGAACAATAAGTTGGTTGCAGCTTGATCAGCCATCAACATATTAAATTGTGTTTTTAACAATTCTATAGCTCCTTTCACCTTTTCATCTGAAGGATTTGAAATTAAAAGCTTCTCTTTTAATTTAATCTCATCTTCTAATTCTTTATGTTTCTGAGTCTGCTTCTGTCTATGAAAATTGTTCATTTTTATCAAAATCCCACGCATAAAGGCTTTACTTGCATCCCATACCATTGACATTGATGTTCCCTTATTCATATTTAAAGCAAAATATTCCTTTAAACATTCCTTTAGTTTTTGAACATTTTTTTCTTGTTTAAATAAATTCTCATTCAACCTCCAGGATCTCCTCTCTTCTTTCTCAGTGACCAATTCCATCCAGACTGGACTATGATCTGTCAATGTCCTAGGAAAGATTTTAATATTCTTCACCCTGTTATATAAATCTGTTGTAATAAAAAAAAAGTCAATCCTTGAAAAGGATTTGTGTCTGTCTGAAAAAAAGGTAAAGTCTCTTTCCTCTTGATTACGTTCGCGCCAATAGTCTCTCAGTTCCCAATCTTCTTTCAATTCAAAAAAGGGTTTAGGTAGTTTAGCCTGTTTGAAAAAAATAGAAGAACCTTTTTTGTCCTTTTGTGTATCTAAAACACCATTCCAGTCTCCCATTAATATCACGGACCTATAGTCCAACAGAGTTATTTTCTGATGTAACAACTTATAAAATTGTTCCTGTTGCTGGTTTGGTGCATACAGTCCCACAATAAGTATTTTCTTACCATATAAACCAAGTTCAACCATAACATATCTTCCTTGGGGATCTGATTCTACCAAACAAGCTGGTAAATTTTGCTTAACATAAATTACCACACCCCCTTTTTTCCCAGGGGCAGGAGATATAAAATGAGATCCCAAGTGAAGGTTAGCTAAGTATTTTTGATCTTTAAGTAAAATATGAGTTTCCTGCAAACAAATAATATCATTGTTGTGTTGCTTTAGATAATGAAAGATTTTCTTCCTCTTCTGGGGGATGTTTAAACCGTTAACATTCCAGGTCAGGAACTTTGCCATCTCCCTCAACCAGGAGCCTGGAGAAGATTCCCTCAAGATCTGCTACTGAAGAATGTGTTGCAGAACTTTTGGGTCTTGCTCCTCCCACCGGCATTGAAACAATCTGATGAGCAGATTCTTTAGCTTCTTTCTTCTGTTGCTCCTTTTCCTTACGTTTATATGCTGCACGGGTCATTCTCTGTTCTTTAACCTCTGCTTGACGCATCCATTCCGCCTGCCCAGCAGCCATCAGGCCTGATCCCTCAGACTGCTGTTCCACCTCTTTATCACTCAAGGGTCTCTGAGTAGATGAGGATGAGCCTGCACCCAGGACCGTATTATAAAATTCTTTAGCTTTAGCAACTGTGTTAAGTCTATAACGTGTCCCCGCATGGCTCAAAACAATACCCATCGGAATCTCCCATCTAAATGAAATCAGTCTTGCTTTAAGTTCATTTGCTAAAAAAACAAAATCTTTTCTGCTTCTTAAGATTTTGGATGGGATTTCCTTTAAAATAATAATATCTTGAGCAGCAATCTGGAATCTTTTGTTGTAAAAAGCTTGTAAAATCTGATTACGCAGAGACTTCTTAGCAAAGTAGATCACCACATCTCTAGGCAAATTCTTCTGTTTCGCAATCCAAGAATTAACTCTGTAGATTTTTTCCACTTCTCCACGTAATTCATCTTTATCTATATTCAGAACAACAGCCAAATCATTGATCACCATTTCCATCAGATCTTGATTCTTATCTTCTTTAAGGCCTCTGATTCTCAAGGCATGTTCCATCTGTCTGTACTGAAACATGAGAATATCATCTTGTGAGGTTTCCACTTTTTTTTCCATATCTTGAAATTTATAATCCAAAAATTCTACTTTTTCTTCGATTTCTTCCACTCTAGAGTCCAGCTTCACAACCACAGAAGCCAATCCAGATAAAGCTGAGACTATATCTTCCCTCAAAATAGTATTATTCTGTACATAAAGCTCCTTCATTTCCTTCTTCAATTCTTCCTTAGTTTCAGATTTGCTCTGTTCCAGAAGTTGCTTCACTTCCTCCCTAAATTGAGACACAGCCTTTCCCATTATATCCTTAAAATCTTGTGCAGATGTGCCTGATGGGGGAGGAGAAGGTGGGGATATAGCCTTAGGTTGTTGCACCGGTGGTGTTACTTTAAGTTGTTGTTGAGCAGTTGCAGTAACAGGAGAAGAAATCACCTTAGAAACTATAGAAGCTGGTTGTCTCTTTGAAGCCATTTTAAACTATCTTTCTTTCTTCTTAAAAAAGGGAAAAAAAGTACTTAAATCCTTACAAATAAAAAGACCAGGAAAAATACAATAAAAGTAAAAACTCCCAAGGCACTTTAAAAGAAAAAAAAAGGCTTAAGAAAAAAACAATGTTAAGCATACGGTTCAATCAGTCCGTCTTTTCCTTCTGGAGATAGGAAAAAAAAACTTTCAAAACGCCATTTTACTTTCACTCTCACTTTCCACCCAAAGAAAAGAAAGTGAAAAAAAAGAAAAGAAAAGTCAGCTTATACTAAAAAGAAAAAATTAAGGAAAATAAATCTCTAACTCTAAGTAAAATCCTTTAAACAGTTCTGTCTGCTTTAAAAGTCACTCACCAAGCAGCTTTGAGTGCGGAGATGGTAGCGGCGTTTCGCTTTGCTTCCGAAGAAGCAAAGACAGCTGAGAGGCGGAGAAGGCAATGAACTCCGAGGGAGCACTCTTTCTACCCCCCTAAAAAAAAAAATCCAGGGAAGGTTAAGAGGTTCTACCTCTATTCATGCAGTCTCTACCCCTTCCCTTCGCCCGGGAAGGGGATTTCGAACCGCGAGCCAGCTGATGAGCGCTGTGCTCCGTGGATCTGACACCGTCTCAGAAGGACGGCTACAGAGTAGCCGCCATCATCGCCGCTTTAACCACCGGAAGTCAGAAAAAAAACACCTTTTTTTAAAGAGCTCTACTATCATATTATACTGGAAGATTGTTTCTTTTTCCACCTTTTTCTCTAAAAGGTAGAAAAAGGGGAAAATGGTGTGTGGAAAAGATTTTTAATTCTATTGAGGACATCTAGTGGTGAAAAGTTAATATTGCAGCTGCTGGTTACTGTTTGGAGATGAGATGGACTTGGCCTTCAAATTACTTTTGAAGAGAAGAGATAAGCGGATGCAGCTGTGGGAACTGTGGGGGTGGATACTGCCTTAATTTTATTAAATAGAGCCTCCACTAAAAGAAAAAAAAGTCACTCTCTTCAATTATTATTAAAATGGAGAAACCTTATTCACAATTGAACTATAAACTTACATTGGAAAAGATCTACGAAGCTACTGAAGAAATATGTGCTACAATCAAAGAGATTTCTACAGAATTAAGAGTCAGAAGCCATAGTCAGATGTAGTCTGGGCATCAGTTTGAACAAATGTAGTAGAATCTCTGGATCTTAATTCTAAAGTATAGTTTTTAATTGTAGCACATATTTCTGCAGTGGCCTCATAGATCTTTTCCAATATGAGTACACAGTTCAATTGTGGCTGAGGTTTCTCCATTTTAATACTAATGCTTAAAAGAAGGTCTCGTTTTCTTTTTTGTGGAGGCTATATTTAATGCAAACAACATCCACCCCCACAGCTTCCACAGCTGCACAGCTTATCTTTTCCTCAAAAGTATTTTGAAGTTCAGTATTCCATCTTTAAGAAAATAACCTGAAATTGCAGTATTAAACTTTCGCCACTAGATGTCCTCGATGAGTTAAAGAAAGTCTTTTCCAAAAATCAATTCCTTTTTTCTATCTTTTAAAGTATAATATATAAGAAAAGAAATAATATAGTTCTTGCAAAGAGAGAAGAAAGAAAACCTTTTCTGTCTTTTTTACTTTTTTGTTTCCAAAGAAAAAGATATATGTAGAAGTAAAATATAGTCTTTTTCTATATTTATAAAATGCCTTTCTTCCCAAAAAATGTAGAAGCTGCCTTTCCAAGCTAGGGAAATAGTTCCAAAAGCTCTTACAGGTATCAAAAAAAAAAAAAAAAAAAAAAAAAAAAAAAAAATAGAAAAGAGAGAGTTACAAAGAAAGTTCTCACCTGGGCTCACCACGGGGGCACACACAGCTTAGATGTTCTCTGACTTACGGTCTGAAGCGGCAGGGCAATCAGCCATTTTACTGGCCGATCTTCTCCGTCGGCCCTCGGAGATTGTCTGGACAGCTGGAGGAGCTGCCGCTCCTCCGTAACCAGAAGAGCAACCTCCTCGATGGAAGTCGCACCCTCCAGGGCGACTTTGGACCCGTATAAGGGTACACCGACGGAGGGAAATCTAGCCGGCGAGGAGAGAAATCTTGCCGCACGACTAGTGACGCCGTGAACCGGAACCAGAAGTATACCAGAAGAGGAATCTATAGAGATAGAAGAGGAACTTATTTCACCTGACAACCCTCTCTTCTGCAACTTAGAGAATCAGAAGAAGCAAAGACTAAGATCTCAAACCATAAAGCAACGACGGTGCAAGGAGAAGAGAAAAAGATGTTTTTTGCAGAAGAAGGGATTTATATTTTCTCAAAGACTACTACAAGCAACAAAAATGGATCTACTGGCTGAAAGGGAAGCGTTGCTATGGAAACCAGTGTGGCATAGAAAAAAACCCAGGAATTAGACTGAAAAAGAAATTTAAAACTGTTTAATGGATTAAAAGGCAATGCTGGTTTTATGGATTGTTTTAAGGATAATGATTTATACTTAGAAGTAAGAAAAATACAATTATATACATGTGTGTTTAATTTAGTTAGATGATCTTTTTGCTTTATGGAAATTTATCTAGTACAGAAATATGAAAGTTAAATTTGGAGTGAAAAAAAGAAACTTGGCTTTATGGATTGTATTAAGGATAAAATATATATAATTATACATATATATATATATATATATATATATATATATATATATATATATATATATATATATATATATATATATATATAATACACGATCACCGGGAGAATTTTAAGTAAAAATACTTTACTAAAAATACTTTACTAAAAAGGTTGCCAAGCTTTCATTGGGGAACTCCCCAACATCATCAGGGCTAAAAGGCCGTTCTAACAAAGATGGTTTAAATGGGTTTGGTCGACGTTTGCACACGGCTCTTATACCGCGTCACTGGCCCCAGCTGATCCGCCGGTATTCGGAATGCATCTCTGGTGTTATGTTCTTTCTCATCATTCCTTTGGGTTCCCTTATCTATCCTTCTGTTGTTGATTTTTGGGTTCATTAGTAATCTTACATCCCCCTCTCCTTTGGTGGTGTTCGTTCCTATCGTATCGGGGGGATTTAGTCCAATGTTTTCCTGTATCTTATTAAGGGGGTGGATCTTTCTTGGCTGTGAGCCAATGTTCCCTTTTTGTTGTGTGCTCTCTTCCTCCTTAATCATATGGATGGCTTCTATCTGGGTATTACATGTTTCAATGTTCGTATTCCCATCCTCCACCATGGTGTTTCCCATGTCCGTCTCCTTTCGTTGTCTAGTATTCAAACTAGATCCTTCCCGTTCCTGCCAAGGAGAGTTTGATAGTATTTGGGCATGTTTGCCTGTATTGCTTTCTCTTTTGCTGAGCGAACGGGTTGTCATTCTGTGTCTCCTCCCCCCTTCCCATATTAGATGTTCCTCTTCGTCGTTGTAGACGGTATCAAGCTTAGGGATTTTGCTGTTAAATCCTTCAGGCATCTCAATACTATTATTGTTGCTTCCTCTCCCCCCAAAGGGTGTAAGTTTGTCTCGATGTTGTTGGGAGGTGCCTGGGTCATCTATCCAGTGAGTTTTCCCTTCTTCTGTCGGTGGGGGGTTCACTGTCAGTGCGCTTGCATCTACGCGCTGTGGTGGAGAATTCCTCCGCCGTGTGAGCTGACGCTGATCACGTGGTGGAGAGATGTCAATGGGATGTCGGTGGTCAGTCACGGTCCCATGTAGTCGTTCCTGGCCGGGAGGAGGTACGGTTCTTTGTCTGTAGTGCTGTGGATGTTGGTTTAATCGCTTGTAACATGTGGGATGGTGATTTGAGTCCCATTTCCGCAGCGCTTGTTGTGCTGGATGCAGGTCAATATGGCGATTAATTGAATTGTTATTCGAGAACCAAGCCTCCTTCAATAGCCGGCCTCCCTTTGTGGCATCACTAGCTATGATATGGGTGTTAGCAAAGTCAAACTGGTAGCCCTGCTGTGCCATATGCATCCAGAGTTGTGAATGCTGCTCGCCTCGTTTTATGGCCAGTTTGTGTTCGTGAAGACGAGTCTTCAGTCGTTTGGCTGTTTCCCCCACATAGTTGTCCTGACAGTTTTTACAGTTAATTTTATAGACAACTGCTGATTTTTCCATAATAGGTAGGGGGTCTTTTGGGCGCATGACTTTGGATCATAGGGTTTGATTAGGTTTGTGGGCCACTTCTATTCCATGGGGGGCCAACAATCTGGCCGTGGCCTCCGAGATGTTACTAATGTACGGGAGGGAGATGCGTGTTTTTTGTAGGGGGGGGGTCTTCTCTTCATTGGATATCCCAGGGGTGGGATGTTGCACTATGCCATCTGATAAATCTTATTGGATAGCTGTTATACCGGCATATGCAAAAAAGGTGCTTCCTCTCTTCATTCTTATACTCATCCGTGCTGCAGTGGGAGTCAACGCGCTTAAATAATGCTTTAATGCAGCTGATTTTATGGGAAACTGGGTGGTTGCTCTGATAATGAAGGATCCTATCCGTGTGAGTCGATTTACGGAATACTTTCATATGTAGAGATCCATCTAGTTGGCGATGGATGGATACATCTAAAAAAGCAAGGGAATTTTGTTTTTCCTCCTCTACAGTAAATTTTATAACAGAGTAGATTGAATTCAGTATTCCCATAAATACAGCTACATGTTGTTTTTTGACAACAGCGAATGTATCGTCCACGTACCGGACCCAAAATTTGGGTTGGTATAGAGTCATAGCCTTATGTTCAAGTTGTTGAAGGACTACCTCAGCTACAATGCTGGAGATGGGGGAGCCCATCGGAGTCCCCTTTATCTGTTCATGGATGGTACCCTGGAATGTGAAATAAGTCTTTAGACATATTCTCGAATAACAATTCAATTAATCGCCATATTGACCTGCCTCCAGCGCAACAAGCGCTGTGGAAATGGGACTCAAATCACCATCCCACATGTTACAAGCGATTAAACCAACATCCACAGCACTACAGACAAAGAACCGTACCTTCTCCCAGCCAGGAACGACTACACGGGACCATGACTGGCTACCAACATCCCATTGATATCTCTCCATCATGTGATCAGCGTCAGCTCACGCGGCGGAGGAATTCTCCACCACAGCGCGTAGATGCAAGCGCACTGACAGTGAACCCCCCCACTGACAGAAGAAGGGAAAACTCACTGGATAGACGACCCAGGCACCTCCCAACAACATCGAGACAAACTTACACCCTTTGGGGGGAGAGGAAGTAACAATAATAGTATTGAGATGCCTGAAGGATTTAACAGCAAAATCCCTAAGCTTGATACCGTCTACAACGATGAAGAGGAACATCTAATACGGGAAGGGGGGAGGAGACACAGAATGACAACCCGTTCGCTCAGCAAAAGAGAAAGCAATACGGGCAAAGACTAAGAATGTATTTTTTGGAATAATAGATTGATTTTGAGGGAAATTATGTATTGAAATTGAAAAAATGTTGAGTTTTTAGACCGGAACTTTGAAGTGCTTAATTAATTAGGAGATTTTTGTGTATAATAATATGATTTGATAAGGTATGATAATTAATTGGATGGAATTTGAAGTTTGTGTAATGAATTGAAATGAATTAAGGTTTAACATTTTTTTTAACTAAGTTAGTTATTATTGGAAGAAGAAATAAATGAGACTGGTGATAAAAAGAGGGATGAGAGAGATTAAGAGCTTGAATATATTTGGAAGAGATACTTGAAGTGATAATCTGTTGATGTAAAACAATGTTTGATTATGGTAATTGTAAATTGATAAAGTTTTAAAACAGGTTTAGTAGTAATAGAAATTTAAGCTAGAAATGGAATATATTAAATCTATTATGTTATTTTAGGGAAATAGAGAGATGACAGTGAATGTACTAAGTTGAGCTGTTTATGTATGTTTTTATTTTGGAATCTTTGTTTACCCAAACACCACGGTGTGTCTTAAGTACTTTTTGTTAAAATTAAAAAACCAATAATATATATATATATATTAAAAAAGTCAGAAGCCATATTCCAAACCTTCAAACTGACTTTCAGACAACATCTGACCATTCTACAAACCAAAACATACTAGAAGAGGATTTAATTGTGACTAAAGAGGAATTTATTTTACCCTACAAGCATTTCATCTACACCTTTGAGGATCAGAAAAATCAAAGACTGAGATTTGAGCCTTTAAAGCAACAAAGCTTTAAGGATAAGAGAAATAGACGCCCAATGCAGAGGACGGGATGCTTCTTACTGTCTCAAATGATGCTACAAGCAACAAAGAGAGACTTATTGGCTGAAAGGGAAGCTTTGTTATGGAAACCTGCCTGGCACAAAAAAAAGGCCAGAATAAGACTGAAAAGTTAAATTCAAAATTATATGTGATGGATCAAAGGCACTGCATAATTATGGATTGATTTAAGGATTAAGATTTAGAGTTAGAAGTAAGAGAAAAATGGGTGATTATTAGAATATATATTTTAAATAGATTAAGAATGTATTCTTTGGAATAATAGGTTTATTTGTATAAAAACTATTATGTAATGGAATGAAGAAAACTGAAGAGGCGTTTTAGATCTGGATTGATTTAATAACTAGTTGAGTATGTTAAATTAGTAAGATGATGTTCTTGCCTGACAATATGGACGTTATTAGGTATGATAATTAACTGGATGAAATTTGAATTTGGTCCAATGGGCTGAAATGATTTAAGGTTTGATATTACTTTGTTATTTTGTTATCTTAAAGAGATTGATTGATGGATGGATTATATATGTATAGGATAGACTAATATTTTACTTTAATTAGGAGATATATTGTGTAGTGGAATAAGAAATGAGATTTGTGATAAAATTAAGGATTTAAGAGATTGAGATCTAGAATATATCTGGAAGGGATACCTGAACTGATAAACTGTTTCTTTAAAGTCAAATTTGATTATGCTAATAGTAAATTCACAAAGCTCTAAAACAGGTTTAGGATTGTTAGAAATTTAAATTAGAAATGGATTATTTTAAATGTATTAGGTTAATTGAGGGAAATAGAGAAGGAATATTTAATGTATTGATTTGAGTTATTCATATATGGTTTTATTTCTGGATGTTTGATCACCCCAGCACCATGGTGTGTCTTAAGCACTTTGTTCTAAGAATCAAAAAACCAATAAAATTTGTTTTTTTAAAAAAGTTTCCATTTATCTAACCAAGATAGACCTAAAATTACTGCTTCCGTCATTTTCGGGGCTATGACAAAGCGGATGAATTCCCAGTGTTCACCTATTTCTAACCGTATTGGCTCAGTTAGGTGAGTGATTAAAGCTCCTCCCATTAATGAACCATCTGCCTGTTCAAACTTCATGGGGTTAGAAAGCAACTTCGCTTGTATGCCCAGCTGTTGAGCAATGGGTAGGCTAACGATGCATCGGGAGCACCCTGAATTTACCAGTACTTTTAAGTCCTTTTGAGCTCCAGTTTTAGGAACTATAAGCTTGGCATTACGGGAGAAAGTTGGGATAGGCTGACTCACCATCGGATCATTTTCTCCCTCGTCATTGCTGTTGTAGGGTGTCAGGATGGAGGCTGGGTCAGCAGTGGCCTCTGTCTGCTCCTGCATGGGAGTGGTGACCTGAGTAATCTGCTCTTGTGTGATTCTACTCAATTTTTCCTTGGAACAGGGCTGGTTTAACTTCTTCTCTGATGGGGTCGGGGCGCCTCTTTGCTGAGCAAATGGGATGGGACAAACAGCGGCTCTGTGGCCTGACTGGCGACACCTAAAGTACTTGATTGGCGAGCCTGTAGAGGGCTTAGGACAGTGATGGCGAACCTTTTAGAGACCGAGTGCCCAAACTGCAACCCAAAACCTACTTATGTATCGTCGGGTGCCGGGTGGGCATGGCCCATTGGGTGGGTATGGCTGTGGTGGTAACGGCAAACTGGGTGGAACTAAAAAGTTCAATCAATCAATTCCAACTTTGTGAGATCTTTGTTTTTCCCGTGAGAAGTTGAAATTGATTGATTGATTGAACCTCTTTTTTTGCACACAGCGGCAGAGGCTTAAAGCGAAAAGGTTTTATAATACCCAGCTGAAGGCCTAGGACTGGGGCGATGGAGCATGTGCCCACAGAAAGGGCTCTGCATGCCACCTGTGGCACACGTGCCATAGGTTCGCCACCACAGGCTTAGGAGATTCCGCGGTCGTGATTGCTGGGGTTCTTCACGGTGGCGGCCATCTGGGTTGCTCCAGCTTCAGTCCAGTTCCTGGAGGAGTTGGTTTCTTATAGCGAGCAAGCTCGATGTTTAGCTTCACTGCCACTTGGTACCACTCCTGTAGTTGATCAGGAACCCCTCTTTGAAGTGATGCACGAGGGAGCATTCTGGCCACCTCTCAATTCGACCTGCCACCTTCCGAAATTCTCGCACATATTCCAATGTAGGTCTGCCGGCTTGCTTCACCTTGTGAATATATTTCTCAGCCTTGAGAGCTATGGACTCGTCCTCGAATCTGGTTCTCAACCCTTGGATGAAGAGATGGATGTTCCCTAGTTCAGGCACTTGTTCATTGTACAAGTTATTTAGCCACTTGGATGCTTCCCCCTCTAAATTGGCTGTGACAACATTGACCATGGCAGCGGGGTCGGGGTAAAAACTGGCATTTCGGTTCATATGGGAACGCACCTGATTGAGGAAGAAAATCAACTTCTCTGGCTCGCCATCAAAAGTGGCCTTAAGGGGTGGCGCCATTATGGGTTGCTGTCCACCAAATGGCTGTTGCCCCCCCAGCTGCTGCTGAACACCCAACTGCTGCTGGCCTCCCAGTGGTTGCTGTGTGTCCGGGGGTTGCTGTCTGTCCAACAGATTGCGCAGTCATCCCAGCTGTTGGACCAAGTAGCGTTGGACATCCACATTCAGGTTGACCCTTCACGCAGGTCCTCGGTTCAGGTGACGATGGTGGTGATAATCAGGGCTGCGTGACCAGTAGTAGTAATGGTCAGGGCTCTCACGCTACCAGTAGCAATCAGGGTTCCGACGGTATCGGTGATGATCTGGACTTTGGTAGCGAGGGCGTTCCTCGGGGCTCTCGTAATGATCTCTCCATCTGGAGCTTTCACGACGGCGATTCCTGTCAGGAGACCATGATGAACGACGCCGATCAGGGCTCCTCCGATGGTCAGGGCTGTCACGTCGCGAGTGGCGTTCGTGACTCCTTGACGATCATCGATGACCCGGACTGTTGCGCTGTGGGTGATGGTCAGGACTCTTCCTCCCCACTGGGCTTGAGGTCAATGCTGGCAGCTCCGAGTGCGGAGTTGCCAACCGAGCTCTGTGAGTGAGGCTAGGGCTCCTTCTGGGTATAGATTGGTGCCGATCCTGCCGGTCGTCATGCTCTCTAGTAGGCAAGGAGCAGGTGACCTGTCCCTCGCTTCCCACCTCTAGCCCCTCAAACTTCTTTACCAACTTCTCCACCAATTGGCTGCAGACCGCTGACAAGTACTTCCACTCACCTGAATCTTCTGCTGCTGCCAACCTTTTCACTCCTCTGTGATCAGGGGAGCGTGATTCCCGTGAGGCACCTGCTTGCAGCTCCAGCTCAGATGTTCTCGAAGAACTCTTCTTCAGTTGGGTTGTCTCAGGATGCTTAGAGTTCCCACTGGGTAGGGTCCACTCCGAAGACCACAATACTCCTGCGTTTTTGGTCTTGCTCCTGGTGCCAGAACTTCCGAACTCACTTTCTTCAATGACGCAAGGGCCTGCGCTCCCTCCACCGAGGCAGCCGCCATGGCTGGGGTGCTGATTATGGGTGCTTCTGTCTTCTCCATACTGAGATCTTCCCTGAATCTTTGTCAACCTCCCCTTTTTGGCTGGGAAGGTGACTGGAGCTCAGGACCCCAAAGAAGTTAGAGTGGATGAGAGTTTTGGCTTAATGTGATGGTTCCGATAGATGAAACCAGTTAAAAGAACTTCAAGGCAAGAAAACCTTCCTGAAAGAACATTTTATTAGGAAAAAAATATCGGCACTTACATAGTTGAATCCAAAACTGAAAGTTCCCTCCCCTGATACAAAGTTACAAGTTGCAATTCCCACCCCAAATAAGCTGTCATTTATCACATTCTCCAACTACAAATAAACGCGGGGTTTTCTTCCCCACCCTCTTGCCGCCAAAATTCTTCACTCACATTGACCTTGAGTATAACTGCAGCTGCAATTGTTATGAACAACTAAGAATGCCCATTCTTCTCCCTCCCCCCTTAGTCTGTCTATGTGAAAATCCCCAACTATAGAGTGGAAAGTTACAATGAAATACAAAGTAAAATGGCTACAATTTCTTCTGTTGTCACAGCACTGACATGTATCACTACCAGGGACCCCTACATACAGCATTGCAAAAGAATTAACAAAAAAGCTTGGGCACCTCACAAGACGAAGCCAACACTCCATTAACTCTACACTACAGAGTCTTTAAACAATCAGGGATGTGACTATAGATGAGGATGAAATCATGGTCTCATTTGATGTCACAGCCATGTTCATTTCTATAGATCCAGAACTAGCCAAAGAATCCATGACCACATTGCTCCACAGCACACCTAACTTAACTGCATAAATGAAGATCAAAACACCCAGGATCATCGATCTCATAAACCTCTGCTTAACTACATACTTCCAATTTGATGGACATATTTATCAACAAATTAAAGGGACACCTATGGGATCACTGCTTTCAGTACTTATAGCAGAGGTTGCTATGCAATATCTGGAAACCATAGCACTTCCACAAATACAACCAAAAATATGGATCAGATATGTAGACGACACCTTCACCATAATAAAAAGGACTAATTAGAGAACACCCACAGAATCATCAATAACACTTTTAAAGGAATCTAGTTTACTAGAGAAGAAGAAAACAACTACTTGCTACCCTTCCTGAACATCCTGATCAGCAGAGACCACAATAGCAAACTAGAAATGCAAGTCTACAAAAAAACCACCCATACTAACCAGGTGCTCCACTACCAAAGCAACAACCCAACCTCCCACAAGAGAACCTGTGTAAGGACTTTATTTAGATGAGCCCAAACACACTGTAGCAACCTGGAACAGCAGAAAAGGGAAATAGAGCATCTATACAACATATTCCAAACAAATGGATATCCATGCAACTTTATCAAAAAGTCCCTGACCACTCAGGGGAGTTTCCGGTGACGTCGCTGAAGAATAGACCCAGGGAAGAGATTCTCCTTTCCCCAGGTCCGATTTTCAACTGCCGGTGGGTCCGCACCCGGAGAGGTGGCCACCAAGGGGTGAAACTTTGGGGACCACGGGTCGGCAGTAGCTGGCTCATTGGAGCCAAAGGAGCCCCCAGAATCGGCAGAAGAAAGGTGGACCACATTCATGTGATCCGCCATTACCAGCTGATCGTTGGAGCCGGAGAAGCAGCTCAGAATGACAGCAAGCAGCTGAGCCAGGTGAGAATGCCGTCTTCTTTCCCAGTAGAGGTGGATTTTTGGCAAATAGCTCTTTCACAGCTCGAGAGCGAAGCCTTTTACATTTAGGGAGGGGGTGGAGCTCCCCCCCGGAACACAAGCGGTGGTTTAAGCTATTCTGCAATTTAAAAACTTTTTACATAGTAAAGCTGTCTGAGGCTTAAGAGAAATTTGGGAAGCTCCTGCAATTTTTACTTTCTACTTTTTAAATTCTATAAACTTCTTTCTCTCTTTTGACTATTTTTTTTCAAATGTGCTGGGAACGGATACTTTGTGTTGCCTGGTGGTTACATTGAGAACTATTTTCACTTTCTCTTGTCTGGAGTTCATTCAGATCAGAAGTTTAGTTGTATGCCCAGACATTCTTTATCTAAGACCTTGAAATTTTGTTGAAAAAAGATTTCCCTTTGGTTTATTTGGCTTCACAAGACAGACTATATTTATAAACAAATGGTACTTGGAGCCATCTGCCTCCCTGCATTATAATTATTGTGCTTTGGAACTATAATAAGCTGTTTTAGAAGAATTGGAAATTAAGAAATCTCACTGAACAGAATTTGGTGGATTATAATTTTGATATTTTTGCTTTTTTCTTTCTCCTTTTTATTCTGGGAGTATTCTCTCCTCTCCTCTTTTTATTATTGCCTCCTTCTTTTTTTCTTGTTGCCATTTTTTACCTTTTTCTTTTCTTTTTATTTTTAACTATTTTTATGGATTTTCCCTCCTAGCAATAGGAGCCTATTGGATTATAAAAGCTGGCCATTTGGCTACCTGGTGGATTACAATATAAAATATAAAGACAAAGATGAGCATTTCAAACCTATCTAAACTTGGGAGAAAAGGATCTTCCACCCCTGCTTTGACTTCTGCAAGTCCAGTTTATCAAAAATCAATCACGGCAGTGCTGCAGCAAGAAAAAAATGAATGTTCAACAAAAAGATACTCATGCAATTTTGCAGGCAATTGCAGCCCAGACGGCATCCAAGACAAAAATCTATGAAGACTTGAAAAATGATCTTGATAAAATGAATCAAAAAATTATTAACATAGATTCTCCAATTGAAAATTTTAAACAGATGATTACAGATAATCAACAAAGGATCCAAAAAATAGAAGACAAATCAGTGGAAGTGACCAGAAATTAGAATCCTTAAAAGATGAAAATGAAAAATTGGCCCAAATAAATGGAGAACTGGAAGACACATTGGCGGTGATAGAGATGAAAAGAGCTTCATATATTTTAAGATTTTAAAACATAATAGAAGTCAAGGATGAGAACCTCTTAGGCCTGATAACTGAGTTACTTGCAGATGTCCTAGGAATGGGGAAAATCCAAATGGGAGGAGAACTAGACCAGATCTACAGAGTTAACTCAAACTATGCCAGAGGAAATAAAGTGCCCAGGGAAGTCCAGGTCAGATTTCTTAAAAGATCCATAAGAGATGAGATTTTGAGAAAAGTAAAAGATCAACCAATAAAATACAAGGAAAAAGAAGTAGTAGTGCTCAAACAAATTCCTAGAAGGATAAGAGAGGCTTGAAGAGATTACCAGTTTTTAACCAGGAAATTGGTTGAAAAAGGAGTGAATTTTAGATGGTTGATGCCAGAAGGGATCCTAATCTACTGGGACACAAAAAGATATAGACTGGATACACCGCTTAAAGCATTGGAATTTTTTGACAATCACAGAGCGTTTTTGGAAAATGGTGATCCTGAACCCAAGAAGCAAGAGGAAATGGTAGCTGAAGGAGCGACTAAACAACTAGAGGAGGAAGAAGTTAAAAATACATATTCAGAAGAAGGAGCAAGACCGAGAGACCAGAGACAGATAAGATCAACTAGGTTGGATAGGTTTAGTTAGATTCAGTTTGTATTAGTTAAAGTTAAGTAGATTTTGTTTAAAATGTTTGAAAACCCTGTGCCAAGCTCTGGGAAGTGGGGGGAGGGGGGGTAGGGGGTGGGTGTTCTGGGGAGTGGGGGGAGGGGGGGTTGGGGGTGGGTGGGTAAGTAGGTTAGACAATAGGATTAAAGTAAGATAATAGATGGGACAACCTATGAGAGAGATGTTGCTTGGGCATTTCCCCGGCACTATATCCGAAGAGGGATGAGAGTGGAGGAGAAAGGTTAGGGAGGAAGTAGGATGGTGAGAGGAGAGGGGGAGGGGAGAGAGAGGTGAGGGGAGGTGAGAAAGAGGAGGGAAGTAAGGGAGAGTGTTAGAGAGGGCGGATGCAGTTTGGGGGTTGGGCAAGCAACACCTATGTGTATTTATTTTATTTTGTCAAATGTGAAATTTTTTCTTTTTTGTTTATGTAATTGATAAATGAAAAATAAAAACTTTTTTTATAAAAAAAAAAAGATAAGATCGACTAGAAGATTGAGACCTAGATATAACTGAAAGACATGGAGGAGATTGGAATTTTATCAATAAATATAAACGGACTGAATTCTCCCTCAAAAAGGAGAAAAATCTTTACAAGACTACAAAAATTAAAAATGGGCATAATTTGCCTCCAAGAGACACATATTAAGAGACAACATTTTAAAATTTTAGAACAACCAAAAATGGGCAAACTTTATTTTACACTTGCATCCCAAAAGAAAAGAGGAATAGCCCTTTATATAAAAGAAAAGATGAATCCCAAAGAAATTTATGCAGATGAAGAGGGGAGAATATTAATGGTGGAAATTATGGTGGATCAAAAACAGATATTGATGGTAACAATATATGCACCTAATGATAAGCAAGAGCAATTCTATCAACAGCTACACAAGAAAATATCGGACTTAAATTACCAAAATCTTTGTATACTGGGAGATTTTAATGCAATAGTAGATGTGACTCTGGACTATAAAAGCCATAAACAAGGGAGAAAAGGAGGAAATATACTACCTAAAGCGTTTTCAAAAATGAAAGAAGAATTGTGTATTCAAGATATATGGAGAGAGAGAAACCCAGAAAAACCACAATATACATTCTATTCAAATAGACATAAATCATGGTCGAGAATTGACATGATATGGACATCTTTTGACTTGAAAATGATAATACAAGAGGTAGAGATAGAAACTAATGTGTGGGCAGACCACAACCCAATAAAAATGACCTGGAAAGGAACCAAGAAAAAACTAAGATGGTCTCTGAATAAATCTATATTGAAAGAAAAAGAATTCTTACAACTAGCAACAAAGGAAATGGATTTAAAAAAAATAAACAAGAAAGAAGAAACATCCCTTCAAAATGTATGGGACATGGCCAAAGCATATTTTAGAGCAGTGGTTCTCAACGTTTGTGTGACGGCGACCCCCGTCACACAAACGTTCTGCGCATGCGCGGCGGCGCCCCCATGCGCAGCACACATGCGTGGCACCACCCCCTGAGGGGAGAAAATGGCGGATCGCCTTCTTTGGCGACCCCCGAAAAATGGTCGATCGGCCCCAAATGGGGTCACGACCCATAGGTTGAGAACCGCTGTTTTAGAGGGTTGGCCATAACTTATACACTAAAAAGAATAAAGAAAAGAAACAACTACAGTTAAAGTTGAGAGAAGAACTTAAAAAACTGGAACTAGAGTTACAAATGTACCCACAAAAGAAAGTCCTTAAGAAACAAATGGAGATAATAAAACATAAATTAAACCTTGCTGAGATGGATATAATGGCACAACAGATTAAACGGACTAAACAGAATTGTTTTGAAAATGTCAGTAAGGCGGGGAGATGGCTAGCATATAGATTGAAGAAAGAAAAAGAAAAAAGAACGGTAAATAAGCTACAAGATTCAAAAGGAGAACTACAGTTCCACAATGATGCAATGAAAAATATCATTAAAGATTACTATGAGACACTTTACAAGGCAGAGACAGTTCCTAAAGAGGAAATACAGTCGTATCTAAAAGAAACAGACTTGCCAAAAATCCCGGAGAACATCCAAAATATATTAAATGGGAAAATATCAACGATGGAGATTATAGAAGCTATAAAAAGACCAAAAAAAGATAAGACTCCGGGTCCAGACAGCCTTCCTGCAGAATTCTACGTAGCATTACAAGATGTATTAAGTCCGACGTTGAAAGAACTGTGTAATGAAATCTTTTTGGAGATTAAAATACCAAAGTCGTGGACTGAAGCTAATATTACTTTGATACCCAAAGAAGACACCGATGGGACTTCCAGTGGTGATGTGGAGGTGGTGCAGGGGGAAGAGGACAGACTCTGTCCTCTAACTCTGATTTTTTCAAGTTTGGAGACCCTTCGGGGGCACAGAGAGTCTGGAGGGCTATGTGCGAAAAGGGTGAAACCTTGGGGAGTAGTGAGGTGAGAGGCAGGCATCCACTACGATGGAGAAAAACCCTTAAATCCAACTTGAAAACTTGAAAACTTCTGCCTTCAACAGATGGCGGATCCGAGGCCTCGACTAACCACAAAGGATATGGAAGCAAGATATACTTAATGGTCTATGTCAAAGAGTGAGTTAAAAGTTTATAAAAATATTCCAAAGTACTAGAAAGGTCTAAAAAGATTTACTTATCTGTTAATTCTGGTGTTGTAAGGAAGCTCAATAGAAGAGGGAATCCTCAACATAAGCGACGACCCGGCGGGGAAGAGCTGTGATTTAGCATTAAAATAGTCAGAGGATTAACAGGAGTGAGATAAAAGAAAGAAAAGTTTTGTGGTGCTCTAGCACAGAATGAAGAAGGTGAAGAGTGTGGAAGGAGAGGTTGGGAGACAAAAGAAGGAGACGGAGACGGAGTGGATGGAGTGACTGGGAGGAGAAAAGACGATCGGCAAGTTGACAGCCGAAACGGTGCTGAAAATGGTGATCTGAGAAGGACAGAATAGTAGCAAGCTGTAGAGGATTGCAGAAAGTGAGGTTGGAGGAGAAAGGAGGAAAGGAACGGCAAGAGGACATGCTGTGATGGCGAAATTGAAAGTGAGAAGAACGGTCAGAAGGAGAGAAGAACGATAGAGAGGCTGCGTACCAAATGCAGAGAAGCAGTATATTGGAGAGGATTGGAGATTAGTGAAGTCGGAGCAGAAAGGAGGAGAAAGTTTGAAAATGGCGATTTAGGAGAAACGGAGAAAGAGTGAACACGCTGTGGAAGTTTGGAGAAAGTGGTTGGAGGAGAAAGTTGGAGACAGACCTGGTCATGGAGAAGATTCGGAAAGCCAAGGAGATGACGAGAGGATGCAATTAAGTAACAAACGTGAGTGGAGCGCAGTGAGGATCTGGAAGGCAAAGGAGATGGCGAGAAGACGTGCGAAAGTGAAAGGAACGGATTGATGGTGGGAGATACAGGATCGGAGGGGAAATACGGAGTCCTAGAGAGACTGTGTCTTTGGTTAAGAGGGAAGAGAGAAAGTGAAGAGGACGGCAATGAGTGTGAGAGGAAGTGAAGGAGACAGCGAGAGGACGGGGCATGACGTTGAAGGTGACAGGAACGTGGAGAAGGTCCAGAAGTGAAAAAGAAAGTGAGGTTGGAAGAGAACGGAGGAGGTGAACCAGGAAGTGTGGAGAGTTTGGAAAGTGAAGGAGACGGTGAGAAGACTCGATTGGGTGGTGAGAGACAGGAACGGATATATGGACTAATGGACTAAAAGTTGATGATATAAGTTGGGTGAAATAATTTGGAGTTTTAGAGAGAGTGGGTGTTAAATAATAATAAGAAAACGAAGAGGATTAGGGAAGGAGAAAAGAGGACTAAAGTTAGAAGGTTTGCTGATTAAACAAAGGGATATAAGGAATAAAAAATATATATTTGATAAATAAGATATTAAGATGGCAACACTGAGAATGGGGGAAAAAACAATGTCAAGTTTAGTACTGACACCTTCATTTCCCCCTGGACAGAGAACAATAGAGGGAATGTTGGAGACAGAGAAGCAAAATGTACTATTAAATATGCAAAGCATGCAGACAACACTATTAACTATCCAAGAAACAATGTTAAAGATGCAGGAGACAATGTCAAAAAATCATATTGAAATGAGAGGGGACATGAATAAATTAGGTAATAAGATTGAAACAATACAACAAACAATTGAGAAAAACGAAGAGAGAATATTGACAGTAGAAGTAGGATTGGATAAAATAGGAGATTATAACGCAATAGTGGATGTAAAAATGGACTATATTAGCAATATGAAAAATAAAAAGAAGCGAAAAACACTACCAAAAACATTTTTTGAGATGGCACAGGAATTCAATTTATTTGACCCATGGAGGAAACAGAACCCTATGAAAAAGGAATATACCTTTTTTTCAAATCCACACAAATCGTGGTCTAGGTTGGACATGGCATGGATGAGCGGCGAAATAGGGCAAGAAGTGGAGACAATAGAAATAATGCCAAACATATGGGCAGATCATAATCCCCTGAAAATAGTGTGGACAGGTCAGAAAAAAATAAAGAGAAGGTGGACACTTAATACCCAAATTTTAAAGGAAAGAGAATTTATTGCAAGGATTAAAAAAGAGATGGAATTATTTTTTAAAGAGAACACTAAACAACAAACATCACTACAAATTATATGGGACACTGCCAAAGCATATCTCAGGGGTATAGCAATAGCATATACAGCCAGGAAAAATAAGGTGAAAAGGCAGGCACAAAATATACTTCTAGAAAAGATTAAATAATTAGAATCCAAATTACAGCGGGAGCCACAAGATGAAATGATTAAAGAAGAAATGACTCTGGCCAAACATAGATTAAATATAGTAGAACAAGAGGAATTGGCAAGAGAACTGAAAATAACTAAACAAATTTTTTTCGAACATGCAAACAAACCTGGGAGGTGGCTTGCCTATAAATTAAAAAAAGAAAAGGAAAAAAGATTTATTCAGGAACTACAGGACAAAAATAGAGAGGTGCAATATAAAATAGAGGAAAAGAAAAAAATAATCCAGAAATACTTTGAATCTCTATATAAAAAAGAGGAAACAGTGGAGGAGAATATAAAACAATATTTAAAGGCCAATGGTCTTCTGGAATTGAAAGAAGGACAAAGAGAATTATTAAATAAAAAAATAACAGCAATGGAACTAAGAATGGCAGTACAAAAGCAAAAAAATAATAAAGCCCCGGGGCCAGATGGTCTACCTGGGGAAGTGCATAAAACTTTGTATGAAGATCTGGAAATGATACTATTAGAGATATATAATGATGTATTGGAGAAAGCTAAATTACCAGACTCATGGACAGAAGGCAACATAACTCTTATTCCAAAAGAAGATATGGATCCTAAACAAATAAAAAATTATAGACCAATCTCGCTGTTGAATTCGGACTACAAAATTTTTACTACAATAATGGCGGAATGACTAAAAATAATACTAAATCAAATAATATATTTGGATCAAAACGGTTTTCTACCCAATAGACAAATTAGGAACAATACGAGAATTGTACTAAATGTTTTGGAATACTATGAAGCACACCCCGAAAAACAGGCTGCATTAGTATTTTTAGATGCTCAGAAGGCATTTGACAACCTTAATTGGCAATTTATGTTCCAACAGTTAGAAAATATGAAATTCGGTGAGAAGTTTGAACAAATGATAAAGTCAATATACAGAATACAAAAGGCCAGAGTAATAATTAATGGGGAAAACACAGAGAAGATAGAAATTAAGATAGAAAAAAGTGGGTTAGACAGCATCACCACCAGATGGATCCGTAGCTGGCTGACCGGCCATACTCAGCGTGTGGTCCTCAATGGAACCGCATCTACATGGAGGGAAGTGTGTAGTGGGGTGTCCCAGGGCTTTGTTCTGGGTCCAGTGCTCTTCAACATCTTCATCAACTGGACAGCCATTTGTCCGAAATGGTATAGGGTTTCTTGCCTGAGCAGGGGGTTGGACTAGATGACCTCCAAGGTCCCTTCCAACTTTATCATTATTATTATTATTATAAAACAACAAATTGAACTTAAACCCGAAATATTTTTATTAGGCATAATTAACCCCAAAATCGAGAAACGACTCCAATACATCATTATACATATTATAACTGCAGCACACATTGCATATGCGCAATGTTGGAAAAGGGAGAACATACCAACAAATGCAATGATTGTATGTAAGATATTAGACTGTGCTGAGATGAACAAACTTTCCTTAGAAATAAAAGACAAAGAAGCTACAGAATTTTACGAGATATGGGACATGTATTATAACTGGCTAGAATTGCGGAATAAAAATGTATGAGAAGTAATGTAAATAAATGTAAATAAATTTAAGAGATATAGGACATAGTATTGTTAAGGGAAAAGAAAAAATGTATTGTGTATTATGTTTGTTTGTAAAGAAAAAAAAGGAAAAATAAAAATAATAAAAAAAGAAGACACTGATCTCACACAAATAAAAAACTATAGACCAATATCGCTATTAAATGTGGACTACAAAATTTTCGCTTCGATAATGGCAGAAAGAATTAAGAAATTCTTGACTGAATTTATACATACAGACCAAAATGGCTTTTTACCTAAAAGACAGATAAAAAATAATTTAAGAATGATTTTGGATGTTTTAGAGTACTATGAAAATCACCCAGGGAAACAGATGCCATTAATATTTCTTGATGTGCAAAAAGCTTTTGATAATTTAAATTGGCAATTTATGTTCCAGCAGTTGATGGAAATGGACTTTATAAATGCAATTCAAGCAATCTACAATAATAATAATAATAATAATAATAATAATAATAATAATAATAATAATAATAATAATAATAACAACAACAACAACAACAACAACAACAACAACAACTTTATTACGGTCATAGACCAGCAATAGACGTCACTTTTTACAATATATTAAAAAAAATAGTACTGACATTAATAGTAAATAATAACATCCCTGTTAAGAAAATACATGTTCTCAGAATGTTAGGGTCACTCCCTAGTTTACGTGAGTGGAAAGCTGATAAGTGTGTGAGTAAATATAATGTTCCAAAAATTATTAGAGATAACTCCAAAAAATTGGCACAAGTTGACGGCTATAAATCTGTAACCAATTTTTTTCTTGTGGACATTGCAGCAACACAGTATTTTGCCACTGCATGCATGATATAAGGGTTTGAGTCCTGGAGGAGAACGCCTACATAAAAATTGTCTGCCCTCCCTGGCAATCTCTCTAATAAGGGGAGAATATATGCTGACCTATAAACTCGGTATAACTCACAGTACAATAAAACATGTGAGATATCTTCGACTTCTCCTTTACCACCCGTTCTGCTATTGGTGTTCTCTCATACCTGCCCTGAAGGAGTGCTGAGGGAAGAATGTTAAATCTGGCTCTGAAGAAAGCTATTCTTCGTTTTGGGAAGGTCAGATCATTCAGATATCTTGCCGATTCCCACACACCCTGTTTGATTCTATCCCTACTGTGGCGAGGCAACCTATTTAGTTCTTCTTGGAACTCCATGTCCTTCATTCTATTGAATACTACTTGCTTTGCTTGGTCAAAGCCGAGGGACATTAAGAATACCGAAGAGAGCCCATAAGAGCCCAGTTTATGATCTATTGCTTGCTTCCAGGGGGAGGGGAACTTGTCAGTCAGCACTAATGGGGACAGTCCCTCTGGAAAGAAATGCATTTTAAGCCAGTGAATGATCATCATCTTCCAGGCTCTTACCTGAATTTGGGGCATGCCTGTCTCAATTCTTAATTGGGCATTTGGGGTTCCTTTGGGTGCAGCTAAGATGGCTCGCAGGAATTTGTTTTGTATGGTTTCTAGCAAGTTTTTCTTTGCAAGGATTCCTGTTTGTTCCCCATATAGAATTTGCGCCAATGTTTTGGCCTCGAAAAGTTTTAAGGCAGCAGGTACTAATTGACCTCCGCCTGTGTAAAAGAAATGTTTGATTGCATTTAAGGACCTATTGGCTGCTTGCAATGTATGATCCAGGTGTGCCTTCCATGTCCCTTGCGAGTGGAAAACCACCCCAAGGTATCTAAATGTTCTAACCTGTTCCAAACTATGTCCTTCTATTTTCCAGGAGTATTGGCTGGGTATTTTAGCAAAAACTAAAATTTTTGATTTATCAAAGTTAAGGACCAACTTGTTCTGTCTGCAGTAGCCAAGTGTTGCCCTAATTGCTCTCTTCAGTCCTACAGAAGTTTGTGAAATAATGACCGCATCGTCGGCATATAGAAGAATCGGGATTTTGCGATGTGCTAGGTTGGGCGGATGCAGATCAGGGTTCTGTAAGAGATCGATCAGGGGGTTGATATAGAAGTTAAAAAGGGAGGGGGACAGGATGCAACCCTGCCGTACCCCTTTTTGTACCCTTACTGAGCCGGTTAAAGTCCCTTGAGGATTACACCTCACTTTCAAGGTGGAATTGGCATACAATTTTTGTATGAGGAAAAGGAGGCGTTTATCGATAGTAGTGCCTTCTAATTTGTCCCATAGGGTGTTCCTAGATATTGAGTCGAAGGCCTGCTTAAAATCAAGGAAGGCCACAAAAAGAGAGGATTTTTTTTTATATGTGTATTTTTGTACTAGATGGTGAAGTACCAAGATATGATCCACTGTTGATATTCCTTCTCTAAAACCAGCTTGTCCATCTTTAATTATCCCCCCGAAATTAGCCAATCATGAAGTTTATAGTTTAGGTGTTTGGCATACATTTTACTAATATCACTCAGAAGACTAATGGGTCTATAATTGGCTGGGTCATTTCTACTACCATTTTTATAGATTGGTATGATAATTGCTAATCCCCAATCTCTTGGCATATGGCCCGTTCTATCTATAAATGTAAACAGATATGCTAAAAGTGGAGCCCACCAACTGGGATTATTTATTATTATTTCTGGCAGGACATTGTCAGCACCAGGTGCCTTATTAGCCTTGAGGGCTCCAATCAATCAGGATATCTTGCCTGATGTAACAGGGGGCCAATAAGGGGTTTGGTCCAAATTAATTTGGCTCTCATTAGTTACATAGTCAGGGTCTGCATATAGCTCTCCAAAATATTCTTCCCAGGCATGAATCGGTACTTGATTAGTTGGAGGTAGGGGGATTTCCCCAATCCTCTGGTGATGTGCCAAAAAAGGGATGTATTTTTTGTCCTGACTGATGCAATTAGTCTATGCCAAGACTCCATCAGAGCCGCCCTTTTCTTTTAGAAGAGTCTTATATTGTGCCTTCAACTGCTTTAAGCAGTGAGTGTGATCCTCAGAAGGGGCATTTTTACTTTTTTCTGTATTCCTTGTTATATATTTTTATTAGTTGCACGTAATCCCTGTCAAACCATTTTTTATTCTTTAAAACCGGCTTTTTGGGGTGAGCTAGTATTCTGTTAGTGAGACCCAATTTTAAATTGCAAATTAAAGTTTCAAACCCCTCTAAGTATGATCCTTCAAACTTATTCCTTAATAGAGATGTATGTAGTTCTATGGTTTCTGGGGTTAATATCTATTTAGTAACTTCCTTTGCATTTTTCTCTGTCCATTTAATTTTTATCTGGGTATTTTGGTTCTCTAACCTGGGTAGATAGGTTGAGCCAGCCCTTAGCAGTTTCTGGTGTAATGTAAAAGTAAGGATTAGTGGATCGTGATCGCTTTCCAGTCATGAGTCTACCTCCATCTTCTGCAGGAACTTCAGGAGGTCATATGATACTATCCAATAATCAACTGTGGATGTTCTTCCTGCTCCCCAATACGTATAATCTGCTGGGTAGTCCTCCCATGTGGAACCATTAAGGATACAAAGGTCCAAGCGTACAGTCATCTGTCTTACACACAGACCTGCCCGATTTGCCTTGGTGTCTTTAAATTGTCTGGTGAGCAGGGGTTCTCCTGGTACATTCTCATCATGATGGATCTTAAATTGATTAAATAATGCTTGGTCGTTTGGGCCCATCCTAGCGTTTAAGTCCCACCGAATAATTATTGCTGCTGTGGGATATTTGTCTAAGCAGCCCAGGATAAAATCTTCTATACCCTCCCAGATCTTATTGATCAGATTATTCTTGTTGAATGGGGAAATATAGATATTAAAAAGTAAGATCTCCACCTGTTTAAATAAAAGTAGGGTAGTCACAACCCATGGCTGAAGAGGTGGCAGCGGTACACATTTAAAATGCAAAGATGTATTCACTAATGTCACAATGCCCCCTTTAGTTCTCCCACCCACCTTACCTGGGATTGCTGGGATAGAGTTACCCCAGTAACCATCTAACTGTATCTCTGTAGAGGCCCAGGTTTCCTGTAAAAAGAGAATGTCAAATTGTGATATACAGTATAGTCAAAAAATGTTGGTCTTTTGATGGCACAGACCAACCCACTATATTCCAGGTTATAATGGAGAGGGGATCATCTTTTGCAGCTCATCAGGAGATTTGATTTATACAAAGGGAAGTTGTAGGGTTGTTGCAATGGCTTGAGGTGTCGTCCCGCACGAAATTGGCCTTCTCTAAAAGGAGGGGAGCCCCATCAAAATTCTGTGTAGACTCCTGGGAGATTTGTTCGAGGTAAGAGGATTTAGCACCAGCTAACAAGGCTTGCCGTTCCGGAGCCTCTTCTCTAGGTGTAGAGCAGGGGGTTATTAGGTCATGCTCCATTCGGCTTTGAAATGATGGCACTGATGTGAGTCCTCTCTCTCGAGAGAGATTGATGTGTTGCAGAAGGTATCATTGGAAAGTCACATAAGGATGCTAGCATTTCCTTCTCTATTGGGGCCTCTACTGGCCCCTGTGTATCTTGGCTTCTGCTTTCCATGAACTCATATTCTTGAAAACTCTTGCCCCCTGGGGGAAAAGTAAGAGGCTCAATTATAGGGGAAACCAAATCAATAAGCGGTTCAGCCGTATCGATTGTGACCAATAAGGATTTCTTTAGGTTGTCTAACTTGAATAGTATATTATCTTGTTCACTCCTTGGGAGAGTGCCAAAAGCATTAATAAGCCCAGTTTCTGTGCTATTAAGTACATCTTCTCTGAACAGGGCTGGCTTACTCCCACTTTCTCCCTCTCCCTTTCCCAGGGTTGAGAATGCGGAAGAGACAGCAACCTTGGGAGCTCGCATGTTAACAATTAAGGGTGTAACCCTTTCCTCACAGAAAACTCTGATGGGAGAGATTTGAAAGGAGCTAAATAAGCCTTCATCTTAAATAGCATCAGCGGTATGGTGGGCTGTTTAAAGGAGAGAAATATCCACTTCCAATTTGGGGCCTCAGGGAGCCACTCTGCAGTATGTAGATCAATCTGTCCCTAGTGACAGTGAAGAAGCTGGCTTAGGGAATTTAGTATAGCACTCTTGGAATTCCAGCAACCATGATTAAGCCTGCTCATGTGGATTCTCAGCACAACCTGATGTGTTTGTAGTGAGCGATGTGATTGATGTGACTGGTGTAATTGTAAATGGGATGCTTTATTGTCTTCCCATGAAACTTCTCTATTAATACCTCCTCCTCTTGTTGCTTTAGCTGGAAAAGGACTGTTTTTCTGAGTGGGCTGCCAGTTTATAGCAGGTTCTTTATCTGTTTCCCAGGGTCTGTGCTCATTTTCCTCTTTTTTTCCTTCCTTCTCCTGAGCATTGGATCTACCCAAGTCTGCTGCAAAGACTTCAATGGGGGTGCCTGTAGCCCAATGTTGTGCTTGGAGCAGAACAGCTATATCTTTTTTCAGTGTCTCTATATCATGTTGAATGGTTATTAGTTGTTCAAATATTGAAACTACCGTTTGCGCTGTGAGAAGACATTGCTTTGCCATAAACTCTGTTGTATTCTCCCACTGTAAACTCTCCCCACTCTGAGTTAGACTGTTGTTGTTAACCTTCTTAGTCTTTATCTTAGTCTCCATGCCAGCTGTATCTGGACTCGTTGTTTGTGAAAATAGCTGGCTGTCATTTTGCTCCCCCACCCCAGATCGGGAAAGTCCAGTATTTGCTGTTTTGTCAGATCTCTTTGCAGGTCCTGTTCTAATCTCTCTGGCTTGTTGGAAATGAAGGAGGGGGGGGGGGGATAGTTTTACTTACAAGTCTCTTGCCAACAAAGTGCTCAATTTTTGGTTGTTTTGCATTCTTCGCTGGTAGGAGAGATACCGGGCTGGTGCCATGGCATTTCTTTCTTTTACCCATGCCTCCGTCCTCCTCCGGTGGCTTCTGTTTCCCGGTTTAGTACAACCAGTGGCTAACCCTAGGAGACCATGGAAAGAAATAGCAATGGACCTCATTGTAGAATTGCCTGAGAGTGCTGGTAATACTGTAATATGGACAGTAGTTGACTTATTCTCAAAAGAAGCACATTTTGTAGTTTGTCCAAAGCTCCCTTCAGCTAAAAGCTTGGCCAAGATTTTTGTACAGCATATTTATAGGCTGCATGGAGTCCCTAAAAGAATCATTTCAGACAGAGGGGTGCAGTTCACTGCAAAATGTTGGAGAGAGTTCATCCAATCAATAGGATCATCCCAAGGACTCAGTTTTGGATTTCATCTATGTACTAATGAAGCGGCAGAACATGCGAACGCAATGATAGAACAATATATAAGATGCTATGTAAATTATCAACAAAATGATTGGACTGAATTATTACCATTTGTTGAAGTAGCATACAATAATGTGGTGCATAGCAGTATAGGACTTACCCCTTTTAAAGTGGCTACAGGGATCTAATATGTGGCTATGCCTGTGTTCCCGCAAGAAATCCCCTCTTCAACAACATTAACAGAGTGGATGGACAATATAAAGGACACAAAGCTTTGGAAAAAGCACACAAAAGTAAAAAAACAAAAACCAGGCAGATAGGAAAAGAGCTACTCAAAAAGAGTTTAAAGTGGGAGACAAGGTATATTTGTCCACGAAATACTTGAACCTTAAAATACCTTATAAAAAACTTGGTCCTAAATACTATATATGCAGTAGGTCCTTTTATTGTCACAGGAGTCATCAATCCAGTTACTGTAAAACTGCAATTGCCAAGGGGTTTTAAACGGATTTACCCAGAGTTTCATTGTAGCTTATTAAAGCCTGTTCAATGTTCAAGAATGAGGCCAGTAGAGAAACCACCTCCACTCCCAATCCTAGTTGAGGGGGAGAGGCATTACGAAATTGAAGAAATTTTGGATTCTAGATATTGTAGAGGGAAACTGCAATATTGAGTAAGGTGGAAAGGATACCCAATTGCGGAGAGACAATGGGTAGCAGCAAATAATGTTAGAGCCACTAAGCTAATAAAGAAATTCCATTCTAGATACCCTGAATGACCCCGGTGAGAGGGGAGATTAGGAAATTAAACCCCTAATCAATGTCTATATGTATGCATGTTTGTTTTTATTTATTTCCAGAGTCATTCGTCTTTTGGGGGGTTGATATGTCAAGAATGAAACTTTGGCAGCTATGTGCCTCTTCGTTTCAACTTGCCATTAGAGTAAGGGGGGGCAGGTGTTGCTTTAGAATGGGTTAGATGGAGAAACAAATCCTCGACAATTCTGCTGAAGACCGTCAGCTTACTGTACCTTGCTGTTGTAAAGACAGATATTTCCAAAGAAAGCAGTGAACTGTAGATACGCATCATTTTTATTTTCTAAGAAAGTCTCTGCAGTCTTTATAGGGACAGAATCATTCTTGAGAAATAAAGATGATGCTGAAGGCTGATCATAGCTTCCTGTTTTTAAAATTGAAACTTAATAATAATAATAATAAAGTTGGAAGGTACCTTGGAGGTCATCTAGTACAACCCCCTGCTCAGGCAGTAAACCCTATACCATTTTAGACAAGCTTTTTTTTTTTTTTTTTACAAAAATTAGTGTGGTTGTGGTGCCTGGTGACACCAAGAGAAATAGGGGTCATTAGGAGTATTAGTGTCCATGGCTTCATTGTTGGGCACCTAGAGACCAAAATGATACCTAGATGTAGTGCTACCCCCAAAGGGGCTGCAAAAGTCCTACTCCTTCTGTCCCTTTCTCCCAGGTAACTTGGTGGCTTTCCACTCTCAGTCACTGATCTAACATCTCAGGGTCTCTCACTCTGATCGCTCACCCAGAGACCTCCACTCACGCAGCTCAGTTCACGTCCACTGTCCTCTGGTGGATCAACTTGCCTTCTGGTTTGTCTGGCACCCTCTCTGGTTGCTGGCTCACTCTCTCACCTGGATCAGCTCTCCTCTGTAGCCCCTTTGGTTGCTGGCTCACTCTCTCATCTGGACCAACCCTCCTCTACAACCTCCTGGTCTGTCTGGCACCCTCTTTGGTTGCTGGCTCTCTCTCACACACCCCCTTCTCTCTCTCTCTCTCTCTCTCTGGAATAGCTTTGCACACACACTCTCTCTCTCTAGTTCAGCTTTGCTCTCTGTCTCTCTCTGGGTTGGCTTCATTCTCTCTCTCTCCCCCTATCGCCTGCCACACAGCCCCACCAAGCAGGGACCAGGCAGCAGGGTGTGTGTGTGATGGGGCACGATGATAAACACTTCCTCTTCTCTCCCTTCTCACCTCCTCTTCCTCTGTTTGTTTTTTGCCTTCGTCTCCACTGTCTCTTTTCCCCCTCATGCTGCTTCTCTCCTTTACTCTCTCTCTCTTTCACTCCCTGTCTCCCCTTCTTTTCCTCTCTGTTCTCCACTGCTGTGCCACAAACCTCCTCTTTTTATAGCTCCCTTTCCCTGGGCCACCTTTTCCCCCTTAATTTCTGGCAGATCTCCTGTCCGGTGGTCATCCACAGCCACCCCTGCAACCATCCTGAGCACCCCGGTCACTTGGTGCTGCATCCCAGGATGTCCTGAGCCAGCTGCCACTGATCCTGGGCCTCCAATTGAGCCCCAGGATGCCCGCAACCGAGCCACTCAGCTGACCCATTGCCCGAATGCTGTGGCGGCAATTGGACCCACTGTCCAGCTGATTGGTGATCTGCATCAATCAGCTGTGTGCTTGTTGTGGTTCCGGCTAATGAAACATTCCAAAGAACTTCCAGGCATTTATTTTCCTAAAAGTCTTTTATTGTTACAAAATGTCAGCACAGGGACAACTGAGGGATGCTAGGATCTAAGTTCTCTTCCTCTGAGCAGTTAAATTATCAGCATATTCCCTCCCTAAATTAGCCGTCATATCTCACATTATCCAATTAGTGTGAAGGTCAAATGTTTTCTTCCTCTTTCTTTCCTGGGCTTTACCCCCAATGCCCCTTCTGCTCTTTATTAACCCCATATTTACCAGACAATTCTGCATATTGTCAAAAGCAAGAATATACAATATTTGCAGAGTTGACATCCGGCCCCCCTTACAAGAAGGACAGATCCTGTAAAGTAAACAAAAGCATATGTTAAGGGTTATTTTTCAGTTTGTTGGGGTGTTTCATATGAAACCTTTTGACCAATCTGTCAGCTTTCACTTCACTGGATTTCACCCAGGTGGCTTCAGACAACGGGTATCCCTTCCATTGGATTAGGTACTGCAATTTCCCTTTAAAAATTCTAGAATCAAGAATACGTATTACTTCATAGTGGATCTGCCCTGCAACTATGAGGGGCCCAGGTGCTTTCTTCGGGAGAGGTCTTAAAGTGGAGCCCTGATAAGGCTTCAACAAGCTACAATGGAAAACTGGGTGAATTTTCCCCAAACGTCTAGGGAGTTTTAGTTCTACTGTGACCGGGTTGATGATCTTTACTATGGGGAAAGGCCCCAAGAATTTTGGTCCCAATTTCTTGCTGGGCAATTTGAGGCGTAGATATTTAGTTGACAGATAGACCTTTTCCCCAACTTGGAATGTTCTTTGGGGAGCCCTCTTTTTATCAGCCTGCTTTTTATAGGTTTCAAAAGTCTTTTTAAAAGCAGTTTTTGTGTTTTGCCAAACTTCTTCCCACCCTCTCACCCACTGATCAAGTGTCTGGGAAGCGGAGGGCAACTTAGGATATTCAGGTATTGGGTTAAATTCTTTCCCTGTGGCTACTTTGAAAGGCGTGTAGCCGGTGCTGCTGTGCACAGAATTATTGTATGCCACCTCCACAAAACGGAGGAGATCAGTCCAGTTCGTCTGTTGGTAAGAAATGTAGCATCTAAGATATTGCTCCACCATTTTGTTAGCGGCTTCTGTGGCCCCATTGGTGGCCGGATGAAAAGCAGATGATAACCCTTGAGATGATTTAATCAATGTAAGGAAATTTCTCCAAAGCTTTGCTGTGAATTGCACCTCCCGTCTGAAATTATTCGCTTAGGGGAGCCATGCAGCTGGTATATATGTTTCAGGAACAATTTGGCCAGTCGTTGGGCAGATGGGAGTCCTTTGCAGGCGATGAAATGAGCCTGTTTTGAGAACAGGTCTATTACAGTCCAGATGACAGTATTTCCCCTACTTTTAGGTAGGTCTAATATAAAGTCCATAGCTATTTCTTCCCAGGGTTGAGAAGGGTCTGCCACGGGTTGCAGTAATCCAGGAGTTTTCCCCGGGATTCTTTTCATTGTGGCACATACAGTACAACTTTTTACATAGTTTTCCACATCCTTTTTCAGCCCCGGCCACCAGAATTGCCGGCGGGTGAGGTGTAGGGTTTTCAAATATCCAAAGTGTCCAGCTTGTTTTACATTGTGGCTGTGTTCGAGAGCAGTAAGACAGAGCGCTTCTGGCAAATATAGCTTCCCCCCTTTGTAAGCCAAGCCATCCCTGCATGTTAGGGACGGTTGATTATCTTTGAACCATTGGTCGGTGAGGAGCTCTCGTTTTATTTTCTTCACTCCAGGGTCATCAGGATTGGGGACCCTGCAAGGTGTAAGTTGAGTGACAGTTTGTGGATTGGGAATAATCGCCTCGTTAACCTGCTCTCGTTCGCTTTTGTACTGGGGTAACTGGGATAGCGCATCAGCTAGGAAGTTCTTTCCTCCTGGTATGTACTTTAGAGTGAAGTTGAAGCGGTTAAAGTACTGTGCCCACCGTACTTGCTTTGGTGACAATTTGCGGGGAGTTTTCAGTGCTTCTAGGTTTTTGTGATCTGTCCATACCTCAAATGGCACTTTGCTCCCTTCCAGATAGTGTCGCCAGTTTAATAGTGCCCATCTAATCGTGAAGGCCTCTTTCTCCCAGATTGCCCATCTCCGCTCGCTCTCAGTAAATTTCTTAGAGGTGTAGGCACAGGGTTGCAGGATCCCATTTTTGTTCTTTTGCAGTAACACAGCTCCAACTGCCACATCGCTGGCATCAGCTTGAATCACAAAGGGTTCCCCTGGGCAGGGGTGCTTCAGAACCGGTTCAGCAGCAAATAGTCTCTTTAAATTCTCAGAAGCTGTTTGACAGCCCATTGTCCATGCTAGTGGTTGGCCTGGTCGTGGCTTCCCTCCTCCTTTGCCTGTTTTGAGTAGTTCTGTAAGTGGTAGGGCAATCTCGGCAAAATAAGGGATGAATTGACGATAAAAGTTGGCAAAACCCAGAAAGCTCTGGAGCTGTTTGCGAGTCCTTGGGGGCTGCCATTCGATTATTGTTTTCACTTTGGCTGGCTCCATTTCTACGCCCTCATTGGAAATTCTGTAGCCAAGATAATCTAATCAGATCTGGTGAAATTCACATTTTGACAATTTGACATAAAGCTTGGCATTCAATAGTTTCTTTAACACTTCTCTCACTAGCTTTATGTGATCAGTCATATTCGTGCTGTATATCAGGATATCATCAAGATACACCAAAACCCCTTTGTACAAGTGATCATGTAGAACCTCATTAATCAACTGCATATATACAGCTGGGGCCCCCTGTAGTCCAAATGGCATGACTTTGAACTGATAGCTCCCCATAGGACAGTTGAAGGCAGTTTTCCACTCATCTCCCTCTTTTATTCTCACCCGGTAGTATGCCTCTCTTAGGTCTAACTTAGTGAAGACACTTCCCTTAGCCAGATGGGTCAATAAACCCTTTAGGAGGGGAGGGGGTATTTATTTTCCATACTTACAGCATTGAGTCCCTTGTAGTCTACGCAGAGACGAAGAGACCCATCTTTTTTCTCTTTGAACAACACAGAGGCTCCCATGGAAGATTTGGCCCATTCGATAAACCCCCTCGCTAGGTTTTTGTTCACGAATTGCTGCATCTCCTCCATTTCGAGGGGGGACATAGCATACATCCTCGGACGTGGGAGTTTGGCTCCGGGCACCAGTTCGATGGAGCAGTCATTGGGTCTGTGAGGGGGTAGGGCATCACATTCTTTTTCACTGAACACCTTCGCCAGGTCCCAGTATTCCTTGGGGATGACTGGTTCACCTGGAGGCAGTGAGGCGGCCATATGTGCTCACTCATTGGGTGGCCTAAGATGCCCAGTAACATCTGTTGAATCAATGGGGAGATCAGGCCCTATGGGTAGTCTCACAGTTCTCATTCCTTTCTCCCACCAGATAAACGGCTTCCATTTGTCTAAACAGGCTAATCCTAGGATCACTGCCTCAGTCATTTTTGGAGCCACCAGGAAGCAAATAAACTCCCAGTGTGCACCTATTTCTAGGCGTAAAGGCTCGGTTAATTGCGTGATAAGAGTCCCTCCCATCAGGGAGCCATCGGCTTGCTCAAATCTCACCGGTTTGGAAAGCTGTTTTGCCCTTATGCCCATTTTCATGGCAAACGCCAGACTAATAATGCAGCGGGTGCATCCCAAATCAATTAGTACATTCAAGTCTATTTGTGCCCCAGACTTAGGGATTATAAGTTTGGCGGCCAGTGAAAAAGGCAGGATTTGTCGACTCACCATTGGGTCATTTTCTCCTTCATAATCGCTGTCAAAGAAGGGTAGAGCAGGGCCGGGTCCATCTGGAGTTTCGGCGTCCTCCTGTGTGTGGGGTGTAACCTGGGTGACAGGTTCCTGCCTGAGTCGGTTGGATTTTTCTCTCGTTGGCCGCTGAGCAGGTTTCTTTTGCATTGCTGGTTCTGGCCTGCTCTGCAGTCGGGGGTAGGGGAATGGACAGGTGGCCGCTTGATGTCCTCCTTGTCCACACCGGAAACACTTGAAGGAAGGGCGTGTAGGTGGCCTGGGTCTCTCAGCTCGTGCAGTAGTTGAAGGCTTTCGTGGGGGTGATTGCTGTCCGGGTAGGTCTGGTTGCTGTTCGGGTTCATGTGGAGGAGGCTTCTTATAGTGAGAGAGCTTACCATCTAGCTTCACGGCCGTCTGGTACCACTCCTGCAGCCGATCAGGTACTTCTCGATAGATGCAGGCCTGAGAGAGGTGATCGTCTAATCCCTCAATGAAGTAATGTATGAGGGACTGCTCAGGCCACCCCTCTATTCGACCTGCTATCTTGCGGAATTCTCGCACGTACTCCAGGGCAGGCCTCCCGGCTTGTTTTATTTTATGAATTTGTCCTGCTGCTTTGAGGCCAATGGATGGGTCCTCAAATTGTTCTCTCAGACTTAAGAGAAAACGGTAGGGATCTTCCAATTTGGGGGCTTGCTCGCTATATAAATTGTTCACCCATTCAGATGCTTCTCCCTCTAGGTTGGACGCAATGACATCGACCATGGCCCCTGGTTCCGGGTACAGATAGGCCCAGCATTTCAAGTGAGAACGCACTTGGTTGAGGAAAAAAATCAGCTTCTTTGGGTCCCCATCAAAGGTTGCATTGAAAGGTGGTGTGAACACAGGCTGCTGTGGCCCCCACTGGGGCTGGTTCCACGGCTGCTGGGCTCTCTGCTGCTGGCCAGCGGGGTCTGATGGTGCCCCCTGCTGCTGTAGGCCTCCCAATGGTGGCTGCGCAAGTTGGGGTTCTAGTGGTCTTCTCTGCTGTTGGACTGCAGGGGGTGGGGACGCCCTCTGCTGCTGCTGATCATTCATCTGCTGGGGAAACCCATCTACCCATTGCTGCAGATGCCTCAGGCTGGAACTCCCCTTCTCTTCAGGATTGGGGTCCCTGGCTGGTAAAGGCAGGATCTGACAGGCTTCCTGCTGGGCTCCCCACTGCTCTTGTGGCCCCCCCAGTTGCTGTAGGCCCCAACCTGGCTGCAGATTTATGCCCAGGGGTTGCACATTTGGGGTTGTGTGGCCAACCTCCTTGCTGTGGCTGTTCTCCCAACAGCTGCTGATCTCCTGGCTTCTGTACCACCCCAAGGCATTGCAAGGGCTCTATTAGCTGTGGTAAGTTCAGGGGACATGGATCAGCCACCTGCTGGGAAACCCAATCTCCCCATTGCTGCAGAGGATTCAGACTGGGATTCTCTCTCTCTTCAGGGCTGGAGTCCCTGGCAGGAACATCTGCAATGGAAGGGCTGTAGGTTTCACTTTGTAGGAACTGATTTCTGGTTTTCATTTCTGAGTTTTGAAATCTTTCCAATGACTCACCCATAACTGTGTTATCTGTCCATTCTGCTTTTGAAGTCTTCGCTCTCAGCTGGGAAATCTGCCAAATTCCTCTCTCCCCCAGCTTGCTGGCTGTCACTTCCCCCCCGGGGAAACTGTTGCAGCCATGGGGCTGGCCTCAGGCAATCTTTCTTTCTCCATAATGAGATCTTCCCCGAATCTTTACCAGCTCCTCTCAAGCATAGAGATAGTGGATGGGGCTCGGGACCCCATTGAAAAGAATGTGAGATCCTAGCATGATGTTGTGGTTCCGGCTAATGAAACATTCCAAAGAACTTCCAGGCATTTATTTTCCTAAAAGTCTTTTATTGTTACAAAATGTCGGCACAGGCACAACGGAGGGATGCTAGGATCTAAGTTCTCTTCCTCTGAGCAGTTAAATTATCAGCATATTCCCTCCCTAAATTAGCTGTCATATCTCACATTATCCAATTAGTGTGAAGGTCAAATGTTTTCTTCCTCTTTCTTTCCCGGGCTTTACCCCCAACGCCCCTTCTGCTCTTTATTAACCCCATATCTACCAGACAATTCTGCATATTGTCAAAAACAAGAATATACAATATTTGCAGCGTTGACAGTGCTCCCTGTCACTCTCCAGCTTCAGTATGCCCCCCCCCGAGAGCCTGGGACCTCCATGGGGTGCTGCATGGTGATCAGGAGCCCCGGAATGTCAATGCTTGCACTGCTCAGCTGGAGCACCGGGACACCCATGCCGCTCAGCTGATTGCAGATGGTGCTGCTCTCTCCCTACTACCCCCGCTACACAGAAAAAAGGGATTGGTCAAGGTTGGATAAAAGACCTGGATTCAGAAGCATTATCTTCATCATTAACAACAGCAACAATCCATGGCTGAAAAGCATAACTAGGCTAGAATGTTTGCTTGAAAGAAGTAAATGGCTGAATGGCCCTGAGTTCAACACAGTGTTGGACTATGTTGACCCTTAGCTTGATCTGATTTTTCTGAATCTAGAAATATAGTAGGGGAAATATTTCCTAGCCAAGAGGTTAAGCGGCCATTGTTGCAAGCTGAGCTACTACAAGATGAAGAGCAAACAAGTACAGCAAACAAATGTCAAAAGGAAAATGCCCTCTGGCACAGTTCTCTACAAAGAGTTGACCCTCCAGAGTTACAGGGGAAAACAATAGATTAGCAGTTCTCTAACACAGAAATCTTAATTTTGCTGAGAAGACAAAAATCTTTGCCTGGGTAGGTATGTGGGTGGCTGAACAGTGTGACAGAACCACTTTCTGAAACTGGGTAGGTTTATACTCGCAGCAGTATGAATTAGGAATGTGAAGTGAGAGGCTAAAGTGTAGAAGGGGCTGCTCCATTTGAAGCTACAGGAGTATTAAATATTTCCTTAATTGCACTTCGAGAATTTATTTGATGTAGTGGTTAAGGCACCAAGCTAAAATGAGGGGACCATGAGTTCTAATTCTGCCTTAGGGTGACCTGTTTTAACATCACTTTTTGAATTTTTCTTTTGTTTTGACCTACATTTTAAATTGCTAAATGTCTGACTGTATGCTGATTTATCTATACCCCCTTCTTGGATTACACAAGTGAATTTTCCATTGTTTTACTTTTGAGTTGCAAAACACTTTCTCTTTTGCTGCATGGAAGTTGACCGTGTGAGGACTTTCCCTTTGGCAGGGAAAATTATTGGAGCTGATTTACATTGGATTTCTACTGCAAGGGTTTGGTATTTTACTTGTTCTTAAAAGAAATTTGTTGCTTTATTCTATTTTTGTACATATATGGTCTTTTTTCTTTTTAAAGAGACAGGAAGTTTCCCCTTTTTGCTATTTACTCTCCACTGGAGGAACCATTATCTCAGTTTCTTCTGTAGTTAATGTGTTATGGAATATTTGTTCTCTTTGTCCTTTAGAAGGAATTGCCTGCGTTTTGCTGTGGAAGTCTGGCCATAAGAAGGACTGAGACTGGGACTATACTAGAAACTTTTGAATTTTTTTTTTCAAATTTACAAGCTCTAAATGAAAATCTAGACAAAAAAATGAATTAACAACAGTTTTAAATCAACCTAAAGATGACATCCAGATTCAGGTAACAGCAGCTAAATCATATCTGCAATCATGTGGACTGGAATTTAATTTGTTATTAACAGATTTGAAAGAAAAGTAGCTTTGTTTGAGAATTGGAGACTTCCTAGACCTAGAGGAGGCTGAAAGGGCCATCAGTTTAAAAGATTTAATCACAATGGAGAAGATGGAGTGTGATGGACTGGACCTTCTTAAGAAAGCTGATGGAGATTGTGGAATAGACTCATTATATGCAGTCAGAAGACAACTGTTGGGAGATGCTGTGTTTCTATTTGTGGGAAATCCTATTAACAAGTGCTGCAGAGATACTCTCAACCGAGATTTATGACTTTGGGGAGAGAGATGCAACCATTTGGAAAGATCCCAGTTATAATTTCAAGGAAAACTTTTATTATAAAGAATCAATCAAGGATATTTGATCCTGGATGGATCAGATATAATGATTGCAGTGGGTTTATGGTAGATTAGAAACCGTTTGTGGACTTCCTGCAAGTTAAATACAATAACAGATCATTAACAGAGGGCTTTGAAGTTTAGCTTACTGTTGGGATCACCTGTTAACTCCTTTTTTTACAGTAGATAGATGGTGGGTCAAATTGGTTGATTGATAATATATTTTCATACTTGCAATATTTATTAATGCCATATAGTAATTTAGTAAATTGAGATGTAGAAGTTCATAAATTGTGGACCAGTTTTGCAAGTGGGGGGGAAACTATTTCTGTTGAAATATATTTATCAATATTCAACTAGGGGAGACAATCTATGTGTATCTTGGTTACTTTGTTGTTTATGCACATTTTTCTTGTTTTGTTCTGCTTTTTTTCTTTTTTTCTCTCTTTTCTTTTTTGTATTTTGTATTTTAACTTTGAAAGTAAAATAAAAATTTTATATAAAGAAAAGAAAAAAAAAAACTAGAATAGCCAACTGCTCCTGCTTCCCTCTTCAGGACACCCCAAATCTGCAGCCTGAAGCAGTGGATTTATTCTGCCCAATTTTAAATAGGGTACAACCATTTTGTGTTACATAAATGATTATGTTGAAAAGGAGGAGGAACGTAAGCAGAGACATGCTGCTTCAGACCCCTGGCCTGTCTTGTCCAGAGGTCTCTCTTCTCTCATTGGCCAACCAACTGCACAATGAAGCCCACTGGCCTCCCAGCAGATGGCTGTCATAGGCAGATGGAGGCACATTTCTTAGACATGTGTCTTGTTTATCAATCCACTAAAGGGAGAAGATAGCAAGGAAGTGACAGACAGCAAGGAGAAAGCAGAGCTGCTTAATTCATTTTTTGCATCTGTCTTCACACAAAAGGAAAAAATACCCCAACCTACAGTACCAAAAACATAACTGTAAAAGACAGACTAGGAATACAACTTAAAATAGGAAAGAAAATTGTAAGAGAACACCTGTCCACCCTAGACAAGTTCAAATCACCAGGACCAGATGGATTACATACCAGAGTTCTGAAGGAGCTGTGATCTCGGAACCACTGAACCATATCTTTCAAAGATCCTGGAGAACTGGGGAGCTACCAGAGGACTGGAAAAGAGCTGGTGTGGTTCCCATCTTCAAAAAAGGGAAAAATGTATCCAGGAAACTAGAGACCAATCAGCCTGACATCAATACCTGGAAAGATCCTAGAAAAGATAATCATGCAACAGATCTGCGAACACGTAGAAGCAAACAAAGTTATAATCAGAAGCCAACATGGGTTTGTTAAAAACAAACCAATCTTATTTCATTCTTTCACAAAATGACTAAATTAGTGGACCAGTGAAATGCTGTGGACATAGTATACTTGGATTTCAGTAAGGCATTTGACAAGTAGACCACAACCTACTTTTTGGAAAGCTAGAAAAATGTGGGATAGACAGCATCGCCACCAGATGGATTCATAACTGGCTGACAAACTGCACTCAATGAGTAGTTCTTAATGGAACTACATCTACATGGAAGGAAGTAAGCAGTGGGGTACCCCAAGGTTGTCTTAGGCCCAAGTACTATTCAATATCTTCATAAACTATTTAGATGAGAGAACAGAAGGGGAACTCATCAAATTTGCAGACAACACCAAGCTGGCAGGAATAGCCAAAACCCCATAAGATAGGCTCAAGATCCAGAAGCATCTTGACAATCTTCAACACTGGGCCCTATGTAACAAAATAAAATTCAATAGTGAAAAAAGTAAGTGTTAGACAAGAAAAACCAAATTCACAGGTATACAATAGGTGGTGCCTGGCATAATAGCAGTAACTGTGAGAGGGATCTAGGAGTCCTACTGGACAACCATTTAAATATGAGCCAGCAGTATGCTGCAGCTGCCAAAAAAGCCAATGCAATCCTAGGCTGCATTAACAGAGAGATAGAATCTAGATCATGTGAAGTGTTAGTACCACTTATCCCTTGGTAAGACCACACTTGGAACACTGCATCCAGTTTTGATCACCATGATACAAAAAATATGTTGATACACTGGAAAGAGTGCAGAGAAGAGCAACAAAGTTGATTAGGGGACTAGAGGCTAAAATATATGAACGGTTGCAGGAACTGGGTATGTCTAGTCTAATGAAGAGAAGGACTGGTGTGACATGATAGCAGTCTTCCAATATGTAAGGGGCTACCACAAAGAAGAGGGAGCCAACCTATTCTCCAATGCACCTGAAGGCAGGCCAAAAATCAATGGATAGAAATTTAACAAAGAGAGATCCAACCTAGAACTAAGGAGAAATTTTCTGACAGTAAGAACAATTAATCAGTGGAACGACTTGCCTTCAGAAGTTGTGGGTGCTCCATCACTGGAGGTTTTTAAGAGATTGGACAGCCATTTGTCTGACATGGTATAGGGTCTCCTGCTTGAGCAGGGGGTTGGACTCAAAAACCTCAAAGGTCCTTTTCAACTCTGTTATTCTGTTAACCTTCAGACTGGTAAGTTTTATTGAAATCACTGGGTGACTTTCATTCAATCTTTTAAAAAATGTTTACCTGCAAGTTTAAAGATATATAACCAAAAAATTGAAATATACACCAAAAGGATTATTAATGTTGGCTTTAGAAAGTTTTAAATGGATTATTGTCAGGTGCAAAGAACCAGGAACACTCACTGAATTCAAAGCAGTGAAGAATTTATTATTTCTACCTACACACAAGAATCGAGTCAACTAATGGCCAAAGCTAAATTGGCACTAGATAATGGTCAACGGAATTCATGGAAGGCTGTACTTAGGTCTCTTGTGGGACCACAAAGATTCCAAACTGATGAGATGTTTAACCCCGCCTTCCAGCTCAGCCTGCTCATTTCCTAGAATTATGGGCTCAGACAGACTTAAGACTCTGAAGCTAATTGAAAGGAACCTTTCTTGTGGGAAAATCCCCTTCTTTAAGCTTTGAAAGTGATAAGATGACTTTGAAGGTTGGATACTAGAGGGCATTAGATGGCTACCTTCAGAAATACTTGATGATTGGGTGTAGGAAGTCTTCAAGTTATTTAACTCTATGGTAGAATCAGAAGAAGTTATTGAAGAGGAAAAAGCCCCATTGATTAAAGCTGAAATTGATTTACAGGTGGATTTTAAAATTATAGACTACAAGAAAGAGATGGAATTGATGGATTACAAATGAAATTGGATGAAGGTTTCAAAATTTAAAAAGATATACAAATAATAAATCAGGAACTCTGTGAGGAGATCCAACACTTGACTGGAGATATCAAACAGGTGAAGGATAGAGTGGATCTTATGGAGCATAACCTGGAGAAGAAAGACAGTTTGTATGAAAATGACTTGGACAAAAGAACTATTTTGGAATCCCAAATTAAGGAACTCCAATTAAGATTTTGAGCAATTCCTGAACGGTTTGGAGAGGATGTCAGATTAAGGATGATTAAAGCTTTGGCTCAGTTAATTAATTGGGAAGATAAGATCCTTGACCTTGAAATACACAAAGTATATAGAGTAAACTCCAGATTTGCTACTACAAGAAAATTACCAAGGGATGTCTCAGTTCACTTTGTAAGAAGAACAATGAGAGATCATGTTCTGGATTGCCACTTCAAATCCAAACTTAGAATGGAAAAGGTGGATATAATTGTTCTGAAGGAAATTCCTGTTAGAATTTTGAGAAAAAGGAAAGCCTATTCTTTCCTTACTGATATTCTGAAGAAGAGAAGGGGCGTTGTCTTACCTGAATGCCTTTTCTCAGCATGAGGAATGTAGAATCCATGAATGGGTTGATTTAGTCTTCTAGCCCAATCAGACCAAACAAAGTTGCCACGCCTCTGCAGGGTCTGACCATGCCCCAGTTTTGAAAGGGCAAAGCGAATGATTGTGTGACGTGATGGCTCCGAACTGCTGACACTAACTTAACTGCTAGTAATGATCAGGGAGGGGGTGGATTCTACATTCCTCATGCTGAGAAAAGGCGTTCAGGTAAGACAACGCCCCTTCTCCAGCATGTAGAGGAATGTAGAATCCACGAATGGGACATACCAAAGCCCCTATGATCCCACGGGTGGGAAGCAGGTTGGTTAAGTGTCGGTGCTGAAATGGACCACTTGTTGTAAAAACCGACGGCCAAAAGCGGCCTCTGCAGAAGCAAACTTGTCGAGTTTGTAGTGCGAATGAATGGTGAAGGGGACGACCACGTAGCCGCCTTACAGATGTCCTCTATGGACGCCTGAGTCTGCCACGCTGCCGACGTGGAAGCTCTATGAGTAGAGTGCGCTGTCAGACGGCTTGGGACAGGTAAAGAGTAAGCCTGGTAAGATTGAGCGATACAGGCCTTGATCCACCTGGCTATAGTAGAGGAGGAAACCTTCTGTCCCTTGGAAGCTGAGTGGAAAGAGACAAACAATGCCTCCGATTTGCGAAAGGAAGCTGTCCTCTTAATGTAATGACGCAATGCCCTACGTACATCTAGGTAATGCCACTGCTTTTCTAGTGTGTGAGAAGGATTGGGACAAAAGTTTGGTAGTACAATGTCCTGATCCCAGTGAAACAGTGTATTCACCTTGGGAATGAATGAGGGATCTAACCTCAGCACCACTCTGTCCTGATAGAAGGTACACAGGTCTTCCCTAACTGAAAGAGCAGCCAGCTCTGACACGCACCTTGCCGACGTGATGGCTACTAGAAAGGCCACCTTGTGGGACAAAATGTGAAGAGGACAAGACCTTATAGGTTCAAAGGGAGACCTAGTGAGTGCCTGCATAACCCGAGGTAATTCCCAAGATGGATACCTGTGTACTACCGGAGGTCTGGTGTTGGAGACTCCTTTCATAAAGGACCGGACCCTGGGATGATGGGACAATGGAGTGGCGTTGGCACAGGTGAACACCGTGGAAAGAGTGGCCACCTGTCTATGCAAGGTGTTGGGCACTAAGCCCTTATCCACTCCATCCATGAGGTATTCAAGAATCACTGGAATAGTGACAGAAGAGATAGACAAACCCTTACAGGTACACCAGTCACAGAAGTTCTTCCAAGTGGCATCATAGATCCGGTTTGTCGCCGGCCGTCTGGAAGCTTGGATCATAGCTATCACCCTTGAAGAGTAAGATCCGCACATCAGGAACTGGTGCTCAGATGCCAGGCGGCTAGTTGTAGCCACTGCGGGTCCGGGTGGCGTATGGCCCCCTGCATTAGAATTATCCTCTCTGGAGGGATTTGCCAAGGGGGGGCTATGGCGAGGTTCATGAGATCCGCGAACCATGGACGCCTCGGCCAATATGGGGCCACAAGGATTAGCTCCGCCCATTCCTGTAACAGCTTCCTGATGACAGCCGGGATCAAGGGAAGGGGTGGAAATGCATATAGAAGGCCCACCGGCCAAGGGCTGCGGAGGGCATCTGCTCCCTCCGAACCCTGGGATGGGTACCGAGATAGAAACCAGGGAAGCTGGGCATTTGTCGGGGATGCAAACAGGTCAACTTTGGGCCGACCGAAATGGTGAGTTATCTCCCGAAAAAGATGGGGATGTAGACGCCATTCCGAATGATCTATTGTAGACCGACTCAGAAAATCCGGCTGGTCATTTTCCACCCGAGATGTGTTCCGCCTTTAGGGACAACAGATTCTGTTCCGCCCATGACCCCAGACACTGGGCCTCGGACATTAGAATCTGCGATCGAGTGCTGCCCTGCCTGTTGACATGGGCCTTTGCCGCCACGTTGTCTATCAGAACCAGCACGTGGTGGCCCACCAACTTCTTGTGGAAATGGCCAAGTGCTAGGTGTATGGCTCTGAGCGCTAACCAATTGATATTTTTCTTGAGCTCCCGTTGAGACCACCACCCCTGGGCGAATTGGGATTGCAGATGTGCCCCCCATCCAAACAGACTGGCGTCTGTGGTCAAGGTTACCCGAGTCGGTTCTCTGAACAGGGATCCTTTGGACAATGCTGGGGACAACCACCAGATGAGGGACATGAGTGTCTGTGGTGGGACTCGCACCCTCTGTGGAAAACATGCTACACCCCGTTTCTGGTAAGGGAGTAGAAACCACTGCAGTTGTCTTGTATGAAGCCTGGCCCAAGGCACTATGGCAATACATGAGATCAGTTTCCCTAACAGCTGTGACAGTAGGAGCAGGGTTACACGTTTCTCCTTGCGCACCCTGGTGACCATCGTACGTATGCTGAGCTGACGCTCCTGAGACAGGAAAACTCGGCACTGGTTGGTGTCTATTATTGCGCCTAAGTGGAGCAAACGGTTTGCTGGGATCAGATGGCTCTTTGGGAAGTTGATCATAAATCCATGATCCTGGAGTGTCTTGATCGTCAGTGCCACATCTGATTGGGCGTTCAGTGCCGAGGACGACTGGATTAGGATATCGTCCAAGTAGCACTGAATGTGGACTGGTACCAACCTGAGCTGTGCGGCGAGAACCGCCAGGATTTTGGTGAAAACCCTTGGAGCTGACGATATGCCGAATGGCAGGACCCTGTACTGATAGTGATGGTTGGAATACCTGAATCTGAGAAAATGCCTGTGATTTGGATGTATGGAAACATGCAGGTAAGTGTCAATCCAAGTCCTTAGTCATCCGGAATGAAAACCAGGAACGCAGGAACTCAGTGCACATCAGGAAGTTTATTCACTGCCTAACTAACAAAGTCAGCACTGGGACTGGTTTGTTCCCCAGTGCTCTTTATAACATGCCCACGCCCACATCCCCACCCTCCGCCCACAAACCACCATCTGCTTGATTACCTTTATAAACCCTCCCTTGTGATCTAATCCCTCTTCCCATGAAGCCCCGCCCCCCTTAGTCCAGCGCCTGTCCTTCTGCCGCTGCCTCACGTCTGCTTCCCTCAGATTTGGTAAGTGTGGCCACTCAGTGTATTCCAGCCGGGGTAGTTCTCCATGTCTTCTCCTAGTAAGTGAGCTCATCTGCTCGGCCACCGGCCAGTCCCCGACATTCAGCTGGCCGGCGGAGCATTCAGCACTGCCCCCTGTGGCTCCTACGGTGGCCGGTGAGGAGCTGCAGTTACGTGGCGCCGCCGGCCGGTCTCCGACGATCAGCTGGCCGGCGGAGCACTTAGTGCCGGCCCCTGAGGCTGCGGCGGTGACTGGGGAGACGTCAGGACCTGTGGGCTTGGCGACGGCGTGGACTGGTGGTGGTGGGGTTTTCCTTCCATTCCCCCCCCACCAAATGGCAAGCCCTGTGGGGCTTGACATGTGGCCTCCCCTACCACGTCTTCACCTGTAAGACAAGGACAAAACAGTGAGTTTCCCTGGTCATGCTGTGCATGTCCAGGCTTCCCCGGCCAGCGCCTATGGAATGCCCGTATTAGTCGAGGGGCGTGGACATCTCCTGCCCCCACCCAGGAGGCTTCTGAAAGGGGATATCCCTTCCACTGAATGAGGTATTGCAATTGGCCGTGTCGCACCCGGGAGTCGATCACTCCTTGGACCTCGTATTTGGTCCCGGCTACTGGCCCAGGGCCCTTAGCACCCACGGGAGGCCCATGTACCAGTTTCAATAAACTTCTGTGGAATACTGGGTGTACCTTTCCTAGAAATGGTGGTAACTGCAATCGCACTGTTACCGGATTGATTACCCTTACTATTTGGAATGGACCTATATATTTTGGGCCTAATTTCTTATTAGCTACTGGTAACCGGAGATACTTCGTTGAAAGGTACACCCAGTCCCCCACTTTAAAAGGTTGGTGGTCGGCCCTTTTCTTATCAGATTGGCTTTTGGCAGCCGCCTCGGCCTGTAGTAGAGCTTCTTTCACTACTCCCCACAGCCCCATTACTCTTGTTATCCACGCTTGAGGCGTGTATACTTTACCAGTTTCTTTGGACCATTCTGGAAAGGGTACAAATTCTACCCCGTTCACCACCCGGAAAGGGGCGAACCCGGTACTGCTATGTATGGTGTTATTGTACGCCACCTCAGCGAACAGTAGTAAGTCTACCCAGTTTGTTTGCTGAAAGGTGACGTAACTTCGTAGGTATCATTCAATCATAGCGTTCGCTCTTTCTGCGGCACCATTAGTACATGGGTGGTAGGCTGAGCTGAGGCCTTGGGACGATCCCACCAACTTAAGGAACGTACGCCAGAATTGGGCTGTGAATTGCACCCCTCTATCCGAAATTACACGCCGTGGTACTCTGTGTAGCTGGTAGATATGTTGTACGAACATCCTGGCTAACCGTTGTGCTGACGGCAACCCTTTACACGGGACGAAATGGGCTTGTTTCGAGAAGAGGTCGATAACCGTCCGTATTACCGTATAATTGCGGCTTGGAGGTAACTCAACGATAAAGTCCATTGTGATCTCTTCCCAGGGCTGGCGCGGATCTGCTACCTTTTGTAGGAGGCCCATCAGTTTTCTCACTCAGGGCTTTGCAGTGGCACAGACGTGGCAGGTTTTAACATAAGTCTCTACGTCTGGCTTCATGCGGGGCCACCAGAATTGTCATCGGACGTGATGCAGGGTCTTCAGGAAGCCGAAATGCCCTGCCTGCTTGGTGTCGTGGCACCTTTTAAGGACGGTTAAACGTAACTCCTCAGGAACATAAAGTTTGTCGCCTTTCCATGCCAGCCCGTCCCTTCGAGTCAGCAGTCCCGGATGTTCCTTTAACCACTTGTCATTTGTCACAGCCCCCCGTAATTCCAGCAGTGTAACAGTGGTTGTTTGTGTAGTTGTTATGCCGGCTACTCTGTGAGTACAGGGAGGTATAATTGCCTGTACCACCTCCTCTCTATCGCTATGGTATTGAGGGAGGCAAGACAACACGTCCGCAAGGAAATTCTTACCTCCCGGTACATATTTCAGAGTAAAATGGAACCGAGTAAAATATTGGGCCCACCGGAGATGTTTCGGCGATAAGCGCCGTGGCTTTTGTAGTGCTTCTAGGTTCCGGTGATCAGTCCACACCTCAAATGGTCGAGGGGAGCCTTCTAACAAATGCCGCCATGTCACCAGTGCCCATTTGACGGCAAATGCGTCTTTTTCCCAAATAGCCCACCCTCGCTCCATCGTAGTAAATTTGCGGGACGTATATGCGCAGGGCTGCAGTAACCCCTGTTGGTTTTGTTGTAGTAAAACGGCCCCCACAGCCACGTCACTTGCGTCAGCCTGGACAACAAACGGGGTGTCGGGGTTTGGATGGAGCAGTACTGGCTCTTTGGCAAAAAGTGCTTTGAGCTCCTCGAACGCCTTTTGACAGGCCATGGTCCACCCTACCGGCTGGCCAGGTCGTGGCTTACCCTTTAGATGTTTTGTCTTCAGGAGTTCTGTTAGGGGGTGGGCCACAGCAGCAAACGATGGGATGAATTGCCGGTAGAAATTGGCGAACCCCAGAAAACTTTGCAACTGCCTTCGTGTGGTGGGCGCCTGCCAGTCAAGAACTGCTTTAACCTTAAGTGGGTCCATTTCCACTCCTGCCGCCGATATGCGATAACCAAGATAATCCAACCGATTACGGTGGAACTCGCACTTGGATAGCTTAACGTATAACTTCGCCTCCAATAATTTTTTCAATACCTGCCATACCAGGTTAATATGTTCCTCAATAGTTTTAGTATAAATAAGAATGTCGTCAAGATAGACGAGGACCCCCCGGTACAGGTGTTCGTGCAGTACCTGGTTGATTAACTGCATAAATACCGCGGGGGCCCCCTGTAGCCCAAACGGCATAACCCGGTACTGAAAACTACCTAACGGGCAGTTGAACGCCGTCTTCCACTCGTCTCCCCATCATATTCGTACTCGATAGTACGCCTCGCGAAGGTCCAATTTAGTAAATATCCGTCCTTTCCCTAATTGGGCTAACAGGTCTTTCATGAGCGGGAGTGGGTACTGATGTTCCACACAGACAGCGTTCAGACCTCGGAAGTCGACGCAGAGACAAAGTGACCCATCCTTTTTCTCCCGGAACAAGACAGGAGCAGCAACCCGAGAACGAGCCGGTTGGATGAAGCCTCTCACCAGATTTATGTCAATGAACCGTCGCAACTCCTCCAGTTCCCTGGGCGCCATGGCATACATCCGAGGCTTTGGTAGTTTAGCCCCGGGTTCGATTTCGATGCCACAGTCCGTCGGCCAATGAGGGGGTAGTTGGTTGCATTCCTCCTCACTAAACACTGCAGCCAGGTCCTGATACTCCCTGGGGAACAGGTCCTCCCCCCCTCTCACTCCACACACCGGGGCCGGGTTGGCTGTCCTTGGGGCCTGGAGCTGTCCGGGGGGCTGGGGCCCAACGCTCAGATGTACCTTACGGTACCCACCCTCCCACCAAATGGTGGGTTCTCATTTATCCAGCCATGCCAGACCGAGGATCACGGCCTCACTCATGGCTGGGGCCACCACAAACCGGAGGGTTTCCCAATGGGCCCCAAGCTCCAAACGCACTGGTTCCGTGATGTGGGTCGCCGGAGCCCCGCCTAACAGGGAGCCATCTACCTGCTCAAATCGCACAGGCTGAGCCAATCTATGTAGCCAGATTCCATGCTCCAGAGCTAATGCTCGGCTTATCAAACATCGGGTACACCCTGTATCTATCAGTGCCCGGCATTCCCATCGTACCCCGGATTGTGGACTCGTCAACACTATAGGTAAGACGAAAGGGGCTATGGGCTCACTTACCATCGGATCATCGATGGGATCGTCGTCGCTCTCATCGTCAGCCGGATGATACTGCACCACAGCCATAGCGTCCTGATCTGGTGGTGACACCCACGGAGTCGACGGGGTTTTCGGATGTTTCGCAGCTTTCGATGCGTCAGGACCTTTTCTTGGCGTCGGGGCAGGTCCTTTCGGCGTTCCGGACCCCCGTGGAGTAGGAGCCGGACACTCAGCCGCCCGATGCCCCAGCTGATTACATCGGAAGCAACGGAATGACGTGCCACCAGATGGACCGGTAGCCCTGTGATAACCGGCCAGACCGACGGGTTGACTCTGTCCGCTCTCCCTCGGCTTTCCTACAGGTGGCCGTGCCCGGCCGGTATCCCGGTTCCTCTGGAGCTCCCTGAGGTTAGTGTCAAGGTCTGCTGCTATCCGAAACCACTCCCGGAGGCAGTTGGCAATGCCCCTATAAATACATGCCTGGCGCAACTCCTGGTCCAGCCCAGCTCGGAAATGGTGGATCAATAACCTTTCCGGCCATGACGAGCTAAGCCGGCTGGCTAGCCGTTGGAAGTCACGGATATACTCCACTACGGGCCAAGTTCCCTGGCATGATCGCTATAGAGGTCGGCAGCCCAGGCTGCCGCCTCCCCCTGTAGCCCCGCCGTGACCCCCACCACCATGGCCCATTGGGATGGATATAAATGGGCATACCAATCGAGGTGGCTGACCACGTGGCTCAGGAACATAGCCAAACTGTCCAGGTCCCCGTCGAAGGATATGGGGATAGATGGCGGGGCCCACTGCTGACCTGGGCCCCATTGCACAGGTGGCACCACCCCACCACTCCCAACCAGCATGGTTGAACCCGGTGCGGCAGCTCGTCCTTGTGCCATCCTGCCAGGAGGCTGGGCCCAGCCAATGGCCCCTGGACCACTGGGCCAGGCTACCTGGCCCAAAGGCCCTGCAGAACCCAGCCCAGAGATAGCAGGCCCCGTTGTCACTGCATCCCCCAGCTGGGGCAGCCGGAGCCGAGGACTGCTTAGTCGAAACTGTGACGTATCCGCCTGTCCAGAGGTGCCGTCCGACCGCTGCCTCGAGGAGAAGCCCTGGCAGCTGCCTTCCCCAAACTGTTCATGGAGGACATCCAATGTATACTCCCCTGGAGCAGTGGAGTAGCTCCATTCCTCTTCGTCATCTCCTGTTAATCGTCTTTCCCTCCATCCCAGCAGGGATGACTTGCCCGGTGGGTTACGAGGCCTACCAGCCTCCAGAGATGTTAACGCTGGGCTCTGCCACCATTCTTCCCTCGGCTTGGAGATCTCAGCCTCCTTGGCCACTGCCAAAGGACCAGGCACCTGGGTGGTCTTGGGCCTCACCACCGGTTGCTCTTCCCCTGTCACGGCTGTCTCGCCAGAGTCTGCTGGGACAGCCGCTGCAGCACCAGCCACTGCAATGTCCTCTACCTGAGGAGCGTCTTGCGTCCCCTCTGCCATTCCCCAGAGCTGGGATAAGGGCAGAAGGTAGCGAAAGGAAGGGGGAGTGCTGACTTACTGTCAATCCAAGTCCTTAGTCGTCCGGAATGAAAACCAGGAACGCAGGAACTCAGTGCACGTCAGGAAGTTTATTCACTGCCTAACTAACAAAGTCAGCACTGGGACTGGTTTGTTCCCCAGTGCTCTTTATAACATGCCCACGCCCACATCCCCACCCTCCGCCCACAAACCACCATCCGCTTGATTACCTTTATAAACCCTCCCTTGTGATCTAATCCCTCTTCCCGTGAAGCCCCACCCCCCTTAGACCAGCACCTGTCCTTCTGCCGCTGCCTCACGTCTGCTTCCCTCAGATTTGGTAAGTGTGGCCGCTCAGTGTATTCCAGCCGGGGTAGTTCTCCATGTCTTCTCCTAGTAAGTGAGCTCGTCTGCTCGGCCGCTGGCCAGTCCCCGACATTCAGCTGGCCGGCGGAGCATTCAGCACCTCCCCCTGTGGCTCCTACGGTGGCCGGCGAGGAGCTGCAGTTATGTGGCGCCGCCGGCCGGTCTCCGCCGCTCTGCTGGCTGGCGGGGCGCTCAGCATCGGCCCCTGCGGCTTCCGCGGTGACTGGCGAGGAGCTGCAACCACGTGGCGCTGCCGGCCAATCTCCGACGATCAGCTGGCCGGCGGAGCACTTAGTGCCAGCCCCTGCGGCTGCGGCGGCGACTGGGGAGACGTCAGGACCTGTGGGCTTGGCGACGGCGTGGACTGGTGGTGGTGGGGTTTTCCTTCCGTTCCCCCCCACCACCGAATGGCAAGCCCCATGGGGCTTGACAGTAAGCTTCTGTCAGATCTATGGATGTAAGAAAGTCCCCCGGCCGAATACTGCCCAGAATAGAATGAAGAGTTTGCATCTTGAATTTTTGGTAAATTAGGTACCGATTTAGAACCTTGAGGTCTAGGATCGCCCTCCATCCTCCCGAAGCCTTTGGTACCACGAATAGGATGGAGTAGAAACCTAGTCCCCATTGATCTGGGGGTACCTGCTCTATTGCCTCTATGCTTAACAGATGACAAATGGCCTCCTCCATGAGACCTTGTTTCATGGGATTTCGGGATAGGGGGCAGGAGATGAAGTGCTGAGGGGGGAGTGTGAGGAACTCCAGAGACAGTCCGTCTCTGATAGTGGTTAGAACCCAATTGTCCGTGGTGGTGCTTTCCCATTTGTGGAAGTATAGTGCCAGTCTTCCGTCAATGGGGGCAATCCGCCTCAAGTCACTTTGACTTTCGGAAAGGACGACCTCCTCTGCTGCGAAAGGGCTGCTTAGCCTGGAATTGTGGCGTTGGCTTGTCTCTGTAGCCGGACTGGTCCGATGAGCGGTCCGGCCCTGCTTGAAAGGGCCGATACCCACGCCAGGTAGTTCGGTCTGAACCAGACTTAAACGACGGACGCCAGTTGTATGGAGAAAAATGTCTGCCCGTTTTTTTGACAATATGAGCTAGTACCTTCAACTTTTCTTTGTTTTCAGTCAGGTAAGGAGTGAGAGCCTCTCCAAAAAGGCGACCCTTTTGATATGGTGCCGCAGCTACTCTCCATTTGTGCCTGGTATCAGCCTTCCAATTTTTTAGCCAGAACAACCGGTGTGCGGCCACGTTGGAAGCTATTGCCCGAGCCGAATATTTGGCTGACTGCAGAGACACATCCTCCATGTATTCCAGTGCAGCCCTTAGTTTAGTGACATCCTGGTGAACCCTTACTTCGTCTGGGGATATTCTGGCCTGTAATTCCCTGAGCCAGATTAATGCGATTCTGGCGAAGAAGGAGTTAGATGTTGAGGCTCTTATAGCCCAAGCCGATGCCTGATGGGTCCTTTTGAAGGAAATCTCAGACTTCTTGTCCTCAGCCTTAAGGGCCTCTGACATATCTCCTGGGATTTTGGTGTCTGACAGTATGGGGGCGAGAGCCTCGTCTACACCCGGAACTTCGAGGACATCGTTGAGGGAAGGGACCGTATCTAAGAGCTTACGATTTAATCCCCCAAGAGCAGAGAAACTTCCAGGAGATCCCCACTGATCCTGAATGGATTTGAGAAACATGGGGAGACAAGGTATCTGTAAGTTCCTCTTGACCGGTTCCAGAAACAGTGGGTCAGAACTCTGTCCAGATTCCTGATCGGTCATCTGTGGTTTCACCGGTTCAATTTTTCTGATGACATAGGCCTTTTGTAAAAGAGAATAGAAGGAATTTGGATTAAACACCCCTACCATAGGAGTGGCCTCCGCCTGAATGTCTTCCCTGTCTGACCACATGCCTTCTTCCAGAATCTGTGCAGAATAATCCGATATCTCGCTCCCTTCAGATTGAGGTGGAGAACCGTGATCTGAGATCACATACTCCCTGGGATGCATAGTTTCCATGGGCGTAGGGGGGTTTGATGGTCCTTGGACTGGAATGGCCCTCCCTGAAGCCGCCATCGCCTGAGCCACTGCCTGTGAGATCATGGCTTGGAGCTGGACAGTAAATGAAGGATGTTCGGGGCCCCGAAGACCTGCCGCCGTCGGTGTGAAAGATGCTGACGGGATTGGGGGTGGGACGACTGTAGTAACCTCCCCCTGAGACCCACAAGACACTGAGGAAGGTGCTGGCTCAGCAGCTGGAATTGAATCTTGGACCTGTAATCTCAATTCCCGGTCAAAGAGGGACAGATGGTCCCGTTCATATCCCAGCAAAGAACCCTGCTCCAGGGTCTGCTCGGGAGACCAAGCCCGTGTAAAAGGGGAAGGTTGATGCTCCCCTGATGTGGATGCAAGAGGAGGGGAGGGGATAAGCTGCGTCTCTCCTGCCTGTCACTGGGCTTTCGAGAATTGTCGCTCCAGCGCCCTATATCTGCTATCTGCTTGCTTGTCATCGGCCTTAGAGGTCCGTTTGACCTTGGCCTTGGCTTTTGCAGGTGTATCCTGAATGGATGGCTTGCGTTTTACATTTCCACTGGAGGTGGAAGCCTGTGAAATGGTGTTATCCGCCATATTGAAATAAACAATAGCAAGGAAACAACAGGTGTTCACCAGGAGATCCCTGGATCGGGCCTGTACTGCAGTAGAAGAAAAGGCAGGTTTTCACCAGGAGATCCCTGGATCGGCCCTGGTCTGCAGGAGAAAGGAAGGCCACAGCCCACCTGGGTGGTACAGGCCTGCACAAGGGTCTGTGAGGTCCGGCCCGTTAAGCACGGAGTCACTATGCGATATAAGCCGCGCTATGCTCAGGGGCTGTTCTCCCCATTCAATTTTTCAGGCCCACTGTAATAGAGAGACAATTTGGCCGAAAAAGTATCAAATGTCAATTAAAGATAAGTCTATATATGAATATAGATATATATCTTGTTTATTTTAATTCTGTTTTATTTTAATTAATTTTTAAATTTTTTTTACCCTCGTGTCTCACTTAGTGACGGCTAGGACAGTAAGTGCCAACCACTACGCAGACAGTGGAAAACAGGCAAGGCAAGCAGCAGTCCAATCTGTTGGCACTGGATATTTGAAAGGTACTAGTAAGTCACACAGTCTGGAATATTACCAGAAAAAATGGAGTGAGAGACTCAAGGTATTTTCCCTATGTCCACTAGGTAACCTAAGATGGCGCCTATCAAGCAGCTGAAGAACGAGGTAATGAAGATCTAAAAGAGTGTAATTAGAACTCCTATTCCCCCCCCCCCATGTAGGGAGAATCACCAAATAAGTAAGTTGCTTTGTGTCAGAGAAGGCTGTAATTAGGTCAAAGCAGTCAATTTAATGTGTGCGATCGGGCAGAGCCCAAAATGGCGGCCGCGATGATCTAATGAGAGATAAAACAAGCTGAGAGAAAAGATCCTCTTCTGCAAGTAATCTGGTAATAAGTTCTTTTAGTCAAACAGTTCACCTGTGGTTTAGGTAATTTACAGCTGACAATCAACAGTAACAAGGAAGTACTTGAGTAATGTGAGGATCGAGCCTTCTAGAGGCTCAAAATGGTGCCCGCAGGTTGTTTGAATTGGTAATGAACCCAGGAAGGTGAATTCAGAGTTTTCAGCCAAAAACTAGTAGTTTAAAGCTTCGCATTCACAGCGAAGATCCTGGGAGGGGGTGGGGGGGTGGATTGTAATGAGGAGGCAGCAATTGACGATCAGCTGTCTGCCTCTGAAAAACTCAACGGAGAAGGGAATTGATTAAAGAGAGAAGAAAAGGTGCAGCACTGAGCCCAGAGCTGAACCAATCCCCCCCCAAAGAAGGAAAAAAAGGGTAGAGAATCCACGAATGGCAATAACTACCTTTCTGAGTCTAAATTGGGAGCCAAATTCTCACGTCTCTTCAGGGCTGAGACCAAACAAAACTGGGGCATGGTCAGACCTTGCAGAGGCGTGGCAACTTTGATTGTTTGGTCTGATTGGGCTAGAAGACTAAATCAACCCATTCGTGGATTCTACATTTCTCTACATGCTGGAGAAAAATTCCCTTCCGCTGCGGGTAAACTGGAAGGAGTGACACTCATTATCAAGAGCAAAGATTCAGACTGAATTCCATAGAAAAAGCCAAGGACTTCTTGCTTAGATATAAACTAATTTTGGACCCAGCTGAACAAATGGACACAGAAAAGAAATCAGAGGTAGCACAATCTCCAAAAGTTGACACCAAAGAAGAAGATGCAGCCGAGATATTGGTACAGGAACTTACCATTTTTTCTAAAGATGGAGATTAAGTCTATTACATGAAATATCAATGCCCCATCTAAGCGTAAAAAACTATTTCATTACCTGAGGAAACTCAATATTGATATAACTTGCCTTCAAGAAACACATATCAGGAAACAAGATAAGAAATACTTAATAAATATACAATTAGGGGAGGAATTTATATCTGCTGGTTTAGAAAATATCAGTGGAGTTGTCTTATATATAAAACCCCAATTTAAACCTGTTACTTTTATTAGATGAATATGGTAGATTTGTAGTAGTGGAAATTGAACTTAACGGAATAAAGTCAATAGTAGTTGGACTTTATGTGCCAAATGATGATAAAAGTATTTTTTTTATATCTTATGGATCAATTAGTACCCTTTTCGTATGAAAATTGGCTTATGCTGAGGAATTGGAATGGAGTGACTTCCCCCGTTTTGGACAGAACATCCACCAAAGGGATTAAATCCTCCCAGGATTTAACACTTTTTTTGAGATGATGGACAATTTAGCATTAATAGATTTGTGGAGGCAAAGAAATGGCTCTGCTAGAGAATATACTTTTTTTCAGAAAGACATAAATCCTTTTCAAGTATTGATGATATGGACTTCTAAAAACCTTGCAAATAATATTTTAAAAGTTGACATGTTACCTAAATATTTTTCTTTTTTACAAAGATTTTATTAATTTTCTGTTACATATATTAATTTTTCAACCAACGTGCTGTCTGGGTTTAAAAACGCTAATACATATTCAGTTCCTAATCCTTCATTCTTTCCTCTAGCCATTGATAAAATAAATCCCAAGTTTGGTAATATTCTGTTTCTTCTTTATCTTTCAGTCTCATAGTTAATCTGTCCATCTCTGCGCATTCCAATATTTTTCTGATTAATTCTTCCTCTGGTGGTAATCCTTCATTTTTCCAATATTGCACAAAAATTATTCTTGCTGCTGTTGTGACGTGTAAAATCAAATATAGGCTTTGTTTGTTAATCTTTTCTGGCATTATACCAAATAAGAAAAGTTCAGGTTTAAAATCAACAGTTCTCCCAACATTTTTTTCTAACCAAGCATGTATCTTTTTTCAGTAAACCTTAGCTTTGCCACATGTCCACCAAACATAAGTGCCTGAGTTATACTTACATTTTCAGCATCTGACATATTTTTAAACATTTTTGCTAATCTTGCTGGTGGCAAGTGCCATCTATAAAACATTTTATATAAATTTTCTTTATACTAGGTTGACATTGTCAATTTATAATTACTCTCCACTTTTGCCACTTTTCTAGTTCTATATTATAACCAAAGTTTTTCGCCCATCTTATCATTTCTTTAACTTGTTCGCTTTCCATTTCCAGAATCAACAAAAAATTATACATTTTCTTAATTAATTTCTCATCTGAAGTTAACAAAATCTTATCAAATACAGTTTGTTCTTTATAAAATCTATACAGTTTCACGTCTTTTTCATATCTATTTTGCATCTGTAAATGTGCCCACCACGACAGGTTGATACCCTGATTTTCCAGTTCTTGTTTGGATTTTAAATTCCCATCAATATTTAGAATATCTCTATATGTTCAAATTTTTTCAAAGTCTACCAAGTTTGGATGTACAAATGCTTCCATCGTTGATAACCACCCTGGAATTTTTAAATATATTTTAGTTTTAATTTTTTCCCATACTGTTAACAAAACATTTCTTATATAGTGATTTTGGAAATACTTATGAACTCTATTTTTCCCATACCATAAGAAAGTGTGCCATCCCAATTGTAAGTCATGCCCCTGCAAATATAACAACCTTTTGTTTCTAAGAGTTATCCATTCTTTCACCCATGTTAAAACAGATGCTTGATAATACAAAGCCCACTCTGGTAACCCAAAACCTCCATTTCCCTTAGCATTTTGTAACGTTTTTATCTTAATTCTAGCTTTCTTTCCTTGCCAAACAAAATTCAAAATTAATGAGTTTAGATCTGAGAATAATTTTTTCTCAAGTTTTATCGGAATTGTTTGAAATAAAAATAAAATCTTCGGCAATACATTCATTTTGACTGTTGCAATTCTTCCTAGTACTGATAATTGCAGATTCTTCCACCTTTCCAAGTCCAGTTTTATTTGTTTCAATAATTTTATATAGTTATCTTCTTTTATTGTTGAGCATTTGGCCGATAAATATATACCCAGATATTTAACCTTTTTCACTATCTGTACCTCTGTTTTTTCTGACATTTGTTTTTTTTTTTAATCTGTAAGATTCTTAACTACTACCTTGGTTTTTTCTCTATTTATTTTTAATCCCACCATTTCTCCATACTGTTCTACCTTTCCCCATAATTTAGGGATCATCTCCAAAGGTGGTTCTAGGATAAATACTAGATCATCAGCAAATGCTTGTAATTTATATGTTTCGCCTTTTATTTCTAGTCCTTTAATTTCTGTATCTTGTCTAATATTTCTATTTAAAACTTCCAAAGTAAAAATGAATAACAATGGGGATAGTGGACAGCCTTGCTTTGTGCCTTTTCTTATCTCAAAGCTCTCAGTACAGTCTCCGTTCACAATCACTTTGACTGTCTGTTTGTTATATATTGTTTTTATCATATTTATAAAGTTCTGTCCAAAGTACATTATTTGTAGTTGCTGGGTCATAAATTGCCAGGAAACGTTGTCAAATGCCTTTTGGGAGTCTAAGAATATTAGTGCCATTTTTTTCCCTGGGTGTAATTCATAGTATTCTAATACGTCTATTATCACTGTTAAGTTGTTTTTAATTTGTCTCTTTGGTAAAAAGCCATTTTGATCTGGATGTATAAATTCAACTAAGTAGTTTTTCAGTCTTTCTGCCATTATTGAAGTAAAAATTTTGTAATCCACATTAAGCAATGAAATCAGTCTATAATTCTTAATCTTCGTCAAATCTGAATCTTCTTTTGGTATTAGAGTAATATTGGTGTTACAACGTCCTGGACCAGGCCTTTGGCTGGAACAAAATAAACCACCGCCAGGCACGAAGAACAATGCTTTAATAGCAAATTTAAAACAAGCATAAAGTTGGCACTGGGAAACATCCGTCCTCAGTACCTTTTTATAGTAATGGTAATCACCACACCCAACACCACAACTGTATCCCCACACCCAACATTACTTGGCCCCACCCAATTACCCCGAGAAACCACCATCCGGTCCTCTGAAACCCCCCAGGTGCTGTACGATCATCCCAACGATTAGCTGGCTCTGCGCATGTGCAGCTTTGTCAGTATGCCTCATGGCTGCTTCTGCGCATGCTCGGGTAGCCGGCTTGTCTCTTCCGTGCATGCGTGGCTCTTCCAGGCGACCTCCCGGGTGTCCGTGCGCATGTCTGAGCAACAGTGGTAGTGCGCATGCGCGGATCAACCCGCAAGTCCTCGCTTAGATGTCGGGCCCACACTTGGCCTCATAGAGTATCGACGCTTGATCCTTCAGCAGGCCGCTAATCATAGATCGTCACGGGGAGTCAGCGGCAGCCTCAGGAGTCCAGAGACGGCCGGGAGAGGCGAGCCCATGTGTTTTGGGACGTACTGGGGCACCGGTGGTGGATTGCCGTACCGCAAAGCCTCACAGGGCCCGACATACCGCCCCCCTTACCAGGGTTCCCCCTAGGAAGGAAAACACAACATATTATTTCCAAGCTAATTTCAAGGCACCCCACCGGTCTTCGTAGAGGTTTCCCCCTTGTTTTCCGGGGTACCATATATGGAACTTTTTAATCAGTCGGGGTGCATGTACGTCAGTATCAACCACCCAAGAGGCTTCTGACAATGGATAGCCTTTCCATAGCACTAGATAGTACAATCTACCCCGTCTTATGCGTGAATCTAATATCTCTTGTACCTCATATTGGTCAGCTGTGATAGGACCAGGTGGAGTCATTACTCGATATTCAGATACCGGTTTCAATAAGCTGCTATGAAATACAGGATGAATTTTCCCCAAAAACTTGGGCAGTTGGAGCTTTACTGTGACTGGATTGATTACTCTAATGATTTTGAAAGGTCCTATATATTTGGGGCCCAATTTTTTACACGGAACCTTCAGTCGTATGTACTTAGTTGACAAATACACTGATTGCCCTACAGTAAAGGGTTTAACTGGTTTGCGTTTTCTGTCTGCTTGCTCTTTCATTTTCTCACTAGCCCTTGTTAATGCTTTCTTTACTGCACTCCACACTTCACTAATTTTACGTGTCCAATCTTTGGGTAACCATGGATGTGATTCAAATTTCTGACACTTGGGTATGGGAACAAAGTCTCTACCGGACACCACCCGGAAAGGGGCATATCCGGTGCTACTGTGTACCGCATTGTTGTAGGCGACTTCTGCAAAGACAACTAGATCGACCCAATCCGTCTGTTGATATGAGACGTAGCTACGCAAATATCTTTCTATCACCGCGTTTGCTCATTCTGCAGCTCCATTCGTGCTCGGATGGTAAGCCGAACTGAGTCCTTGTGAGGAGCCAAGTAAAGACACAAAGTCCCTCCAGAATCATGCTGTAAATTGGACCCCCCTGATCAGAGATAATCCGTCGAGGAGCGCCATGTATGCGATAGATGTGGGTGAGAATAGACGGGCCAACCTCCGGGCTGATGGTAACCCCTTGCAAGGAATAAAATGAGCCTGCTTGGAAAACAAGTCGATAACTGTCCAGATTACTGTATAACCCTTGCTTTCTGGGAGTTCTACAATAAAGTCCATGGCTATATCTTGCCATGGATACTCCGGATCAGCTACCGACTGCAGAAGCCCTGGAGGTTTCCCGGGGTAATGTTTAGAGGTGGCACACGTTGGACAACTTTTCACATACTTCTCCAGATCGCCTCTCAAATTGGGCCACCAAAATTGGCGCCTAGCAAGATGGGTTTTAAAAACTCAAAATGCCCTGCCTGTTTGAAATCATGGCATCGCTTAAGAACACTGTCACGCATTACTTGAGGCACATACAATTTTGTTCCATACCATACCAAACCCCCTTGCTGGGTCAACAAATCCTGGTGGTTTTGGAACCACGGGTCCTGTGGAAGGGCTGTCCTCAACTCTTGTTCTACGTCCTTAGTGACTGGGCGGGATACTGCTTTGGCCACTCCCTGTGTATAAGGGGGTAGGATTGCCTGGATTATTTCCTCCCTTTTACTTTCATACTGTGGTAGTCTTGACAAAGCATCTGCTAGGAAATTTCATCCTCCCGGCACATATTTGAGACGAAAGTCGAAACGTCTGAAATACTGTGCCCAGCGCACATGTTTTGGGGATAGTCTTCTAGGCGTTTGTAGAACTTCTAAATTTTTGTGGTCAGTCCAGACCTCCACCTCATGTTTAGCGCCCTCCAACAAATGCCTCCACGTCGATAATGCCCATTTAACGGCGAAAGCTTCTTTCTCCCACACTGCCCAGGCCCTTTCAGTGTCCGTTAGTTTACGTGACGTATAGGCACAGGGTTGTAAAGTTCCTGTTGAGTTCCGTTGCAACAGAACTGCCCCCACTGCTGCGTCACTTGCATCAGCCTGCACTATAAACGGCTGGTCTGGATCTGGATGTAATAGAATGGGTTCTTTGGCAAATAAAGACTTTAACAGTTCGAAGGCTGTTTGACACTCTGAAGTCCAGGCTAATGCTAGTCCAGGCTGTGGTTTTACGGGACTTTTCCGGGTTTTTAACAGATCCGTAAGTGGTAAGGCTACTTTTGCAAACCCAGGGATGAATTGCCTATAAAAATTGGCAAAGCCTAAAAAGCTTTGCAATTGGCGTCTAGTTCGTGGAGCCTGCCATTCCAGCACGGTTTGCACTTTTGCTGGGTCCATTTCTATACTGGCTGCAGATATTCTATACCCTAAGTAGTCAAGGCGCTCTTTATGAAATTTGCATTTAGACAATTTCACAAACAGTTGGGCATCAAGCAATCTGCGCAAAATATCTCTAACCAGCCGTACGTGTTCTTCCATGGTCTTGGAGTAAATTAGTATATCATCCAAATAGACCAAGACCCCCCGATATAAATGATCATGCAACACTCCATTGATCATCTGCATGAAAACAGCCGGAGCACCTCGTAGCCCAAAAGGCATAACTCGGAATTGGAAACTGCCTAAAGGACAATTGAATGCAGTTTTCCATTCATCACCGGGCTTGATTCGAACCCGGTAATAAGCCTCCCTAAGATCCAGCTTGGTAAAGATTCTTCCCTGTGCTAGATGGGCTAACATATCCTTCATTAACGGCAAAGGATACATATGCTCCATGCAGACTGCATTAAGACCTCTAAAGTCTACGCAAAGTCTCAACCCACCATCTTTTTTCTCTTGGAATAGAACAGGGGCTGCAATCCGGGACCTAGCTGGTTGTATGAAACCACGCGCCAGGTTTTTATCGATGTATTTTCTTAATTCCTCCAATTCCTGATGTGTCATGGGATACATACGTGGTTTCGGCATCTTCGCTCCCGGTATGATATCAATCGCGCAGTCAGTGGGACGATGAGGTGGTAACACGTCGCATTCTTTCTCGCTGAACACCTCCACAAGGTCATTATACACGGCTGGAAAATCCCGCTCTCTCTCTCCTTGCTCCACTGCTATTTTTATTCCCTCCTTACCTTTCTCTTTAGTATCACCCTTACTATCAGGTAGACTGCTCTCATACCTGTCATCTTCCTCGGGTGGCCAAGGGCCCACACCCAATCGCAAATGGCGGCATCCTCCCTCCCACCAAATAGTGGGACGCCACTTATCAAGCCAAGCCAGGCCTAATATTACTTCGTCTGTCATGGAAGGCACGACGATGAAACGTAAAATCTCCCAGTGGTCCCCCATCTCCAATCGTATGGGTTCTGTTACTAGAGTGACTGGAGCCCCGCCCAACAAAGAACCATCAACTTGCTCGAAGGTGATGGGACGTGCTAAGCTCCTGGTCCTCAATCCCACTATCTCTACCACTTTTTTGTTTATTAGACATCTAGTACACCCAGAGTCTATTAGGGCCTTACATTCCCTTCTCTGACCGGTAACAGGGCTTGTCAGAGAGATCAGGATGGCAAATGGCATGACTGGCTGGCTTACCATGGGATCCTCGTCTGGGTCCACTTGAGCGTATTCGTCCAGCAGAACATTGGAACTAGGGACTGTTGCCCCTCCTGGATGTCGGCGAGGGGTGTCTTCTTCAGTCTGTCGCAAAGCCCTGGACTGGTCTGAGGTCCTTTGCGGAGTAACACCCACCCTTCCTGGAGTTGTTGACAAATTCTTTCCTGCTGGGACTGGGCACTGTGCAACCCGATGGCCCGGCCAATTGCACCTAAAACACCTGAAAGTCCCTCTAGTGGCTGGTGTAGCTATAGGTGGTGCACTGACTGGAGGCTGGCCACCTGACTCCTTTGGTCTATTCCCTGTCTGTCGAAAAGCTGGCGGGCTAGCTGCACCTGATCGAAACTCTTGCAGCCCCGCATATAATTCAGTTACTACCCGAAACCAGTCTTGTAACCTGCAAGGCACCCCCCTTACGATACAGGCTTGCCTTAGTTCTTTATCTAAACCATTGCGGAAATGGTGCACTAACAGCCGTTCTGGCCAGGTTCTTAAACGTCCGGCCACGCGCTGGAAATCTCTTATATACTCCCGTATGGGCCTACTTGCTTGTCTTAACCCCACAATCTCCGCTTCAGCCCGTTGAACCCATGTGGGATCTTCGAAACGGGCTCTCAAGGCATCGAGGAAAAATCCAATATCCCCTAACTCCCTGGCATGGTCACTGAACAGATCGGCAGCCCAAGCAGCTGCCTCACCCTGTAAGTTGGCAGTGACCACCACAACTATAGCCCATTGGGAGGCATATTGAGCTGCAAACCGATCAAGATGGCTAAAGACATGTCCCAGGAACATGGCTAGTCTGTCTGGGTCTCCATCGAAAGTTACTCCGATAGGTGGGGGAATCCATGTCATACCTGCAGGCCATACTGCAGCAGTTTGCCCAGTTTGTTGACTGCTGCCTGGCCTAGGTTGATGTCCTAATTCCCCTGAACCCAGAAGGGGAGGGAAAGAGGTAGAGCGGCTAACAGGTGCGGTTGTAGATGCAGTACCGCTTTGGACTCCCTGTCTTTGCTGGGATTGAGACAAACGTAGTCGGGGGCTTGCTAAGCGGAACCCAGAGGAACCCATTGGGAGCTGAGAACCGGAGGCTCCACCATGCTTGGGTAGAAACCCGGTTTCCCCAAATCTGTCCCTCAGCACGTCTAAAGTGTACTGTCCAGGGGCGGTAGAGTAACTCCACTCCTCCTCTTCATCGCCCGTGATACGCCTTTCCCTCCATGCTGACAAAGAGTCTCTCTCCCCAGTCACAAAATGCCTACTAACTTCCAAACATTGTAAAGCAGGACTCAACCACCATTCCCCCGCAGATGTTGTGGCTGGCTTCTGCTTGGCGTCTGTCCCATCATCCACTACCGGCGGCTGGACATGCTCCTTTGGTCTCACCACCGGTAACTCCTCCACCACACCCGTCTCTGTAGCCGTTCCTTTGTCCATACACTGCTCCAGAATGCCCCCCACTGGATCGGTATCCTGGACTCCTTCAGCCATACCTACTCCACACAGCTCTTCCAGCTATTAAGTCTTTGCAAACGCCCAAGAAAGCAAAGGTTTTGTGAGTGCCAACTTACTGTTACAACATCCTGGACTGGGCCTTTGGCTGGAACAAAATAAACCACCGCCAGGCACGAAGAACAATGCTTTAATAGCAAATTTAAAACAAGCATAAAGTTGGCACTGGGAAACATCCGTCCTCAGTACCTTTTTATAGTAATGGTATCCACCACACCCAACACCAGACCTGTATCCCCACACCCAACATTACTTGGCCCCACCCAATTACCCCGAGAAACCACCATCCGGTCCTCTGAAACCCCCCAGGTGCCGTACGATCATCCCGATGATTAGCTGGCTCTGCGCATGTGTGGCATTGTCAGTATGCCTCATGGCTGCTTCTGTGCATGCTCGGGTAGCCGGCTTGTCTCTTCCACACATGCGTGGCTCTTCCAGGCGACCTCCCAGGTGTCCGTACGCATGTCTGAGCAATGGTGGTAGTGCACATGCGCGGATGAACCCGGAAGTCCTCGCTTAGAATTGGCTTCCATCCATGTAGATGGGAGTTTAGCCTCTAATAAAAGTCCATTACAAACATCTTTCAGCGGTTCACTTAGTATGTCTTGTAAATTTTTATATAGCTCCGCCGGAAGCCCATCTGGACCCGGTGTTTTCCCATTTTTTTTGTCTTTTTATGGCCTCTAATATTTCCATCATTGTAATCCTTTCTTCTAACATAGTTTTAAATGTCTCTGGAATTTTTGGAAGATTATTTTCTTCCAGGTATTGAACAATTCTCTCTCTTGTGTTACTTAATTATCTTTTTTATTTCTTCATTTTAAAATTGTAAATAGCCTTTCCCATCTACTAAGTTATGTATCATTTTCTTCTCTTTCTGCTTTTTAAGTTTATAAGCTAACCATCTTCCTGGTTTGTTGGCATTCTCAAAAAAAATCTCTTTTGCTCTTTATCTGTTCTGCCACTTTTTCTGAATCCAACAGGTTTAATTTATGTTTTATTATGTCCATTTCTCTTTTCAAAGTCTTTTTCTGTGGATTTTTTTGTGGTTCTAATTCTAACTTTCCAAATTTTCCTTTTAATAGTACATATTGCTGTCTTCTCTGTTTATTTTTCTTTGCCATATACATTATAGCTATGCCTCCTACAACACCTACATGGGGGCTTTTGGCAGGGGATAGGCTACAGTTCACAAGAACTGGGAAAGTTGTCTTTGGAAACCAACTGGCTCAGCTTATATAAAGGGCTTTAAACTGAAACTAGAGGGGGAGGGAGACAAAGTATTAGAGGCTAATTCCAATCACAAAACTCAGGGCAATCAAGTTTTAGATAAGAAAGAAGGGGAATTCAGAAACAAAACAGGTGATGTAGAAAGCAAACACAGGGCCAGCCAAAAAGGACTCAAATGCCTGTACACCAGGGGTGTCAAACTGGTGGCCCACAGGCTGGATACGTCATGTGCAGGCCACGCCCACCCTGGCTCCGCAAATGCAAAAAAGCTTGTGATACCTCATGATACGTCACGTAATGCGATCAAGTTTGATAGGATATTGTTGCCATTACCGAAACTTGGTGGGATGAAATACATGAATGGAATATGAAGACAGAGGAATTCAAATCGCTTAAAAGAAACAGACCTAATAAAAGAGGAAGTGGCATTGTGTTATACATTAAAAATAACTACATCTCTACATAATTAGAGCACAACAATGATGAAAACCATCTTGAAAGCATTTGGATCAATATAAAAGGAGAAAAGAATGACATTGCCATAGGTATATACAACAGGCCACCCAACCAAATAGAGAAAATAGATGAACTTTTTGCTAATCAGTTAACTAAGGTATGTAGGAAGCATGCCACAATAGTAATGGGGGCTTTAACTACCCTGACATAAAATGGGAGACAAACACTGCACCTAGTGGAAGATCAAACAGATTCCTGACAAACCTAGCAGACAACTTTGTCTCTCAAAAGGTAGAGAAGGGAACTAGATGGTCAGCTATACTGGACTTAATTCTCACTAACAGAGATGAAATGATAGAAGTGTTGAAGTTACAGGAACCTTGGGGGAGATTGACCATGCAATATTGGAATTCAACATAATGTGAATGCAAGCAATACAACAAAGCCAGAGTCTTGGGCTTTAAAAGAGCTGATTTCAACAGACTTAGAGAGTGCTTGGGAAGTATTACATGGATGGAAATCCTCAAGGGGAAAACAACCCCCAAAACTGGGGAAACTTTGAAAAGTGAGATGATAAAAGCCCAGTCTAGCACAATAACACTGAAGAAGAAAAATAAAAGATTCCCAAAGAAATAAGCATGACTGCACAAGGAACTCTCAGATAATCTGCAAGACAAAAAGGATAAGTATAAAAATGGGAAAAAGGGACACATAACTAAGGCAGAATGCCAATATATAGCCCAAATCTGCAAAGATGAAGTCAGGAAAGCTAAGGCTCAAAATGAAGTAAGGTTTGCAACAAATGTCAATAATAATAAAAAAAGCTTCTTTCAACATGTAAAAAAACAAGAAAAAAGTCAAGGAAACAATTGGTCCACTAATGGGAGAAGATGGCAAGAAGGTGATGGGCAGCAGGGACAAAGCAGAGCTGCTTAACACATTCTTTGCATCTGTCTTTACAGAAAAGCAAAAAACTCTCCAACCTATCAAAAACAGTACTGTAAAATACAGATTAGGAATGCAAATCAAAATAAGCAAGAAAATGGTAAGAGAAGACCTATCAACTGCCAGGGTTCTAAAGGAGCTGGCAGACATGATCTCGGAACCATTGAACCATATCTTTCAAAGAACTACCAGAGGACTGGAAAAATGCTGAGGTGCTTTCCATCTTCAAAAAAGGGGAAAAATGGATCCAGGAAACTACAGACCAATCAGCCTGACATCAATACTGGAAAAGATTCTGGAAAAGATAATCAAGCAATGGATCTGCAAAAACCTAGAAGCAAGCAAAGTTATAATCAGAAGTCAACATGGCTTTCTGAAAAACAGATCACACCAGACAAATCTTATTGCATTCTTTGACAAACTGACTGTTTTAGCAGAAGACCTTATACCATTTCAGACAAATGGTTGTCCAGTCTGTTTTTGAAAGCCTCCAATGATGAAGCACCCACAACTTCTGAAGGCAACCTGTTCCATTCGTTGATTACTCTCACCTAAGTTCTAGGTTGCTTCTCTCCTTGGTTAGTTTCCAACCATTGTTTCTTTCTTGCCTTTTGGTGCTTGGAAAATAGTTTGACCCCCTCATCTTTGGAGGAGCCCCTCAAATATTGCAATGGTGCTATCATGTCACCCCTAGTCATTCTTTTCATTAGACTAGACATACTAGACATGTAAAAAACAAGAAAAAGGTCAAGGAAATGATTGGCTCATTAGTGGGAGAAAGTGGCAAGAAGGTGACAAGCAACAGGGAGAAAGCAGAACTATTTAACTCATTTTTTGCATCTGTCTTTACACAAAGGGAAAAAACAGCCCAACCTATTAAAAACAGTACCGGAAAAAACAGATTAGAAACACAAGATAGGCAAGAAAATGGTAAGTGAGCACCTGTCCAGCCTAGATGAGTTCAAATCACCAGGACCAGATGGATTACACCCCAAGGTTCTCAAGGAACTGGCAGATGTGATCTCAGAACCACTGAACTATATCTTTCAAAGATCCTGAAGCACTGGGGAACTACCGGAGGACTGGAAAAGAGCTGATGTAGTTCCCATCCTCAAAAAAGGAAAAAAAAAATGGATCCAGGAAATTACAGACCTATCAGCCTGACCTCAATACCCGGGAAGATTCTGGAAAAGATAATCAAACAACGAATCAGCGAACACCTAGAGGCAAACAAAGTCATTACTAAAAGCCAGCATGGGTTTGTCAAAAACAGATCATGCCAGACAAATCTTATTGCATTCTTTGACCAAGTGACAAAATTAGTGGATCAGAGTAATGCTGTAAATATAATTTACTTGGTCTTCAGTAAGGCATTTAATAAAGTAGATCACAACCTACTACTTGATAAGATAGAAAAATGTGGGTTAGACAGCATCACCACCAGATGGATTCGTAGCTGGCTGACTGGCTGTACTCAGCGTGTAGTCCTCAATGGAACTGCATCGCTGTCTGAAATGGTATAGGGCAGACATGTCAAACCTGTGACGTCGCGCAACATATCGGAGCTTTTTCTCCATTGCTGGCAATCGGGTGGGCGCGACTTCTGGATGATGTGTCTGGCCCGTGGGCCGGCAGTTTGACACCCCTGGTATAGGGTTTCCTGCCTGAGCATGGGGTTGGACTAGATGACCTCTAAGGTCCCTTCCAACTATTATATTATTATTATTATTATTATTATTATTATTATTATTATTATTATTATTGTTATTGTTATTATTATTAATCATCGCACAGTCAGCCAGATGTTCAGACTGGATTTGGCATTTTGTCTACCTATCGAGTCCTTACCCAGGACCTGGGATAGGCAGATGTGGATGTTTGATGGTATTACAGATATCGTCGCAGGATGGAAGCAGTTCCTAGTAAGGACGCCTTTTGCAATTGACTAAGAGCGAATTTGTCAATGCCAATGGTGTTCAAGTGGTGCTCCAGTTGTTTTTGGATTGCACCCAAGGCGCCTATGACTATTGGTACTACCCTTGCTTGCTTTTGCCACAATCTTTCTATTTCTATTTGTAGGTCTTTGTATTTTGTTATCTTCTCCAGCTCTTTGTCTTCTATTCTGCTGTCTCCAGGCACTGCCACATCCACTATCCAGACTTTTTTGTCTTTCTTATCGACAATTGTTAAGTCTGGGGTGTTATGTTGCAGGTGCTTGTCTGTTTGAATTCTGAAGTCCCAGAGCAGTTTAATTTTATCATTTTCTATGGCTTTCTCTATTTTATGATCCCACCAGTTTTTGCTTACAGGCAAATGATATTTTTTGCAGATCTTCCAATGCACCATTGTTGCTACTTTGTCATGCCGCTGCTTGTAGTCAGTCTGTGCAATCATCTTGCAACAGCTTACCAGGTGGTCCACTGTTTCTTCAGCTTCTTTGCATAGGCGGCACTTACTATCTGTTGCTGTCTTCTCAATTTTGACTTTGTATGCATTTGTCCTTAAGGCTTGGTCTTGTGCAGCCAGAATTAGTCCCTCAGTCTCTTTCTTCAATTTTCCTGCTCTTAGCCATTGCCAGGTCTTGTTAATATCTGCTTTCCCAGCTATTTTTTTAATGTATTGGCCATGTAGTGCTTTGTCTTCCCATGCCTCTATTCTGTTCTTCATTTGGTCTTTCTTGTAGGCCAGTTTGGTCTCTCCAGTAGTCAGTAAGCCTTCCTGATATACTAATTTCAGTGCATCTTCATCATTGTTCTTCAGATATTCTTCCAAAGCCATTTTTTCTTCTTCAACCATCTGATGTACTTGTAGCATTCCATGCCCACCTATTTGCCTTGGTAGATAAAGTCTGTCAATGTCACTGCATGGATGAATGGCATGATTCATTGTCATTATTTTTCTGGTCTGCCTATCCATTGCTTTTAGTTCTGCTTGAGTCCAGTCCACTATTCCAGCTGTGTACCTAATGACTGGAATTGCCCAGGTGTTGATTGCCTTTATGGTATTTCCTCCATTGAGTTTGGACTTTAAGATCTTCTTCACTCTCTTGATGTATTCACCTCTAATCTTTTTCTTGACTTCAGTGTGCTTGATGTTGTCAGCTTGAAGGATACCCAAGTATTTGTAGTAATCTTCCTCATCCAGACTCTTAATGTTATTTTTGTGGGGCATCTTGATTCCTTCAGTTTTCACTACTTTTCCTTGTTTGATAGTAAGTGTGGCACATTTGTCCAAGCCAAACTCCATAACAATATCTTGGCTATATATACGGACAGTGTTGAGCAGCGATTCTATTTCAGATGATGTTTTTCCATACAGCTTCAGATCATCCATGTAAAGGAGGTGGGATAGTCTGACAGATGTTTTTGATGTTTGATAGCCATGTCCTGAGTTATTCAGTATTGTTGACAGAGGAAACAGTGCAATAACAAATAGTAATGGTGACAATGAATCTCCTTGAAATATTCCTCTCTTGATATTAACCTCTCCCAGTCTCTCACCATTGATCTGCAACTGTGTCTTCCATTGTGCCATCGATCTTTGCACAAATTTTCTGATGTTTCTACTGACTCCTGATATTTCTAGGCACTTGATTATCCAGTCATGTGGCAGAGAGTCAAATGCCTTTTTGTAGTCAATCCATGCCACATTCAGGTTGGTCTTCCTTTTCTTGCAGTTTTCCAAGATCATTTTGTCTATTACAGTGGTTCTCAACATTTTAATGCCGCGACCCCCAACCGGTCGTAGGTCGAGGACTATTCAACCGGTCGTAAGTCGAGGACTACTCAACTGGTGCAGCACCGTTTGCAGAATGGGACTTTTGGCAGGCTCAGCAGGGCAGAGACAGCCTGGACAATTCCTATTGGCTTTTGAAAGCCAATAGAATTAGACTCTATTCAAGAGAGTCTATTCTATTGGCTTTCAAAAGCCAATAGAATAAAAGGGAGTAGCACAGCTAAGGAAAAGGGGGGGGGGGAAATGGCGGACTGCGTTGTTTGGCGACCCCCGTGAAATGGTCGTTTGACCCCAAATGGGGTCCCGACCCACAGGTTGAGAACCACTGGTCTATTAGGAGTTGATCTTTTGTTCCTCTGCTATTGGGGCAGTTTCCTTTCTGCTCAGGTGGAAAGAGATTGTTTTCAACTAGATGCTGTTGTACTGCATCAGCTACCACACCAGTTAGTAATTTGAAAGTTGTTGGTAAGCAGGTAATTGGCCTGTAGTTGCCTGGTGTTGCCCCTTTTGCTGGAGTTTTCATTATTAGGTAGGTTTTCCCAGTTGTTAGCCACTTTTCAATTTCTCCTCCTTGTAGTATATTGTTGAACTGCTTGGCAATGAGTGGGTATAGATCAGTTAGATGTTTCAACCAAAACCCATGCAGTTCATCTTCACCTGGTGCTGCCCAATTTTTGATTTTCCTTGCTCTTTTTTCTACCATTTTTGTTGTTATTACTAGTTCTTTCATTTCAACTTCTGTTTTTTTTTTCATCCACCTCTTTTAACCAAGCCGCATCCTTGTTGTATTTCTTTGGGTTATCCCATATCTGCTTCCAGAACTGCACTGTTTCTTCCTTGTCAGGTACTGACTGATTCCTTGCAGTTTCTCCATTGATGGATTGGTAGAAACGTTTCTGATTGGATTGAAATTGGAGGTTCTGCCTATAGTTTGCAATTCGAGCTTCATATCTACTGATTTTCCTGGCTATAGCTGTTATTTGTTGCTTTATTATTTCCAGTGCTTCCTTGATCTTCCTTGTTTCTAAGTGGTATTTCTTGATTAGGTATTCTTTGGTCTTCTTGTTCCTCAGCTTCTTTTCTTTCATCTGTTCTAGCTTGCTTGCATGTGATCTTAACTTGCTGATCTTATTTTCTAGTCTAACCTTCCATTTTTGTGGTGCACTGTTTGTTTGTTTTTCTTCTTTGTTGATTTTGCATCCCAGGTATTCAGTTATAACTGCAGCTGTGCTGTACATTAGTTGGTTTGTTTCTTGCAGTGAATTGGTGCTTATACTTGATATTGCAGTATTTGCATCTTTTAATGCTTGTGCTAGCTGTTTCTTTGAAACAAGCTTCAATGCAGGCAGCCTTATTTTGTTGTTTTTGTGCTGTTCTAGATGCTCAGTTATTCTTTGTTTCAATTCTTTTATTTCTTTAGTTAGAGGGTTTTGTCCTTCCTGAGGAAGAGGTGCCTGGTTTCCAAATGAGAACAGTTGTATATCTCTGCTGGATTCCTTCACTGCCAACTCCCCCTGGTTTGCCTCTACATTCTGAATTACTTCTGGTAAGGCTTTGATTTCTTTGCCCTGGGTAAACCTTTGCAGTTCGTCCAATTCTGTTTCTGTGAATATTTTATTTCGTATTATAAATCGGCGTTGATCTGCTAGTCTCTGTTCTGTTATTTCTAATTCTGGATGTTGTTCTTTCCAGAACTGGTGCATTCGTTTTAGATATCCTCGTCTTGTTGGACTTGATCTGTAGTAACAGATCATTATTTCTTTGTTTTCAATCACTGTGTATCTGCGACGGGTAAACACCTTTTCTTCCAGTAGTTCTGCAGCTACTGGCCCTGGTTGCTCAGCCAACAGTCCTGAGTCCTGTAACCCATTTTTCACCAGATATCCACGAACTCCAATATCTAGCGCGGACCTTGTTAACCTGGGTGACATCCGAGCCGGTATGGCATTCTGAAATTTACGTCTCAGCATATTTTTTATGGGAGAGACACTCTTTGTCTGATGAGACCTGTCCAATATGATTGAACCTCTGGCATAGCTCTCATCTTCCTCAGAGTACACAAGCCCCACAACCATGTCAAGGTAGTGCCTCACTGGGGTATTATTATTATTATTATTTGCAAAATAAGGTAAGGGAACACCTGTCAGCTCTAGATGGATTCAAATCACTGGGTCCTGACAGATTACATCCCAGAGTTCTGAAGGAACTGGCAGACATGATTTCATAACCATTGAAACTTATCTTTCACAGTTCTTGGATCACCAGGGAACTACCTGAGGACTGGAAAAGAGGTGATGTGTTCCCTATCTTCAAAAAAAGGAAAAAAGAAAGATCCAGGAAATTGCAGACCAAGCAGCCTGGCATCAATACCTGGGAAGATCTTGGAAAAGATAATCAAGCAACAAATCTGCAAACACCTAGAAGCAAACTAGGTTATAACCAGAAGCCAACATGGGTTTGTCAAAAACAGATCATGCCAAACAAATCTTATTTCATTCTTTGACAAAGTGACTAAATTAGGAGATCAGTGAAATGCTCCAATCCAATTTCAATCCAATCAGAAACGTTTCTACCAATCCATCAATGGAGAAACTGCAAGGAATCAGTCAGTACCTGACAAGGAAGAAACAGTGCAGTTCTGGAAGCAGATATGGGATAACCCAAAGAAATACAACAAGGATGCGGCTTGGTTAAAAGAGGTGGATGAAAAAAAAAACAGAAGTTGAAATGAAAGAACTAGTAATAACAACAAAAATGGTAGAAAAAAGAGCAAGGAAAATCAAAAATTGGGCAGCACCAGGTGAAGATGAACTGCATGGGTTTTGGTTGAAACATCTAACTGATCTATACCCACTCATTGCCAAGCAGTTCAACAATATACTACAAGGAGGAGAAATTGAAAAGTGGCTAACAACTGGGAAAACCTACCTAATAATGAAAACTCCAGCAAAAGGGGCAACACCAGGCAACTACAGGCCAATTACCTGCTTACCAACAACTTTCAAATTACTAACTGGTGTGGTAGCTGATGCAGTACAACAGCATCTAGTTGAAAACAATCTCTTTCCACCTGAGCAGAAAGGAAACCGCCCCAATAGCAGAGGAACAAAAGATCAACTCCTAATAGACAAAATAATCTTGGAAAACTGCAAGAAAAGGAAGACCAACCTGAATGTGGCATGGATTGACTACAAAAAGGCATTTGACTCTCTGCCACATGACTGGATAATTAAGTGCCCCAAAATAACAGGAGTCAGTAGAAACATCAGAAAATTTGTGCAAAGATCGATGGCACAATGGAAGACACAGTTACAGATCAATGGTGAGAGACTGGGAGAGGTTAACATCAAGAGAGGAATATTTAACTTTAGTAATTTAAGGAGTATTCAAAAGAGTATTTTGTTTTAATGGTATAACTAACGTTTATATGTTTATTTTTGTGTTTGATGATAAAGAAAGAGGGATAGACTAGATTTTACATAATATAAGTATGATATTATGTTTAACTTTAGTAATTTAAGGAGTATTCAAAAGAGTATTTTGTTTTAATGGTATAACTAACGTTTATATGTTTATTTTTGTGTTTGATGATAAAGAAAGAGGGATAGATTAGATTTTATATAATATAAGTATGATATTATGGAGATTGAATGAAAATTTTAGATAGGTAGTGTATGTTTAGATATCTAAGGAGCGTCTAAAGGAATATTTTGTTTTAAATATGTATAAGGGAACTTTAATGTTATAAGTAATGTTTATATGTGTGTTTTTGAGGGTGTTTATAAAGAATGATGGATAAACTTTAAATAATATAAGTATGACTGTCAGAATCCAATTATATTTCATCTTTAATTATCAAACATAGAAAACCCCAATTCTGCCTTCTCTGGATTCTGCCATAAGAGGGAGAGAAGGGGGAGAACAAAGGGGTTTTATGGCCCTCACTTCCTTCAGTATACTTCTAAGGAACTGAATGTGTTTATTGCAACCTCAAAGAGTTTGAATGTAGTTAGCACCAAAGAACCTTACCATAACAAAGGGGGCTATTTACCTTTCATGTAGTTTATCTGAAGTCTCCATCCAGACGGAAGAAAGAAATAAAGGGGTGGAATTGTGATGCCTGAAACTATCACTGGAAGGGGGGGGGGTGATTGGGTGGGACTACTGGGGAACCCCTTAAAACCTTGAATGGGAGAGCTTGGACCCTAAGTCCTGTCTAGCACGCCTGCAACCACTTCTTCTTAATAAAGGATTCCTGTTGGAAGAATTATTCCAAGAGTTCTGTCTTCTTAAGATGCAAAGTGGGGTGGGTCCTTACATTAGACTGGACTTGCAAAATTAATCCACCTGGAAAGGAGACCCTTGCCGGGGGATTTTGCAAAAATTTACCATGTCAGACAATGGAGCAAGAGAGGGGGAAAACTCCCTGGAAAGAGAGCCGCTGACCAAATTGGAACCTCGTCAGATGTTGGGATCCGAGAGGTCAGATTCCTCAGGAGAAGAAGTGGTGGAGACACGGGACCACAAGCCTCGCTGGTCAATGGGCATTGGAAAGAAAAGTGAGTGGGGAAAGGAATCAAGAAAGGTGACCCTGAGACGGGGGACCAAGCAACCAGAGTGGAAGCAGGAGATGGAGAAATCCCTGCACGCAAGTGGAGAGGGAGAAAGCTGGGCACCGTACTCAGACTGGATCCTAGAGAAAGCTATTGACCTGATGAAGAGAACTCTCAGCTCCCTAAGAGAGGAGAATCCTGAGCCCTACGGCCGCCCCAGCTCCTGGAGACACAAAGGGAGAGACACCGAGGGGGACGTGGAACCTGCAACCCCGGGGACATCTACTGATCCAGTAGTCCCCACCCCCTACCGGACCACAGATGGCAATCTGGACGGAAGACACTACCACCAACAACAGAGGCACCGATCCATTCCAAGACGTCCACCGTTGGAGGTGAAATTCAAAGGGGAGCCAACACGCTTGGGGTTTTTCCTAACCCAAGTCCTCAGCTACATGGAGGAATATGGGCAGGACATCCCCAGTGACAAAGCCCGCATCCGGATCGTGCAATCTGCCCTGGATGGACCGGCTGCAGATTGGGTGGTGAACTTGCATGACTCCAATGCCCCAGAACTCAGTAACTTCAACTGTTTCATGTCCTCTTTGAGAAGACGATTTGAAGACCCCCTGGCTGATCGCAAAGCCCGTGAAAGGATAAAAACGATGAGGCAAGGCAAATGCCCGGTGGCTGAATATACACAAGAATTCCGGGCCATTGCCAGCAAACTGAATTGGCCAGAAGACATCCTCCTTAGCCATTTCAAAGACGGACTAAATTATGATCTATATGACGCTTGCCTGCCCCGAGGGGACCCACACCGACTTGAGGGATGGTACATCTTGGCAGAGGAAGCAGAGATCGACATATTGAAGAGGCACCGCCGAGGAAAACAATGGAGCCGCCCCCCGCCTGAGCTGACACACGAACCGGTGAAATCATCGGCTACAGCCAAGAAGCAAATGGGGTGTTTTAAGTGCGGAAGAGAAGGGCATCGAGCTGTAGAATGCCGCTCCAAAGCCCCCCAGCACAACCCAGACAGATCCCCAATCAACAAATCCGGAAAGTCTTCAGGTAAGCCAAAAGAAACAGCCATGAGAATGATGGAAATTGCAGAACCCCCTACTTCTGCTCACCAAGGGGAAAGAACTCCAGCCTACACCACAGGGCCGGTGGATGCCTCAGATGACAGCTCGGAGGGCGAACCCCTGGTAAGTGGATGCATCACACCCATCTTCAAAACAGTGACTATATTAATCCTCCCCATGCCCGAAGCTATGAAGGTGGAAGCCTTAATAGACTCTGGCTGCACCCGCTGCCTCATTAGCCCAACACTAGTGGGGAATCTGGGCATCCCATCCAGGAGACTGGAACAACCAATCTCATTTGGCCAGTTAGATGGATCCATAGCAGGGGGGGGTGCCAGCTACCCTAGCCACTCTACCAATACACCTCTCCCTGGGCAAACATGAAGAGGACATAACGTTTGTGGTGACCCCAGGTATGGAATGCCCAATGATTCTAGGGATGGAATGGTTGAAAAAATGGAACCCCTGGGTAAATTGGAGGACGACAGAAATCAAATTCCCGAAGGGGGACCCTATGGACTTAAAACCCCAAGGGAGGCTACCAGAATCAAGAATAGAAAAAGCATCCATAGGAGAGGAAAAAAGATTAACAGAAATACCAGAGGAATATAGAGACCTTGCTGAAGTCTTCAGTGAGGAGAGGGCGAATGAGCTCCCCCCCCCACCGACCCACAGACTGTACCATTGAATTCAAGCCTGGGGCAAAACTCCTGAAGCCCAGATTATACTCCATGAGCCCAAAGGAGAAGGAAGAAATGGAAAGATTTATAAAAAAAAACCTAGAGAGAGGTTTCATTGAGCCAGCCAAGCCTAAAGTGGCTGCCCCGGTCCTTTTTAGAGAGAAGAAGGATGGCTCTTTACGTTTATGCGTGGATTATAGAGCCCTGAATACAATCAGTGAAAGCAACCTATACCCTCTGCCCCTCATGAAAGACATGCTGTCACACCTATCGAAAGGGAAAATTTTTTCTAAACTAGACCTAAGGGAAGCTTACTATCGCGTGAGAATTAAGGAAGGGGACGAATGGAAGACTGCATTTAACTGCCCCATGGGGTGCTATCAATTCAAAGTCTTGCCATTTGGATTACAAGGGGGCCCTGCAGTCTTTATGCAATTAATCAATGACGTTCTAAGGGAGCACCTGTTTAAGGGGGTCCTTGTTTACTTGGACGACATTCTTATCTTTACTGAAACAAAAGAGGAACACGTCAACCTTGTCAGAGCGGTTTTAAAGAAGCTGCGAGCTGCCCACCTATATGCCAAACTCTCAAAATGCGAATTCCACCAGGAAAGGATAGACTACTTAGGTTATCGCATATCCCCACAGGGCATTGAAATGGACCCAGAGAAGGTCAAAGCAGTATTAGATTGGGCACCACCCCGCACAAGAAAGCAACTACAAAGTTTCCTGGGCTTTGCAAACTTTTACCGCCAATTCATCCCCTCATTTGCCCAGATAGCCTTGCCCCTCACTAACTTACTGAAAACGAAGGGAGCATCCTCAGTAAAACCTAGCCAGCCACTAACATGGACAATGGAGTGCCAAGCAGCATTTGAGAGACTAAAGAGACTTTTTTCTGCCGAACCAGTACTAAGGCACGCAGACATGGACAAGCCCTTCGTAATACAGGCAGATGCAAGTGATGTGGCAGTGGGGGCTGTGCTATTACAAGAAAATGAGGATGCAGTATTGCAACCCTGTGCATATACATCCAAGAAACTCACGGAAACAGAACAGCGCTGGCCCGTATGGGAGAAGGAGGCTTATGGGATACGTTGGGTATTACTCACGTGGCAACAGTTCCTGGAAGGCAACAAAATCCCCTTCCAGGTGTGGACCGATCACAAAAATTTAGAAGCCCTGAAAACGTCCAGGAAACTCAATCCCAAACAAGCCCGCTGGTCCCAGCATTTTCACCAGTTCCAATTTAAGCTCAAACATTTACCAGGAAGAAAGAACTTCCTGGCAGATGCACTATCTCGCATGCCTCAGTATAACAGCGCACGAACCACAGACTCTAGACCAATAATGGCAGAGTCACAACTGGCAGCACCAGTAACCACAAGAACCTTTAATTATCTTTAATTATCAAACATAGAAAACCCCAATTCTGCCTTCTCTGGATTCTGCCATAAGAGGGAGAGAAGGGGGAGAACAAAGGGGTTTTATGGCCCTCACTTCCTTCAGTATACTTCTAAGGAACTGAATGTGTTTATTGCAACCTCAAAGAGTTTGAATGTAGTTAGCACCAAAGAACCTTACCATAACAAAGGGGGCTATTTACCTTTCATGTAGTTTATCTGAAGTCTCCATCCAGAGGGAAGAAAGGAATAAAGGGGTGGAATTGTGATGCCTGAAACTATCACTGGAAGGGTGGGTGATTGGGTGGGACTACTGGGGAACCCCTTAAAACCTTGAATGGGAGAGCTTGGACCCCAAGTCCTGTCTAGCACGCCTGCAACCACTTCTTCTTAATAAAGGATTCCTGTTGGAAGAATTATTCCAAGAGTTCTGTCTTCTTAAGATGCAAAGTGGGGTGGGTCCTTACAATGACATTAGAAAATGTTTAGGGTTTTTTTTTCTGAATAATTTATAAAGAGGAGAGAAGATTATGGAGATTGAATGAAAAGTCTAGATAAGAAGTTTAAGTTTAATAATTTAAGGAGTATTTAAAAGAATATTCTGTTTTAATGGTATAATTAATGTTTATATGTGTATTTTTGAGTTTGATGACAAAGAAAGAGGGATAGATTTTATATAAGTATGATATTATGGAGATTGAATGAAAATTTTAGATAGGTAGTGTATGTTTAGATATAATTTTTTTTGTTTTTTATATATTGGTCTTAAAGTATTTTATAATTTGTTTAATTATTGTAATTAATTGCTTATGGTTTACATGTGTTTAAACTTTTTTCCTTTAAGTTTTAATTAAGCCTGTATTCAGCTCTGGGAAGGTTGGGGGAGGGTTGGGGTGGGTTGGGAGGGTTTGGGGAGGGGAATTTTTTTCTTCTGTAAAATTTCAAAAAACTTTCAATAAAAAAAAAAGAGAGGAATATTTCAAGGAGATTCATTATCACCATTACTATTTGTTATTGCACTGTTTCCTCTGTCAACAATACTGAATAACTCAGGACATGGCTATCAAACATCAAAAACATCTGCCAGACTATCCCACCTCCTTTACATGGATGATCTGAAGCTGTATGGAAAAGCATCATCTGAAATAGAATCACTGCTCAACACTGTCCATATATATAGCCAAGATATTGCAATGGAGTTTGGCTTGGACAAATGTGCCACACTTACTATCAAACGACGAAAAATAGTGAAAACTGAAGGAATCAAGATGCCCCACGAAAATAACATTAAGAGTCTGGATGAGGAAGATTACTACAAATACTTGGGTATCCTTCAAGCTGACAACATCAAGCACACTGAAGTCAAGAAAAAGATTAGAGGTGAATACATCAAGAGAGTGAAGAAGATCTTAAAGTCCAAACTCAATGGAGGAAATACCATAAAGGCAATCAACACCTGGGCAATCCCAGTCATTAGGTACACAGCTGGAATAGTGGACTGGACTCAAGCAGAACTAAAAGCAATGGATAGGCAGACCAGAAAAATAATGACAATGAATCATGCCCTTCATCCACGCAGTGACATTGATAGACTTTATCTACCAAGGCAAATAGGTGGGCATGGAATGCTACAAGTACATCAGATGGTTGAAGAAGAAAAAGTGGCTTTGGAAGAATATCTGAAGAACAATGATGAAGATGCACTGAAATTAGTATATCAGGAAGAACAGAATAGAGGCATGGGAAGACAAAGCACTACATGGCCAATACGTGAAAAAAATAGCTGGGAAAGCAGATAATAATAAAACCTGGCAATGGCTAAGAGCAGGAAAATTGAAGAAAGAGACCGAGGGACTAATTCTGGCTGCACAAGACCAAGCCTTAAGGACAAATGCATACAAAGTCAAAATTGAGAAGACAGCAACAGACAGTAAGTGCTGCCTATGCAAAGAAGCTGAAGAAACAGTGGACCACTTGGCAAGCTGTTGCAAGAAGATTGCACAGACTGACTACAAGCAGCGGCATGACAAAGTAGCAACAATGGTGCATTGGAAGATCTGCAAGAAATATAATTTGCCTGTAAGCAAAAACTGGTGGGATCATAAAATATAGAAAGCCATAGAAAATGATAAAATTAAATTGCTCTGGGACTTCAGAATTCAAACAGACACGCACCTGCAACAGCGGGCGAAAACAGACCCAAACAGCAGCAGGAGGAGCCCAGCCAAGCCACGACCGACCGGGCCAACGACGCCACGGGCCACGACCGGTTCCTCCCCAGCGCCGTCGGGGCTGCGAGGCGGATGCCCAGCCGCCAGTCTGGAGGTTCCGAGGCGAAGTCGCAGCACAACCCAGCCCAGCGTCGGACCCCACCGGCCGCGGAGGACTCGCCAGCGTTGCTCGCCCTCTCCCCCACCCTCTCCCCCGCAGCCTCGGAGCCAGCTCGCCCGCCAGGTCACAAGAGGCAGAAGGACTGTTGCCGGAGGGGGGCCGCATCTCTCTCGTGGGCGCCATTTTGTGGGTCCGCGTCGTCTGGCTTCTTTCCTTCTCTCCGGGCCTCCTCGGGACGGGCGGGCCTGGTGCAGCCGGGTGTGGAGGTGTTCGTGGGCGGCGTGCCCGGGGGGGGGCGTCGCGGGTGGAGCTGCGCAACCTCTTTGAGGCGGCTGTGCCGGGCGTGGTGGTGAAGGTGGCCCTCATGAAGCAGTTCACCTTCATCCACCTGCACGACGAGGCGGCGGCCGAGCACGCCATCCAGAAGCTCAACGGGCACCTCCTGCACTGCCACCGCGTGGTCGTGGAGTTCTCCCGCCCGAGGCCCACCCACACCGTCAAGACCTTCGTGGGCAACGTCTCGGCCACCTGCACCAGCGGCGAGCTGTGCGTCCTCTTCCAGGAGTTCGGGCCCGTCATCGAGTGCCACATCGTGAAAGGAGTGGGAGAGGCGAGCTTGTGGCCTAGAAATCTACTCTGTACATGCTCAGAGGTGTTGTTACGTTCTCCATTCCCAGCTGCGATCCCAGCAATTGAAACCAACTCAGCTTTAAGGAGCCCCAGTTTGACTAGCCGTCCCGCCGTGGCTGGGTTGACTTTACACAATTGTTGGATGTCCGGAGAAGCCATTGATGAGCTGCACGAGAAGTACTTGGAGAAGTTGACCCAGCTCTTTGAGGAGCATAAGGCCAAGTACGGTCTGCCCCAAGACAAGTACCTAATGATCACCTAGCCGGCCACATTGGACCAGCCTGGGACACAGAGGGGCAATATTATTTTTTAGAGAATGTTTGTTGTGGGTGTGTGTATGCATGTAGATGAATGGTGGCCCTGCTATGTATAAATTTTATTATTGTATTTAGGGCGTATGAATGTGAATATTTTTATTTTTATGTATATAAATTGAGTGTGAATGTGTATTGAGTGTTTGGGGTATGAGAATGGTGGAGTCGGGGGCGGAGCCTGGTACCCCCTCTGCTGAGTGCAATAGCAAAAGTAGTGGGGGGGCAGGACTTACCCTTGGGCTTGGTTTGTATAGAAAGCTAGTCCGGTCAGGAAGGGAGAAGGCTGGTGATGGTGGGGGTACTCTGGGGAGGGGAGAAGGTCGGAGCATCCCGGTTATGACTGGGATGGGCAGATATGGCAGGAGCCGAGGGGCAGGCCATCTTTGGGGAACGAGGACTCGCTATGTTAGAGCGATTCCTTGTTCCGGCCCCTCAAAAGGCTCATCCTGTAGTACTGGTGACAGGGGAGTACAGGGCCCTAATTGTAGGCTGCTGTTGCTTAATGCCAGGTCCGTTGTCGGCAAAGCCCCCCTTGTCCGTGATTTAATATTGGACAGCGGGGCGGACCTGGCATGTATAACCGAAACCTGGCTGGGCCCTGAGGGGGGTGTTTCCCTCTCGGAGATGTGCCCGGATGGGTTTGTGGTGCTTCATTAGCCTCGACATCAGGGCAGGGGTGGGGGAGTGGCAGTCATCGCTCGGAAGTCCTTGAGTCCTCGTGGGATTCCTCGTGGGTTGTTGGGTGTGAGTCCCTCCTATTGAAGTTGGGTTCACCGGTTCAGTGGGGCTTGCTGCTGACGTACCTACCTCCCAGCTGCGTTGCAACAGCCCTGCCTGCGTTGCTGGAGTCAGTAGCCGGGTTGGCGGTGGAGTTCCCCAGACTTATAGTACTGGGGGACTTTAACCTACCATCACTCGGCGATCGCTCAGAGGCGGCGCAGGAGTTCATGGCTTCCATGGCAACCATGGACCTGACCCAGGTAATTCAGGATCCGACTCATAGGGGTGGTCACACACTCGACCTTGTGTTTCTCTCGGGGCAATGGAGACATGATCTGGAATTAAGGGGAATAGAGATCTCGCCCTTGTCATGGACAGATCATTTCCTATTGAGGCTGGACTTCAGAGCATCACTCCCCCATCGCAGGGAGAGGGAGCCGACTAGGTGGTTCCGCTCCAGGCGCCTAATGGACCCAGATCGGTTCCAGTAGGAGCTTGGGGAAATACCTGACTCCCTTGTCCACAACTCGTCCGGGTCCCTGGTTGCAGCCTGGAATGAGGCGGCGTCCGGGGCCCTGGATCGAATTGCACCTTTGCGACCTCTCTGTGGTGGTGGTCCCCGGAGGGCGCCTTGGTTTACTAAGGAGCTCCGGGAGATGAAGCGCCACAAGAGACGTCTAGAGCGACGTTGGAGGGCCAGTAACTCTGAATCTGACCAATCACTATTAAGAGCCTATCTTAGGACTTATTTAGTGGCGATAAGGGCGGCAAAGCGTGTTCACTTTTCCGCACTTATTGCGTCCGCAGAATCTCGCCTGGCCGCCTTGTTTAGGGTGACCCGCTCCCTTCTTAAAGTGGAGGAGGCGGAGGAACCCTTGCAGGGGAGAGCTGAGGAGTTTGTTCAGTTTCTTTCAGACAAAATCGCTCAGATTCAGAGAGACCTGGACTCCGACTGGGCAGTGCCAGCCGAGTTGCCAGGAGCTGGTCTTACTCATGTTATCTGGAGCGAGTTTGAGCCTGTGACCCCTGATGAAGTGGACAAGGCCGTGAGGGCAATGAATGCCGCCACCTGTTTATTGGACCCGTGCCCCTCCTGGCTGGTTTCTGCCAGTAGGGAGGTGACACGAGGCTGGCTCCAGGCGATAATCAACGCCTCCTTGATGGAGGGGTCTTTCCCGCAACCTTTAAAGGAAGCGGTGGTGAGGCCCCTCCTCAAGAAGCCTTCCCTGGACCCAGCTGTTTTGAAGAACTTTTGTCCCGTCTCCAACCTCCCCTTTGTGGGGAAGGTTGTGGAGAAGGTGGTGGCGTCCCAACTCTTGCGATCCTTGGATGAAACTAATTATCTGGACCCTATTCAATCTGGTTTCAGGCCCGGCTACAGCACTGAGACTGCTTTGGTCGCACTGACCGATGACCTCTGACGAGCCCGGGATAGGGGTTATTCCTCTATCCTGGTGCTTCTTGACCTCTCAGCGGCTTTCGATACCATCGACCATGGTATCCTTCTGCGTCGTCTCGGAGAGGTAGGGGTGGGCGGCACCGTATTGCGGTGGTTCTCCTCCTACCTCTCTGACAGGTCGCAGTCGGTGTTGGCGGGCGGACAGAGATCGACCCCTAGGCGCCTTGATCATGGGGTGCCTCAGGGCTCGGTCCTGTCCCCCCTCCTTTTTAACATCTACATGAAACCGCTGGGTGAGATCATTCGGCGACACGGGGTGAGGTATCATCAGTACGCGGATGATACCCAATTATATATCTCCACCCCGTGTCCTTTCAGTGAAGCAGTCGACGTGATGTGCCGGTGCCTGGAAGATGTGAGGGTCTGGATGGGGGTGAACAGGCTTAGACTCAACCCTGACAAGACCGAGTGGCTCTGGGTCTTGCCTCCCAAAGGCCAACTGGATGGTCCATCATTAGTCCTGGGGGGGGGGGCAAATTTACCTCCCTCAGTGCAGGCACGCAACTTGGGTGTCCTCCTGGACTCACAGCTAAATTTGGAACAATATCTATCGGCTGTGGCCAGGGGGACCTTTGCACAGGTTCGCCTAGTGCACCAGTTGCGGCCTTATTTGGACCAGGAGGATTTACTCACAGTCACTCATGCCCTTGTCACCTCAAGACTGGATTACTGTAACGCGTTCTACATGGGGCTACCCTTGAAGGGCGTTCAGAGGCTGCAGTTGGTTCAGAACGCAGCCGCGAGAGCGATTGTGGGCGCGCCAAGGTACTCCCACGTGTCACCTATCCTCCGCGAGCTGCACTGTCTTCCTGTGGGTCTCCAGACGCAATTCAAGGTGTTGGTTATCACCTTTAAAGCCCTTCATGGCATAGGGACAGGTTACTTACAGGACCGCATTCTGCCGCATAGTTCCCAGAGACCGGTGAGGTCCCATAGATTGGGCCTCCTTCAGGTCCCGTCGGCCAGACAATGTCAGCTGGCGGGCCCTCGGGGAAGGGCCTTTTCTGTGGTGGCTCCGACCTGGTGGAATCAACTTCCCCCCGAGGTTCGAACTACTCCTACCCTGCCGGCCTTTAAGAAAGCCGTTAAAAATCTCCTGTTCCGGCAGGACTTGGGCTGATGTCCCCGGGAGGGCCGGGATATGATCGGACTAGCGGTATGACTGTATTATTTTATTATTTTATTGTTTTATGATTGTTTTGACTCTGTACGCCGCCCTGAGTCCTTTGGGATTGGGCGGCATATAAATAAAATTAAATAAATAAATAAATAAACATAACACCCCAGACTTAACAATTGTCGATAAGAAAGACAAAAAAGTCTGGATAGTGGACGTGGCAGTGCCTGGAGACAGCAGAATAGACGAGAAAGAACTGGAGAAGATAACAAAATACAAAGACCTACAAATAGAAATAGAAAGACTGTGGCAAAAGCAAACAAGGGTAGTACCAATAGTAATAGGCTCCTTGGGTGCAATCCCAAAACAACTGGAGCACCACTTGAACACCATTGGCATTGACAAATTCGCTATTAGTCAATTGCAAAAGGCGGCCTTACTAGGAACTGCTTCCATCCTGCGACGATATCTGTAATACCATCAAACATCCACATCTGCCTATCCCAGGTCCTGGGTAAGGACTCAATAGGTAGACAAAATGCCAAATCTAGTCTGAACATCTGGCTGACTGTACGATGATCCATAATAATAATAAAGTTGGAAGGGACCTTGGAGGTCATCTAGTCCAACCCCCTGCTCAGGCAGGAAACCCTATACCATTTCGGACAAATGGCTGTCCAATCTCTTCTTAAAGACTTACAATGTCGGAGCATTCACAGCTTCTGGAGACAGGTTGTTCCACTGATTAATTGTTATAACTGTCAGGAAGTTTCTCCTTAGTTCTAGGTTACTTCTCTCTTTGGTTAGTTTCCATCCATTGCTTCTTGTCTTGCCTTCAGGTGCTTTGGAGAATAGCTTGACTCCCTCTTATTTGTGGCAACCCCTGAGATATTGGAACACTGCTATCATGTCCCCCTCATCCTTCTCTTCATTAAACTAGACATACCCAATTCCAGAAAGCATTCCTTGTACGTTTTAGCCTCCAGTCCCCTAATCATCTTTGTTGCTCTTCTCTGTACTCTTTCTAGAGTCTCAACATCTTTTTTACATCGTGGTGACCAAAACTGGATGCAGTATTCCAAGTGTGGCCTTACCAAGGCATTGTAAAGTGGTATTAATACTTCACGTGATCTTGATTCTATCCCTCTGTTAATGCATCCTAGCACTGTGTTGGCTTTTTTGGCAACTGCAGCATACTGCTGGCTCATATTTAAGTGATTGTCCACTAGGACTCGGAGATCCCTCTCACAGTTACTATTATTGAGCAAGGTACCTCCTAAACTATACCTGTACATTTGGTTTTTCTTGCCTAAATGTAAAAACTTACTTTTTTCACCATTGAATTTCATTTTCTTAGATAGTGCCCAGTGTTCAAGTCTGTCCAGATCCTCCTATATCTTAAGCCTGTATTCTGGAGTGTTGGCTAATCCTGACAGCTTGGTGTAGTCTGCAAATTTGATAAGTTCCCCATCTATCCCCTCGTCCAAATCGTTGATGAAGATGTTGAAGAGCACTGGGCCTAGAACAGAGCCCTGGGTCACCCCACTACTCACTTCCCTCCATGTAGATGCGGTTCCATTGAGGACTACACGCTGAGTACAGCCAGTCAGCCAGCTACGAATCCATCTGGTGGTGATGCTGTCTAACCCACATTTTTCTATCTTATCAAGTAGTAGGTTGTGATCTACTTTATCAAATGCCTTACTGAAGACCAAGTAAATTAAATCTACAGCATTCCTCTGATCCACTAATTTTGTCACTTGGTCAAAGAATGCAATAAGATTTGTCTGGCATGATCTGTTTTCGACAAATCCATGCTGGCTTTTAGTAATGACTTTGTTTGCCTCTAGGTGTTTGCTGATTCGTTGTTTGATTATCTTTTCCAGAATCTTCCCAGGTATTGAGGTCAGGCTGACAGGTCTGTAATTTCCTGGATCCATTTTTTTTTTCCTTAAGGGAAGATGGGAACTACATCAGCTCTTTTCCAGTCCTTCGGTAGTTCCCCAGTGCTCCAGGATCTTTGAAAAATATAGTTCAGTGGTTCTGAGATCACATCTGCCAGTTCCTTGAGAACCTTGGGGCGTAATCCATCTGGTCCTGGTGATTTGAACTCATCTAGGCTGGACAGGTGCTCACTTACCATTTTCTTGCCTATCTTAACTTGTGTTTCTATTCTGTTTTTTATGGCACTATTTTTGATAGGTTGGTCTGTTTTAGCCCTTTGTGTAAAGACAGATGCCAAAAATGAGTTAAACATTTCTGCTTTCTCCCTGTTGCTTGTCACCTTCTTGCTACTTTCCTCCACTAATGGACCAATCATTTCCTTCACTTTTTTCTTGTTTTTTACATGTTGAAAGAAGCTTTTTTTGTTATTTTTGACTTTGGTTGCAAGGCTTAGTTCATTTTGAGCCTTAGCTTTCCTCACTTCATCTTTGGAGGCTCGGGCTATTTGCTGATATTCTGACTTAGTTATGTGTCCCTCTTTCCACTTTCTATATTTGTCCTTTTTATCTTTCAATTTATCAGAGAGTTCTTTATGTAGCCATGCTGGTTTCTTCTGAAAGCTGTTATTTTTCCTCTTTGTTGGTATTGTGCTGGACTGGGCTTTTATTATCTCACTTTTCAAAATTTCCCAAGCTTCTTGAGTTGTTTTCCCCTTGAGGATTCTCATCCATGGAATCCTTCCCAAGCCCTCTCTAAGTTTATCGAAATTAGCTCTCTTAAAGTCCAAGACTCTAGTTTGACTGTTTTCTATTGCTTGTGCTTCCATAATGTTGAATTCCAATATTGCGTGATCACTTCCTCCCAAGGTTCCTGTGGCTTCAACACCTTCTATCATTTCATCTCTGTTAGTGAGAATTAGATCCAAAATTGCTAATCCCCTAGTTTCCTTCTCTACTTTTTGGGAGACAAAGTTGCCTGCTAGGTTTGCCAGGAACCTGTTTGATCTTCCACTTGGTGCAGAGTTTGTCTCCCAGTTGATGTCAGGGTAGTTAAAGTCCCCCATTACTATTGTGATGTGCTTCCTACATAACTTAGTTAACTGACTAGCAAAAAGTTAATCTATTTCCTCTGTTTGGTTGGGTGGCCTATAGTATACACCTATGGCAATGTCATCCCCCCCCCCTTTTGTATTGACCCAAATGAATTCAAGACAGTTATCATCATTGTTGTGCTCTATTTCTGTAGAGATGTAATTATTTCTTATATAGAGAGCAACTCCACCTCCTCTTTTATTTGGTATGTTTCTTTTAAATAATTTAAATCCCTCTAGCTGTTGTGTTCCATTTGTGGGTTTCATCCCACCATGTTTCCGTAATGGCAACAATATCATATCTGCCCTCATTAACCTGAATTTCTAGTTCACCCTGTTTGCTGTTCGTACTCTGTGCATTGGTGTATAGACATTTGAGTCCTTTATGACTGGCCCTGTGTTTACTTTCTACATAACCTGTGTGGTGCCTGAGTTCCCCTATTGTCTTACCACCTATTTGGTTAGTGTACTTTGTGTGGCACTCGCTATTAGAGGCTTGATTTTGCTTGACAGCAAGGTTGGTATTCTTCTCCACACACACATCTATGTTACATGCATTGATAGCCCTATAATTTTTAGATTGCTGGGGACAGGGATGTTCTGTATCAATTAACTCACTGTCCCCGCTGTTTAGTTTAAACATTCCTCCAGAAAATGTGTGAATTTATTGCTGAGTAACTCAGTCCCTTTCTTTGATGGATGCAAACCATCTCTTTTGTACATTTTTTCATTGGACCAGCTACAGATATCGTGACTAATATAACCAAAGCCTTCCCCTTTACACCACTCCTTTAGCCACATATTGAATTCTGCTATATGCTGGCCTTTTCCATTTTGCTCCTTATACACTGGTAAAACCTCTGAAAAAGTAAGCCTACAGCCTATACTGCTAAGTTCCTGCCCCAAGCTCTGGAAATCATTCTGCACAGAGAGTACATCTTTTTGGGACAGATCGTTAGTGCCAAGATGTACAATAGCCTCCACATCACAGTCCTTGCTGGCATTCTTGACTATTTTACAAATACGCTTCTTGTCCCTACTGGCAGTAGCACCTGAAAGACACCTGACCTCTTTCGAAACCTCTGTGTCCTTTCCTAAATTTACATCCCTTATAATTGAATTACCAACCAGAAGGTGGTTTCTCTTTTTGGATGCCTTTCTGTTCTTGCATGACTGATATGTAATACCTGATTCGCACTTCTCCCTGTCAAAAACAAGTTCTTCATCTCGGACCACGATCCCCTGCTTATTTGAGTTATCATCACAAATACCTTTACCTGTCTCCTTAATGTCCCTATTAAGGTCAGCAAGGGCACTTTATCTGTTGTGCAGGGACACAGCAAAAGCTTTGTGTTTATGGTTCATAGCTGCCAGATCCCACAGTTGTCCACACTGCCCTTCTCCTGCAGGATCTTTGTGGTAGAGGGGACTGATAGCACGGAGGCTCAATAGAGTAGAAAGGCTGAACTGGACACCTAATTTCTGCCTGAAGAGCACAGATTACAGACCCTAGATAGATAATCTGTCCTTGTAGACTAGTGATTTGTTTACAGATAGGACAGTTTCCAAGTTTGAAAAGGGTACTGCGAAAGACAGCTGCAAAACAAGTGTTGCACTGAACTAAGCCAGACATTCTGAGATACAAGGAATCTCAGACGCACTTGCCCTGAATGTACCACTACTGTTTTTGATATTTAGTTATATGATTCGCACGCCTAATGGGCCACTACTTTCCTGCTCCACCCTCCTCCTTTTTAACTTACAGATTGTAGTTCTTCCCAGCAAGCTCTGGGCAGTTTAAATGCAATGAAGGTCCAATCACCAGGGCCTCAGCTACTTTCCTGCTCCACCCTCCTCCTTTTTAACTTAGAGATTGTAGTTCTTCCCAGCAAACTCTGGGCAGTTTAAATGTAGTTTAAATGCAATGGAGGTCCAATCAGCAGGGTCTCAGCTACTTTCCTGCTCCACCCTCCTCCTTTTAACTTACAGATTGTAGCTCTTCCCAGCAAGCTCTGGGCAGTTTAAATGCAATTTAAATGCAATGGAGGTCCAATCAGCAGGGCCTCAGCTACTTTCCTGCTCCACCCTCCTCCTTTTTAACTTATTTTAATTTGCATTCCTAGCCTGTCATATATGGTTCTGGTTTTGGTAAGTTGAGTAGTGTTTTCTTTTTGTGTGAAGACAAATGTGAAATATGAATTAAACAGTTCTGGTTTCTCTCTACTGCCCATTACTTCTTTGCCATCTTCTCCCATTAGTGGACCGATTGTTTCTTTGATTTTTTCTTGTTTTTAATGTGTTGAAAGAAACTTTTTTTATTGTTTTTGAGATTTGTTGCAAGTCTTACTTCGTTCAAAGCCTTAGCTTTCCTAACTTCAAATTTGCAGGTTTGACCTATTGGCTGGTATTCTTCCTTAGTTATGTGTCCCTCTTTCCAGTTTTTGTACTTGTCCCTTTTTCCCCCCCAGGTCGTCTGAGACTTCTTTATGCAACCATGCTGGTTTTTTTTTCTTTTCCTTGTTTTTCATTTTTAGTGGAATTGAACTGGACTGGGCATTTATAATCATATTTTTCAGAGTTTCCCAATCTTCTTGAGTTTATTTGGCCTTTAAGATTTTCATCCACGGGATCCTTCCCAAGCTCTCTCTGAGTTTGTTAAAATCAGATTCTTTAAAGTCTAAATCACTGGTTTGATTATGTTCTGTTGCTTGTGCCTGTTTTATATGGAATTCTAATACGACATGGTCACTCTCCCCTAAAGTTCCTGCAACTTCAATCCCCTCTATCACTTCTTCTCTGTTGGGAAGAATAAGGTCCAGTATAGCTGCCCCTCTAGTTGCCACCATTACCTTTTGAGTGATGAGGTTGTGAGCTAGATTGGTCAGGAATCTGTTTGATCTCCCATCTGTTGCAGAACTTGTCTCCCAGTTGATGTCAGGGTAATTAAAGTTCCCCATTACTGTTGTGTGTTTCCTACATACATAAGTTAACTGATTAGCCAAAAGTTCATCTATTTCTTCTGCTTGGTTGGGTGGCCTGTAGTATACACCTATGGTAATGTCCTTTTTTCCCTTTTATGTTGACCCATATGCATTCTAGAAGGCTTTCATCATTTGTTGTCTGCATCTCTGTAGAGAGGAAGTGATCTCTAATATATAATGTAACTCTGCCTCCTCTTTTGTTAGATCTGTTTCTTTTAAATAGTTTGTATCCTTCTATCAGTACATTCCAGTCATGAGTTTCACCCCACCAAGTTTTTTTAATGGCAACTATATCATACTTGCCCTCATGTACTAGTATTTCAAGTTCACCCTGTTTGTTCCCTAAACTTTGAGTGTTCATGTATAGCAATTTAAGTTCCTTGTGGCTGACCCTGGGTATGGTTCCTGTATCTCCTTTGCATCTGAGTTTTTCTTCTTTCTCTTTACTCCCTACCTCCTTATATGATTGGTTATCTAGTGGTTTTTGCTTGGGATTAGGTTCTAAAGGCTGTGGAGATTGGCCACCCTCCCCCCTCAATTTTAGTTTAAAGCCCTTCTGATAAGATGAGCCAGTTGTTTACCAAATATATTTTTTCCAGTTCTTGTGAGGTGCAGTCCATCCCTTTCCAGGAGCACTTCATGTAGGTAATACAGACCATGGTCTAGGACAGGGCTTTTCAACCGGTGGTACATGTACCACTGGTGGTACTTTGGCACCTGGCAGGTGGTACACGTACGACAGGTTGAAAAGCACTGTAAAGAAAAAGTGTAAATGTCATGGTTCCGAAAGATGAAACCAGAAGAAATAAGAACTCTGAGGCAATTGCTTTCTTCAAAGAATACTTTTAATGGCTACATAGTATTGGCATGATCAAAGGTGAAACCAAGACAGTTCCCTCCCCTCCAAGGTTACAAAGTAACAACTTGAACTTCCCACCCCTATAATATGTCATAAATCACAATTCCCAATTATCTACTTTGTCGGGCTTTCTAACGGAAGCTCCAGCCTGCCAAAACTTAGGTAGCTTGACCTTGGTTCTCACAAAAAAGTATTTGTTATGACTAAACTAAAATAACACATCTCTCCCCCCCCCCCCCATTGCTGTGGCAACCGAAAACGAACTGAAGATGGCTGTGGCCAGAATTATTTGAAAGTTTGACAGTCGGATCCTCTAAAGAAGAGAGAAATCCTGTAGGTAAAAAAGGAGTTAGAGGTAGGAATCACCCCTAGGCTTATTCAGATGCTTATCATAAAATTTACGTATTAATCTATCAGCTTTTACATCAGCACTTTTTACCCAGGTGGCCTCTGATAGTGGGTACTCTTTCCACTGCACTAGATACTGTAACTTTCCATTGTACATCTTGAGGGGACCAGCTGCCTGCTTAGGAGGAGGTCTCAAGGAGGACTCTCTGTATAGTGTCAAGCCCCACGGGGCTTGCCATTCACAGGTAGGGGGTGACAAGGGACGCACCATGCTGCTGCCAACTGCCCATGCCGCTCCAACGCCACATGCCGCCATGGAGCCGGGAAACCGCCAGCGCCACCCCAGCCGACAGAACAGGGCCGTAGGCTGTCGGTTACGGCCCTCTCTCCCCCCCTCACTTTGCATTCCGACGACCTGCCATTCCCAGAGTGAGAAAGCCACTGCCGCCGCCAAAACTACCAGGCTGTGGGGGGGGGGGTCGCCAGTCGCCAACAAACCACCGGGAAAGCCACCGTTGATGGATACTTGCTGCAGGAGGCCGGTGAAGGCCGCGGCCGCTAGCGGAACAGCTGAGCAGCGCGGTAGGAAGCCGGCAAAGCCCGTGGCCATTGGCAAGTCAGCTGAGCAGCGCGGCCAGTTGCTGCCTATCACCAAAGGCAGGAGGAGATCTCCGACGGCCGAGGAAAGGGCAGGGATGTCCAGCCGGAGCCGCGAAGGCCTGGAAGATGCTGGGACCGTGACACCGAACCTGGGCAACTGAGTTGAGAAGCAACAGGACGGGGCTACTCCAGAGGAAAGGAGTGGCCGGACAGGAGAGACTTTAATAACTGTTGGGTGAATGGTGGTTAGCAGCTGGGGGTGGGGTTATAGGGCGTGGCACAGTTATGTAAAGCACTGGGAGCAATCCACTCCCAGTGCTGACTTTTTGTTTGTTAAGGAATAAAAACTTGCTTGCACCTCGTACCTGCGTTCCTGGCTTTTGTTCTCCTGGATGACAGTGGACGTTGTGACAGTAAGTCAGCACTCTCTTAACGTTTGCTTTCCCCTTGCTTAGAGGGAATGGCGGAGGGCAAACATGAGGCTCCGTTGGAGACGGAGGAGGTGGCTCCAGCTGGAGCAACAGGCCCTGACCCGGCTACAGAGGTCCAAAAGGAGCAGCCGGTGGTTAGGCCAAAGGTGATACAGTCCACAGTCCCTTTGGGTGAGGCACAGGAGGCCACGGCTCCAACGTTCCTGGGAGAATGGTGGCAGAGTCCAGCTTTGGCTCGTGTGGATACCGGACGGCTACGCATACCAAGTGCCAGGCCGTCCCTCATGGAATGGAGGGAGAGGCGTGTCACGGGGGATGAGGAGGAGGAATGGAGTTACTCAACTGCCCCCGGCCAGTACACAATGGACGTGTTACATGATCGGTTTGGTGAGGCTGGCTACCAAGGAACCGTCTCGTGGCAATGGGAGGATGGAACCTCAGGGTGCACTGAGTCATCCCTCTTTCGGCTAAGCAGTCCACGGCTTCGACTGCCACCAGCTGTGAGCGCTCCGGTGACTGGGGGTCCTGTATCCAGTGTGACAGCTGTGTAGTCCTGAGCAGCATGGCCAGGTGGGTCAGGGGGTGACGCCTGGGTCCCGTCTTCAGGCAGAACACCAGGAGCGCCCAGCCCCGGTCCTGGACCCCAAGGTTTGACAACCCCTGCTGATGTGGCCGGGGCCATTGGTCAACAACCTGCGGCTCCATGGGGTCCGGGAGGCGTGTGGGGCCCGCCGCCCATACCCATTTCATTTGATGGGAACCCTGACCAGTTAGCCATGTTCCTGAGCCATGTGATTAGTCACCTAGATTGCTACACCCGTTTGTACCCATCTCAATGGGTGATGGTGGTGGTGGTCACAGTGGGACTGCAGGGGGAGGCAGCAGTGTGGGCTGCCGACCTTTACAGTGACCATGCCCGGGATTATGTCCGGGACTTCCAAAGGCTGGCGGGCTGGCTGTGTTCCTCTTGGCCGGAGCAGTTGCTGGTCCACCATTTCCGGGCAGGCCTTGATCAAGAACTACGCCAGGCCTGTGTGTACCGTGGTGTGCCAAACTGGCTTGGGGAGTGGTTCAGAGTGGCAGTGGATCTGGATACAGGCCTTAAAGAGTTCCATAGAGGGGGAGGGGACACCAGCCGACTGAGAAGGCCATTGGGGAGGCCACGGAGAGTGGACAGGGCCAATCGGTCGGTCTGCCAAGGCCTCGTGGCCCTCCTGTCGGGCCCGCCTTCCATTGCTTCTGCTGTAACCAGCCAGGTCACTGGGTGGCCGAATGTCCAGCCCCTAGCCCACGGAGCCCCGCAGCAACTAGTGGGCCTACTTCAACGCCGAAAAAAGGCCAAGAGAAGACAAGAGCGGTGAAACAGCCAACGACTCCAGCGTTCCAGCGGGTGCCTCTGGTGGATGAGGATGCCACAGTGGTGGCAAGGTATCGGGTGGCTGATGATGACAGTCAGGACGACGTAGCAGACGACCCGATGGTGAGTGAGCCCATAAGCCACTTTGTTCTACCAATAGTGTTAACCAGTCCACAGACCGGGGTGTGGAGGGAGTGTCGGGCTCTTATAGACACCGGGTGTACACAGTGCTTAATAACTAGAGTAGTAGTGATAGAGAGTGGTATTAGACTGCAACAGTTGGCCCACCCTGTCCGCTTTGAGCAGGTGGATGGGTCCCTGTTGGGGGGGGCAGCCACCCATGTCACGGAACCGGTCCGTTTGGAGCTGGGGGCGCATTGGGAGGTCCTCCGTTTTATCATCGCTCCATCCATGACCGAGGCGGTAATCCTGGGCCTGGCCTGGTTGGCTAAATGGGCCCCTACTATCTGGTGGGAAGGTGGTTACCATAGGTTGCGCCTTGGGGTTGGACCCCAACCACCTAGTCCGAGTCCCAAAGAGCAGGTCCCAGTGCATGTGGCTACGGTTCAGCCACAAAGAGAGGGGGGAAGGGTCTTTTCCCGGAGGAGTATAGTGACCTGGCCGATGTATTTAGCGAGAAGGCGTGTAACCAGTTACCACCCCACCGTCCAACGGATTGCGCTATCAAGATTATACCAGGGGCCAAACTTCTGAAGCCCTGAATGTACGCCATGGCACCCAAGGAACTCGAGGAACTACAGCGGTATATCGACCAAAATCTGGAAAGGGGATTTATCCAGCCAGCCTGTTCCCGGATCGCTGCCCCAGTCCTATTCAAGGAAAAGAAGGACGGGTCACTTTGTCTGTTTGTCAACTTTTGAGGACTCAATGTGGTTTGTGTCGAACACCTATACCCCCTCCCGCTTATGAAGGACTTGCTGGCTCAGTTGGGAAAGGGGCGGGTGTTCACCAAGTTGGACCTTCGAGAGGCATACTACAGGATGCGGATACGGCGTGGAGACGAGTGGAAGACAGCCTTTAATTGTCCACTCTGTAGTTTTCAATTCCACATGATGCCATTTGGTCTACAAGGGGCCCCCACGGTATTCATGCAACTGATCAATCAAGTGTTGCATGAGCATCTGTACCGTGGGGTCCTAGTGTATCTTGATGACATCCTGATCCACACCACCACCCTGGAGGAACACGTCTGTCTCGTAAGGCAGGTATTACAAAAGCTCCTTGATGCCAACTTGTACGTGAAACTATCGAAATGTGAATTCCATCGGGAGTGGCTGGACTACCTGGGATACCGGATTTCGGGGAATGGTGTGGAGATGGATCCTCACAAAGTAAAGGTGGTGATGGAATGGCAAGCCCCCAAGACATGCTGTCAGTTGCAAAGCTTTCTGGGGTTTGCCAACTTCTACCGGCAATTCATCCCCTCCTTTGCCACGGTGGTCCATCCTCTAACAGAGCTACTGCGGACGAAGCACCTAGCCAGCAAGCCCCGACCTGGCCAACCATTGGGTTGGACCATGGCTTGTCAGCAGGCGTTCGAGAACCTAAAATCCCTCTTCGCTAAAGAACCCGTGTTGCTCTACCCAAATCCCGATGCCCCCTTTGTGGTGCAAGCCGCCGCCAGTGATGTGGCTGTTGGAGCGGTGCTCTTCCAAAGGAACAGCCAAGGGGCGTTACAACCTTGTGCCTACACGTCCCGCAAGTTTACTGTAACCGAAAGGGGTTGGGCTATTTGGGAAAAGGAGGCGTTCGCGGTATGGTGGGTGTTTGCAACGTGGAGGCATCTACTGGAAGGGGCTGCAGTACCATTCGAGGTATGGACGGACCATAAAAACCTCGAGGCATTACAAACACCATGACGCCTGTCGCCCAAACATGTCAGGTGGGTTCAATACTTTGCCCGCTTCAAATTCACCTTGAAGTACGTCCCAGGGGGCAGGAACTTCCTAGCAGATGCCTTGTCACACATGCCACAATACCACAGTAAGAGGGAGGAAGTGGTGCAAGCGATCATGCCTCCATATGGTCAAGGGGTGGCTCAAATAGCCCCGCATAAGGTGGTGGATGGCACGCTTTCGAAGCTACGAGCGGCTGTGTTAAGTGATACGTGGCTACGTGACCATCCAGGACTTTTAATACAGAGAGAGGGGTTGGCCTGGAAAGGTGACAAACTATACGTTCCTGACAGTCTACGGTGGACTGTCCTCCAGCGGTGTCACGACACTAAGCAGGCTGGCCATTTCGGATTTTTGAAGACATTGCACTTAGTGCGACGACAGTTTTGGTGGCCCCAGTTGAAACCAGACGTGGAAGCATACGTGAAAGACTGCCACGTTTGTGCCACTACAAAGCCCCATGTGGGAAAGCCAATGGGATTATTGCAGAAAGTGGCTGACCCGACTCGACCATGGGGGGAGATTGCTATGGATTTCGTGGTGGACTTACCGGAGAGTCGTGGTCACACCGTGACATGGACGGTCATCGACCTTTTCTCCAAACAAGCCCCCTTCATTCCCTGTAAAGGGTTGCCTTCGGCCCGACGTCTAGCTAGGCTAAGGTGACCAACCGTCCTCCTTTAGGGAGGACAGTCCTCCTTTTTTAAGTTCTGTCCTCCCTCAAAAAGTGTCCTCCTACATGTCCTCCTTTTCCATATTTGAAGACTAATCTGCAGGGCTTTTTTCCCCTCATAGAACGCTCAAAACGGCGTTCTGGCACCTTTTTTTGATGGTTTTTTTTCAACTTTTACATGAGCTGTGCTACTCCCCCTATTGGCTTTTGAAAGCCAATAGGAATTGCTGCTGAGCGTGCCAAAACACCCAGCCGGCAAACTTTGCACATGCAAGTTGTCTACAGCAGGGCTTTTCAACCTTTTTACCGATTGTACCACTTTTAGGATATGGCAATATTCGAGTACCACCTAGCAAGGTGTCAAAAACTTGATGACAAAAAAAAAACCTGTTCAAAGTTGCAATTGCACTGAAATGACTTATGACCATTTTTCACACTTATCACCATTGCAGCATGCCCATTTGGATGCTTGGCAACTGATTCATATTTATAATGGTCACAGTGTTCCAGGGTCATGTGATCCCCTGCAATACAAAATTCTCCGCTGCAAATATTGCAGAAAACAATGTTATCCTTCTTTGATGTGATGAATGGAAATTCCTTATTCAATTTATCGTTGAAATGGCATTTCCTCTTTTTTGATTTTTCCATCCCTAAATGGAAGTTAGTCTCCTCCAAGTATCTTTGGGACTAACTAGGTGATGGTGTAGTTGGGTAGCAGGGAGGGGTGCAAAGTTCCTGCCAATTCGCCTTCGCTGTATAGAGTGTGTTCTACAATTAGTTGAGCCTCTCCGTTCATATTTTTTAAGTTTAGACAAATGTCCTAAAATCCTGGAATCGTTTTTCAATAATGAAATATCTGAGATATTATGTATTTTGTACATAATCAAGCATCTATTTTTCACAAAACAATTCAAAAGATTGAAGGTGAACACATTTCAGCTACAGAAGTTAGTCTTATTTTGAATGACTTTATCCTTCAATATAAAACTCAGTTTGAATTAAAATGTCTTCCTTTAGTTACAAAAAGAAAATTGTCAGATTTAGAGGAATCAAATCCGGGCATAATGGAAAAGTTTATCAAAGAAGTGCAGAATTTTTACCAAACATGTTTTCAATATATCGAAGACTGGTCTGAAACAAACATCACAGGAAATAACAGTTTCAATGGTGTTTTTTTTTACTTCATCGCAAGTATATTGGACAGATATTGAATCTTGTGTTGAGTTTTTATCTAAAGAAATGCCAGACATTAAAATAGATGACAATTGTCTCTTTGAAGAAATTAGAAGACTGAATGTACTTTTAAATTCTGAAAAATTAATACAATGGGAAAATAAACATGTTGAAATTGATAAAAGATGGGTGGAAATATTCAGCCATTTCAAAAATGAACATATTCCGTGTGAAAATTTATTTATTCTTGTTCAATTTACATTGTGCTGCCCTGGAACTAATGCAGCAGTTGAAAGGGTTTTTTCAATTGCTAATGATTTTTGGAAAAGTGAGAAATCGAGATTGAATGTTGATACTCTAGCTGCAGCACTTGCCGTAAAATTCAATATGAAGGATATTTCTTGTTTAGATATTTCCAATATATTGTTAGAAGATGATACATTGAGAAAAAATATTCATTCAATGGAAAAGTACTCATTTAAATAATAATTAATAGGCATGTAAGCATAATTACAATATAAAATGTTATTGCTACAAATGTTTTTATTATGCATTTATCATATTATAGTGTATTCTGTATTATTGTTGCAATGAATAAAATGTTTCTTTTATTTACGATATTTTTTTCTTCAATTTATTTGTGTCCTCCTTTTCATTGTAAAAAAGTTGGTCACCTTAAGCTAGGCTGTTTGTTCAGCATGTCTACCGTCTCCACGGAGTACCCCAATGGGTTATCTCGGATCGAGGGGTGCAGTTTACGGCGCAGTTTTGGCGCGACTTCCTCCACCTAGTGGGGTCGTCCCAGGGCCTCAGTTCAGCATACCACCCTAGCACCACCGGGGCAGCGGAATGAGCAAAAGCTATGCTCGAGTGTTACCTCCACAGCTACGTCACATACCAGCAAACGGATTGGGTGGATCTCCTACTGTTTGCTGAAGTGGCGTACAACAATACGGTGCACAGCAGCACAGGTTTTGCCCCCTTCCGGGTGGTGCACTGGGTGGAGTTTGTCCCCATCCCTGAGTGGCCACAAGGAGTGAGCACCCCACACACACCCCCAGACGTGGATGTCACAGGTAGCCGGGTTGTGGGGAAAAGTGAAGGAGGTCTTAACACAAGCCGAAGAGGCAGTAAAGGAACAGGCTGACAGAAAGAGGGCCGAGCACAGGCCCCTCCGGGTGGGTGACTGGGTGTACCTGTCAACAAAATACCTCCAACTGCGGGTGCCCTGTAAGAAGTTAGGTCCCAAATACATAGGCCCATTTCAAATAACCCAAGTGATCAACCCGGTAACTGTATGGTTGCGGTTACCCCCCTTTCTGGGGAAGATACACCCCGTGTTTCATGGAAGTCTGCTGAAGTTAGTACATGGGACCCCTCCCACGTCCAACATACCGGGACCAATAACGGGGTCACAATATGAAGTACACGAGATTCTTGATTCCCGGACCCGCCATGGACGGGTGCAATACCTTCTCCGGTGGAAAGGTTACCCCCTCTCTGAGGCATCCTGGGTTGGGGAGGAGGACGTGCATGCCCCCCCGGTTGGTACAGGCATTCCACCGTAGGTGTCCAGGGAAACCGGGGATGGACAGCTGTAATAACATATATTCACCCATGTCCTTTTCTCTTCCAGGAGGAGCCGTGGTAGAGGGGGCCACATGTCAAGCCGCACGGGGCTTGCCATTCACAGGTGGGGGGGTGACAAGGGATGCACCATGCTGCTGCCAACCGGCCACACCGCTCCAACGCCGCACGCCGCCACGGAGCCGGGAAACCACCAGCGCCACCCCAGCCGACAGAACGGGGCCGTAGGCTGTCGGTTACGGCCCTCTCTCCCCCCCCTCACTTTGCATCCCGATGGCCTGCCATTCCCGGCGTGAGAAAGCCACTGCCGCTGAGGAAACTACCAGGCTGGGGGGGGGGTGTCGCCAGTTGCCGACGAACTGCCGGGAAAGCCGCCGTCGATGGATACTTGCTGCAGGAGGCCGGCGAGGGCCACGGCTGCTAGCGGAACAGCTGAGCAGCGCAGTAGAAAGCCGGCAAAGCCCCTGGCCATTGGCGAGTCAGCTGAGCAGCGCGGCCAGTTGCTGCTTATCACCGAAGGCAGGAGGAGATCTCCGACGGCCGAGGAAAGGGCGGGGATGTCCAGCCAAAGCTGCGAAGGCCTGGAAGATGCTGGGACCGTGACACCGAACCTGGGCAACCGAGTTGAGAAGCAACAGGACGGGGCTACTCCAGAGGAAAGCAGTGGCCGGACAGGAGAGACTTTAATAACTGTTGGGCGAATGGTGGTTAGCAGCTGGGGGTGGGGTTATAGGGCGTGGCACAGTTATGTAAAGCACTGGGAGCAATCCACTCCCAGTGCTGACTTTTTGTTTGTTAAGGAATAAAACCTTGCTTGCACCTCGTACCTGTGTTCCTGGCTTTTGTTCTCCTGGACGACAACGGACGTTGTGACATATAGCTTCAATAGGCTGCAATGGAACACAGGGTGAACTTTCCCTAAAAGGGGAGGGAGCTTTAATTCCACGGTGACTGGGTTTATAATCCGCACTATGGGGAAAGGTCCAAGGAATTTTGGTCCCAGTTTTTTACTAGGCAGCTTGAGTCTTAGATATTTTGTAGAGAGGTAAACTTTTTCACCCACACAAAATGGCCTCGGGGGGGGGGGCTTCTCTTGTCTGCCTGCTCTTTGTAGATCTTTGAGGCTTTTGTTAGAGCCACTTTCGCATTGTCCCACATGATTTTCGAAGAAGTCACCCATTGATCTAAAGTTTGAGAAACAGGAGGGTCCTGAGGGAGTTCAGGCATGGGAATGAATTCCCTCCCAGTAGCTATTTTAAAAAGAGTGAGTCCAGTGCTGCTATGTACTGTGTTATTGTAAGCCACCTCAGCAAAGGGGAGGAGGTCAGTCCATGTTGTTTGTTGGTAATCAACATAAGACTTAATATATTGTTCCACCATAGAGTTAGCTTTTTCAGCAGCTCCATTAATAGATGGATGAAAAGCCGATGACAAACCCTGCAAGGACCCAATCAGTTTCAGAAAGTCTCTCCAGTACTTGGCAGTGAATTGCACCCCCTATCTGAAATAATCCACTTTGGAGCTCCATGGAGCCAGTATATATGTTTGAGAAACATTCTTGCCAACTTCTTTGCGAAGGGAAGACCGGTGCAGGCAATGAAGTGAGCTTGCTTAGAAAAAAGGTCAATCACAGTCCATATTGCCGTATTTCCTCTACTTTCTGGTAATTCCATAATAAAATCCATAGCAATTACTTCCCAGGGTTGGGATGGGTCTGCGACTCGCTGTAATAATCCAGGGGACTTACCTGGATGTTTTTTTCATTGTTGCACAAGTCGTGCAGCTTTTCACATAATTTTCAACGTTTTTCTTTAGCCCTGGCCACCAAAACTGCCATCAAATTAAATGCAAAGTTTTTAGGTAGCCAAAGTGGCCTGCTTATTTGCTATCGTGGCTGCACTGGAGGGACTGAACTCTGAGGGTTTCTGGTAGATACAGTTTCAACCCCTTCCAAGCCAACCCATCCCGACAAGTCAGTATGGCTTTATTTGCCAGGAACCAGGAATCGGTTTTCAACTCCTCCTTTAGCCTCTTTGTTAACGGGCTGTCAGGTTCAGTTGATTTTGCCTGTGAGGCCCCCCTGTTGTTACTTGAGAGATCGACTCTGGTTGCGGGATAATGGAGTTCACAATCTTCTTTCAATGGCTTTTGTATTGGGGCAATCTGGATAAGGCATCAGCTAGGAAATTTTTTCCTCCTGGGATGTATTTTAGTGTAAAGTTGAAACGGTTAAAGTACTGAGTCCACTGAACTTGTTTAGGAGCTAACTTACGGCAGGGGTGTCAAACTCGTAACGTCACGTGATGTGTCGTGACATATCGTGACTTTTTTTCCATTGCTGGCAATGGGGTGGGCACAGTTTCACCATGACGCATCCAGCCCATGGGCTGGCAGTTTGACACCCCTGATTTATGGGGAGTTTTCAGTGCCTCTAGATATTTGTGAACAGTCCATACTTCAAAAGGCAAGTCGTTCCCTTCAAGGAAATGACGCCATGTAATCAGAGCCCACCTTACCTCAAAAGCCTCTTTCTCCCCAACCCCCCACCTTTGTTCAGTGTCTGTTAACTTTTTGGAGGTGTAGCCGCAGGGCTGCAAATCCCCACTCTCATTCTTCTGCAAAAGAATGGCTCCCACAGCCACATCGCTGACATCAGCCTGGATGATGAATTGTTTTTCAGGATTGGGATGTTTGAGAATGGGTTCAGCTGCAAACAGTCTCTTTAAGTTCTCAAAAGCTGTCTGGCATTCTATGGACCATAGCAGGGGCTGGCAGGGTTGCGGCTTCCTCCCGTTTTTTTCCGTTTTTTTTAATTGAAAAGTTTTATACAAGTTTTTAACAATATCCCCCCCTAAAATAACCCCCTCCCTCCCTCCCCCCCTCACTTCCCAGAGCTGGTTACAGGGTTACAAATAAACAAACAAATTCTAAATAAACTTATCCAACTATACAAATAACAAAATCAATAATGTACTTTAACTCGAATACAAAACAAATTTAAGCAAATAAAATATATTAAAAAAAACAAAAATAACAATATAAGCAATTCCAAATTAAAAACTAAAAATTATCCATAATCTAAATAATACTTTTTAATCCCATATCAACTCTATTTACTCTACATGTAATTTATCCATCTTCTCCTCGCTGAGGTGTATATTTCTTTTAAACAACCATTCATCCATAATAAACACAAAATTTTCCTTCCAATATAACCCAACCAACAAACTTACATTCGATAAACTTGGCTATTTGCTTTTTTTTCCCCTACCCCTAAGTAAATCTATTAATACCCTCCTGCTTAAGAAGTTTCAACAAACCATTCATCTTAATCACTAAATTCTCACCAACAGAGATCATTAGAATTTCTTTTACACATTTACCCATAATATCTCATAATTATTTTTATACACTTTAAATTAAAAATTTTATAATATATATACTCCCAAATATTTAAACTTTTCCACTAAATCGTCACCTTCTATTATTCTTTTTCTTTACATCTACATACTACACAAATCATTCACTATTCCTTTAAAACATACTATTTATTGTTCTTTTTCTTTTTCTTTTTTTTTTTTTATTAAAAGTTTTATAAATTTTACAAAAAACAAAAACAATACAAAACAAAAAACAACATATACAAAAAGGAAACTAAACATTACATATAAAAAAAACCCCCCCCATCCCCCACCCCACACAAAAACCCCTCCCTTCCCCCCCCTGAGCTTCCCAGAGCAGAATATAGGCTTAATTAAAAATTAAAAAATTAAATTAAAAATTTTATATTTATATATAAAAAAGGAAAGAAAAAAAAAATACCTATAAATATATATAGAATAAAACTTATGAAAAAGCTATATGATATTTTTGTATACCCAATCTAAATTGTGTAAATTTTATCCATTTGTCCCAAACAGCAATAAACTTCTCTTGGGTTTGTTGCTTTAAGAAAGCCGAAATCTTTGCCATTTCCGCCAAATAAGCTACTTTAAAAAACCATTCCTGCAATGTAGGCAAAGATTCCTTCTTCCAATATTGTCCTACTAACAGCCTAGCGGCTGTAATCAAATTTAACATCAATACAACCTCCTTTGTATCACAATCTGTAACAATACCTAACAAAAATAATTGCGGAGTAAATTTTACCCTCCTTCTAAAAATTCTCTGGATATTCCACCATATTTTGATCCAAAATACTTTTATCTCTCTACATGACCACCAAATATGATAATAGGAAGCATCCTTATAACCACATCTCCAACATTTAGGTTGCACGTCAGGGTACATAAGAGACATTTTTTGTGGATCAAGGTGCCATCTATAAAACATTTTATAAAAATTCTCCCTAAGGTTCTGTGCTTGTGTAAATTTGACATTTCTCACCCATATAGTTTCCCAGATGTCCAATGGAACTGGCTCGCCAAAATTCTGCGCCCATCTAATCATACAATCTTTAATTAATTCCGTTTCTGAGTCCATTTCAACTAATACCCCATAAATTCTCTTAATATGGGTTTGTCTTTGGTCCTTAACTTGTTTAATAAAATTTCCATCTTCTCTAAGAAAACCCAATTTACAATCCACCTTCCATTTATCTCCTAGTTGCCTATATTGGAACCAAGAATAAATAATATTTTCTTGCGCTAAATCTTCCCGTGATCTCAATTGCCATTTTTGCCCATCCCATCTGAGTAATTGACTATAAGACACCATATCCATTTTTACTCCTCTTTTTATTCCTTCTATCGCATGCCAAGGTATAGCCCATAATGGAACTTTAAAATCACTTTTGTAATATTTTCTCCAAATCCTAAGTAGAGAAATTCTTAAAATATGAGATTTAAAGACCCAATCCATTTTTTTATTAAATATTAGGTAGGCATGCCACCCATAAAGTAAATCCCATCCCTCTAAATGAAGTATCTCAGGATTTGTCAAATTTACCCAATCACTAATTAGTGTTAAAACCACCGCATCATAATATAATTTCAAATTTGGTACCTTAAGTCCACCCCTCTCACGGAAGTCTTGCATAATTTTAAGCTTAACCCTTGGCTTTTTCCCTGCCCAAATAGATTTATTAAGACCCTTTTGCCACTCACTTAAATTAATCTCATTTTTCAAAATCGGTAGCATTTGAAACAAAAAAAGAAACTTGGGTAGAATATTCATTTTTATCACTGCAATTCTTCCCATGAGGGATAATTGCAACTTCTCCCAATTCTTCAAGTCCTTATGTACCCTGACCCACAACCTTTCATAGTTATTTTTAAATAATTTTACATTAGAAACAGACAACATTACCCCCAAATATTTTACCTTATTAACAATCTCAAAACCTGTCAAGTTAGCCAAAATCTGCTTCTCCTGACTAGACATATTTTTAGATAAAATTTTAGTCTTATTTACATTAATCTTAAAACCCGAAACCAAACCATAATGATGAATCAACTGTAATAAGTTTACTACGGAATGCTCAGGTTGCGACAAAGTAACAACCAAGTCGTCCGCAAAAGCTCTCAACTTATATTCTTTTTTGTTAACTTCTATTCCTTTAATTTCCTGAGACTCTCGAATTTTGATCAATAATATTTCCAGTGTTAAAACAAACAACAGTGGCGACAAAGGACACCCCTGTCTAGTACCTTTCTCTATTGTAAAAACCTCCGACAAACCTCCATTAACAATAAGTTGAGCCGTTTGTTTTTGATATATTACCATAAAGGCTTGTAATATCTTTTCGCCAAAATTCATTTCTTCCATTACTCTTAACATAAAGTGCCAATTCAATTGATCAAATGCTTTTTCAGCATCTAAAAATATGAGCCCTGCAGGAACTTGGTTGTTCTTGTCTAAATATTCTAATAAATTAATAATTTGTCTAACATTATTTTTCATATACCTTCCTGTTATAAACCCTGATTGATCTTTATGCACAAGATGATGCACCACCCTCATAAGCCTATTTACCAAAATTTTAACAAATATCTTATAATCCACATTTAAAAGAGATATAGGCCTATAATTTTTTGGTAAAGTAAGATCTTGATCCTCCTTTGGAATCAATGATATAAACGCACTACGCCATGAAGGAGGAATCTCTAAACCCTGTAATATACCATTAAAAAGATCATTTAATGGTTGGATCATCTCCTCCATTAAAACTTTATAATAAACCGCTGTTAACCCATCCGTACCCGGTGCTTTCCCTAGTTTCAATTGTTGAATTGCTGAGGCAATTTCCTCCTTAGTAATTAGACCATTAATTTCATGTTTCTGATCCTCAGTCAGTTTAGGAAAACTTGCCTCAGCTAGATATTTATTTATATCTAGCAATTGCACATTAGTAGATTTGTATAACTTTTGATAATAATCCAAAAAAGATTTTTTGATCAATTCCTTCTGAAAAACTAGTTTACCCTTATAATTTATTTTCTCTATTATTCTTTGTCTCTGTTTCTTTCTTAATTGATAAGCCAACCATCTCCCAGGCTTATTAGCATTACAAAATGTATTTTGTTTCATAAACAGTAAATTGGTTGCAACTTGATCTGCTATCAACATATTAAATTGTGACTTTAATAACTTTAAAGATTCTTTAATACTTTCATCAGAAGGATTTAAAATCAAAGCCCTTTCTTTTAATTTAATTTCATCTTCAAGTTCTCTACGTTTCTGAATCTGCTTCCGCTTGTGACAATTATTCATTTTTATCAAAACACCACGCATAAATGCTTTACCTGTATCCCATACCATTGACATTGAAGTCCCCTTATGCATATTCAAAGCAAAATAGTCCTTTAGACACTCTTTTAACTTTTGAACATTCTTCTCTTGTCTAAACAAGTTTTCATTAACTCTCCAGGATCTCCTTTCCTCTTTCTCTTGGGTCAGCTCCATCCAAACTGGACTATGATCCGTCAGTAATCTAGGAAAAATCTTTACATTCTTTACTTTATTATACAAATCAGTAGTAATCAAAAAAAAGTCAATTCTTGAAAAAGATTGGTGTCTATCAGAAAAAAAAGTGAAGTCTCTCTCCTCTTGATTACATTCCCGCCAATAATCCCTTAATTCCCAGTCTTCCTTCATATCAAAAAAGGCTTTAGGTAACCTTGCTTGTTTAAGAAAAGGAGAGGAACCTTTCTTGTCCCTTTGTATATCTAAGACACCATTCCAATCACCCATTAATACCACTGATCTATAGTCAAGCAATGTTATTTTTTGATGTAACTGCTTATAAAATTGTTCCTGTTGTTGATTTGGAGCATAAAGTCCCACTATAAGTACTTTCTTACCATATATACCAAGTTCAATCATCACATATCTCCCCTGGGGATCTGATTCTACTGTTCTACTGTTCTATTGTTCTTTTTCTTTACTTCTACATATTACACAAATCATTCAGTATTCCTTTAAAACATCTTCTATCTCAAAAAACTACTACAAAAGTTCATCATTTCCGTTTCTTTATTCCAACATCCGCCTTCTGCTGTTCTTTTACTTTACGTCTATAGGCTGCACGAGTCATTCTCGGTTTCTTTAAAAAATCTTCTGTCACAAGAGACTGCTGCAGAGGTTCAGCCTGTATGTCTCCTACATCCAATAACATAGCACCTTCAACCGGCTGCCCTTCCGACTTTTCTTCTGTAATCTCAGGTCGTAAAGATGATGGAGAGCCCGCCTTCAAAACAGAAGTGTAAAAATCTTTCGCCTTTGAAATTGTGTTAAGTCTATGATATATCCCCGCATAATTCACCGCTATTCCAGCCGGTATCTCCCATCTGAACCGGACCTATCATTTTTTGAGCTCATCAGCCAAAAAAGCAAAATCCTTTCTTTTTCTAAGAATTTTTGAAGGTATTTCTTTTAAAATTATAACATCTTGAGTTGCAATTTGAAATCTCTGCTTATAAAAAGCCTGTAAAATTTCATTACGAAGTGATCTTCTAGAAAAATAAATAACCACATCTCGTGGCAAATTCCTCTGCCTCGCAACCCTTGAATTAACCCTAAAAACTTTTTCCGTCTCTCTCAGTATTTCTTCAGGCTCAGCCCCCAAAATGAAAGCTATATCTTTTACCACCACTTGTCTCAAATCCTCTTGCGTGTTTTCCTTCATTCCCCTTATTCTTAAAGCAAATTCCATGTCTCTATATTGTAGCATAGTAATTTCATCCAGTATTATTTCCGTCTTATTTTCTACTTTATCAATTCGATCTTCCAGTTTTTCAAAATTTTCCACAACATCATCAATACGATCATCCAGTCAATCTATATGACCAACAATCTTTTGAAATGCAGACGCAATATCCTCTCTCAGTTCCCTAATTTTATTTTCAAGAAATTCCTCCATCTCTTCTTTAATCTGTCTTGCTTTATTTCCCAAGGCCTCCTGTAAATCTTTAAGTATTGATGCTGGTAACGATGGAGAAGGTGGTGGTAACTTAAACTTAGCTTGCTGAGCTGTCTGCATTACCGGGAAGATCGAGGCTTTAGAAACAATAGAAGCTCCAAGACGCTTTGAAGCCATTTTATTTTTAAGACCACTTGTTAAAAAGTCTACTAAAATCTTATGAAATCAACAAATACCAAAAAAAGGGGGAGGAAAAAAGACAAAAGCCCCCTTAAAAGAAAAAAGAAGATTCTTGTATTTTATATAAATACAAAATCTGTTACGTTGTTTCAAATAGAAGTTCCAGTCCTTTCACTCAATGAATCAACATCTCAGTGCCATTTTTCACCACTCTTAATTGAAAAAAAAAGGAAAAGATAAATTCTTTTCCAGAGTTAAAGTCTCGAAATAATCACCATTTTAATCTCTCCTGGTCAGCTCTGTCTGCTTTAAATTTTACTCACAAATTCATTTTAAGCGCAGATGTGGAAGCAGCGTCTAGCTTTGCCCTGGATAAAAATCAGGGCAAAGGCATCCTGGAATGTGGAGGGCACCTCAGACTCCGTGGGAGCTCTCACCCTCCGACCACCAAAAAGAAAGCTTTGGGGTCTCGGGGAGCTCTACCACTATCTGAGGAAAGCTCACCTCCTCCCCTTCGCCCAGGGAGAGAGGTTCCAAGCCGCGAGACAGCTGTTGCTCGCTGTCTCAGCTGGCTTTGACACATCCCAGGGCGGACAGCTGAAAACAGCCGCCATCGGCGCAGCCATCGCCACCAGAAGTCCTGTTTTTTCCCGTTTTTAACAGTTCCGTAAAGGAGGGGATAAATTGCCAGTAGAAGTTTGTGAATCCCAAAAAACTCTGGAGTTGCTTATGGGTCCGAGGAAGCTGCCATTCTAGCACAGCTTTCACCTTAGCCAGATCCATCTCAATGCCCTCACTGGAAATCCTATATCCTAGGTAATCCAGGCATGTCTGATGAAACTTGCATTTTGAGAGCTTAGCATAAAGTTTAGTGCTCAGCAGTTTTCTGAGCACTTCATGTACTAATTTGACATGCTCTGTCATGGTCTCTGTATAGATTAGGACAGGGGTAGGCAACCCAAAACACTCAAAGAGCCACTTGGACCCGTTTCCCACCGAAAACAAAACGCTGGGAGCCGTAAAACCCTTTTGATATTTAAAATGAAGATAACACTGCATATATCCTTTTTTACCTTTAGTGTGTGTGTGTGTGACATGGTTCCGAAAGAAAGCAGATTTTCAAAGAATTTTGAGGCTTTTTCCTCTAAAAGAATCTTTTATTATTCTGCATAGCTTCGGCACTAACAAAGTTAAGCCAGAAACTGAATCCTCCCTCCCCCAAGCATCTGTAACAAAGCATAACTCACTCCTTCATTTTACAGTCATCAATCACATTCTCCAATTAATGTGAACCGTGAGGTGCCCCTCCCGGTGCAGCTGAGCTGACCTTGGCCACACTGTGCCCAGACATTGTTATGGTTGACTTGCATACTTTCCCACCCCTTAACCTACTGCTATCTGTCTTAACTCTAGAAATGCTGCTCGGCTAAATAAAACAGGTTTGCTTCTTCATATATGGCAAGCAAGAACATACGATGTTAGCAGTCTTGACAGTGTGTGTGTGTGTGTGTGTGTGTGTGTGTGTGTGTATACAGGGCTTTTTTTGTCATAGAATGCCCAGAACGGCACCTTTTTGGGATGGAACCTTGTAGGGTAGGCAAGGTGGGTTGTATGACGTGTGTGAGTTCCGGCACCTTTTTTTTTTTTTTTTTTTTTTACAAAAAAAGCAGTGTATATATAAAATAAAGGTAAAAAAGGATATATGCAGTGTTATCTTCATTTTAGATGTCAAAAGGGTCTCTCTCTCTCTCTCTCTCCTCTCTCTCTTTCTCTCTCTTTCCTCTCTTTTTCTCTTTCCTCTTCCTCTCCCTATCTCTCTTCCTCTCTTTCCTCTCTCTCAATCTTTCCTCTCCCTCTTTCTCTCTTTCATCTCTTTTTCTCTTTCTTCTCCCCTTCTCTTTCTCTTTCCTCTCCCCCTCTTTCTCTTTCTCTTTCCTCTCCCTTTCTCTCCCTTTCTCTCTCTCTCTCCCTCTTTCTCTCTCTCTCTCTCTCCTCTTTCTCTCTTTCTCTTTCCTCTCTCTCTTTTTCCTTTCTCTCTCTTTCCTCTCTCTTTCTCTATCTCTCCTCTCTTTCTCTCTTTCTCTCTCTTTCCTCTCCCTCTCTCTCTTTCTCTTTCCTCTCTCTCTCTTTCCTCTCCCTCTCTCTTCCTCTCTTTCCTCTTTTTCTCTTTCCTCTCCCCCTCTCTTTCTCTTTCCTCTCCCCCTCTCTCTTTCTCTCCCTCTCTTTCTCTCTTTCCTCTTTCTTTGTCTTTCCTCTCTCTCTCTTTCCTCTTTCTCTCTCTTTCCTCTCTTTCTCTTTCTCTCTCCTCTCTCTTTTTCCTCTCTCTCTCTCTCTTTCTCTTTCCTCTCTCTCTCTTTCCTCTCTCCCTCTCTCTCTTTCTCTCTTTCTCTCCCTCCAGGTGAGGAGAGAGAGAATGAAAGGCCGAGGTGGGGCCGAGTGGCAGAGAGCCCTGTGGCAGCAGCGGCAGGACAGCGAAGGGGCCGAGGTGGGGTCGGGTGGTGGAGAGCCCTGCAGCAGTGGGGGCAGGACAGCGAAGGGGCTGAGGTGGGGCTGGGTGGTAGAGAGCCACACAGCAGTGGTGGCAGGATGGCAAAGAGGCCAAGGTGGGGCCGGGTGGTGGAGAGCCCTACGGCAGTGGCAGCAGTGGGAGGACGGCCAAGAGGTGCCGCACAGCAGGTGGGGAAAGGGCTGGGCACGGAGATCCGCTGCCTGCGAGATGGCCGAAAGGCACGGGTGGAGAGGGGAAGCTACCAAGACCCCCGGTGACCCCCCCAGACTAACAGAGGCAGCGGCGGAGCAGGGCGAGGGGAGACCCACCGGGCAGGGAAGAGGCATCCTGAGACTGGCCACCCGCGGCTCCTTACCTTTCCAGCAATCTTCCTGGCTCTTCCTCCACTGCCACCATGTGCAGTCTGAAGAAGGAAAGAGGTTTGTGGGCAGTCCCACAAACCAAAGAAGTTCAACCAATCAATTCAAACTTCGTGAGAAGTTTGAATTGATTGGTTGAACTATTTTAGTGCCACTTTTTTTTTCAGACTGCACATGGTGGCTGAGGACAGGGAGCCGCAAGAGACGGCTGAAAGAGCCACATGCGGCTCCGGAGCCGCAGGTTGCTGACCCGTGGATTAGGATGTCGTCAAGGTAAACTAAAACCCCCTTGTACAAGTGACTATGCAGTACTTGATTTATCAATTGCATGAACACAGCAGGGGCTCCTTGCAGGCCGAAAGGCATAACGTTGAACTGGAAACTCCCCAAGGGACTGTTAAAAGCCATTTTCTACTCATCTCCTTCCTTGGTTCTTACTCGGTAATACACCTCTTTTAGGTCTAGTTTGGCAAAAACTTTTTCTTTTGCCAAATGGGCTAACATGTCCTTCATCAAGGGGAGGGGGTACATATTCTCTATGCTGACACAGTTTAACCCTTTATACTCCACACACAGCCTCATAGGCCCATCTTTCTTTTCTTTAAACAGCACTGGGGTGGCTACCTGGGATTTTGCTGGTTGACGTTTGGCAGAAAGGGCAAAGGGTGGGATAGGCTGACTCACCATTGGGTTGTCTCCCCCCCCCCCCCCCGTCATCGCTGTCGTATGGATTGGGTGCAGGCAGGCATTCAGCTGATTCCTCTTGCTTCTCCTGGGGAGGAGAGGTGACTTGTACAACTTGCCCCTGGCTGACCCAATTCGACTTCTCTCACGCTGGCCAAGGTTGTCTCTTTGGCTTTGTGGGAGCTGCGGTCGCACTTTTCAGAGGAGGGAAAGGAACTGGGCAGTCTGCAGCTCAATGCCCAAGTTGCCCACACCTGAAGCACTTGATCTGAGATCCAGCGGCAGCTCGAACAGACCCACATACTGTGGCAGGTGGGGGGCGCTGCGATGGTTGAAGTCTCACCAGATCTCACCTTGGTTGAGGCTCTGAAGCTGCAGGCTTATGGTACCATGTCAGCTCAATATCTAAATTCCTAGCCAAATGGTACCAATCATGGAGCTGATTACGATTACCCTTGCAGATGCATGTCTGGAACAGATCACGGTCGAACCCCACTTTGAAGTAGTGGATCAATGAAAGTTCAGGCCACTGCGTGATCTGCCCTGCCACCCTTCAAAATTCTCTCACATACTCTCTTCTGGGCCGACCCCTCTGCTTAACATCATGGATGTCTTTTTCCGCTTGTACAGCCTGGGATTCATCTTTGAATCTGGCCCTCAACCCATGCGTGAATAGATCAAAATTCCAGAGCTCGGTTGCCTGTTCCTCTCATAGGCCAGCCACCCACTTTGCAGCCTCCCCTTCCAAGTTTGCGGCTACAGCATCAATCATCTCAGCTTTGTCTAAGTAAGCCCATTCATTACGATTCACATGAGACCACACCTGGTTCAGGAAAAATAGTCACCTTTTCGGGGTCTCCATCGAACGTGGGCTTGAGGGGAGGTGGATCTGCAGGATGGCAATCCCAGAGAGCCTGTAGTAAGCCAGGCAACTATGGTTGGGCTGGCAGGGTGTCAACAGCAGTCAGGACTGGCTTGACACCGATAGGGATTGGGATCAGCTGGGCGTTGATGGCGATCTGGGCTGGCCTGGTGCCATCAGTGCTCGGGGCTGACATAGAGCTGATAGTGGTCAGGGCTTGCCGGGCATCGGTAGTGATCAGGGCTAGGAGAACGGTGGCGTTGATCTGGGCTAGCGGGATGCCTGTGTCGATCAGGGCTGGCAGACCGCCAGTAATATTTAGGACTAACCTGTTGTTGGGGTTGATCCAGACTGGTGTGGTGCTGGTAGCGGTCAGGGCTCCGCCAATGCACTGGGCTCAACGTTAGGTCAGGCTTCGGCAGTGAGGAGGCAGCCTGCTTGATCACTATAGGGCTGGGACTTTGCCAGGGTGGCGGAGGCTCACGGAACCACTTGTCTTCTCGCCCACCTGAGATCACCTGGCATGTGGCCTGTCACTCCTTCGCCCATCTCCAGCCTGTCCCAGGCAGCCAGCCATTTAGCTTTCATCGCTACAGGTGAATGAAAACCTTGCAATGAGATCAGTGGGAACTCGACCGCTGCAGCTTTCAGTGTGCTCTTAAGTGGTAGGGCAGCGTCTGACCTCCAGGTCCCCCCGAGGATGATTGCTTCTTCCCTCTGAGTCAACTTCTCCAGTGGGACTTCATGGGCCTTTGGTCTCGCTCTGGCTGCTAGGACCACACTCTCCACCATAGCAGCAGCCTGTGCCCCATCCACTGCCGCCACTCCGAGGCTTGAGATTGACTCCCCTTTCTTTTCCATCTCTGCATCTTCCCTGAATCTTTGTTGTCCTCTCAAGGTTTAGGTAGGTGACTGGGGCCCAGGACCCCATGGGTTATTGAATTTTGGAATCTTGGTTTAATGTCATGGTTCCGATAGATGAGACCAGAAGAAATAAGAACTCTGAGGCAATTGCTTTCTTCAAAGAATACTTTTAATGGCTACATAGTATCAGCACAATCAAAGGTGAAACCAAGACTGAAAGTTCCCTCCCCCCAAGGTCACAAAGGAACAAGTTGAACTTCCCACCCCTATAATATGTCATAAATCACAATCCCCAATTATCTACTTTGGCGGGCTTTCTAACAGAAGCTCCAGCCCGCAAAAACGTAGGTAGCTTGACCTTGGTTCCCACAAGAAAGTATTTGTTATGACTAAACTAAAAGAACACATCTCCCCCCCCCCCCCATTGCTGTGGCAACCGAAAATGAACTGAAGATGGCTGTGGCCAGAATCGTTTGAAGGTTTGACAGTAAAAAAAACTGTAAAAGTGGATGAGGTGAAGCGGCGGCAGCACCACACAGGCCTGTGGGAGAGTCAGCTGGAGCTGTGTGAGGTATCACCGGGACACCGCTGAGAGCCCAGGATCAGTGCGTGCTGCTCCAGCTGATCAGTGGTGGCCTCGGGGGTGGCAGGCAGCTGCACACAGTCTTAGGGCACAGATTCAGCTGGAGCTGCATGAAGTTTGTGTGGGTTCTGCTGAGAGCTCAGGATCGGCACATGCAGCTACAGCTGATCGGCGGCAGGTCTAGAATCTTTTGCCTCCTACCCTTGGCCATGCCTCCTTCTCCTTGAGCCTCCCGCCTCCGCCCATTTGCCTCCAGCGTTCCTCCTCGGAGCAGCATGTGATTGCCGATAGGTGATTGCAGGGGCTTTGGGGGGGGGGGGGGTTCTGCAGTTGAAGTGGGGGCATGGGGGGCATGTCAGGATGCTAGTTGGCTATCCCCCAAAGATTCCCTAACCTTAAAACAGGTCGTGGGTGGCAACAGTTACCCAGCACAAGGGGCTCAGGAGAAAGAGATGCCGGCAATGCTAACTCCCAAGAATGAGGGGCTCAGAGGCAGCTACAAGCAGGGGAGGCGGGGGGGGGGCAAAGAAAGGAAATCAAACCCGATTGACAGGGAGCATAGTAATCCTGCCCCTACTCCGCAGAGGGCAGATCCCCATCATCCCCAGCCCAGCAGGGGTCTTCCTGCCGCACCGTTGCAGACAAAGGGGGGCTGCGGTGAGGGGGAGGAGGGGGAGGGAAAGGGTTTAAGCAAGCTTAGCAATCGGAGTGGGGATCACCCCCCAAAACAAACGTGCTTCATGGGTAACCTCCCAACACAACAGAGGTGACCGAAACCTGCTGCATCCACCCAGCAGATGGGGTGGGGAATAAAAACCAAACAGCCCCCCCTGCTGCCAATCCTCAACAGAAATGTTCACGACAACGAAAACCTCAGACAAGAGGAAGAGCGCGGCCAGGCGGGCAGGTGGCCACTTGCTCGGCTGTGGCTTGGGGGTGGAAAGGGGCTTTTTTTTGTCATACAATGCACTGGAACGGAGTTCTGGCACTTTTCGATGGATTTTCCAGAGTTGCGTTCTTTTCCTATTGTTTCCCTTCCTATCCTCATTTGTTTTTGAAAATGCCCTGCTGGCGGTATGGTGCGAGCGGGGTCCCCTCCGGCACTGTCTGCTCCCTCTAGGAGGAGCCATGAGGTGCAAGAGCACCACAGCCAGAGCGTGGCTTGATTGGCTGGGTCAGACCATGTGGTGTGGAAGCCGATGGTGGCATTGGGAGACACATAAACATGGAGGCCATCTTTCACGAGGGGGTAAGTGAGCCTTTTGCCTTCCCTTACAGAAGGTGGGGTGTGTGGTTAAAAAGAGGCGAAGCGAGAGGAAAGAAAGGCGGCTGGCGTGGAAGCTTGCCCAACAGCAAAACTTACGTAATCTATCACTTACACAGAGCTGAAGAAAATGTTAAAGGAACATTTTGAACCAAAGCTATCAGTGATTACATGGCATCATGCATTTAAACAGCAGGACCAATGTCCCGGAGAGTCTGCTGCGGACTTTATTGCTGCTCTGCGTCAAGCTGCAAGGCCCTGTGAGTTCAAAGACTTGGAAGAACGGCTACGAGATTGGCTAGTTTGTGGTTTGAGGAGCCAAGAACTGCAGGAAAAGATTTTTGCAAAAGAAGCCATTTCCTTCCAAGACACGCTAAGGGAGATCACAGCCGAAGAAGCAGCGGGAGGAGCTGTTAAGGCCTTGCGGCTTTCTAAGAACCCTATGTGTTCGGGCTCAGTCCATCAAGAGGTTGCTAGAGAGGTATCCGAACTTGAATCCGAAAATGAGGTCGATCATCTGCAGCAGCAATCGGAAAGAAGGCCCCAAGAGCAAGCTGATAAGGGGTCTGCCAAGGCAGTTCCATTCCCTCGGTGTTTCGGATGTGGAGGCCACCATAAGTGTTCTGACTGCCGTTTTTGCTCTTCTACTTGCCGGACATGTGGCTGGCAAGGCCACATAGCTGCTGTGTGTTTGGGTCTCAAGAAAGACCGTCCATCAGAAGAATTGCCTCAGAAAGGTATCAGGGTTCCCAGCCAGAATAGGGTGGGTTTTTGTGCATCCCAAAGGAGCGTATTGAGAACAGGGGCCCACCAGCCATTGAAGAAGAAGCTGCGTATTGATGTCAAATTGCAGGGGGTCCCCTTAACGATGGAGCTGGACACAGGTTCAGCTCTTTCAATCATTTCCCAGAACACCCTCAAGCAGATCTGCTGTAGAAGCAGCCAGAGAGTTAAACTCAGGCCATCTAATCTTATTTTAACAGACTTTCAGAATTCCCAAGTCAGCGTGAAAGGGGAGGCCACGCTCAGAGTGCAGCATAGGAATTTTGAAGAGTTTTTGGACGTTGTCGTGGTTGAGGGTGACCGCACAAGTCTAATCGGACTCGATTGGTTCGAGGCACTTGGAATTCAGGTGACTGGGCTACACAGTTTGCAAACTGCAGGTCTTGCGGAAGTTTGCAAGGAGTTTGCTGACGTGTTCAGCCCAGAACTAGGGTCGTACAAGAGGCCTCCAATTGCTTTACAGTTAGACCCTTCCATTGCATCGATTAGGATTAAGCCTCGTCGGGTGCCTTTTGCGCTTAAGGAAAAGATTAATGCTGAGCTGTATAAACTGCTACAGCAAGGAATTTTGGAACCTGTGGATAGCAGTCCATGGGAAACACCCATAATCACGCCACTCAAGGCCAATGGGGAAGTCTGCATTTGTGCTGACTATAAATGCACGCTAAACAAAGCATTACAGCAGCACTCCTATCCAGTGCCTGTGATGAGCCACATTTTGGCCTCACTCAAAGGAGGCCGAGTTTTCGCCAAACTCGATTTGGCCCAGGCCTATCAACAGCTACTGGTTGATGATGCAACAGCCGAGGCCCAAACAATCGTAACGCACCGGGGAGTTTTCAAAGTCAGAAGACTGCAGTTCAGAGTTAATGTAGCTCCTGGCATTTTCCAAAGCGTGATGGAGCGAACGCTCCATAACATTCTGGGAGTTTGCCCATATTTTGATGATGTCCTCATTGCAGGGGAATCAATCGAAAACCTGTCTGAAAGGCTTCAGACCGTTTTGTTGCGTTTCCGCAAAGCGGGGCTGAAGCTTAAGCAGGAAAAATGCAAAATTGGGGAAACTTCCACTGAATTCCTGGGGTTTCGTATAGATCCAAAGGCATCCATCCTACTGAGTCCAAGCTCAAAGCGACTCAGCAGGCCACAAGTCCCAAGTTGAAGAGCGAGCTTCAAGCCTTCCTTGGACTTCTAAACTTTTACCATTCCTTCCTTCCCCACAAGGCTGCAGTGGCAGAGCCGTTACACTGGCTCTTGGATAAACAGGCTCCATGGAAGTGGACAAAAGTCCACGAAAGGAGTTTTGCTGAGCTCAAAGCATTGTTTATTTATTTCTTTATTTATTTATTTAATTTTATTTATATGCCACCCAATCCCAAAGGACTCAGGGTGGCGTACAAAATTAAAACAATCATCTAACAATAAAACAATAAAATAATACAATCATACAGCATGTCTGATCATATCCCGCCCCCCCCGGGGACATCAGCCCCAGGCCTGCCGGAACAGGAGAGTTTTAACGGCTTTCTTAAAGGCCGGCAGGGTGGGAGTAGTTCGAACCTCAGGGGGAAGTTGATTCCACCAGGTCGGAGCCACCACAGAAAAGGCCCTTCCCCGAGGGCCCGCCAGCTGACATTGTCTGGCCGACGGGACCTGAAGGAGGCCCAATCTATGGGACCTCACCGGTCTCTGGGAACTATGCGGCAGAATGCGGTCCTGTAAGTAACCTGTCCCTATGCCAGAGAAGGCCCCGCCGTGGAGCCCGAGGAAAACGACGAGGCGGCGGCGGCGATGATGGCGGAGAAAAAGGAAAAGGAAGCCGCGCGCGGGGCAGCGAGGGTCAGCTGAGCACCGGGCCGGATTGCCCAGGCGGGCGGCTGCGGCGAGGCCTGCCGCCGCGGGGGAGGTTGCGGCTGCTAGTGGGGCAGGCCAGCACTCTCCAGCGGCAGAAAGTCGGGCCGTGGGTCACCGCCACACGGGATGCGGGACATGCCGGGCGGCGGGGACGAGGTGGCGGCGGCCTCCAGGCACAACGAGGCGGCCAAGGCGGCGGATGAAAAAGTCGAGGAGGAGGCCGAGGAGGAGGCCGGGGCAGTGGGCTGGGGCAGCGGAAGCGGGCTGGGGCGGCAGCGGCGGCTGTTACTGCTACTGGCAGGCGAGCTGGCTCCGAGGCCTATCTCCTCTTCCCTCGGCCAGCTCTTCCAGCCCTTCCAGCTCAGCGGTGGAAGAGATCTTCGGGGTTGCTTTGCTTCCCGGCTCGAAGGCAAGGAAAACCTCCAGCTAAGTCCTTCTTGGTCCGGTGGGGTGGGGGGTCTCTCTCTCGAGCGGAGGCGAGGGTCACGGGCAGCAGCAGCCAGGCGCGTCCGGCCTCCCGGCCTCAATATCAAAATCAAATGTCACCAGAAGTCAGACCCAAAACATCTTCTTCACAAAGTTACCTTGGCTGAGCAGAAAGAAGCAGAGCAGAGCCAAATCCGCCTGGAAAGCTTTCATTCCTCGGAGTTGGCGGGAGTTGTCTTCAAATGCTGTTCTAGCTCATTTCAATGAGCAGATGCCAGTTTGTATCGCTTGCGATGCATCCCCTTATGGAATTGGGGCTGTCTTAAGCCACCTCAAGGCTGATGGGACACAAGTTCCTGTAGCTTGCTATTCAAGGACTTTGTCTTCTGCTGAGCGTAATTACGCACAGATAGACAGAGAAGCCTTGGCCATTGTGGCTGGCATTAAAAAGTTCCATGACTTTTTGTATGGTCACCACTTCACGGTCTTTACAGACCACAAGCCTCTTCTGGGGTTGTTCACAATGAACAAACAAACCCCACACATAATTTCTCCTAGAATGTTGAGGTAGTCAATCTTCCTTTCTGCATATGACTATTCCCTGGTTCACAAACCAGGTAAAGAAATGGGCCATGCAGATGGCCTTAGTAGGTTACCTCTAAAGCTCTTAGAATCAGATCCTGCTCCGGCCAACCACATTGTGGCTATCCAGGATTTGCCTGAGTCTCCCCTCAATGCAGGGGATGTGGCTGCAGAAACAGCCACTGATAACACGCTAACATGCATGTTAAACTGGGTGTTGTCAGGATGGCCTGACACGTGTCCTGGCACCAGTTTCCAGAGTTTCTGGAAAAGGAAGCATGAGCTATCCATCTTTAAGGGTTGTGTCCTGTGGGGTAGCAGGGTAGTGATCCCAACCTCATTGAGGACTAGAGTCTTGCACTCTGCATGAGGGACATCCGGGCATAGTCTGGATGAAAGCGCTTGTGCGCAGCTATCTCTGGTGGCCTGGGCTTGATAAAGAGATTGAGACCCAGGTCCATGGGTGCCACATTTGCCAACAGTCCAGGCCTGAAATGCCACAGGCTCCCGTGCATAGATGGGAGGACACACATGCTCCTTGGTCGAGGGTTCATATTGACTACGCTGGCCCCTTTCAGGGGCAATTCTTCCTCATTGTTGTGGACAGTCAATCCAAATGGCTAGAGTTCATTCCAGTGTCCACCACGATGATTGCCAGGACCATCCAGGTGTTGAGGGGGATCTTCACCTCTCACGGGCTTCCAGATGTTCTTGTCTCCAACAAAGGACCTCAATTCACCTCTTCGGAGTTCCAGTCCTTCCTGAAAGCCAACATGAGCTGTCATGCTACTTCAGCACCCTTTCATCCGGCTTCCAACGGCCAAGCTGAGCACATGGTGCACACCACCAAACACACCTTGAAGAGGCTCACTCATGGGAGCTGGCATCACAGGTTAGCTGATTTTCTCCTTTGCCACCGCACCACACCCTGCACAGCTACAGGCAAGAGCCCAGCTGAACTCCGCTGGGGTCACCGTCTTATTACCAAATTAGACAGATTACACCCAGACCGAGTGGCTTCACAGGTGTCACAGCTGCGGGCACCAAGGAGACTACAAGTGGGTGATCCGGTTTGGGCAAGGAACTATGGACCTGGACATCTTTGGGTGACAGCAGTGGTCTGCAAAGTCACTGGACCACTGTCATACAAAGTGGTCTTGGATGATGGTCGCGTGTTTTGTCGGCACATTGACCAACTGCAATGGAGGCTACCTAGTCACCCTTCCGCTCCTGACTCTGCTTTTGGGGGGGAGAAGGACCATGATCACGATCGTGGATCTCAGTCTCTCTGCGAAAGCAGGGGTTTTCACTCTCCAAATAGGGGTTTTGCCAACAAGGCGGCTCCTGACTCTGGCACTGGGTCCATGGGACATTGCACGCATTTGGCTTCTCATGCCACACCAACCTCAGGCCTTGTGACTATGGGACAGTGTTCCCAACCGGGTTCACCTGCATCAAACAGGTCTCAAAGTCCCGGTCTGCCACGCCTGGTAGGCGAGCTAGCAGACCAGGTGCTTGCAGCAGCTCCGAGATGATCGGAGCAGGCCAGAGGCCCTCCAAAGTTCTTACAAGATTATGTGAGGTTCATGTCAGTAAGCGGGCAGGCCTAGATTTTCCTAGAAATCAAAACACGCTCAAAAGTGTGTTGTAAAGCAGTGGTTCTTAATCTTTTTGAACGAATCACCCCCTTGAGCCAATGAGGAAGTTGTCATCGCCCCCCTCCCCCAATATAACATTTCAATCACAACATAGGAAATAATTCTTCAATTTATGCAAACACTTTTTTTGTTTTCTTTCAAATTGTCATCTGTGTCAAGTCGTCCTTTTGGTGCCCAAAGAAAAGTGAGCAAGCAGGAACGAGAGATGAACGGCAGTTTTAATCACGCCGCATATGATAAAGTCAGCACTGGGAGTGAGCTGCTCCCAGTGCCTTACATAGGTTACACGCGCATGCCCCACCCGCACAGGACCTAGACCCACCCCTCAAGCCACCATCCAGTTCATAGGGAGAAAAGCCAGCCAGTATGGAGCCCAGCCCCTCCCTGTCCGCCAACAGTCCCGAAGCAGCTGCAGCAAGTTCCCCAAGCTTCCGTTCTGCACACAGAGCAACTGCAGCCTACTTTCAAAACCTCCGTTTCTCGCACGGAGCAACTGCAGCCTCTCTTCCAAACCCCCGTTTCTCGCACAGAGCAGTACGCCGTCCAAACCCTGCACCTGTCAATGGCACAGCATCTCAGCCTGCCTCTGGCTACAGCAACAAATGTTGGATGGGCTTTCCCCCAGCCAGTGAGTGTCAAGCCTGGCGGGGCGCTTGGCGACAGCGGCGGAAGGTGTTGGGCAACATTGGATCAGGCGAGGAGCCGCGGGATGGCGGCAGATCGGCGGCCATGTCCCTTTCAGCCCGGACAAGGTGGCTGTGTGGGGCTTGACACTGGACATATTAATGCAAATAATTTATTTCCAGTCTTTTTCCCATATCTCAACTGTGTGAAAAATTTTGGTGCTACCGTCACTTTATTCTCAAACTTTGTGATACATGTATTTCATTATTATCTTATTTATTCAAGATACTTAAATGTAATGACCACTGAAAACAAAATTCAATTGCAAGAAAGTGAAATGCCCAAAAAGAAAAACAGTAACATTTAATGATTGAATTACAAGTGAAATTTAAGACGCAAAAAGAAATATAAAAAGGGCATAAGAACAAACCACAATGCAGGAACTAAGAATTTCAAGACGAAAACTCTGAAACTAAATTAAGATTTGAGGAAAGTATATATAGTCACGCACACTGTAAAAAGGATTAAAAAGACACAAAGAAAATATAATATCGAACTGGAGTGCATGCTAAAAAATACAATACAAAGAGACACACAAAATGTTTTACAGAGCACAACAAAAATTCAAAAACGAAGCCAAAAACTCAAACTGGAACGTGAAATCCAATGCAAGCAAATACAATGATAAAAGCTCAGACAATTTTTAATGAAAACAATGTATGTACTCAAAAAGCAAAAAAGAGAACATCAATGGCTGCCCTGTGCTTGGTGAGCTGATGCCAATTTCTTGATGTCTGGAACCATTTTTGTTAATCGCATTCTTAAATCACCACGCTCAGAGATCTTCAACATGCTCCTTGACTTAGAAAGGATCTGTTGGATGGCGCTGAAGCCCCTCTCCACTAAGTAAGTGGAAGGAAAGGCTAAAAGAAACAACTTAACTTCCTCCCACAATATTGGGTAAGTGTTCCTCATTTTCACCCAAAAAGCTTTGTAGCCATAACTCTGAAAATGTGACCGGGCTTCACAGTCGTATTTCAGATCTGTCAGTGGCTCTTGCAGTTTGGGATGAAGTTGTGCAAAGTCTGCTGTGAAAGGATTTAGCACCCAAGTGGGCACTTCCAGATTTATCAGATCATAGAATCTGGTTTCCATATCTTCTTTTAGTTGCTTCAAGTGGCAGCAAAAAATGTCCAAATCTTCTCCTTGAAATTCACGTTTATTACCAAGGCTTGGGAACTGATACAGCTCCTGGCGACTCATATTGCTTGCAAGGAGGTCCAATTTGGAAATAAATGAGCAGATTACTCCCTTGGCCTTAAGAAAATTGATTTTATCTCCTTGCAGCTTTATGTTCACTTCATTCAGCTTGTCAAAAACATCAGCGAGATAACATACATCCAGATGTCAAAGTTTAAGAGAACTGCTTAGACTTGGGTCAATGGACTCAAGAAATTCGACAACTGTGTCAAAAAGTTTGTGGAACTGCCGCAAACACTTTCCTTTTGAAAGCCACCTTACTTCAGTGTGCAAAAGGAGACGTTCAAACTCCTCATCATTTTCTTCATAAAGCTTGTGAAAAAGTCGGTTGTTCAAGGCATTTGACTTAATTTTATTCACAGCATTAATGACGTAACGTAGAGTCTCGTGCAAACAGTCACTCAAATTTTTTGAGACAAGGTGCTATCTATGAACGATGCAATGGACAGTCATAACTCCAGGTACAACTGATTTTGGATGAGCTTGAAATCCGCGATATCATCCAACCATGGATGCATCTCCGTCAGTTACACAAGCCACGACATTTGTCAAAGGGATATTTTTCTCATTAAAAAACTCTTCAACCTTTTTAAATATCGAAGAACCTTTTGTGTCGGTGGCTAAATTTCAAACAAATAACAGTTCTTCCCCGATCTCTTCATTTCCGTTGATGAAACAGACATAAGCCAATAACAAGGCTTCATTTTCACGAATCGTTGACTCGTCAATCTGCATCACGAATTCTGTATTTTTCAAGGTGTCAATAAACCTTTCTTCCACATCAGCAGCCATTTCATCAATTCTTTTTTTATTATTAAAAGTTTTATAAATTTATTACAATATAAACCCCCCCACCCCTTCCCCCCCACTTCCCAGAGCTGATTACAGGGTAAAACAAAAGAATAAACAAATATAATCCAACTAACATAAACCAACTATACTATCAATCAAAACCATAAGACACTTTAACTCCTTATCAATACAAATATTAACAAATTAAGTCAAAAATAATAATATAATTAAAGCTATTAATAATTATCTAAAATCTACTCAAAAGCAAGATAATACTTTTCAATTTCATATTTCTTCTGAATATAATCAATCCATCTTCTCCAAACCATAATATATCTTTCTTGTGAATGGTCCTTCAAATAGGCGGAGATCTTTGCCATATCTGCTAAGTTAGACACTTTACGTATCCATTCTTCTGAAGTAGGCAACAAATTTTTCTTCCAATATTGCCCCACCAATAATCTTGCAGCTGTTATAAGGTTCAACATCAAATTAGTTTCTTTAACATCAAAATCTACAATAATACCCAACAAAAATAATTGCAGAGTAAACTTAATCTTTTTCTTAAAAATCTTTTGAATATTCCACCAAATCTTGATCCAAAAAGCTTTAATATCTCTACAAGTCCACCAAATGTGGAAATAGGTTGCATCTAAATTTCCACATCTCCAACATTTAGGCTGTAAATTCGGATACATGTGGGACAACTTTTGGGGATCCAAATGCCATCTATAAAACATTTTATAAAAATTTTCTCTCAAATTTTGCGCTTGAGTAAATTTTACATTTCTAACCCAAATTGTCTCCCATGTATCCAATAAAATCGGCTCTTGAATATTTTGCACCCATTTGATCATACAATCTTTAACCAACTCTGTTTCAGAATCCAATTCTATTAAAACATTATAAATTCTTTTTATATGAGCTCGACTTTGATCTTTAATCTGTTTTACCAAATTCACATCCTCTAAAGTAATTCCAACCTTTTGATCTATACTCCACCTCAATAACAATTGATTATAATAAAAACAAGAATATACAATATTTTCTTGCTTCAACTCATTTAAAGGCTTTAATTGCCAATGCTGCCCAACCAAACTAAGTAATTCCTTATAAGAAATCTTATCCAAATTTACTCCCCTAGATACTCCCTCGATCATGTGTCCTGGAATCCCCCAAATTGGGATTTTATAATTTAACCTATAATAATATTTCTTCCAGACACGCAACAAAGCACTTCTCAAATATGAGTTTTAAAAACCTGATCAACCCTTTTATCATAAATTAAATACGCATGCCATCCATATAATAAATCCCATCCCTCAAGAGAAAGAATATTTTTATTTGTTAAGTTGAGCCAATCACTAATCAACGTTAAAGCCACTGCATCATAGTACAATTTTAAATTAGGTGCCTTCAATCCACCTCTTTCCTGTGTATCCTGCATAATTTTGAATTTAACTCTCGGCTTTTTCCCTGCCCAAATAAACTTATTAATCCCCTTCTGCCATTCCTCCAGATTAGCATCTTTTTTCAAAATAGGTATCATTTGAAATAGAAAAAGAAACTTTGGAAGTATATTCATTTTAACTGCCGAAATTCTTCCCAACAAACATAATTGTAATTTTTTCCAATTATTTAAATCTTTTTGCACTTTTATCCATAATGTCTCATAGTTATTTTTATACAATTTAGCATTAGAAGCAGTTAAATAAACTCCTAAATATTTAACCTTTTTCACTATTTCAAAACCTGTTAATCTAACCATAATATCCTTTTCCTTCATAGACATATTTTTCGATAATATTTTAGTCTTATTATTATTTACCTTAAAACCTGAAACCTTCCCATACTGAGTTAAAATTTCAACCAAATCTCTAACCGAATCTGTCGGTTGAGATAATGTCACAACCAAATCATCAGCAAAAGCTCTCAATCTATAATCACTCTTATTTATTTTTATTCCCTTTATTCTAGGTGACTCCCGAATTTTAATAAGTAAAATCTCCATTGTTAAAACAAATAACAATGGGGATAAAGGACATCCCTGTCTTGTACTCTTTTCAATTTTAAACGCTTCTGTTAAACCTCCATTAACTATGATTTGTGCAGATTGTTGTTGATATATTGCCTTAAGGGCAAGTAAAAATTTATCCCCAAAATTCATTTCCTCTACTACTTTGAATAAAAATTGCCAGTCTAATTGATCAAAAGCTTTTTCAGCATCTAAAAAACTCAAAGCAGCAGGGATTTGATTGTTCTTATCCAAATACTCAATTAGGTTAACAATTTGTCTAACATTATATTTCATATATCTTCCGGATATAAATCCAGATTGGTCACTATGAACCAATTGCTTCAAAACTCGCATTAGTCTATTTGCCAATATTTTTGAAAAAAAATTATAATCTGTATTCAAAAGAGATATAGGTCTATAATTTTTGGGCTGGGTCAAATCTTGATCCTCCTTCGGAATCAATGATATAAAAGCCCTTCTCCATGATGGAGGTACCTCTGCTCCCGACAGAATATTATTAAAAAGTTCCTTCAATGGTTCTATAATTTCTTCAGATAACATTTTGTAATAAATTGCTGTTAATCCATCTGTACCTGGAGCCTTACCAACTTTCAATTGTTTAATTGCCCAAATAATCTCATCAGAAGTAATTAAACCATTACTCTCATCTCTTGATCAATAGTAAGTTTAGGAAAATGTGATTGCTGTAAATACTTTTCTATATCTAAAACTTGTTTATTTTCACTAGCATGTAACTTTGAATAAAAATCTAAAAAACTCCTTTTAATTAAATTTTGTTGATAAACTTCTTTACCTTTATAATTTATTTTTTCTATAATCCTAGATTTCTGTTTCTTTCGTAGTTGGTAAGCCAACCACCTACCAGGTTTATTTGCATTACAAAATGTATTATGTTGCATATACCTCAAATTAATTGCAATCTGATCAGCTATTAACATATTAAATTGCTCCTTAAGCAAACTAATAGAAGCCTTTAAATTATTGTCCAATGGATTTAATATAAGAGCCTTTTCCTTAGATTTAATCTCTGCTTCCAACTCTTTACGTTTCTGCATCATTTACGTCTATGCATATTATTCATAAAAATCAATACCCCTCTCATATAAGCATTACTAGTGTCCCATACCATTGGCATCGAAGCACCCTTATGCATATTCAAAAGAAAAAATTCCTTTAAATAATCTCTACATCTCTGTAAATTCCCCTCATATCTAAAAAAATTTCATTCAATCTTCATCAATTCTTTTTGATATGGTGTCATTGCTCAAAGGAATTGATTGCATGATAGTGCTTGTCCTGGGCCCCAACATGGTGGCAACAATCTTGTTTCACTGCTGGTAAAATCAGCGTTTCTCTGATAGTGTGAGGTTTGCCCCTTTTTGCTATCAACAAAGATACTTCATAGGAACAAATGAGCCCCTTGTCGGTGTTGAGTGACGATTTTCCAAATAACTTCCCAACAGTGCTGCGACCCTCAAACTTGGCCTTTAAGGATTGGAAAAATGATGCCAGTTTGTCGGCTTTATTCGAATGAATTCTTACCAAATGGTCTTTCAGTTGGGAAGGCTTCATTGCTTCATTTGAAAATGTTTTCTCACAAAGAAGACAAAATGGAAGCTGTACGTTGGAAGGAGATGGAATGAATCCCAATTTTAGGTATTCCGTCAAATATTGGCGACACTTCCTCTTCTCGGCCATGTTGAGAGGTCCTCAAAATGAAAGGCACTACCTGCAAATTAAATTTTCGACTGCACTGGAACACTAGAAAAACACACTAGTTTCAACAGTTACATTGTTGTGATTCCGTGCCAGCCTGTGCTCCCAACAGCTGAGTCGGAGGAATCTGAGGAGGAGGTGGAGGAGGCATTTGAAGGGCCATCAGAGCCAGAGGGAGGCTCTGAAGTACAGGACTCATAGTTGGATGCAGAGCCTGGCCCCTCCAGTCATGTTTCTGATGAAGCTCAGCTGTGTGAGGAGCATGAATCAGACTTGGAAGAATCACAACAGATGGACTTGCTAATTGACGCACGCAGGCGGTGTCAATTAGCCAGAGTAAGGCAACAGAGGTCAATGAGGCACCTCCAAAGTAAGAAGAAACGGCAAGGAGAGGCACCGCCTTAGGACTGCTAAATAAAGGGAGGAGGTGTGGGTGGTGCTGGTTGCTGAAGGCAACCGTTTGAAAACTGCATCTTTGGAATCTTGATCTGTGACTTCTCTTGTGATTTCTTGTTTGTTTTTCATCATGCTCTTTTGGACTTGAGTTTGCTGTATTTGACAGGTTTGTCTGCAATATTAAAAGGGGGTTTTGTTTTTGTTTGCAAGTCTCCAGCCTATTGCAGCAGCAGGGGTTTTGTCCTTGTGAAGTTAACAAGGATGGCAATAGGCTGGAACAGAACAGTTTGCCTTTAGCCTCACCCCCTACTATCATGGAGCAGCTACATGCTGAGAACACCCAGCTTGCTCAGCAGCTGGTTTTGTTATCTGCCCAAGTTGCTCAGCTATCTGTCCAGGTTTCTGCTGCTCCACCACCACCCAGGAGAAAATGCCAAGTGGCGAGGCTGGACAAATTTGATGGCAACCCGGACATGTTTCCTGTTTTCATGGGACAATGCCATTTGTACATTAGTGTGAAAGCAGATGATTTCCCCACTGACTGGCATAAAGTAATGTCAACATAACTGTTGAAACTAGGTTTATCGACGTCCACGTGTGTTTTTCTAGTGTTCCAGTGCAGTCAAAAATTTAATTTGCAGGTAGTGCCTTTAATTTTGAGGACCTCTCAACATGGCCAAGAAGAGGAAGTGTCACCAATATTTGATGGAATACCTAAAATTGGGATTCATTCCATCTCCTTCCAACGTACAGCTTCCATTTTGTCTTCTTTGTGAGAAAACATTTTCAAATGAAGCAATGAAGCCTTCCCAACTGAAAGACCATTTGGTAAGAATTCATTCGGATAAAGCCGACAAACTGGCATCATTTTTCCAATCCTTAAAGGCCAAGTTTGAGGGTCGCAGCACTGTTGGGAAGTTATTTGGAAAATCGTCACTCAACACCGACAAGGGGCTCATTTGTTCCTATGAAGTATCTTTGTTGATAGCAAAAAGGGGCAAACCTCACACTATCGGAGAAACGCTGATTTTACCAGCAGTGAAACAGGATTGTTGCCACCATGTTCGGGCCCAGCGCAAGCACTATCATGTAATCAATTCCTTTGAGCAATGACACCATATCAAAAAGAATTGATGAAATGGCTGCTGATGTGGAAGAAAGGTTTATTGACACCTTGAAAAATACAGAATTCGTGATGCAGATTGACGAGTCAACGATTCGTGAAAATGAAGCCTTGTTATTGGCTTATGTCCGTTTCATCAACGGAAATGAAGAGATCGGGGAAGAACTGTTATTTGTTCGAAATTTAGCCACTGACACAAAAGGTTCTTCGATATTTAAAAAGATTGAAGAGTTTTTTAATGAGAAAAACATCCCTTTGACAAATGTCGTGGCATGTGTAACTGACGGAGATGCATCCATGGTTGGATGATATCGCGGATTTCAAGCTCATCCAAAATCAGTTGTACCTGGAGTTATGACTGTCCATTGCATCGTTCATAGATAGCACCTTGTCTCAAAAAATTTGAGTGGCCGTTTGCACGAGACTCTACATTACGTCATTAATGCTGTGAATAAAATTAAGTCAAATGCCTTGAACAACTGACTTTTTCACAAGCTTTATGAAGAAAATGACGAGGAGTTTGAACGTCTCCTTTTGCACACCGAAGTAAGGTGGCTTTCAAAAGGAAAGTGTTTGCGGCAATTCCACAAACTTTTTGACACAGTTGTCAAATTTCTTGAATCCATTGACCCAAGTCTAAGCAGTTCTCTTAAACTTCGATGTCTGGATGTAGGTTATCTCGCTGATGTTTCTGACAAGCTGAATGAAGTGAACGTAAAGCTGCAAGGAGATAAAATCAATTTTCTTAAGGCCAAGGGAGTAATCTGCTCATTTATTTCCAAATTGGACCTCCTTGCAAGCAATATGAGTCGCCAGGAGCTGTATCAGTTCCCAAGCCTTGGTAATAAACGTGAATTCCAAGGAGAAGATTTGGACATTTTTTGCTGCCACTTGAAGCAACTAAAAGAAGATATGGAAACCAGATTCTATGATCTGATAAATCTGGAAGTGCCCACTTGGGTGCTAAATCCTTTCACAGCAGACTTTGCACAACTTCATCCCAAACTGCAAGAGCCACTGACAGATCTGAAATGCGACTGTGAAGCACGGTCACATTTTCAGAGTTATGGCTACAAAGCTTTTTGGGTGAAAATGAGGAACACTTACCCAATATTGTGGGAGGAAGTTAAGTTGTTTCTTTTAGCCTTTCCTTCCACTTACTTAGTGGAGAGGGGCTTCAGCGCCATCCAACAGATCCTTTCTAAGTCAAGGAACATGTTGAAGATCTCTAAGCGCGGTGATTTAATAATGCGATTAACAAAAATGGTTCCAGACATCAAGAAATTGGCATCAGCTCACCAAGCACAGGGCAGCCACTGATGTTCTCTTTTTTGCTTTTTGTGTACATACATTTTTTTCATTAATAATTGTCTGAGCTTTTATCATTGTATTTGCTTGCATTGGATTTCACGTTCCAGTTTGAGTTTTTGGCTTCGTTTTTGAATTTTTTTTTGTGCTCTGTAAAACATTTTGTGTGTCTCTTTGTATTGTACTTTTTTAGCATGCACTCCAGTTCGATATTATATTTTCTTTGTGTCTTTTTAATCCTTTTTACAGTGTGCGTGACTATATATACTTTCCTCAAATCTTAATTTAGTTTCAGAGTTTTCGTCTTGAAATTCTTAGTTCCTGCATTGTGGTTTGTTCTTATGCCCTTTTTATATTTCTTTTTGCGTCTTAAATTTCACTTGTAATTCAATCATTAAATGTTACTGTTTTTCTTTTTGGGCATTTCACTTTCTTGCAATTGAATTTTGTTTTCAGTGGTCATTACATTTAAGTATCTTGAATAAATAAGATAATAATGAAATACATGTATCACAAAGTTTGAGAATAAAGTGACGGTAGCACCAAAATTTTTCACACAGTTGAGATATGGGAAAAAGACTGGAAATAAATTATTTACATCAATATGTCCAGTGTCAAGCTCCACACAGCCACCTTGTCCGGGCTGGAAGAGACATGGCCGCTGATCTGCCGCCATCCTGTGGCTCCTCGCCTGATCCAATGTTGCCCAACACCCTCCGCCGCTGTCGCCAAGCGCCCCGCCGGGCTCGACACTCACCGGCTGGGGGAAAGCCCATCCAACATTTGTTGCTGTAGCCAGAGGCAGGCCAAGATGCTGTGCCATTGACAGGTGCAGGGTTTGGACGGCGTACTGCTCTGTGCGAGAAACGGGGGTTTGGAAGAGAGGCTGCAGTTGCTCCGTGCGAGAAACGGAGGTTTTGAAAGTAGGCTGCAGTAGCTCCGTGTGCAGAACGGAAGCTTGGGGAACTTGCTGCAGCTGCTTTGGGACTGTTGGCGGACAGGGAGGGGCTGGGCTCCATGCTGGCTGACTTTTCTCCCTACAAACCAGATGGTGGCTTGAGGGGTGGGTCTAGGTCCTGTGTGGGTGGGGATTGCACGCGTAACCTATGTAAGGCACTGGGAGCAGCTCACTCCCAGTGCTGACTTTATCATATGCGGCGTGATTAAAACTGCCGTTTATCTCTCATTCCTGCTTGCCGGCTTTTCTTTGAGCACCAAAAGGATGACTTGACACAGATGACAATTTGAAAGAAAACAAAAAAAGTGTTTGCATAAATTGAAGAATTATTTCCTATGTTGTGATTGAAATGTTACGTTGGGGGAGGGGGGGCGATGACAACTTCCTCATTGGCTCAAGGGGGCGATTCGTTCAAAAAGGTTAAGAACCACTGATCTAGATGAGCTCACACTTAGTTCAGGAAGAAGGATAGCTTCTTGGGGTCCCCATCAAAGGTGGGCTTGATAGGAGGCGGCTCAAATCATGGCGGGGCCACCTGGACTTGCTGCTGAGCTGCTTGTTGGTCCTGGGGACATGGCTGAACCACCCTGCAGACTTCCCTTGGCCAGGCTCCTGGACTAGCAGCCCGAGGCCACAGCAGTGGGCTTGGTTGGGATACAGGGCTTGACATCACAGCTGGCTGGGAAATAGGTGAGGCAGCACAGGCTCCCGCAGTTGAGCTGGGACTCCAGTGAGAGGGGAGAAGAGATGGGTAGCCCTTGGCATTCCTCTCCGTGGCGCACACATCCTGGGCGACGGGAACCATCTCTTTTACCTCCAATCTGCCGAAATCCTCCTTCAGCTGCTCGAGTGAGGGGCTGTGGACTGTGGACTGGAACTTCCAGTCTCCAGAGTCGTCCCCTCTGATCGATTCCTTTCCCTTCTGGTATGCTGTGGACGAAAACCTCTGGGATGGAAGCAACGGAAGTTCCTCTTCAGCGGCAACAGGAGTGCTCCTGCGCTGAGGGACAGCTTTGAATTGATAGAGGTCCGCTAGGATCATGGTTGCCCCTTGTGGTACCAGCTTCCCAGGTTGGATCAACCAGGACTATGGCTAATCCCCTGCCAGAGACACCTCCTCGGTGGCTGGAGTGGCTGTTTGCACTCCGACAGCCAGAGTTCCGTTGCAGCCAGCAACGGCTCCATTCTTTTCCTCCATCCTCAAATATTCACCGAGTTTTTACTGCTCTCCCAAAGGATGGGTAGACGGTTGGGGCCCAGCACCCCGAAAGAAAACTAAAATGTTAGGAGACTTGGCTTAATGTCATGGTTCTGACAGACAGAGATGAATAAAGCAGAACCACGAGGCTTGAAAATTCCTCAAAACATATTTATTAATTACAAAGTATTGGCACGGTGAAAAGTGAAACCAAGTCTGAATACACAAGTAGCTACTGCCAAACTACAAAGTTAAATGCCCCACCCATAAAACTATGCAAGCAGCTACGTTCCCAAATATACTTATTTGGTGGGCTTTTTATGCAACGCCCACTCCCTGGTCTCGGGAGCAGCTGATGACCTTGGTTCCCATGGGACAGAAGATTATTTTGACTAATGAAGCACCTGAGCAACCCCCCCTCCCTCCGTTCTATGTGGCAACCTATAATGAGAAGAAAAAAATGGCTGTAGCCATGCTCATTGTAGAGTTAACACTCTAATTTGAAAAAGGGAGTCATAAGACCCTCCCAGTCTCCTGCCTTGCCTCCCACCTTATTCATATAACTCAATCACAGTAAGAGACAATTATCCACTACCGTTATTTCCAGCCCTATTAGATCAGGGGTCACCAACCCCCGGTTCATGGACCGGTACTGGGCTGCAGCATGCCAGCAACCGGTCCACACAAAAAACCAAAGCCCTATCCGTGACATGCAGGCAGCACACAAAACCACGCACTCTCTCCACGGAATCAGTCCCTGGTGCCCAAAAGGTTGGGGACCTCTGTATTAGATAGACTACAGAAAGCAAGCATTCTTACAAGACTAGACCTCTGCAATGCTTACAACCTCATTCGAATAAAAGAAGCCCATGAATAAAAGAAAGCCGTATTTTCCAGATTCATGAACCAAATTTTTCAAGATTTGATAGATAAATTTGTGGTTTTATATTTAGATGATATTTTAGTTTACTCTGAGAATGAGACTCAGCACACAGACCACGTGTGCACAGTCCTCAGTAGACTAAGAGAAAACCACCTCTTTGCCAACCCAGAAAAATGTCCCTTTGATTTGCAACAGCTACACTTCTTGGGTACCATATTTCTACAAGAGGCATCCAGATGGACCCCCTGAGAAAGTCCAAGCTGTACTTGCCTGGCATGCCCCTCCAACAGCCAAAGACGTCCAATGCTTCCTGGGCTTTGCTAACTTCTACAGGAAATTTATACCAAGCTTTGCTCATAAAGCCAAACCATTGACCCAACTGACTAAGAAGGTAGTTAAATTTGCTTAGACTCCTACACACCAATCAGCCTTCAAAGAGTTAAAGCAACTTTTTGCTTGCCAGCCCCTGCTTCAGCACCCGGACACATCCAAGAGATTTATTGTGCAGACAGATGCTTCAGGTGTAGCCATTGGAGCTGTTCTCTTACAAGAGAGAGGGGAAGACAACAGCCTTCTACCATGTGCCTTCTTTTCCAGAGCCCTGACGGCTCCAGAAGGCAATTATGACATCTTTAATAAGGAACTCCTTGCCGTTAAATCAGCATTCCAGCACTGGAGACACTTCCTAGAAGGCGCATGCTTTCCTATAGAGGTCAACACTGACCACAATAACTTACATACCCTGCAACAAACCAAGTTGCTGTCACTCAGACAAGTCAAATGGAACCAATTCTTCTCATGTTTTGATTTTTACATTAAGTACATCCCAGGCTCCAAGAACTTGATGCCAGATGCGCTCTCCTGCAAGCTGGAATATTCCCTTGTTCAGCAGATTCCAGAACTAACAACAGTCCTGAAACTTCCAATTTCCAGCTTCACCAATCACCACAAGCCACTGAGAGGTTGGGAGATGCCCAACTGCACCAGGATTTAATCACCAAGATAAAGGAACAGCAACAAGATCACTTCTCACGGACCTGGATAGATGACCTCAAGGAGACACCAGCAGGTACTGTAACCCCATTTGTGATGGAGGGAGGTGCCCTGAAACAAAGAGGCAGAATAGTAGTCCCCCCATGCAGGAAAGAGGTACTGCAGCTTTGCTATGATAATCAAACAGGAGGGCACGGGGGGTGTTCAAGACCCTGTACAGAACCTTAAGAGACTTTTGGTGGCCTAGGATGGCTGCAGACATCAGGGAATATATGGCTTCTTGCCACACATGCAGGAGAGCCAAACCACTCCATCAGAAGCCTGCAGGACTTTTGCAACCAATAGGTGCATACAACCTTTGGTGTATGGTCTCTTTGGATTTCATTACTGATTTACCCTCTGTCCAAGGCTTCACTACCATATTAGTGGTGGTAGATCTTTTCCCCAAGATGGCCCATTTCATACCCTGTAAGAGATTGCCCAATGACAAAGACACAGCCCAACTTTTTTTAGACCACATCTTTCAGTACCATGGCATGGACTCAGTACTCGTCTCAGGCAGAGGGGCACAATTCCAAAGTAAACTTTGGAAAGCACTTTTTCAATTGCTAAATGTCAAGGTCAACTTCTCCTTAGCCCATCACCCATCCATGAATGGAGAAGCTGAGAAGACTAACCAGCTCCTCCAACAGTATTTGAGGTGCTACTGTACCTATAGCAAAGACAAGTGGCCATCATTACTGCCACTTGCAGAATTTTCTTACAATAATTTGCTTCACTCATCAACTTTAATGACACCATTTCAAGCCATGTAAAACACCCTAAAGTGTTGCCAGACCATCCTGCACTGGACTCCACGGTTCCAGGGGCAGTTGACGTCTTACAAGAGCAACTTGCAGCCCAAGATCTGTTGAAAGAGCAACTTGACCAAGTGTAACAGGCTTACAAGAAGGCAGCCAATGCACATCGGCAGGAGAGTCCACCCATAGCAGTAGAAGACTAAGTTTGGCTCTCTACTAGGTTCTTAGCCACTTTAAGACCTTCCAAGAAGCTATATGCTAAGTTTGTGGGCCCATTCAAAGTTCTACGACAAATGAACCCTGTGGCCTTCCACCTATCACTGCCTCCTCCAATGAAGGTGCATCCAGTCTTTCACTGAGCATTACCTGTCAAAAATGCCCCTCCCCAGCACAATAAGATACCAGCGACACGCTCCACCACCAGTCATAGTAGAGGGAGAACCAGAATACGAGGTGGAAGAAATTTTAGACTCTTAGAAAAGATGCAAAGGCATCCAGTACTTGATTCATTGGAAGGGCTACCCAGTTTCTGATCGCTCCTAGGAGAATGCAGGGTATGTTCATGCCCCCAATTTGGTTCATCAGTTCCACTAGTGCTTCCCTGAGAAGTCAAGGCTGACCAACCTACCAGCACCCCACCCAGTTTTGCCTGAGGAACCTGTCAAGGGAGAGGTTAACCAGACCCTCTGCATTTCTGCAGTGGGGGAGAGGGAGGAGGGAGGCTCACCTATGATGGGCCTTCCACATTTGGCCTTCAATTCCCAGGAAGGGGAGGGGAGGGAACCTCTAACGATGTTTGTGTGTTACAGCAACCACCACCTGGCTCACCAGCTCCTGCAGAGGAGTGGGAGGAGGATTCCTTTGAAACTGCCTCTCTTCCTCCCTTGCCAAGTTCCCATGAGAACTCAGACTTTGAAGACACAATGCTGCAAGGGGAAAGCAGAATAGAATAAGCCATGGAAGAGGAGGGGGGCCAAAATGGAGGGATGGGTGATGTAGGAGATGACCAAGATGAGCCCAAGGGAGGAGTCAAATGAGTCATAAGTCACGAGTTCCTTCGTGCCCGCAAGCAATCTATGTCTAGCCCACCTTGAATGCCTCTCTTATCTCCCACTCATTTCCCCTAACAGCCAGTTGGTCAGATTCTTATAGAGAGCTTAGGCTTGCAATAAATCTTTATACTCATTTTGAACTGCCTGAATCTCCTGATTTCCCCGGCGCTTGACAACACTTCCTATGCTTGATCTTTCTCCCATATCTGCTATTGCCTCAGGCATTCTCTCAGCAGCTCATCTTTGGGTGCCATCTTATTGATGTACTCCTGAATGCTCTGGTTTTCGCCCAGGACAGTGGCTTTGACACTCATCAGACACCAACCTCTCTCTTTCCAGCTAGTGTTCAATCTCTGAATGTTGGACCTGGGGTAGAAACCTCCGTATATCCTGAGCAGCTATTAGGTCTTCACATCAGCAGCTTCTATGACCTTCTTGGGCCAGCTCACTATACTGACAGAGTATCTGATAACTGGCAGGGCATACATGTTGATGGCATCGATCTTGTTCTTCCCATTGAACTGGCTCTTCAGGTCCTGTCTGATCTTTGGATGATACTTGGATGTTGCTATCTTCCTTGCCTCCTTATTGTGGTTCCCATGTGACTGTGGGATACCAAGGTACTTGTAACTGGTCTGTATGTCTGCTATGAGGCCCACTGGTAATTCATGGCAAAGTTGTAAAACCTCTTCACTGCAACTGGTGGGGACTACTATTCTGCCCTTGTGCTTCAAGGCTCCTCCCTCCACTGCAAACAGGGATACAGTACCTGCTGAGACTTCCTTGAGGTCATCCATCTGGGAGAAGTGGTCCAGAAGTTGCTGTGCCTTGTTTCTGGTGGTCAAGTCCTGGTGTGGCTGAGTTGCCCCCAACCTCTCAGAGGGTGGTGGGTATGGTGGTAGCCAGAAATGAGAAGCCTGTAAAATTGTTGTGGCTAATAGAACATATTGGGCTTGAGAATATTCTGGCTTGTGAGAAAGAGCATCTGGCATCAAATTATTGGCAACTGGGACATATTGCATGTAAAAATCAAAGTGTGGGAAGAATTGGCGCCATCTAATTTGTCTGAGCAAAAGCAGCTTGGTCTGTTGCAAGGCATGTAGATTCTTATGGTCTGTGTTGACCTCTATGGCAAAATGCACATGTTCAAGAAAGTGTCTCCATTGTTGGAACACAGATTTAATTGCTAGGAGCTCCTTGTTAAAAATGTCATGTTTCCCTTCTGAGGCAGTCAATGCTCTTGAGAAGTTGGTGCAGGGCAAAAGGCATTTCTGTCCCTTCACCTTTTTGTAGAAGGACAGCTCCGAGTGCTACATCTGAAGCATCTATTCCAGGGGTGTCAAACTGCCGGCCCACAGGACGGATGCGTCATGCCAAAACCACAGCCACCCCATTGTCGGCAATGGAAAAAAACTCACGATATGTCACAACACGTCATGTGATGTTGCGAGTTTGACTCCCCTGATCTATTCAAACTACAAATCTATTTGATGGGTCTGGATGCTGAAGGAGTGGTTGGTGGACAAAAAACTTTAACTCTTCAAATGCTGTCTGGTGTGTGGGAATCCAAGCAAATTTAATTCCTTTCTTTGTTAGTTGGGTGAGTGGTTTGATCTTGTGAGCAAATCCAGGAACAAACTTTCTGTATGTCAAGGTTATGATTTAACAGCCAAACAGATTATATAATGATGTAATATAATGTAAGGTGGATGATGCAATATAGGAATGACTCAGCAGGTGTATGTATCCCTTTAAGAGCCTGATTATAAAAGGGAAGGACTTTTGCTGCTGTGATCCCGAGGAGGTCTGAATGTAGTAATAAATGTGTACCTCCTGATCAATTCACAGCAAGTGAGGTTAGAGCATATAATGTAAGGTATGAACCCCATGATTATCAAGAGATGTTACCATTACCTCAAGTAGAACAGGATAAATGGAAGGAGGCTATGGACAGAGAAATGGAGTCTATGAATGTGCATCAGGTTTTTACCCTGATGAGATTACCAGAAGGCCAAAAGGCTGTGGGGTGTAAATGGGTATATAAAAAGAAGGTTTTACACAATAAAGAACTGCAGTATATGGCACGGTTAGTTGCGCAAGGGTTTACACAGAGAAAAAATGTGCATTATGATGAACTGTTTGCACCAACAGTAAGAGGTGAGACCATAAGGCTAGCATTGGCTTTAGCAGCTGCACGCAATTATACCATATATCATTTCGATATTACCACCGCATATTTAAATGCTGAATTAGAAGAAGATATATATATCTTCCAGAATGATATATCAGACGACACAGAATGTGACCAAGAAGTGTACCAATCAGCTATAGGTAGCTTATTGTATTTATCCCAATGGTCAAGACCAGATATAGCCAGTACGGTTACCATTTTGAGTTGGCACACTTCAGCACCAAAACAACAACACTGGCTAGGGATAAAAAGAGTATTCAGATATTTAAAAGGCACAATGGACCTAGGACTAAGGATAAGGCCATCTGATACCCTAACATTACAATGCTATGTAGACAGTAACTGGGCAAATGATATGCATGACAGAAAGTCAAACACGGGGTTTGTGATATTGTTTGCTGGCACTGTAATTGGATGGAAATCCAGAAAACAACTTTCAGTAGCACTGTCAACTGCTGAAGCTGAATTTATAGCATTGTCTGAAGCATGTTCTGAATTAACTTGGTATGTTCAATTACTCAGAGATGTACATATTGATGTGAAAGGAGCTGTGCCAATGTTTGAGGACAACGTTGCATGTATAAAGATGGCAATGAGAGAATGTATCGGAAACAGAAGCAAACATGTAGACATAAAATATTGTAACATCAGGGAGGCTGTAAAGGATAAATAGATAAAGTTACATAAGGTGACCAACCGTCCTCCTTTAGGGAGGACAGTCCTCCTTTTGTAAGTTCTGTCCTCCCTCAAAAAGTGTCCTCCTACATGTCCTCCTTTTCCATATTTGAAGACTAATCTGCAGGGCTTTTTTTTCCTCATAGAACGCTCAGAACGGCGTTCTGGCACCTTTTTTTGATGGTTTTTTTTTCAACTTTTGCATGAGCTGTGCTACTCCCCCTATTGGCTTTTGAAAGCCAATAAGAGCATTGTAGATATTGTAGACAAACCACCATTTGTTACAAACCACTGTTTGCTGTGTCTGCTCCTGAGTTGTTGCATGCGATAGGACTGTGCACGCTCTGACAGGTTATGGGCCCAGAGAGAAGAGAAACCCAATGAGAGCTTGCCCCAGAGCCAGAGGGGTTGTACTTCATGGTTTGTTTGTGGTTAGTGGTTGTTAGAGGAAGCAGGCAACATGGACTCCGTCGGCGTAATGGGAGGAGGTTTCGTAGTGTCTCGGCTGCCATTGGTTTACATACCTATAAATGAAGTAAATGTCAACTCTACAATGAGCATGGCTACAGCCATTTTTTTTCTTCTCATTCTAGGTCGCCACATAGAACAGAGGGAGGGGGGTTGCCCAAGTGCTTCGTAGTGGATAATCGTCTCTTACTGTGATTGAGTTCAAGGCCTTGTAATTAGGGACCATGCTAAATGGGGGGTTGTCATTGTTATTAGGCCCACTGGGGTCTTGCTTCTTGAGTATGAATAAGGTGGGAGCCAAGGCAGGAGACTAGGAGGGTCTTATGACTCCCTTTTTCAAATTAGAGTGTCAACTCTACAATGAGCATGGCTGCAGCCATTTTTTTCTTCTCATTATACGTTGCCACATAGAACGGAGGGAGGGGGTTGCTCAGGTGCTTCATTAGTCAAAATAATCTTCTGTCCCGTGGGAACCAAGGTCATCTGCTGCTCCCGAGACCAGGGAGTGGGCGTTGCATAAAAAGCCCACCAAATAAGTATATTGGGGAACGTAGCTGCTTCCGTAGTTTTATGGATGGGACATTTAACTTTGTACTTTGGCAGTTGTTACTTGTGTATTCAGACTTGGTTTCACTTTTGACCATGCCAATACTTTGTAATTAATAAATATGTTTTGAGGAATTTTCAAGCCTTGTAGTTCTGCTTTATTTCTCTCTGTCTGTCAGAACCATGACATTGAGTACAAAAACTGTTTCAAAGTATCTAATTCTGCAGTAGACATTTGGTATTGTCTCTTGGCAGGAATTTTGGCACCAGGGACCAGGTTTATAGCGCAATCACAGTCTCTGTGTGGAGAGAGGGTCGAGGCTTCCTCCTCCCCAAACACATCAGCGAAGTCTGTGCATTTACTTGGCAGATTGGGGATCTCTCTGTGAACTATTGGGGGGGGGCTGGTGGGGGGCTTCTGAGGGGCGATCACAGTGAGAAAGGCATTCAGGATTTTCAAAGGCAATAGACCAGTTCTTCCACTTCATAATGGGGTCATTGTGTTGTAACCAAAGGGTTCCTAGCATTATTGCAAAATCTATATGTTCAGCTACAAAGAGAATTAACTCTTCAGAATGCTGATTTATTGTTAACATCAAAGGCACTGTGGGGCCTGCTTTTAAAATTCGGCCATCAATAGTTATCACTGGCAAGGGAGACTTCAGGTGAACTGTAGGTATCTTAAGTTTCTGAACCGTGGCTAGGCTTATGAAGTCTGTGCTGTCACACTCATACTCACACACACCACGGGTGTAAGGAGTCTTTATTAAGGCTTCCGAGTCTGAATTTGTATTCCCTCGCAATTCCCTGTGCTGGAATCAGCTCAACCCCAATGAGTTCCATAAGCTACTCATATGAAGCCAACACTAGTCCTCAAGGCAAAGGCGAGTCCAGTCCACTAGACAAAAGCAAGTTCGCAAGGCAAAGCCAAGATCCAAGACAAAGCCAAGTCCACAAGACAAGGCAAGTCCATAGTCAAAGGCAAGGCAAGGCAAGGCAAAGGCAAATCCGCAGGGCAAGGCCACAGCTGGAGACACGATTCAAAGTTCAAGGCAAGAACACAGACCAAGGAAACTAACATGTTTCCAGCATCATTTCACTCCCTTTGCTGAGCTAAATAACTGCTTCCTGGTGCAGCTTATCAAGAGGGGTGAGGCTACCTCCTCACAAGTAGCCTGACTGACCTTCTTTGTGCCTGCCTCCTCTCAGCCCTACATGCTCTTGGATCTGGAGGAGGAGGCAGTCCTTCTTCATCTCCACTGACCAGCTGTTGTGTCATTATGGCCTTGTTGAGCCTCCTTTTGAATTGTGCCCTTAAGGCTTGCTCATTGCAGAATTACCTCCATCTTGGAGAACGGCCTTCATATCATTAATTCCAAAGGATGACCAGGATCTGTCCCAACCTAGAAATTATAGACCCATATCTCTTTTAAATACAGATTATAAGATTTTTGCAAAGATACTGGCAAATAGATTAATGCAGGTTTTGAAACAATTGATTCATACTGACCAATCTGGATTTATAATGGGGAGATATATGAAAAACAATGTAAGACAAATTGTTAATTTAATAGAGTATTTGGATAAGAACAACCAAATCCCTGCTGCTTTAATATTTATAGATGCTGAGAAAGCCTTTGATCAATTAGATTGGAATTTTCTATTGAAAGTTGTAGAGGAAATGAATTTTGGAGATAACTTCTTGTCTGCTCTCAAGGCCATTTATCAACAACAATCGGCACAAATTATAATTAATGGGGGATTAACAGACGTATTTAAAATAGGAAAAGGTACAAGACAGGGTTGTCCTTTATCCCCCTTGTTATTTGTATTAACAATGGAGATTTTACTTATTAAAATTTGAGATTCATCTAGATTAAAAGGAATAAAAATAAGTAAGATTGATTATAGGCTGAGAGCTTTTGCTGATGATTTGGTTGTGACATTATCCCATCCAACAGATTCGGTCAAAGATTTGGTTGAAATTTTAGCACAGTATGGACAGGTCTCTGGTTTTAAGGTAAATAAGAATAAAACTAAAATATTATTGAAAAATATGTCTAGGAAGGGAAAAGATTTTATAGCTGAAACAACCGGTTATGAAATAGTTAATAAGATTAAGTATTTAGGAGTTTATATTACAACATCTAATGGAAAATTGTATAAGAATAATTATGAGCGCTTATGGGTTAAAGTTCAAAAAGATTTAAATGATTGGCAAAAGCTACAACTATCGTTATTGGGGAGAATTTCAGTAGTGAAGATGAATGTTCTACCAAAGTTTCTTTTTTTGTTTCAGATGATACCCATTTTAAAGAAGGATGCTAATTTGGATGAGTGGCAGAAGGGTATTAATAAATTTATTTTGGGCGGGAAGAAATCAAGGGTAAAGTTTAAGATTTTACAAGATGCTCGAGAAAGAGGTGGACTTAAAGCACCAAATTTGAAATTATATTATGATGCGGCCACTTTAACTTTAGTAAGTGACTGGCTCAATTTAACAAATAGAGATATTCTTGTTCTTGAAGGGTGGGATTTATTATATGGTTGGCATGCATATTTAATTTTTGATAAGAAAGTAGATTTGGTCTTTAAGTCACATATTTTAAGATATGCTTTACTTCGAGTTTGGAAAAAATATTATTATAAGTTAAATTATAAAATACCTATTTGGGGGATCCCTGGACAAGCAATCCAGGGGGTTTCCAAGGGGGTGAATTTTGACAACATTTCGTATAAAGAGTTACTTATTTGGTTGGGTACTGATTGGCAATTAAGGTCTTCTGATGTGTTAAGGCAAGAAAACATTTTACAATCATGGTTTCAATATTTGCAAATTGTGCAGAGATGGACTTTGGATAAGAAAGTGGGAATTACTTTAGTAGATGAAAATTTGGTAATTCAGATCAAGGATCAGAAATGTACCCATATTAAAAGAATTTATAATGAGTTAATAAAATTGTATTCAGAAACAGAGTTAGTTAAAGATTGCATGATTAAATGGGCCCAGAATATTCAAGAACCGATCTCGTTGAGCTAAGGAGTTTTATAATACGGTCCTGGGAGCAGGCTCATCTTTACCTATGATTCAGAAATCTTTGGGTGGCAAAGAGGTGGAACAGCAATCTGGAGGGCTAGGTCTGATTTCTGCTGAGAAGTCACAAGTGGAATGGCAACGTCAAACAGAGGTTAAAGAGCAAAGGATGACCCGTGCAGCACATAGACGTAAAGAGAAGGAACAACAGAAGAAAGAAGTTAAAGAATCTACTTATGAAAGTGCTTCATTGCCGGTGGGAGGAGCAAGACCCAAGAGTTCTGCAACACATTCATCAATGGCAGACCTTCAGGCAGTCTTCTCCAGGCTCCTGGTCAAGGGAGATGGCAAAGTTCCTGACCTGGAATGTTAACGGCCTTACCTCCCCTCAGAAAAGAAAGAAAATCTTTCACTACTTAAAACAACATAACAATGATATTATTTGTTTGCAAGAAACTCATATTTTACTTAAAGATGAAAAATATTTAGTTAATGGTCGTTTGGGCTCACACTTTGTATCTCCTGCCCCTGGGAAAAAAGGGGGAGTGGTTATTTACATTAAGCAAAATTTACCAGTTTGTCTGGTAGAATCAGATCCCCAAGGAAGATATGTAATGGTTGAACTTGGTTTATATGGTAAGAAAATACTTCTTGTGGGACTGTATGCACCAAACCAGCAACAAGAACAATTTTATAAACTGTTACATCAGAAAATAATTTCGCTGGACTATAGATCCGTTATATTAATGGGGGACTGGAATGGTGTTTTAGATACACAAAGGGACAAAAAAGGTTCTTCTACCCTTTTTAAACAGGCTAAATTACCTAAAGCTTTTTTTGATCTGAAAGAGGACTGGGAATTGAGAGACTACTGGCGTGAACGTAATCAAGAGGAGAGAGACTTCACCTTTTTTTCAGATAGACATCAATCTCTTTCAAGAATTGATTTTTTTTTATTACAACTGACTTATATAATAGGGTAAAGAACGTAAAAAATTTTCCTAGGACATTGACGGATCATAGTCCGGTTTGGATGGAGTTGATTCATGAAAAAGAGGAGAGGAGATCCTGGAGGGTGAATGAGAATTTATTTAGACAAGAAAAGAATGTTCAAAAGTTAAAGGACTGTTTAAAGGATTATTTTGTTTTGAATATGCATAAGGGGACATCAACATCAATGGTATGGGATGCAGGTAAAGCTTTTATGCGTGGAATTTTGATAAAAATGAATAACGTTCATAGACAAAAGCAGATTCAGAAGCGTAAGGAATTGGAAGATGAGATTAAATTAAAAGAAAAGTTTTTGATTTCAAATCCTTCAGATGAAAAGATTAAGGAATCTATAAAGCTTTTAAGAGCACAATTTAATATGTTGATGGCTGATCAATCTGCAATTAATCTTTTGTTTATGAAACAAAATACATTTTGTAATGCTAATAAACCAGGGAGATGGTTGGCTTATCAATTAAGAAAGAAACAGAGACAGAGAATAATAGATAAAATAAATTATAATGGTAAATTAGTGTATCAGAAGGAACTGATTAAGAAATCTTTTCTAGACTACTATCAAAAATTATATAAGACTACTAATGTACAAATTTCAGACATAAATAAATATTTAAGTGAGGCTAACTTTCCTAAATTGACAGAAGATCAGAAGCAAGAAATTAATGGTCCAATTACCAATGAGGAGATTGTGACGGTTATTAAGCAATTAAAATTAGGTAAAGCGCCAGGTACGGATGGCTTGACATCTATTTATTATAAAACTTTAGTTGAAGAGATGACTCAACCTTTAGTTGAGCTTTTTAATAATATATTGCAGGGTGCAGAGATCCCTCCATCATGGCGCAGTGCTTTTATATCCTTGATTCCAAAAGAGGATCAAGATCTTACTTTACCAAGGAATTATAGACCTATATCTCTTTTAAATGTAGATTATAAGATTTTTGCAAAAATTTTAGCTAATAGGCTTATGAAGGTTGTCCATCAGCTTATACGTAAGGATCAATCGGGTTTTATAACTGGCAGGTACATGAAAAATAATGCTAGACAAATTATCAACATATTAGAATATTTAGATAAGAACAACCAAGTCCCTGCAGGGCTGATATTTTTAGATGCTGAAAAAGCTTTTGATCAATTGAACTGGCATTTTATGTTAAGAGAAATTGAGGAGATGAATTTTGGAGGGAAAATATTACAAGCTTTTACTGCTATATATCAAAAGCAAACGGCACAACTTATTGTTAATGGGGGTTTGTCAGAGGTTTTTACAATAGAAAAAGGTACTAGACAGGGATGTCCTCTGTCACCTTTGCTGTTTGTTTTAACATTGGAAATTTTGTTGATTAAAATACGAGAATCGCAGGAAATAAGAGGAATAGAAGTTAATAAAAAAGAGTACAAGTTAAAAGCTTTTGCAGATGACTTGGTGGTTACTTTATCTCAACCTACCTATTCTGTAGTTAACTTATTACAGCTGATTCGTCAATATGGACTTGTTTCGGGCTTTAAAATTAATAATAATAAGACTAAAATATTAGCTAAAAATATGACTATTCAGGACAAACAGACTTTGGCTGAGTTGACTGGTTTTGAAATTGTTGATAAGACAAAATATTTGGGGGTCACTTTATCTGTTTCTAATGCAAAATTGTTTAAGAATAATTATGAAAGGCTGTGGGCCAGTGTACAGAAGGACTTGAGGAATTGGGAGAAGTTACAGTTATCTCTCATGGGACGAATTGCAGTGATTAAAATGAATGTCCTGCCCAAATTTCTCTTTTTGTTTCAAATGTTACCTATTTTAAAGAACGAGGTTAATTTGAATGAATGGCAAAAAGGTATTAACAAATTTATTTGGGCAGGGAAAAAACCAAGGGTAAAGTTTAAAATTATGCAGGACTTCCGTGAGAGAGGTGGACTCAAGGTACCGAATTTGAAATTATATTATGATGCAGTGGTTTTTACGTTAATTAGTGATTGGGTAAACTTAACAAATTCAGAGATACTCCATTTGGAGGGATGGGATTTACTTTTTGGTTGGCATGCCTATTTAATATTTAATAAAAAAGTGGATCGGGCTTTTAAATCTCATATTTTAAGGATTTCTCTACTTAGAGTCTGGAGGAAATATTATAAAAGTGATTTTAAAATACCATTATGGGCTATACCTTGGCATGCGATAGAGGGGATAAAGAGAGGTGTTAAAATGGATACGGTGTCTTATACACAATTACTTAGATGGGATGGTCTAAATTGGCAGTTAAAATCTTTGGAAGATTTGTTACATGAAAATATTACCTATTCTTGGTTTCAATATAGACAACTATTAGATAGATGGAAGATGGATCGTAATTTAGGTTTGCTTAGAGAAGATCAAAATCTTTTCAAGCAAGTAAAGGATCAAAGACAAACTCATATTAAAAGAATTTATGGGGTGCTAGTGGAACTGGATTCAGAATCAGAATTAATTAAAGATTGTATGATTAAATGGGCGCAGAATTTTGGTGAACCAGTTCTACTGGATACCTGGGAAACTATCTGGGTGAGAAATGTTAAATTTACACAAGCCCAGAATTTAAGGGAGAATTTTTATAAAATGTTTTATAGATGGCACCTTGATCCACAAAAGATGTCTCTCATGTATCCTGACTTACAGCCTAAATGTTGGAGATGTGGCTGTTTGGATGCCACTTATTATCATATTTGGTGGTCGTGTAAAAATATAAAAGCTTTTTGGATTAAGATATGGTGGAACATTCAGAGAATTTTTAGAAAGAGGGTAAAATTTACTCCACAATTGTTTTTGCTTGGTATTGTTACTGATTGTGATGCTAAGGAGGTTATATTGATGTTGAATTTGATTACAGCCGCAAGGCTGCTAGTAGGTCAATATTGAAAGAAGGAATCTTTGCCTACTTTGCAAGAGTGGTTTTTTAAAGTATCTTACTTGGCGGAAATGGCAAAGATTTCGGCTTTCTTAAAAGAGCAAATGCAAGAGAAATTTTTTGCTGTATGGGAAAAATGGATAAATTTTATACAATTTAAATTGGATATGAAAAAATACCATTTAGCTTTTTTATAACTTGTATAAAAACTCTACTTTTTTTCTTTTCTTTTCTTTGCTTTTTTTTTAAATATTTTTTTCTTTTTAAGGTTTATAATTCTTTATTCATATATATTTTGTTCTTAATTATCTTATAATTTTGTTAATTTCTTTTAATTAAGCCTATATTCTGCTCTGGGAAGCTCGGGGGGGAGGGAGGGGGTGATTTGGGAGGGGTTGGGGGAGGGTTGTATTGTTTTTTTTTTGTCTTATTGTAGTTGTTATTGTTTTTTTTTCTGTCTTTGTAAAAGTTTTTAAAAAATTTTCAATAAAAAAAAAAAAAAAAAAGAACCGATCTCGTTGGACTTATGGGAGGTAATTTGGACTAGAAATGTTAAATTTATGCAGGCCCAGAATTTGAGGGAAAATTTTTACAAAATGTTTTATAGATGGCATCTGGATCCTAAAAAGCTGTCCTGTATGTACCCGAACCTGCAACCTAAATGTTGGAGATGTGGTTGCTTGGATGCAACCTATTTTCATGTTTGGTGGACTTGTAAAGTTATTAAAGCCTTCTGGATTATGATTTGGTGGAACATTCAAAAGGTTTTTAAAAGGAAGATTAAGTTTACTCCCCAACTGTTTCTTTTGGGAATTTTCGTGGACTTTAATGTTAAAGAAACTATTTTAATGTTGAATTTAATAACAGCAGCAAGATTACTGGTGGGTCAATATTGGAAGAAGGATACTCTGCCTTCTTTAGAAGAATGGGTATTTAAGGTTTCTAATTTAGCAGAAATGGCTAAAATTTCTGCTTATTTAAAGGACCATTCACAAGAGAGATATTTTAACGTATGGAGAAGATGGATAGAATATGTTCAGAAGAAATATGGAACTACAAAGTTTCATTTATTCTATGAGTAATGATTTTGTTTATAAACTTATGATGTTAAAGTTTGAAGAGAGTTAAAGGTTTTTATGATTTTGTTCATTGTATAATTAGTAAACTTAAATAGATTATGTTTAATATGTTTGCATAATCCTGTATTTTGCTCTGGGAAGTCGGGGGGGAGGGGGGGAGGGGGGTGGATGGGTTGAAGTTTAAGTAGTTCAGATAAAGTAGAAATAGTCTTATTGTATATAATATTAATGTTTTAATTTTGAGAGAGGAACTGCTCGGGCATTTCCCCTGGACCGCATCAAGAGGGAGAAGAGGGTGAGAAGTATGTAGGAAGGTTGAGGTGAAGGAGGAGAGGGGGTGAGTGAAGAAAAGGAGGGAAAGAAGTAAGTTGGTTTGAGGTGGGATGCGGTTTGGGGGGAAATGGGCGGGCAAGACCGAATGTGGTGTGTATCAATTTGTTTTATTTTTTATCTGAAGTATTTGTAAGATCGTTATGTATTGTAAAGTTGAAAATAAAATTTTTTACAAAAAAAAAAAAAAGGCTTGCTCATTGCAATCCAGATCTGCTGCAATGAGCTTGAAATCTTCAATTTATGCTCTGACAGAGTTGTTTTCTTGGCAGAGCTGGAAGATGCGCTATTCAGCAGTTTCTATCCGATAGGGTCTCCAAAATGCTCTCTAAATCTGCTGAGGAAGTTTGAGTAACTATCCAGGATGGGGTTGTTGGTTTCGATGAGTGAAAGGGTGTATTTGGCAGCGGAATCAGTTAAAAGCATGAGGATGAAGGTGATTTTTGATCTGTCTCTCAGAAACCCCCCTGGTCAGGTGCTGATGAACACATCGCACTGTGCTAGGAATGTTCTCATCTTATCAGACTCACCAGTGAATCTCAGCAGCAAGCAGCCAGGAAACTTTGGAATGAGTGCAGCAGGACCAGGCAGTTGTGCACAGAATATGGACTAGACTAGACCTTCCTAAGTCCAGATGGGAGATTCCATAGTAGGTCATTGAGAATAAGAAAGCTAAGATCCTGTGGGACTTCCAGATCCAGACAGACAAGCAAGTACTAGCCAATCAACCTGACTTCATGGTAGTTGACAAGGACCAAAAGACAGTGGTGATGATAGATGTAGTGGTGCCAAGTAACAGCAACATCAGGAAGGAGTATGAGAAACTGTAGAAGTACCAGGGCCTAAAGGAGGAACTGGAAAGGATGTGGCCAAAGTGGTCCCAGTGGTGGTAGGAGCACTTGGGGCTGTGACTCCTAAGCTGGGAGAGTGGCTCCAACAAATCCCAGGAACAACATCAGAGCTTTCTGTCCAGAAGAGTGCAGTGCTAGGAACAGCTAGGATACTGCGCAGAACCCTCAAACTCCCAGGCCTGTGGTAGAGGACCTAAGATTGAGGAAGACACATACCACCCATAGGGATGAGAAGGGAATTATATACACACACTATACTAGACAACCTATGGTCATGCTTTGAGAGAAAGATAGTGCAATCCGATGTGACCAGAATGAACATTACATTTTCCTAATTTGTATTGCTATTAGTTTGGTTTGAATTAACTTTGATTCCAAAATTGTTGTAGTATAATACACCTGGAACAGAAGCAACTTCTGACTTCCTGACTGCTTTCCCCATTGACTTTGCTTGTGGGAAGCTGGCAGGGAGTGTTGGAAATCACAATCTCATGGCTGTAGAGATGCTGCAGTCTCCAGAATTTTGCAAATAAAAGTGGTGTGAACATCATGCAAATTTCAATTCCACAGAAGTAATAGGTCCCAGATTTTTTACACATTCTTTAAGTTAGTGGATTTGAGGTACCTTGATTAAAAAATTGTTCTGCAATAATGCACCGTTTGGGCTAACTGGCGGGTGCAAACAGATAAACAGCCAGAAGACTTAGTAGTGTGTGTATGTGTGTGTATGATGATATCCATTCAGTTGTGTCCAACTCTTGGCAATTCTATGGGTCAGGTCTCGCCACATCTTCTGATCTTGCAGTACAAAGCTACAGGCATCAGCTTTGATGGCATCCAGTCACCGTGTTCTTTGGCGGCCTGATCTATCTATCTATCTATCTATCTATCTATCTATCTATCTATCTATCTATCTATCTATCTATCTATCTATCTATCCTACAATTGATAGTCTCCCAGCTTCTAGGCCAGCACCTTCACCACTACTCCAAACTGGGGTTATGTGGTGAGAATAAACCAAGTGCAAAAGTTGTTGAACTGGAACAGTCTGAACAGTCACTCTCTCTCAGCTCTAGAAAGGAGGCAATGTGTCTAGGCAGTTGCCAGGGGTCAACATTGACTTGAAGGTGCACACACACACCTGCATACACGCAAGCACTGTTGTAAGTCGAGGACTACCTGTAAATGTTAGGAACCATCGTAATAACCACTGGTTTTAACTTTAGCTTTTACAGGTAGTCCTCAAGTTACAAAAGTTCATTTAGTGGTCATTCAAAGTTACAACGGCACTGTAAAAAGTGACTTATGACCATTTTTCACACGACCATTGCAGCATCCCCATGGTCACATGATCAAAATTCAGATGCTTGGCAACTGATTCATATTTATGATGGTAGCAGTGTCCTGAGGTCATGTGATCACCTTTTGCGACCTTCTGACAAGCAAAGTCAATGGGGAAGCCAGATTCACTTAACAACCGTGTTACTAACTTAACAACTGCAGTGATTCATTTAACAACTGTGGAAAGAAAGGTCATAAAATGGGGCAAAATTCATTTAACAACTGTCTTGCTTAGCAACAAAAATTTTGGGCTCAATTGTGGTTGTCAGTTGAGGACTATCTGTATTTATTCAGATTTCATATAAAGATCTTTGGGCTGCAGCTTGTTGGTAGAACACATTGTTTGCATGCAACAAATACAGATTAAGAATTCTCAAAAAGGATGTACTGTAGTTCAATTAACACACATGGAGGGGGGGAATCAAAATCATGTTTTTTCTTCAGTATTTGGATGTTGGCACCCTAAAAGTAGTCCATAAAGAGCCTCCCACACCCAGCCAGGAGCCACTCCAGATTTCAAAGAGCCTTGACAACCTGGCTAATGTGCCCCTCCCTAACTCAGCATAACTTGCTTTGGTAAGGGCAGCAATAACACTACATTTTTCCAGGCATGAGCTACAATTTTAATTCCTTGCACTGTTCTTGATAAAATATGACATTTTCCTAAAAGAAGGAGTAATTTTCCCCTAAATACAAGTAGTCCTAGACTTATTATCACAATTTGAACTAGAATAGAACAGAACAGAACAAAATAGAATAGAATTCTTTATTGGCCAAGTGTGATTGGACACACATGGAATTTGTCTCCAGTGCATAATCATGATCATAATCATAAAATACAATAATCATAAATCATAAGATACAACACTCAGTGATAGCCATAAGATACTAAAGAAAAGCAATCAACATAAATCATAAGATACAAACAACAAAGTGATAGTCATAAGATGCTAAAGGACTAGGTTAATAGGAAAGATGAGAAGGATAACAGTAATAGTAATACAGCCCTACTACATGGTTTGATATCCTAGGGCATAAGACAGTGTTGTGGGAATTAGTTGTTTAGTAGAGTTATGGCATGGGGAAAAGACTGTCTTTGTGTTGAGTTGTTTTGGCATGCAATGCCCTATAGTGTAATTTTGACAGAAGAAGTTGAAACAGTTTATGTCCAGGATGTGAGGGGTCTGTAGATATTTTCACAGCCCTCTTTCTGGCTTGTGCAGTATACAGGTCTTCAATGGAAGGCAGGCTGGTTGCAATTGTTTTTTCTGCAGTCCTAACTATCTGTTGAAGTCTGTGTCTGTGCTGTTTGGTTGCTGTGCCAAACCAGACAGTTATAGAGGTACAAATGACAGACTCAATAATTCCCCTGTAGAACTGTATCAGCAGCTCCTTGGGCAGTCTGAGCTTTCTGAGTTGGCACAGGAAGAACATTCTTTGTTGTGCTTTTTTGATGACATTTTTCATCTTAGGTGTCCATTTCAAGTCCTGGGAGATTATAGAACCCAGAAACTTGAAGGTCTCTACTGCTGATACTGGGTTGTCTAATATTGTAAGACATGTTAGAATAGGAGGGCTTCTCCTAAAATCTACTATCGTCTCTACAGTTTTGAGTGTGTTCAGTTCAAGATTGTTCCAGCCGCACCACCGGGCCAGTTGTTCAACTTCCCATCTGTATGCAGATTCATCATCATCTCGAATGAGACCAATGACTGTTGTATCATCTGCAAACTTCAGTACTTTAACAGAGGGATCCTTTGAGATGCAGTCATTGGTATAGAGAGAAAAGAGTAATGTAGAGAGTACACAACCCTGGGGGGCACCTGGGCTAATTGAACAGATATCCAATGTGATTTTGCCTAGCTTCACCTGCTGCTTCCTATCTGTTAGAAAGCTTATAATCCACTTACAATGTGGTCAGGCACAGCTAGCTGAGTCAGTTTAGTGAGAAGAATAACTGGAATTATGGTAGTGAATGCTGAGCTGAAGTCTACAAAAAGGACCCTTGCATAGGTCCTTGGAGATTCAAGATGTTGTAAGATGTAGTACAGTGCCATATTAACATCATCATCTGCCAATCTATTTGCTCGGGGTCTAGCAGTGGGTCCGTGATGATTTTCAGGTGGGCCAGCACTAACCTTTTGAAGGTTTACATAACTACAGATGTCAGAGCAACCAGTCTGTAGTCATTCAGCTCCTTGATAGAGGGTTTCTTGGGCACTGGGATGATAGTAGAGCATTTGAAGCAAGAAGGAACAAAACACATCTCTAGTGATTTATTAAAGATGTGGGTGAAGATGGGGGCCAGTTGGTCAGCACAAGCTTTCAAGCAAGAAGGAGTTACCCTATCTGGGCCTGGTGCTTTTCCAGGCTTTTGTCTGTGAAATAGACCTTGCACATCTTTTTCTGTGATCACTAGATGTGGGGGCCCCAGAGGGATGGAGTCAGGTGTAGGAGACTTGGCTGTTGTTGGTGTATCTGAGGTGAAGAGGGTAGTGATAGTTGACAGTGGGTTTATCTCAAACCTACAGTAAAAGACATTCAGGTCAGTTGCTGATTCCCTTCAGTGATGGAAGGAGGAATTTCCATTGCTAAGCAAGGTGGTTGTTATGTGTGATTTTATTACCTTTTTGCCATGATTGTTAAGTGAATCACTGCAGTTGTTAAGTGAATCACATGGCCATTAAGCAAATCTGGTTTTCCCCATTTACTGTCATGTACAGGAAATCAGGAGTCCCGGCAGTTCCGATGAATATATAGCTTTATTGTATGCTAAAGCTCTCTACAAGAATCTGAACTACTAATGGTCAAAGTGAATTGCAGTAGATAAGAGTCAATGGAATTCAAGGTGGGCTGGACTTAGATCTCTTGTGGGCACTAAGGGACTAGAGACTGATGAGACTTTTGACCCCTCCCTCAGGCTCAGTCTGGTCATCTCCTACATTTACTTTGCTTGTCAGAAGACAGCTGGGAAGGTCACAAATGGCAATCTTTGTAAATAAATGCCTGTTGCCAAGCAACTGAATTTTGATGACATCGCTGTGGGGATGCTGCAATGGTCATAAGTGTGAAGACCAGTCATAAGTCACTTTCAATTTCTTTTTTCAATTTATAAATTCTTTTTTCAAATTTTAATCTTCTTTTTTCAACTTTTAAATATAATTTTTAATTTTTTTCAATTTTTAAATCTTTTCCAATTTTAAATTCATTTTTCATTTTTTTAAAATCTTTTTTCAATTTTTAATTTCTTCTTCAATTAAAAAAATTGAAAAAACCCAGTTTACCTATTTTAATTCTTTAGAAATCTTTAAATTCTTAATGATCTAAGAGAGAGAAAAAACCATGAAAAAAGAGGCAGGCACTTCAAAACAGGGAAGAGAGTGATAAATTTTTCAAGACAGAGAACAAAAGGCCAAGAACTCTTGTAAACTATTGTAAACTGACACTTCACAAGATGGAAAATATTTAATTTTTAGAAATTTTTAATTTTTTAACAAACAAATAAAAAAGTCATGGAAATAGAGACTGACACTATAGTGACTTGCAAAATGTGTCATATGTTCCAGCTTATGCCCACAGAAGACCCAAACTATATATATATCAAATGTAAACTACTTGAATTACTAGAAGAAAAAAGTAAAGGGTCTAGAGAGGTAACTCTAGCCACTCTGAAACTCAATGAACAAAGCGAGAAATCCCAAGCTAAACAAGAAGACTACACCAAAATAAAAAACAATAGGGCGGAAACAGCTTCTTAAAAAAAATTACCCCATATATGAACCTAAAGTCCCTTTGGAACTGAACAATCGCTTTCATAGCCTCTCCCTAGAAGAAAATATGCAGACACCCATAGAAAACATTCATCAATAGTTTCTAAAAAAGAGGCATAACCCAGCATTCCTGCAACAGGAAGAAAAGTATCGCAGACTTCCCTAAGGAAAAAAAAGTGAATATTGGTGATAAGAGATTCAATTCTTAGGAGAACAGAAACTGTAGTCTGCAGACCAGGTGGTCAATCTAGGAAGGTATATTGTCTCCCTGGAGCAAAAATCAAAGATGTAACTGAGTACCTTCCTAAAATAATCAACCCCACGGATTGCTAACCCTTTCTTCTCCTACACATGAGGACCAATGACACAACAATGAACCTGAAAACAATAACAAGAGTTTATAAACAGCTAGGGAAGAAAGTTAAAGAATCAGGAGCATAAGTGGTGTTTTCAGATGTACTTTCAAGGAAAGGTCAACATCCAATGAGGGAGCAAAGGATTTGAGAAACAAACCACTGGCTTAAAAACTGGTGTTGACAACAGAACATCGGTTTCCTAGACCATGGTCTGCATTACCTACATGAAGGGCTACTGGCAAGGGATGAAGTGAACCTCACAAGAACTGGAAAGAATATATTCGGGAAAGGACTGGCTCATCTTATCAGAAGGGTTTTAAACTAAAAATGAAGGGGGAGGGGGGGCAATCTTCAAGACATTTAGAACCTAATTCCAAGCAAAAACCACTAGATAACCAATCATATAAGGAGGTAGGGAGTAAAGAGAAAGAAGTAGAAGAAAAAAAGGAAAAACACAATGAAGTAGAGAGTGGTGGAAAGGATGGAAAACTCAGATACAAAGTAGGAGATATAAGAAATTTACCCAAGACCCATAAAGGACTCAAATGCCTATACACGAACATTCAAAGTTTAGGGAACAAACAGCGTGAGCTTGAAGTACTAGTACATGAAGGTAAATATGATATAGTTGCCATTACTAAAACTCATGACTGGAATGTACTGATGGAAGGATACAAACTATTCAAAAGAAACAGACCAAACAAAAGAGGAGGTGGAGTTGCATTATATGAAAGATCACTACATCTCTACACCAATCCACAAAACCAAGGATGAAAACCTGCTAGAATCCATATGGGTCAATATGAAAGGGAAAAAAACATTGCTATAGGTGAAATGTCAGCTCTGCCTGGCTCAGCTTGGGGGCCTCACAAGGGGGGGGGGGTAAGGATGAAAGTGGGAAGAAGGGGTGAAAGAAAGCTTTGTGTGTACGTGATAGGAAATTGGGAGGGGGGGGATGACAGGTGATAAGGACCAGAGCAGCTGGATCCTATTTGTACCAGCATCCCATGGCCAGGCACCCTGAGAAATATGAAGATTACACCCAAACATCTCAGAGTTCTCAAAACATCTTGGTGAGCTCCAGTTCGCTGGAAACTGACTGGTCATGGGGGGAGGGCTGGGCTGGGCTGGGGCAAACCTACACCTTATTTTTGTATCCAGTGAGCATGGTAATTTCAGAGCTGGCTTGACTTTACTGCAACCAACATTCTTAGGAAAGGAACCCTTTGCTTTAACCAAAGGAGTCAAAGGCTTTTCTTTCCTAAGGGATCAGATTGGGGCAGGTTTGACACATATATTACAGGCCACCCAACCAAGCAGAAGAAATAGATGAACTTTTTGCTAAACAATTAACAAATGTATGTAGGATTTTAAGAAACTCAGAGACAACCTAAGAAAAATGCCATGGATAAAAATCCTAAAGGGGAAAACAACTCAAGAAGCTTGGGAAACTGAAAAATATGACTATAAAAGCCCAGTTCAACTCAATACCACTAAAAAAGAAAAACAAGAAATCCAAGGAGAAAACAACATTGTTACACAAAGATCTCTCTGATAAACTGAAAAACAAAAAGGATAAGTACAAAAAATGGAAAGAGGGGCACTGTCATGGTTCCAATAGATGAAACTGGTAAAAGAACCTTGAGGCAAGAATTCTTCCTTAAAGAACATTTTATTAGGAAACAAAGTATCAGCACTTACATAGTTGAACCCAAAACTGAGATACCCTCCCCCCAGATACAAAGTAACAAGTTGCAATTCCCACCACACAAATGCTGTCATAAATCACATTCCCCAATTAACACAAGCCACGGGCTTTTCTCACCGGTCCCTCAGCCCGCCAAAACCTTATCAGACCATGTCCCTGAGTTCCCACACTTCTACATTGTTAGGGCTAGCTAAACCCTCAAGCATTTACCCCATCCCCCTTCTACATCTGAACTCCAAAAGAATAGAAAAAGCATGTTAGAAGCAAAAGTAAAAATGGCTGCTGATTCTCAGTTGTCAGAGCGACAACATCCATTGTCACAGCGTTGACAAGCACAGAACTAAGGCAGAATACCAACACTGAAGGTTTTTAAGAAGAGACTGGACAGACACTTGTCTGAAATGGTATAGGGTCTCCTGCTTGAGCGGGGGTTGGACTAGAAGACCTCTAAGGTCCCTTTCAGCTCTATTCTGATTGACCTCTATTTTGTGTATTTGTATATGTATGTATTTTGTGTATTTGTATAAAGGTTTCCCTGTCCAGTCATGTCCAACTCTGAACCAAGGCACAAACACAAACAGAAACTTCTTTCTCTGCCATATCCTCAAAGTGTTGTCTGCATCTCATTCCAAGCCCACACCTGAAGACATTTAAAGTTGTCCTGAGCCATTCCAGGTTTGAAAGAGTGCTGTTCCTCTTCTCCTGATTCAATTTTTGTCCAGATTATGACCTAGCACTCTTGCTTGCTGATGTGATCAGTGATTAGGAACTGCCAGCTCCTATTGGCCACTTGAAACTGTTGCAGATACACCCTCACCCTCTGCTCACTGGTCACTGCCCTCCAGGACCATTTTAGCTTGAATCACAGGAGACATTAGACTTGCCTGCATAAGGCTTGATTAGTGCTTTTCACAGAACTTGTTAAGTCTCATGTGGCTCCTTAGAAATACAGGTTTAGTGCTCTTCTGAAAGAGTGTTAATCCCACATGGCCCAGAAAGTTCATTTAAACTGGGAAAACATGATGGGCTCTGCCTGCTTTGTGTTGGTAGTTCCGCCACCATTGAGACCGTTACAGGATTTCCATTAGAAGGTTTTATATTCCCATACTTTTCACTTTTTTAATTATCTCTGAGGACTATGCAAAAACACTACAAGTTATGTTCTGACTGAGGAATGCTTCCAGGGTTAATTTTATTCACTTGCAGTTTCCATGGCTGTTTATGCAATGACTCACCGTTACTTATGTCCCCATTGATGGGGGAGTGTGTACCAGTAACAGTTGCATAGTTCCAGTGGTCTGGTCTAGTGTATGTGTTCTCCTTGGCCATTTCTTGCTTACTTTTGCATGCTGCCATTCATGAGGTCAGAAGTCAGTTCCTTGGTAGTCCAATATTTCAGAAGAGTCTAAACCCATGATCAGAAACAGCTTAATAAACAGGTAACAGGAACAGAGAAGGGATTGTGCTGAGCAGATGCATTATGAGAGCTTCCTATGTGCCATGGCCCTTCTCACTCTTATCCCCTACCTCCAATAACTGTTACCTGTCAGCCAGGCAATTCCTGAATATAAGTTTAGTATTTTTTTTTTCCAGAAGAGTGCTATACTATTTTTTATTAATTTTTTGTTGCCATCCATCTTGCCTATAAGGCAACTCTGGGCAGCTTACAGATTATAAAAAGATAAATAGAAAAGTAATTAAAATATTAAAACTATACAAATTAAAAATGTAAATGTCATGGTTCCAATAGATGAAACCATTTAAGAGAACTTCAAGGCAAAGATTTCTTCCTTAAAGAACATTTTATTTTGGAAACAAGATATCGGCACGTACAAAGGTGAACCCAAGACTAAATTCCCCTCCCCTAGGTTACAAAGTTACATTTCCCACCCCAAATTGCTGTCATAAATCACATTCACCAATTGTTAGAAAACGCAGGGTCTCCTCCCAGCTGCTCCAGCCCGCCAAAATGTTATCAGCA